>OY998165.1:65404080-66649604 GCA_963921995.1 Oxystoma pomonae
CAGGAAAACTCTGGATACACTCTGAAAAAATCTGGAAAGACTCTGAAAAAGTCTGGATACACTTTGGAAAAGTCTGGAAATACCCTGGAAAAGTCTGGATACACTCTGGAAAAGTCTGGATACACTCTGGAAAAGTCTGGAAAGACCGGAAAAGTTTGGATACACTCTGAGGAAGTCTGGAAAGACCCTGAAAAAGTCCGGATAAACTCTGGAAAAGTCTGGAAAGACTCTGGAAAAGTCTGGAAAGACTCTGGAAAAGTCTGAAAACACGTTGGAAAAGTCTGGAATGACCCGAAAAAAATCTGAATACTCTCTGGAAAAATCTGTAAAATTCTGGAAAGAACCTGGAAAAGTCTGGAAGGACCCTGGAAAAGTCTGGATGCACTCTGGAAAAGTCTGGAAAGACTCTGGAAAAGTCTGGAAAGACTCTGGAAAAGTTTTTAAAGACCTTGGAAAAGTCTGGAAAGACACAAGAAAACTCTGTATACACTCTGGAAAAGTCTGGAAAGGCCCTGGAAAAGTCTGGATACACTCTGGAAAAACCTGTATAGACTCTAAAAATGTCCGAGTACACCATAGAAAAGTCTGAATACACCCCTGAACAGTGTGAATACACCTAAGAAAAGTCTGGATATACCCTGGAAAAGTCTGACCGACCCAATCTAACCCATGTATAGACGAGTAGTAGTTTTTTACATATATTCTTTTGAGGGAAGTTTTACCGTAAACTTTACTCGATTTATTTTCTTGAGAATTGGTTAACATGGGTAAATTTCATTTCAATACTGCAACTTTTTTAAAAAATGTTTACAATCTAAATTATGTAGGTACTGCTGAAAAAGTAACCGGGTTTCCGATAGTATGTAAAACTAATAAAGTATTTGATTTTTTTCTTCAATTACCCATATTTAATTTAATTGTTTTTTTTTATATTTTCAATCAGTACTATTTCACTATTCATTATTTCACGAATTAAGGAATTTTTATAAAACTAAAGGAATACTCTGATTTTCAAGAGATTAAACAAACCAGGTATTGCTATAATGTTTGGTGAATAGTTGTAATAGTAAAAAGCAAATTCATTCGGAGTAGTATACTTTCGTTTTTTTATTGATGTATAGCGTATCAGAAACTTAGTCATTAAAATAAAATACCATCAGAAAAATGTTTGTGAAATATAATTTTTCTGTGTAGAAAAATGATTGTAAAATTTTTTCTGTGTCTGACCTTCAAAATCAGATTCCTGGGCAGAATAGGTCCATTTAAGGCCGCTCAGCTTTCGTATTTTTGTTCATTTTATTTTACTGTTCATTCACTTTATTGTACTGTCCATTCCATATTCTCCGGACCATTTTCAATATGGCGGCTTACCTTTAACAAGAGAAAGTAAATGGAACTCTCATTGTCATTGTTAAAAAATTAGTCCAAATGAATTTGGAATAAAGTGTCCGTGTACGCAATGGTTTGCGCGGTAAGTATCAAAAGTAACACAACAAACGCCGGCCGCTCTGTAATCCTAAATTTTACACAAAAATAAGGTTTTCTAGGTAACACGGTATGCCAGTGCGCAGGGTTTTGCTATCTCTCTCCCACAATTTGACGTCACGTTGGAATCATAATTTGGAAATATAGAATATGTTGTAATCAACTGGATTTTGCGAATGTAATATGTGATGAAATTACATCTTTTAATACAGTATACATATTTCATTAAATTTTTCAGTTAAAATATCACGTAAAGCAGGGAGTAATTTACAAGGAAAATAATGCTTACTCTGTTGAGTAAAATCAGATATTTTAAGTATGATGAAGATCAAAGAAGCTATCACAAATATACAGGGTGAATTTCAAGTTGAGACATTTTTTTTCAACAGCGCAGCGTGTAGAAATCCATTAGACCAACCTAATATTTCCAGATTTATCAATACTCAAAAAAAAACTAACAGGAAGACTACTGTGAATCAGTGGCGCATCGAGGGGGGAGAAGCCTGGTTATTGTCACAACTTTACTTCAAATCAAGTTTTTTTTATTATTTATCCTCAACCTCCCCCCCAAGTCAATTTCTGGGTGCGCCACTATTTTTATTTTTGCACAGCTTTAATTATTACTGAGTCATGATTTAAAAAAAAAGCCGAAATATTGTTTGACTATTCGATTTCTAGATGCTGGTTGAAAAAAATGGCTCAACTTAAAACTCAGCCTGTATTTACTTTTTTTAAAACAGATAAAGACAGTATCTAGGTAAATAAAAATGATCTAATTCTATTACTATTTAGTAACTATTGCTATTACCTTGTTATAAGAATCCACAATATAGATAGTCTATTAGATATATGGAGTTGAAACGAAAAATGTTAATTGATAATAATTATTAATATCAAACTTTATTCAGGAATTAGGTACGTATATTAAACTGTAAGTAAGTGTACAAAAATATATGAATATTACACACACAACCCGGCATTTTGGATTTTTAACTGATATTTCACTATTATAAACGAAAACTAGAATATTTAGTTAAACTCTATGATAGTCCTGAACACTCATAATTAAATACTTCCAGCTCTCAGTGGTAAACAAACAATTCTGATTCCAGCGTGACGTGACGTTACGAGAAATCAGCATACCTTGTTAGTGTATCTTTGCAGTTCTAACTCTTAGTTATTTTTGCAATTGTACCCAAAATTAAATTTACCTTTAAGAAAAATCGTCCTACGAATAACAAACCTAGAGCCAGGATTAACTGACAAGAATGTCAAGAAATAGGAGATCTGAAAGCTAAACATGACACTTTTAATCTACACAAACGCATAAAGGAAGCGGTTGGATTAGTTAATTAGAGACAAGCGGGAATTCTTGTTGACTGCCAACAAAAATCTTACCCGAAAACGAAAGGAAAACTAAAAGAATGGTGTAACTACATAGAAAATCTCTTTGGCGATGATCTGTCCGAACATTCAAAAGAATTCTAAAGTCAACGCATAGACATAACGCTGGAAGAAGTACAGCACGCAATATATTTAGCTAAAAATAGAAAAACGGTAGGGCAAGACTCAACAAAACTCATCAAATATTAAGAGTCGCTGACTTCCCTTGTCAAACCTGATTTATCGCCATTCGTAACATTACCTAAAAGAAATTTAGCAAAGAGTTGTAGTGATTACCGTCTAATTAGTCTAATGAGTCATATGCTAAAACTATTTTTAAAGATTGTCCATAAGAGAATTTAAGTGCGAATCATTTATGGACGAACTGTGGTTCAACGTTCTAGAGATGTGTCAGTACTAGTAGATGACTGTTTCATAGATTGTGAAAAAGCCTTTGATCGAGTCCAACACGAAAAGCTCATAAAATCTTAAAGAAAGAAGTTGGTCTGGATGATCCAGATCTAAAGAGAATTGCCAACCTACAGATCAAATAAAACTTGATGGCCAACTGGCTAGAAGTCTGAATAGGGAGGGGTGTTCGCCAAGGCTGCATATTGTGTCCGCTGCTATATCTATAGTCATAGAATAATCACAACTGCAAAGAGGATCTGATTATTAACCGCATAAAAGTTTACAATTTAAGATATGCTGACGACACTGAGTTTCTGAATCAAATTGCAGTCGAAAGTCCGCAAGTTGGCTTTAACTTGAATGTTAAAAAAATAAAACGGATGCTTATACCCAAGGAAAAACAAACATTAAAGGAAAGGCATCCTAAAAGTAAATTGCTAACAATTCGAACACCCAAAGTCGTACAAATACTTGGGTTGTCAATGATAACTGAGACAATATGCAAGAAGTCCGTAAAAGAATTGAAGAGGTCAGATCATCTTTTGTCAAAATTAAATCAGTATTGTGGAGTCGCGATCCTCCGAGTTCGTGTGATTCGTTGTTATGTGTTTAGCATTTTGTATTACGGCGTAGAAGCATGGACACTGATAACATGTGCAAAAATATGGAGGCATTCGAGATGTGGTGCTATCGTAGAATGCTCAGGATATCTTGGATGAGCAGAGTATGTAACGTGGATGTTCTACTTAGATTAGATAAGGATCTTGAAGTTTTATTCACCGTCAACCATATTTCAAGAAATGACAAATAGACCGATCGGATTAACTCATTTAGCGAGAAAAAAATAAAAAAAATTTAACAGCATTTTGATGAGTGGAAATGGTAAAGGGGCTTCTGATAAATGTTTTTAAAAAAAATGCGTGAGTGGGGCTCTTGCGGGGTGGATTTGGTGGGGGGAAAGGGGGAGATACATAGAGTAAAAAATTCAATATAAAAGTTGTAGACGGTGCAAAGGTCTACATTTTTTGTAAATGTCACTTTTTAACATAACCTCAAAATTTTCGAGAAAAATGCAAAAAATTGTAATATTTTTATTTTTTTCGTTTTTTATTTTTCATTTCACCAAAAGTAATTGTATTGTCACGAAAATTGGTAAAAATATATCTCTCTATATTCTTAATGCCTGCCATTTTTTTTAGATAAAAAAGTTAAACATTTTTTGAGATATTAATTTTTTTCGGTCCAAATCACTTTTTTTTTAATCACAAATTCAACTCAGGAAAATTCTCGTAGTATTTTTTGACGTTGCTCATTTTTTTTGCTTTGACATATACCTTTTGCTGTGATAATAAAAAATTATAATTACAATTAAAAAAACATGCTCAAAAATGCAAAAAACAAATAATGGCTTTTGCAACAATGAATTTTTTAGCAATTTTTGGTAATTTCTTTTAATTAAAAAAAAATCAATAACCGATTACACCATCTATTTGTATGGAAGAAATACAAAGTAGACGGTATTTAATTTACTACGTTTATACGCGCCTAAAATCGGTTTTATATAAGAACGGTTTTAAATAAAGTCGCTTTCCCCTTCATTAAAATCGTTTTCTAACAGCTTACCTTACAGTTTCTCACAAATTAAAACATATATATTGTTATATTAAATTACAATAATACCTATTTTCTCCCCCTTTCCCCCCACCAAATCCACCCTGCAAGAGCCCCACTCACGCATTTTTTTAAAACGTTTATTAGAAGCCCCTTTACCATTTCCACTCATCAAACTGCTGTTAAAAAATTTTTTGTATTTTATTTTAATTTGGTTGGACTAAAATATGTACTATTACTTTAATTTTCTTTAACTATTAACCAAAACTATTAGTTTTTGTCAAAATATAATCTGCTACTTGCAAAATTAGGTAGTAGTGCAAACATAAAAAATGTTACTTTTTGAACACCCCCTGTACATTACCTGATGAACTGTCAAAAATGACAGCATAACTAGGTTTGCATATGACCTTCTGTCAAATCATTTTTGTAACAATTAACATTTCCTTGGCCAATACGTCAGAGTTATAATGCGTAAAACATTTTGCCGTTTTTTCGAACTTTGACCCCTAATATCTCAAAAACTGTACATAGAACTTTTTTTTACCCTTAATATTTTTTTATCAGCTTGTTGTCCTCTATAACATACTAAAATTATATTAAATTCCACCGAGGCAAAAATTCTCCATAAGCCCTGTGTAATCGGGTGCGGGGTCCTTTCGTACGATTTCTTAACCATTGTTATAAAAACTAAATATATATTTCTTTCTGCTTAATAGAGTATATGATGTCAAATATTTTAAAATCTTTAACAAAAAGGGTTAAGGAAACAATTACACAATATTTCATATCATTCAAACATGCAGTTTTCTCTCGACAGTCTGCAAAAGGATAAGCAAAAATTGTTCAGTTGATATGTCTTCATGCTTAAGAAATATTTTGGACATTTTTAAACAACATTCTGAAGCCGCACTAAGTGTGTCATACTCGTGTCAGGTTGGGTCGGTTTGTAACTTGTGTAATGAACATAAATAATCTAACAACATAACATAAATAAACTTGTGTAATGAACATAAATAAATGCCAAACTTCATTCCAAATTTAATCAGACCCATTTTTTCATAATGACAGTTCCAATTAGTTATTGTGTTTAAATGTCAGTTGTAATCTTGAAATTGGTCCGGAGAATTTGGAGCGACCAAAACTGTAGAGTAGTATCTGAATGGAAAACGCCATTACTGTTTCTTTTTGTTCATGAGAAATCAGTAACAAGACACATGACAGTAAAACTTTAAAAAGACTGACTACATAAATTCAAATACTTTTTCGTAAGATTACAGTTGAGTAGTATAAAGCTAATAATTAATATTTTGCCAAAGTGAAGTTTTTTGTCCTTGCGTTTTAATATTTTCTTTTCGTTTTAGTTTATAGCTGCTAGTGATAAGTTATGGTTCATGCTGGAAATGTACTCATTTGTAGATTATTTTACGATACCCCCGTCCTTTGTTTCTATATATTTGGATCGGACGTGGATAGGTAAGAATTTATTTTGAATTTTAGTTTTATGTAAAAAAAGGAAATAAATTATTTGCATTTCCGCGAATCTACGGTCTTGTTTGTGTAGCTGGACTTGGCCAATATACCGTATACTTTAAATTACCGTCAGTAGACAGACAATTTTTATACAGCCTACTCTTGGATGGAGGTGACTTTAAAACCTTGTAGTTTGACAGTTTCATCCTATGGCACGTGTCAGCTAGTTTTATATTCAAATTTTAGTCCCCTATGGGAAAATCTTTCAAAAGCAATACGTTTGTTCTACAAATTTATTATGCATCTGTCAGTTTTATGTTTTGAATTCCTTTGACAATTTTTGACGCTGCCTGCACTGGAAGAAGTTTCTTGAAGATGCAAATCACACAGTTTTTAAAGACCTCTATCTAGGGTACATATATATTTTATTTTTAGGTTTAAGATTTTTACGAGCACTACGTCTAATGACGGTTCCAGATATTTTACAATACCTCAATATTTTAAAAACTTCTAGTTCCATACGCCTTGCTCAGTTAGTATCCATTTTTATATCAGTGTGGCTGACTGCTGCTGGAATTATTCATTTGGTAAGTGTAAGTTTTAAAACTGTTTGTATGTTTATCTGCGCAAAAACGTGAGCACATTCTTTAGGTAAGTACAATAAACAAGACTCTTATTTTTTATAAAAAAATAAACTACACATAATTATTGACTTCAATTTTGCTACTTTCACAACGGTGTCCAGCAGAGTGTAAAACAGAAATTTCTATCTTTTATGTTATTGAAACCAAGCAAACCGTGGTCAAATTTTTATGGAAAACTTATTTTAACAAAAAAAAAACGTTAGAAGAAAAATGCAAATAGAAGTTTTCACAACTAGTGGCTGAAATAGTGCTTTAGCGAGGTATTTAAAAACGCGAGTAAAAAAAGCACAGTTTAGCCGCGAGTTGCTACCACTATTTTTTTTAATACCTTTATCAAAAAAAGCCAAGAAAAACAGGAAAATACTTTTAAAACGAAGAGCACTTCTCGTAACGCACCATCTTTACACTATAAATCAAGGCGACTAGTAAATTAAATAACAATAGTTTCCATAGCGATGTGCCTTTTTACTCGGTGACGTTTATTGTTGCGACATTTTAATCTTTGACAGTTTGATATTTTGACGATGTTTTTAAACGATTTTTTCGTAAATACTTGGTGAAAACAAGAATAATTAGATTTTTTCAATACTACTATTTTCCGCTATTTCGCTTTAATTTTGGGTAAAAAACGGACAGAAATCTTTTTTTGCACCCATGATCAAAAAAAAAAAATAATTTTGCATCGGTAACCCAAAAAAGTCATGCTTTATCTCCAGACAGGTACTAAAATCATGTTTTTGATGAAGGTATAAAAAAAGTATTTTTAATAAATTTATGAAATATCAAGTTTTCTAAGAATGCAAAAAGTGCGGATTTTTTTATTTAAAAAAAATACATCATGGGTTGTGATATGAAAATTCATAATTTAATTTCATTTTTATTTACAACAAAGAAAGATGAAGCCAATCCTACCAACTAATATTTTCTAAAAAATGTCATCGGGTTTGCGTTTTTAACTATGACCTTTGAATTATTTTAGAAAATGTTGGTTAATATATTACCGGGTTGGTAGAAATTCACTCAATTTTTTTAAAGTTGAATGGGTGGTTTTGTTTCGTATCTAAATTGCGCAGATATCGTTCACGCGGTTTAGGTGCTCCACGATTTTGGTCTTGCGCTGTTTTTGTACGCGCGGTTTTAATTTGCGCGATAAGTATGTAAATTTTGAGACATTTTGGCCTCCAGTCAATATAAACAACGCAAAATTTTATTTTTGGCACTGATCCCAATGTCAAGAAATGTCATTTTAAAGCAAAAATCAGTTTTGGTTTTAAACACCAAATTTTGACACGCATAAATATCCTTCTTTTATTTTTGTATTTTTTAAAGGCAATGTTTTATTCTTTTAGAAAATATTTTTGTACACTCGACTTTTAGACCTTGTTTTCGGCAGTCCACCAAACTGAACAAGGAGTCATTTTTAAACATTTTTTTTTCAATATAGGACTTTTACAGATATTACAAATCATTTTCCTATCGTTGTTATTACTTAGTTCAACTTCGGATAGGCAATTTAAATATAAATTTCCTGAATAGAGGAAAAAATAAGAACCCAATTTTTTTCTTCATTAACAAGCTTAAGAAGGTCTATCGTTTAACATACTGAAAGTCCCCATTCTACTCTCTCACGAACTGTCATTTCTAACTTCCAAAAACTACAAAAAACGTTTTTCTTGGATAACTTCTAAACGGTGACAGACTGTCAAAAAAGACACATGGGAAAAATGTAACAAATTTCATTCTCTATCAATAAGTAAATAGTAATAGTCTAGCTTAAACCACTCCTTCTGACAGAAAAATTTAAAAAACACAAGCAAAAATTATGCCAATTTGAACATTGTCTTGCATATTCCTTTTTAGCCTTTTCATAAAGATTTCTCCACCTACGAGTACCAAACACAAGCGAAAGGTGTCGTTGTAAATGCAATTTTATGTGGTATAAGTTCCGAGGCGTTTTCTCAAATGGAACTATTTCAAAAAAGTTTCAAAACAATGAAGTCACATACTACGTCATAGTTTGACAAGGCGCTTGTGACTCGAATAAACTAATGTTTAATCGGCACAACACCTGCTTAACTAAAAAGCCAGTTAACTCTTTTTATTTAGTATCCTTTAGCCTACCATAGCGGCCATATTGACACACAACTGACAGAAAATCAATGTTTTACCTGTCAATTTGGTCATAAAAATAGCGGCAATCTTTGGCTAAAGGGCACTGAAGAGATAAGAGTTAGGTGGCTTTTTAGTTGAGAACGGTGTTGATCGGCACCATCTTAAAAAACCAAAAATATAGAAGGAATCTTTTCACAAATATATTTATATAAAAAATCTTTGTGGAAAAGGTGGAAAAACATAAATAAAGGCGCTAAGAGTTGACGAGAAGTTAGCCACAGTATTTGACAGTTAACTACAGTTCAACGTCTTGCCACTGATTTCTATTTCTCTCTTTGTCGAAACGAACAAAAAGCTCATTTCGAAACCATTCAAATTGGTGGAATAAAAAAAAAAAACAAAACCTTTTCAATTTTATGCGGATTTTACTAAATTGTTAGGAAGCAATACAGAATTTTCTAGGTTGTAAATGGTTTTTAAGCACTAATAACACGAGATTTCAGAGTTGTGACGTCACTAATCAATGACGTATTTATTTAAAAAGTTTTTTAAAACGGGTTCAATGTGAAAAAACGTCTCCAGTGAAAAGCGGGGCCTTTTTTTGTATATGTCAGTAACAGTGGCGTATCAAAGAGTTTTGATAAATTTTGAAATTGCTCTTAGATCAACCCTGCCAAGTATGGTACTCGTAGGTTGAGAATCTCGACGAAAATGCTAAAAAGATGTATGCAAGGAATTGTTCAAATTAACATAATTTTTGCTTCGGTTTTTTCAATTTTTCTGGTAGAAGGAGTGGTTTAAGCTGCACTAACATTATTTACTTATTGATAGAGAATTATATTTGCTACATTTTTCCCATTTGTCACTTTTGACAGTCGCTTTTTTGAAGTTTTTTGGAGGTTAGAAACGACAGTTCCAGAGGGGGTAGGAATGGGGACTTTTAGAATGTTAATGAAAAAAAAGGTTGGGTTCTAGTTTTTTCCTCTGTTTTTTCTATGTAGCTTTGCCTAACTATCTACACATTTTTTAGCTGGAAAATTCAGGGGACCCACTTGAATTCAATAACCCACATCACTTATCGTACTGGACCTGCGTATATTTTCTTATTGTTACAATGTCAACCGTGGGCTATGGAGATGTCTACTGTCATACAGTTTTGGGGAGAACTTTTTTGGTGTTCTTTCTTTTAGTTGGATTGGTAAGTTTATTTAATAACTTATTTGTTCTATCGCCAATTTTAATGTGTTTGTCGTGTTTGTTTAAATGTATATATATTTATATATTTGGGGTGTGTCACAAAATCCGCACCATTTATTTGATTATAAAATTGTAACCAACGAAACTAAATTGCAATTCCATGTTCGCTAAAACTATGAATAAGAATTAAGAAATAATAATGTTTCAGTATAAAACATTTCCATTAGATTATGACATAAAAAAAAATTATTTCTGGACTTTTACCGACAGTCAAATTGCTTTGTTCTGTAAAATTATATTAATTGGTGCAAAGTTATAAACTTTTTGTACATACCCTAAATACGGGGTGTGCCGAAATTCGTTCCCCCTAGAAAACATTTGTATTCTTTGGAAATTTATAAATCATAAAAAAAATAATTTTTTTTATATTTAGTATGCTAAAGTAAAATCTATCAATTTTTCTCTATTATATTTCAATAAATTAAAACTGATGGACAAAAACGAACCCTGGAATTTACTAACCAAAAATGACAGGTTTAGGTTTAAAATAGACTTGGGATGCATCTACCGTTAGTAAATCACAGGCTAAGACGTTAGATTTTGCGTAAAATTAACAACATTTTGTGTAAGTAACTTCATTAACAATTTTAAAATAAAATATCCGGGAAATGGTTTTTCTGTGGGTGCAAATTCAGGGACACCCTATATAACATAAATGTTGCTCTATTTAAAACAAATATTTTGGCTTAAACATACAGAATACATTACGATGGTTGCTAAAAAATCATTCGCGCAATAAGTTGGATGGGACACCTTACTAAAAAAGTATTTTTGCTTCGTTCAGAAATTATGTAACTCGATATTTATCTCCGCTTTCCGCATTGGTGTAGCAAACTAGCAGATTTTAGGCTTCTTTGTTCTTGTAATTTGGCTGAGAAATAAGAAATAAAACTACCATTTCGCGCAAAAATGGAATTTTAATAGCGAAGACGTTTATAACTCCTCATTACTCTCATGCAGGGCTGAATTATTGCCGGTTGCTTTGATAGAGAAAAACTTATTTAAATAAAACAACTCAACATAAAATCACACGAAAAAAGTTTTATATTTAAACGCTATTATAGCGCAACATTATATAGGTGAAAATGTTGCATTTTATGATTTGGAAACTGTTATTTTCTGGATCCTCATGAACTTACGTTTTACAGTACCTACCCATAGGTAGATATAACATTTAAATATGTCACTTTAGTTTAGTTTAATACTATTTGTACTAGTATTTTTCGAATTTTTTAGTGCAAGCGAATTCTTGTTAATAAGAACAATAAATACAAACTACTGAATACAATACCTACCCCACATGTCATATTTTGACAGCTTTTAAATTTGAAATTAAATTTGTTTTTTTACGATCAAAAATGAGCTAGTTAAAAAATATATAAATGCTGTAAAATATGTTATTTTACCACTTCGGATAATTAAATTTGTTGAAATAAATTTAATATCTTAAGTCGTTCGTAAACTGTCTAAATGCCTAACCTCCACTTTTTTGATAATAATTGGTAATTTTCAAGATCGCGCTTTGTATCGTTCGTGCAACTGGCCCTGCATGTTCAGTTTAGAACTGCGAAATATTACGTTCTCTAACATGTACGAAAAGTTTTATATTCATGCTCGCGAGTTCATGGTGTAGTACTAACGCGAGTTTGGGCAAGGACTACGGACAAGGATACGATAGGTGAATACTTTTTTATGTGTTACTTAATGTTTAAAAAGTATATCAATGGTCCTTTACCTATAAAGTGCGCGTCATAATTTTTCGCACGCGGGGGCAATTGCATGAACGATGCTTGCAAGAGTATCATTTTACTTATTAAATATAGGCGGTGTGCGACTGAAAAAAAGCGCATGTCGGTTGTTTAATACAGAGTTTAGAGAAACTTTATGACGATTCAACCATTATAGGATAGCCAGGTAATTTTGGAAAATTTTGAATATAATGTTCCAAATTTCAAGCATTTTCAAAAGCTCTTTGTCTAATATAGTGCGGATGAAGTTTTATACAGCGTATAATTACAGCGAAAAACCTGCAGTAATCTAGCTCCACATATAACACTAATCTTAGAGGGCTACGACTTCCATTGCGCCTATATTTTTGAAAATTCAAACGCGATGCTTTTTGAATCCAAATCAGGCCTTATTAAAAAAATCTTCAAGAATTAGCTTATGTCAAAGGGATTTTGTGAAGAAAAAAAATAAATATTAAGAAAAATATTTTGATATAATAATGTAACAATCCCACAAAATTTTATCCAGATCCAATTATTATGTACTTAAATTTGGCAGTAGCTCTTTCGACTTTTTATTCCATATTATAAATGGTTGCAAAAAAATAATAGTTAATAATTAATAACTGATAGTTAATAATTAATCAACATGTTTATTATAAAAAAATAACTTTCCAAAAAATTATTGCATCTTTTCTGCTTAACAGATTGTCCAAGGTGTCCTAGCCTTCTGTGATTTTGTGCTTTGGAACTACTCACTATTGAGATTAAAAAAAGTATAAATTTTTTTTTGATAAAATTAGTAAACGCTCTTGGTAAAAAATAATAACATCAATAATTATGCAATTTTTATTAACAAGCATTTATAAAAATATAGTAATAGCTATTTTTCCTGAATTCAACAACCCTATCATTTATAAGGTAAAATGGTACGGCCATTATAAAGCTAAAAATATGTTTGTTCACTCGGTACCTCTTAAAGGCTTTTTTATAGTACTTTTTTTAACGTTTAATAGTGAAAGCTCTAAAAAGGTTAGTTTTTAAACAAAACGAAACTAACAAAAACAAAATTCTGAGAACCTGTCAAAATTTCGGTAATGTTTGGTTTTAAAAGTTGGTCGCAAAGGCCATCAGCTGTTGTTTTCGCTCGCGATTGTCTTTTGATCATTGATCAAAAAGGCCGTGGAGGAAAGTTACTTGATTATTTAGTATTCGCTTTCACACCTAGTTTTTGGCAGTGGTAAATGGTCCACTGTATTTTAAGTAAGAACACTATAAAAAATCTTTTTAATAAGATTTTTGCTGCTTATAAAAGTTTGAAATCTTTGTATGTACATATTTATTTTCCACACATTTATTTTGGGGTTTTTTTTGAGTTTTTGAGTTTTTTCATTTTGATTAATAGGAGTTTTTAGATTTTAGAGATTGCACTTAAAATTTAAAAAAAATCCACTAGCGTGCGAAAGTAGCTACTTAAGCATCTTTGAGAGCTTTTATGCATTCATCAGTGATAAGATTTTAGTTGGCAGTAAAAGCCAGTAACCAAACGCAATTCTGTTAAGTAGGTACCACCTAACACTCGCTTAAAGTAAAGCAAACTTTTCCGTCTACGATTGCTTGCTTTTTTGTTTAAGTTTGTTTTCCTTAAATCACGGAAATATTGCAGACACGCAGCAGCTTCCCTGCTCCAAGGTAATTTTCATTCATTACATTTTTAGTAAAATAATATAGTAAAAAAAATGTAATAGATTTTACAACTAGTGGCTAAAATAGTACTTTTTTGGTTTAATAAACGTGAGCAACGGATTTAAAAACGCAAACAAAAAAGCACAGTTTAGCAGCGAGTTGTAAACGCTATTTTTTTTACCTTACTTAGAATTGTGACATGATTATTAGAGAGTCAGTACTCCGAAGTAGGTACCATGCGGTTCCATTTTTGTCAGGGATATAGACCTAGCTTTAAAGCAAAATCTGTAGGTTATCTTAAAAATTGCAAGTGGGATTATTTGCTGTGACCAAACTGAATCGGGTCAAAAATCGAAATATAATATATAGAAAATTTTAAAAATATACTGTTAAATAAGAATTAAATAAATAAATAAAATGCACATGTATTTCTTTTGCTTTGCATTAAAATATATAGATTATTTTTCTGAAGGTTGCGGGTCAACTTGACACTAAACTTGAGAGTAAACTAGAGTTTCGAACGTCCATTGTCTTTATTTTTTACTTTTTCACAACGTTTCGAACGATTATGTATCTGCAATCATTATCACGTGAATACTAACAAAAACTAAGACTACCCAATATTATATAAGTACTAGCGATCCATGGACCCATGTAAGTTCGCCTTGCAGAACGCAAAACTCGACAAGGGAACAAAACTGGATTGGAAATAGCTCAAAATTGCTGGATAAATCAACATCATATGGAATGGAAAGAGGCAAATATCGTGGCCAAGGAGGAAAATCTATTCAAGCGGAAATTTAAAAAAAACGACATTCATCCTAGTATTGAAAAACCAACAAAGTGAATGTCGTGTCCGCAAATAAAAATTAAAGTAACACTCGGACTACTAGAACTATCGGACAAAGCGGTTTTGTTTCTCACTTCAGTACGACCAGGCCTCCAATATCTAGTGGAGAATCCAGACACCTACAGACCTGTTTCATCCTTATTAGGAATCACCAGGGAGTCATAGGATTGTACCTGGCAGTTGAAGCTACAAAGGCACCATGCACACCTCTCGAATTTAAAACAAAAAGTTTGTAATCCGCGGAGACGTAGTACCTGTGTGCGCCACCTCTCGAATAAACCGAGAAACAAAAACATCAAAATTGAAAAGTGCAGAAGACCGTAAATACAGAACCCTGTACCTTTCAGCAGGTTGTAAAGAAGAAACCTGTAAAAGTATAAGGTCACTGTAACATGACCCTTAAAAAGGGGTAACGATCGCAGCAGCACCGCCCCCAAACAGCGGAACCAACCAAGAGTAATCATCATCAAGACTCTATATGCACAAGAGATGTGCATATTGAGTGGTTTTCTGGAATATAGAAATGGTAAAAATCTTGCTCTCGTACAGCTCCTAGGGACTGGGGCAAAGTTGGATGTAAAAAATATAGGCTCTTAAAAAGTGTTCTGACTCGAACTTGTAATTGCCAAAAAACTTGATCTTTTTGAATTTGGTATAGTAAAGTAGTCCGAGATTTAAAATTTGTAGCCCCTATTTAGGGATCGCCCCTAGGCTTTGAGATTTTTATATTTCATAATATTTGTTACACCAAATTCATGAATTTTAAATATGCATATGGAGTGTTCTCTGGAATAGGAAAATGTTGAAAATTAGATCCTTATAGCCCCTAGGGGCTGGAACAAAGTTGGAAGTATTTAAAACTGAGAAATGGTCCGCTGCGCCCTTGGTGATACATTTTTGTTGACATTGGCAGAAATATAAGTGAAATATATTTTTATTTTACATACACACCCAACAGACTTGCGCCCAATTACTGGGTGGAATCTACAATACAGAACTTAGTACTTAAACTAACATAATAAGGTACAAATTAAAATAAAAAAAAATTTTTGCAAAAAAAATAACAAGTGGTTTATGTATTTCTCAATTTTCCAGCTGTTTTTTGGGTTATTTCTAGATAACCTATATTACTTTGATTATAATAGCTGCACATGTTATGTAAAGGTGAAAATTTGAGCAAGTGAGTTCTGGCTGGTAAATAAAATGTTTGTGCATGCCGAACGGCGCGGCGGAGCTTCGTGGCACAGAGAAGTTTAGTAGTTCTAGTAGGTATGGGCAGTCTATATTGTTGTTTTGTAATTTATGTAAAATTAGTTGCAGGTAGTAATTGCGTCTGGTGTCAAGAAACGATACCTTAAACTCGCTCAATAGCTCATTTTGCGGATAGCCTTGTGGTGAATAAACGCCATGTTTTTATAGTAAAAAAATTTGAGAAATCTTCTTTGTATTTTTTCCAATGCCTTTATGTGATTAATTTGATGCGGGGACCAGATTACGAACGTATATTATAACTTCGGCCTCCTGATAAAAGAAAAGTAAATGGTTTTTAAGAGTTTCAATATTTTGAAACTCGCTGGCACACCTAACCACAAACCCATACATTTTTGACGCCGCGTTTAATATGTTCTCGATATGTTCGGAAAAAGTAAGTTTAGAGTCGAATAACACACCCAGATCGCGTAAGAAAGAATGTCTAGAAAGAGGTTGATCGTTGATGCTATAGTTAAAGGTTTTTATTTGTAAGTCGTAGGTACATCATTCACTGATATTTTTGAGATTTTGCTGCATTCTACGACAATCGTCCAAGCACCAAGAAGCACATCAATAACGTTTTGCATGTCATTTATAAAAATGCTAAACCAGAGCGGCCCTAGCACGGATCCCTGCGGGACGCCCGACGTCGTTGGGTACTCGAAAGACCTGGAACCACCCATAGAAAAAAAATTGGGTTCGGTCTGTCTGGCAGACCAGAATGTTATCTGCTATACTGTGCTACGGAACTAATTATGACCTTGGCGCCCGACATAGAAATAGTTCAGTGAAACACAAATAGATGGAGCACCACACATGATAACCACAAAAATTAATACTACAAAAGAATATTGAGTTTTAAATAAAAAATCAATATTACTTTACAAATGTAATGTAATATTGATTTTTCTTGACATAGCAAAAAGGACCACAATATGCCCAAAAAACAAAAAAAGTTTAAAAGATAAATCAAAAGTTGATGTTTTTGTATATTTTTGAAACTTTTTTTGTCTTTGGGTGCACTGAACTTAAAAGGCAAATGTGTACTTTTGACCCAAATGAAATGTTATGAAAAAAACATTTTGCTTTTTAATTTCATAGGTGAGGTCCTTTTACAAAACCCTTTATTGTATAGTTTCATTGAGAATTTAAAAAGATAAAGACAGATGATAAATAAGTATGTGTAATTAAAAAAAAAATGGAAGTACATTTCCCAAATACAAATTTAAAAACAAAACAAGGGTTCATTATATTTTTCACTCATTATTGGAGTGTTGAATACGAGAATTCCTTTATTTTTTTTGCAAAGTTTAACATTTGTTATCCCTCCAATGCTAAGGGAGTAAAGAGGAGGTGAAAAATATAATGAATCATGTGGTAAAATAAGTAAAAACATAAAATATTACCTTATAGTAAAAATCGAGGTAAAAATTATTTAGGTAAAAAGAAGATAAATTACCTAGAAATAATTGTTGTTAAAATTATTCCACAGATAATTGTGAGGATAATTGCCTTTAGTCATAATTTAGTACACAAAATTCAATATAAAGCCTCAAGAAAGAAAACATAATTTTTTCCAAATCTTTTTTGTTTGGCTTTATGAAATGCTGATCTTTTTTATTTATCGCAATAATCTCCTCTTTTTAGACTTTTACAAAATCTTACAAATCTTATTAACTTGCTTACATCATCAGAAGAAACACCTAATAATTAACTTTGTTATTGTGGTCACTTTAGGGATTAAAAAACATAATAAAGTTTGTATCTTGCCAAATAAAAAATTAAAGTATGTTCCTGGTTTTGTCAACTTACTGTTTTTATACTGCGAGGCATCAATAAGTTCATTGTCAACATCATTATCATGACTTATAATTAAGTTTACTCGTGCAAACTTCATAAACAGTTTTTTACTTTTTTACTTGGCAAAGCAAAAATCTTAGACATATGTCTTACCAATTGATTTAAAAATACTGAGGGAGAGAATCTTTTCTTCTAAAGAAAATCTTCTGGCTTTAGGTTTCTGCTGCTGTACTCTAATCTGGCACATAATAAGCATTTTCTGCGAGTGCTAATTTTCTCTGGAATGATTGCACATAACTGGTCATTTTATGCAATCGCTTACTACTATCAATAACTTTCCTATAGAAATATCATGCTTTTGGTGTGAGATTAGCCCGTCTGGGCACATTGACTTCATTAGGAATTAAAGAGCGCCTTCTTTTAACTGTAAAAAGAAATAAAACAAACACTAGCTAATTAGTTAAAATTATAACATTTATAAATACATTAAATTTGTAAAAATGTAAAAAAATCAAACAAATTGATCGTTCTCAGGGTAACCACCAGCTGGGGTGTAAATTTTTTTTATAAATTTGTGACCAAATTTTCAAAATTTTATGATTTTTTATGATTTTATGACTGGTGGTCACCGTGCTTTCTCCACTGAATTTATTTTAAACCCGACATGTTTTGGAAGCTCAGGCTGCCATCATCAGGAGTTCCTACCAAAGTTTTATTAAGGGAGACTAGGCCAAATTAATGGACTAGTCTTCCATATTGGCAAAAGAAAGAGAGACTGAAACCCATTGTGAGAAAAACTTTAAAAAACAAAATAAACTAAACTAAATTAACCCAACCTAACCTAAACAGACTCAAACCAACTTATTCAAAGCCAAAACAACGGAAAAAAAACACACTACAACCCCTACATATTTTTTTGGCTTGTTTAATTAGGTTAAGGTTGGGTTAATTTAGTTTAAAGTGTGTTTTTTTGTGTTGTTTTGGCTTTTAATAAGTTGGTTTGTGTCTGTTTAGGTTAGGTTGGGTTAATTTAATTTAAAAAAATTAAAAAAAAAAGAAAATATGAAAAACACATAATAAATAATTATTGCCGGCTCTTTAGCCTCACGTCTATTCAGCCGACACTCCTTTTTTTTTATTTTATAAGATAAAATATGCTCACTTTATGATCAGCTTGTTATACGTACAACGCTTTAATGTATAGGCAGGAGCACTAAAGACACAGAAGATTAGTCCCTCTTTACAGAGTTAAACAAAACTTCTCAATACTTTTTGACCAGGGCTATAATATTTTTGTGAACAGTTTTAGTAGTCTACTAAAATTTAAAAAAAAAGTTACCTGCCTTTCTTTCTGGGTTGCCCCATCATGGTGTCTAATATTTTATAAAACATAGCTTAAATTTGATATACGATTGTACTACCACAGGCACCACACCTCATACTACACTTTATTTTACTCATCGTACACTACAAAAGCCTGTGGCTTGTAATAATTCCTTTCTTTTAAAAAAACCAAAAATAACCTCAACAAACGCCATTGTCGTTGTTGGCTAAACATCAATAAATCATAAAAAAAATTGGGTTCGGTCTGTCTGGCAGATCCGCCTCTACGCGCTGGCGTCAGCCAAGGGAGAGATATGACAAATTTAGAATTTTTGTACTACTATCGCCATCTATTAAAAAAAAAAAATACTACACCCCGAAATAATTATACCTAGGCTTTTCCATAAGAGAAAAAGGTCTAAAACTACAAGTAGTTTGACTATGGAACCACCTAGTACAACGTACTGAATTCTACCGACAAGAGATGATTTAAATAATTTTACCAGAGGAGTGGCGAATCCTATGTTTTCGAGTTTGCTTAATAGCAGCGCGTGATCCAGTCTATCGAATGCCTTCGAGAAATCTGTATACACTACCTCAGTTTGTCCATGGCTATCAATGGAACTCGCAATATGTTGTGTTATGATAAATAAGTTGGTTAACGTGGAGCGGCCTTTAATAAATTCGTGCTGGTACGGGCTAAGAATATTTTTAACCGAAGGATATATTCGATCATATAACAAAAATTCAAAAACCTTAAGATAGTGGCAGATTATTGAGATTGGGGGTAATTGGTTATTTCTGACTTTTCTCCTTTTTTAAAGATAGAACACAATTTCGAGGATTTCCAAATTGGTAGGATAATGCTGGACTAATTTTTAATTGAAATCGAAAACATTTTTAGCCCCTAACCTAGAGGCTTTGTTAAAAACCACGAAATTTTTTTCGATGCAGTAGGCTTGCAGGTAATAATATGAACTAGCAACTGACTGAGATTCAGATGTGCCAGTGCATTAGTATGGAAGGTATAAGGAAAAGTTTAAAAACACATTTTGGCCCCTGTTGCCCTCTAGGGGCCACATATGTATTTTTTTGAAACGCGAGGGTACGTTTCCGGAAGGCCAACAAGTGTGCTAAATTTCATTTGTCTAGCTAAAACCGTCTGAAAAAAAATGACACCCTAACCCTACTTTTTGACTGCATCATTTTTGGGCTGTTTTAACAGGTTAGACAGTGTTGGTGAGTCCATTAGTAATCGATTAAAACAGGTTTAGTAAAATCTTCATCAAAAGTCCTACGGAATACGCTATGCCCCCTAAGTATAAGGTTCACCGAACACATTCTAGTATCTAAGATTAGGTAGGCTTAGTTTTTGTAAGTGTTCACCTGATGATAATTGTAGATACATAAGCATTCGAAACGTGAAAAAGTAAGAAATAAAGACAACGGAAGTTCGATACTCTAGTGTACTCTCAACTTAACAATGCTTTTTGATTAAGCTTGCTTACTTTTTCTTCAGTATTTTACCTCAAAAATCATACATAGGCTGTGTGACGTTACAATACCAAACGGAAGAGGCTCCATCCATATATTAGCTTAAAAATACTCCCTTCCAATGCTTTTAAAATTCACGAAGTTTTAAGCGAGATGTCCCTCTATCGCAATTATCTCGTTTGACTTAGCAACACCATTCTCAACTAAAAAGCCTGTTAACTCCTACCGCCTCAGTGCCGTTTAGCCTATTGTGGCTGTCATTTTTATAACCAAATTGACAAGTAAAACATGAATTTTCTGTCAGTTTGGTGTCAATATGGCACCGATCATAGGCCAAAGGATACTAAAACGAAAATGAGTTAACTGGCTTCTTAGTTGAGACCGGTGTTGGACTTAGTAACGCTATTCTGCATATGACCCAAAGTCACAAAGGCATCCGATCGTTGTTCTGTGACAGAAAGAATTTTGGTATTTGTCATGTATTTGTTCACTTTTCTCAAAAATTATAGATTCTTGTATTTTTTTCCAAGAAAAAAATATTAATATTATAATCCCGTCGATGTTTAACTGCACCTTTCCACAACAAAACTAGCAACTAACCTCTGGACCATCTCCACTCAATACCTCTGATGCTATTGCTCCTCTTTCGTTGTCTGATGTTCTCCATAAACAGAGCTTATCTTTTTTACGGAGCGTCATCTTTTAAATTACTATAGTGTTTTTTAATTTTTAACATAGAAAAATACGCGGAGCATAAATGAAAACACGGAATAAAAACAAATAAACCACAAAAACTGACCGAAACCTCTCGGAATAGTAAATTTTCGCGCATGCGCAAAAGGTCAGAGATAAGCCAATGTCTTTATTTCCATGGCTGGCTAGATAGATAGGCTAGAAGTTTGGCTTCGATAAGGCGTATATTTTTAAGCTAATTGGTATATGGTATATGGCTCCATCCCAGTTTTGAAGCAAGCAGTGGATTATTTTCTTAAGGTTCTTGACTATAGTATATATATTAATCCTGAGCAAACTGTAGCTCTTGCTTTGACTTGGGATAAAAATTACCATATTGTTCCTTAGGTTTATAATCACCTTTTTTACCATGAACGAATAATTTTACATATAACACATAACCAAATATACAGACCGCTTCAAGCTACTGCGAACATAGGGGGAATCAAGTCCAATTTACTCTCCGTGCCGTACGACCGAGGTGGATTCGAAGCACGCTGCAGTGTTATCTTTTGGAAATTCATTTTGTTTTTATTATTTTGTTTTATTTCTGCCTTGCTCGAGAAACAGATGGGTAAGTTCTTAATTGAAATAATACATTTTTAAAACCAAAAATGGATGTCTACGAAGTTGCCAAAAAAGTGAAGATGGTCAAATGATCCAATCGTCATAACCCAACACACGTTCGATATTGGTCGAGGGAAAATTTGCATTTGTATTTTGACGTAAGAACACAGTATCCCCAAAAACTAAATGTTTGGGGGGGGGGGTATTATAGGGGAACACGTAATTGGGCCATTTTTTATTAACGGCAATTGCAATTTGAATGGTCCTAGATACTTGGATCTACTGCAGCAGCACATTATTCCAACTGCTAGGAAGTTGTTAGGTGTAAGATTTGGTGAAACATGGTTTCAACAAGATGGCTGTTCCGCTTACAATGTTGGCCTTGTTAGGGAATGTCTTGATAATGTATTTCCTAATCGGGTTATAAGTACACGGGGAACTATTTTATGGCCAGCTCGATCTCCCGATCTTGCTCCTAATGACTTCTATCTGTTTTTGAAGAAGCTTTTCAAATTATCACCCCTAACATGCTTGGAAACGTTAAAAGGGGTTTTTATAGTAGGCTCGGATATTGTCTAGCCGAGCAAGGAGGACTTTTCGAACATTTGCTTTAATTTTTTTTTGACTGGAAGAATCTTTTTAGTTTTTAGAATGTATTATTTTATTTTGAGAACTTGCTTTTATTTTGTTTCTCCTTATTATTTTCATTGTAACACGTCGTCACTGATAAATCTGAGCAGTTGACAATAAAACGCTCTTATTTATCAGTGAAAAAAAATAAGAAAATTACGTTATAAAAATTTGCGTATTTATTGACCAAATTCCGGTTTCATTGACTACGCTCCACACAGCACCGTGGTTAGAGGCGTACTAAATACCAAAGGAAAGTCATGCAAGTGGTGATCGCAAGCCTGAGTATTGGTTGCTTCACTGATAGGCGTGCGGTGTCTCTGCATGTACGTACACTGGCAAATTAGACTTCTTCCGCCCTATGTTCGCAGTAGCTTGAAGCGGTCTGTATACTTCTCCATGCAGATATTATAAATGAAATTTTTGAAAAAGCTTAACTGGTTTTTTAATATAAAATATTTTTTTTATACCTTCATCAATACCACGATTTTAATAATTTCTGTCCGTTTTTTACCAAAAGTTAAAGAGAAATAGCGGAAAATAGTAATAATGAAAAAATCTAATTATTCTTGCCTAAGAATTAAGCCATTTCCGCCAGTTTTCATCAAGTATTTACGAATAAATCATTTAAAAATATCGTCAAACTATCAAATTGTCAAATATTAAAATGTTGCAACAATGAACGTCACGTATGGAAAAGATTGTTATTTCATTTACCAGCCGCCTTGATTTATAGTGTAAAGTTGGTGTGTTGCGAGAAGTTCTCTTCATTCGAGATTTTTAAAAGTATTTTCCTGTTTTTCTTAGATTTTTTAATAAAGGTATATATATATATAACTCGCGGCTAAACTGTACTTTTTTTTACTCGCGTTTTTAAATACCTCGCTGCGCTCGTTATTTAAATCAACGCTTGTAAAAAAAAGCACTATTTTAGCCACTAGTTGTTAAAACTACTATTTTTAGATCGCGAGTACAAAAAAACATTCAAATCGTTTTTTTACCCAAATTCAAAGAAAAATAGCGTAAAATGTTACTATTATGAAATATGAAATTCTAATTATTCTTACCTAAAAATTAAGTCATTTTATTAAGTGTTTTTTATGAAATTGTAGAAGAGCCACCACCCAACTTTTTTTTCCAATTCCGTAAAAAAGTGGTGAATTCCGAAAAAAAATAGTGAATTCCTTAAAAAATTCATGAATTCCTTGAAAAAATCATGAATTCCGTAAAAAAATGGTGAATTCCGTAAAAAAATTGTAAACTCCGTAAAAAAATCGTCAATTTCGTAAAAAATGGTGAATTCCATTAAAAAAATCGTGAATTATAAAATAAATAAAGAAAGTCCGCCATTTATATTGTTTTTAAAGTTTGATTCAAAAACTGTTTTGAGTGGCCTTAAACACCACAAACTTTCAAGTTTAAGACAAATCGGATTATAAACAATAAAGCCCGCTATTTTTTTTTTTATTTTAAGTCAAAAATTGTATTAAATGACTCAAAACACCATACACTTTCAAGTTTGAGATAAATCGATTCATAAATTAGAAAGTGATCCATTTTGGATTAGCCATTTTTAATTTTTGAAAGTTTGAGTCAATAATTGTAAACTTTCAAGTTCATGGCAAATCGGTTTATAAATAAGAAAGTGCCTCTTTTTGGATCTGCCACTTTTATTCTTTAACTGTGAGTCCTAGATTGTATTGGGTGACCTTAAGCACCGCAAACTTTCACGTTTGGGACAAATCGATAATAAATAAGAAAGCGCGCCGTTTTGGATCCGCCATTTTGATTTTTTTAAAGTTTAAATCAGAAATTGTCTTGAGTGATCTTGAAAATCGCAAATTTTCAAGTTTGGGTTAGCATGATTTATCAAAAAGTGCTTTACAAAAAAACGAAAATTATAATAAGTTACAGGTTTATAACAGTACTACGTAAAAACAATAAATACGTAAAACTGTACGACTGTCCTAAAACGTTACAAGGTCAAAATCGTATAAACGTAAACTAGTGTACATATTCCCGCTAGATGGCGGCACAGTATACAGCCGACAACCACTGGAAATAAAAACCTGTGTAATAAAACGCCACTAGATGGCAGTACATAGCCGAATTCTCAAAGGGAGGACTATGAATCCGACCCTCAGATACTGCTGCAGACTAACAAATCAAATAATGTTCGTCGCACCGCAGCGCCATCTAGCGGCAATAGACATTTTAAGTTTTGCATAGGACGTACACGCAAACGCGGAATATAGCGCAATATTCTGTCTTCCTTCCATCTGTACAAAAGAAAAGACTTCCGCTCCAATACAGATATCAAAGTCCAATCTCTGCGGTCTATCGTTGAGCTTTTTCATCAAGGTCACGTCATTTGCATGTATAACGTTCATACATGACGCTAACCTACGTAGCATAGCTTTTGCAGCATGTTGCTAAGGTGAAGATGTCATCAAATATTCAGCGAGTTTTGCCGACGGGAGTCAAAAATCAATAGACGAGCGGCCGAACCAAAGAAAGCAAGGTAGAAATACATGGTAATAAAATTTAAAAGACAGAAACATCCGAGCAGGAATATTTCATGTATACCGCTGGGCACCTCGTACGTGTCATGACCAACTTAAAAACAGTGGGAAGGTCACTGATTATGCACGAAAAATATAGCAAACAAAAAACCCAAAAGAACTATATTAATTTATTTACTAACTGAAAGTAAAACATTGAGGTTATCTAAAAGCTCAGTCAAAAAACTTTCCTTACTCAAAGCGCACTAATTTTAAAGCTGTAGCTTTCATCAGTAGAGGTTGGTATAAGCCAAGATTCAAGCATAGGTAAAAGATCCGAACTCGCTGTTTGTGATTGAACGCAGCGCCAATATTTTTAAACTGATATTTCGACAGTGACAGAAATGTAAAAAAGCTTGCATTTAAGTTTTTTAATACATTTCATAAATGAAAACACCTTTTAAGTAAATACAAAATTATTCTACTCCTTATTTTATTATTACCCATCTAAATTGTTGTGTGACATCAAGTATTAATTGGAAAAATTAATTATCAAGGGTAAGTTTTAATTAAAGTGACATATAACCCCAATTTTAATTTATTCTACAGAGTGTTTACTATTTAAACCCCGCGTGTGTTTAAATTTTTTTATTTTCTTTTCTTCTAAATTGAAACTTTCTTCTTAAATCCAACAAAAGATTGTGTTAAGATTATTATTTAATAAACAAATTTATTAAAATTCTTTTTATAAATCAAACTATGTCCAAACTCAAGAAGAATTGGTTTAAAATGATTAAAACCAAAAATTTCACTTAAACCTAGGACCATTTTAAAATAGACTAAACCTTTTTAGTAAATCTCACCGAAAGTGTCTATTCTACTACACTATTTTACGTTTGTATGGTTTTAGTTTTAGTATTGTACCGCTACATAGTTTTCTCATTTAAAATTTTTTTCCCGGTACTAATTTGTTATTGTAAATTTTGGGACAGCACGTTTTTATATTGTATTGTTTTGCTAAATTATAAGCATTCTCAAGTTTAAGACAAATCTAATAAATATAAGAAAGCCTGCCATTTCGATTTTTTAAAATTTGAGTAAAAAATTGTATCGAGTGACCTAAAACACTGCAAAATTTAGGTTCAAATTTATATTGAGATATCTTAATAATTCTTTTAATATTTTTTTTAAATTGTATTACCACCACTATATAATTGAGCTCTTTCGAAAATTGTTGAATTTAACCCAACGATCCGCAACAAGAGAGGCAAAAGCTCTGTAAATAAAAATACAGAAAATTAAAAGACTGTGTAAAGACTGTATTTAGAAAATTAACTTAACTAACTCCTGCTTTTTTTTACCGAATTTACTATTTTTTAAAAGAATTCACCATTTTTTTACAGAATTCAAGATTTTTTAACGGAATTCACGATTTTTTTATGGAATTCACCATTTTTTTACGGAATTCACGATTTTTTTACGGAATTAACGATTTTTTTAGGGAATTCTCCATTTTTGACGGAATTCACGATTTTTTTACGGAATTCATCATTTTTTTACGAAATTTACAATTTTTTTACGGAATTCACCACTTTTTACGAAATTCGAAAAAAAAGTTGTGTGATGGCCCTTCTAATCTTTCGTAGTTTTTCAACTATGCACAAAAAAATCATTCTGAAGATATGACAAAATAACAAACCGTCAGAAATTAAAAAATATCAGGTTATTATAGAAACCATTGTTTTCTTATTCATGGCCGCCATTGATTCTGGTATAAAAATGGTGAGCTATCCTTATATAAAACCGGTTTTAGGCGCGTATAATCGTCGTAAGTGTATTTTTTTTTCCTGTTTTATTTGGATTCGTTGATAAAGGTATAAGAAAATGGTGTTTACAACTAACGACTAACCTGTGCTTTTTTACTCGCGACTTTAAATCACTTTACACGTTATCTAAATCCACGCTTGTCAAAAAACACTATTTTAGCCGCTAGTTCTAAAAACTACTATTTTTAAATGCTGATAAATTTATTTTAGCAGGAATTTCTATTTTTTGTTTCGGATTATAGTTTTCTGGCTTAACGCTTGATGTGAAATTGTATGTGCTTTTAAATAAATATCTTAATGTCTGATGATAAAATCAAACCAATGCATGCTGGACGTTGCATTATAATATATTTTATGTATGTGGTAGAATATTTTGGAAACTAATTATTTCAACGAAAAACTTTGTACAATAATGTAAGGATAGACATAATTGCTTGGGAGTTGTTGCTATTTAGACGTAATACTTTTTTTCTACTTTTAAGTAGTCTTCTACTGTCACTTATATTTTCCAAACGAGATCACAGAAAAATATTTTTATTGCATTAAATTTTTGTTTGGTTAAATGGCTGAAGAGAACAAAACCTAGTTTTGCGTCGACAAGTTAACGAAAATCACAATCAAATAATTTTTTGTGCCCAATGCTTGTATATATATATAAAGACGTTGTCAAATTTTTTTTTTATCACAATAATAATAATATTAATTTAATTAAAATCCATTATGTGAATACAGTGAGTCTAAATAGTAAGTATAAAAATTAACAAAAGTCTTCTTGAAGAAACTGGGACGAAAAATAAAAAGTAAAGTAATACATGTTGTTGTATTTAAAAAATTAACTTAACTTTAATTTACGTTTTCAATAAACAGGTAATACTGAAATTTTGGAACGCTTAAAATTTTGACAATTTTGACAGCCGCTGTGGTAGTGTTAAACAACTACTAACACGCATCGATTTTACAACAACTTACAAGAATTTAGAGATTTTTTAGAAATTTTTAAATTTTAGAAAATAAGTGTTTCATATGTTGGAACCTGGTAATAATTCATTATTTTTAAAATTAATTGCGCCAAAATTCTCTAAAAATCAGAAAAATATCCACAACCAGAACGAAATGGATTTGTAGCTTACGGCAGTGGTAGTGGTTAATTCCCACAACGGAATGACGTTTAGATATTGCGTAGACGCAGTAATTACCACAACCACAACGAAATGTCAAATAAGCGTTCCAAAATATCCCTAATAATCTGCTGTAGATAGAATAAGTTGTCCTCTAGCCAAATGTTAATTTTCCAGCAGTAAAATTCGATTCAGAGAAATAAAAAATATATATTTAAAAAGTTTACATATAAATGGCAACAACGCCAATGTAAAAAGAATGTTTTAAAAGTGTACCTTCCTAAAAAATGTAATATTTTAATTAATTAACGTGTGTAAAATGAAACAGTACCAATTATATCTAAAAATATCATAAGGAAATAAATAAATCAATTAAAAAATTATTTAAAATAGAAAATATATAATTTTAAATAGAATATCATCTCTCGCTGACAATTGGTTTCGAAAATATTCCTCTAGGCTGAAATATCCAGTGTACATTTTTTTTTAATTGTCACTTCGTGTATACCTGTCCAGTACAATAACTTTAGAAAAAGAAGTGCATGCACATCTTTTACTATTATAATATTTCAGAGGAATGATATGACCAGGCATATTTAAATCATCATTTTAGGACCGTGACCAATTTTTCGGCACTGACAATAATAGTTCCATTTAGTTTCTGTGTTGAAATGTCAGTCGTCTTAATTATTAAAATTTATATGAAGAATTTGAAATGAACAGTTAGTTACTTCAAACTTACACTATTTTTTCCAGGCAATATTTGCTAGTAGTATTCCCGAAATCATTGACCTAGTAGGAACACGATCCAAATACTGTGGAGAGTTCAAAAGAGAACATGGAAGAAGGTACCCCTTTATAAAATTATTGTTAATACTTGCCATTTTTTTTTGAGAAGCTATAATTGTGCAAATTTTTTGTTTGATGCAGTGCAAAACTTGATTTAAATTTTATAAATGCAGTGATAAGTCTAAAAAGTTACCTATAGCACGTTTTAAAGGACGCATGGTTTGAAGTTACTGTATGGTGGTTCGAATTCTCTACTCTCTCTGTGGCAGCTAGTAATGGCGGGTTTACCCAACTTTTCATATTGATAATTCATAACTTTAATTCATAGTATATAAGCACAATTTTAGTGTTAATACATAATTTAACAGAACCAGTTTATCCAAGAGTTTATAAGCATAGTGCATTAGGATAAATTTTGAAAATTGACATAGCAAATTGACAAAAAAGAATAACAAAAAACCTGTTTTTCTTTACCTAACTTCGACAGGTTAGGTATTCTTCCTTCTTGCTAAATTTTTGTTTTCTAATATCAACTAAAATCAATCACTCCCATTTTGAAATCATAGCGCATAAAGTTAAAATTAACAAACTTTTAAATTATGCACTGTGCTTATTAATTGTGAATTATAACTATGGAAACTTGGGTAAACACTTTTATTAAGAATAAGGTACTTATCATTATGACTATGAATAAAATTGTGCTTGGGTTATAAATTATCAATATGAAAAGTTGGTTAAACCCGCCTTAAAAATATTGTTACGGGTTCTCTTAATTCTTAACAAATTATTTAACTTTCCTGAGATCCTTACACTCGATATCTAAATTAAGACTTAACCGTGGGCGTGACGGCTCGCGCTTGTGTATAGGCCAATGGAACAGTCCCGATTACTGGAGAATATTTAGGCTTAGACTATTCGCAAACTGCCGCGATCCTTCGTGATATAACCTAAACTAAAATAAAGGTATAAGGGTATACAAATACAACACTTAACACTAAATAAATTCGTACCTAAATAAATAACACCTAACAAAAGAACACATAAATCTAAATAGCCTACTACCTAATTAAATGTAAAACTGGTCAAAAATTCGTTGGAAAGGTTTAAGCCTGTGTTAAGAACTTCTCTGGATCCTGTAAACTACGTCGTTAATCCTCTTAATAATGGTATATGGTCCTTCCCAGGATGGTATTAACTTAGACGACCTACCCTTCTTCTGTTGTGGAATCCTGCAGAATTTGCTTTCAAATGATACCTAGCCTTTATGTATTCACTAGCGATTTCAATCCTTCCTCTGATTTACTCGTAAATATCAAACAGCTTTTCTCGTAGATCACCCACATAATCTCCTACTTCCCTGCTTGGCTCTTCACGTGAACCAAACATAATTTCACATGGTAATCTCAGTCTCAGCCCAACCTTTTTGATGTTCGTGAACCACCTTGGAAAGATGTACTTCTATGGTTTTGTTAATGCTTCAACCACATCGTCTAACTGAGGATGCAAGGAAGTTGTTCTGGTTTTATTTATTCAATTTTTATTTATTTACTGAAGACGTTGTTTACTAGAACTTCGGCCACTGTTACAGATGATTTGGTATAACAAACACTACTGACCACTTCGATTGCATTTCTCAGTCTCGGGAAATGGTCCAGCATTAATACGTTCAAATGGTCATCTGACATTAGACTGCTTCATTTGACCTCTTGATCTTGTTTTAGGTCCTTGACTGGCTGCACATATAGAAAATTTGTGGCAGCAAGTTTTGACGTCTTGACAGTTAACCCAATAAAATATGTTTCTTATTATACCCATTGTCTTGTTTACTCCAAGATGCGCTCCAGTTGTTCCACCGTGTACTTTGTTCAGTACTTAAGAAATTCTAGCTCCGCACATTCCCATGAACGTTTTAACAAACCATTTCTCACTTCCAATGAATCCCATTGTGCCCATAGCGCTTTGAAAGTTTGCGTGAGATATATCTTGCCGTGATGCGTCATGGCTCACAAGTCGCAGGAGAGGTTCTATGTTCTTATCTTCAAGTTGGACGGATCAAAATTGTGCTGCAGTCTATTCTTTATTGGTGTCCAACGTAATTCAACGTAGGGTAATAATAATTCCTTCTTTTCCGGGGGGGGGGGTTGCTTATGTAGGTAATAACAACAAATATTGAGGGACTGGTCGACTATATGGAAACATGATTTGGACAAAAATTTGTTTTCCATCTTAAAGTGTTAAACTGTTTGATGGGTTATTCAAAAAATTTTGGATGGAAGGGTGATCCAAATAACTTCAAAACCAAATGCCGCATGATTTATGTTAAGTATTCAAAATTTAGGGGTTGACTCTCACTCCTCAAAGGGGGTAAGGTTTACAAAATATATCAAAATAAGTACTAGATGTTGTCATCTGTTGTCGTACTTTGAAACTTTTTACAAAAAAAAACAAGAAAAAGGTAAAACAGCAAAAAATTAGGTTAGGGATCTTATGTCATCTGTCACTTTTCACCGCGCGAACGCCGGGCGTCAGCGAAAATTTTCACCGGGTAAATTTTAACTGGACCATGAACGCAACCCAGAGCTTTTTTGATCGCGGTGCTGTCAAACTAATGTTGATTTAACATAATGTTTGTGCCTACCTTTAATAAAGGACGGAATTAACTTTAATTTGTCAACTTATATGACAAAAATGACAATATGACACCTTTTAACCTTCGTGCGGAACTGTCAAAAATATTGCCGAGGCCTACTATGCCGACTTTATGTACCAATAAGTCCCTATTAAAGGTTGGCACAAACATTATGAAAGTCGACATTATTTTGTAGTAGGTTTCGGATAGCCCAGGCAACCAAGAAGACCGCCGTCTCATAAAAGTTTGTATTTTCTTTGCCAAATAAAAGTAATCCTGATGAACTAAGCATTGAAATTATTTAAAAAAAAAACTTGTATATCAATTGAAGACCCTTTAATAAATCTTGTCGACTGGAACTCTTCCCTCAGCTATAAAATTTGCAACCATTATACCAATACCACAAAAACAAGGCTCAAATACGGCGAGCGACCTACGCGTACTAAATATGCTAGTGGCAATCAAAAAAATCATTGAAAAGTGTATTTATGATCAAATCTTGGAATTCGTACAACAAAACAATATACTAGTTTAACAGCAATCAGGGTTTAGCTGTGAGACTGCTACTCAGTTAGTATTTATTAGACGGGTGGAAAAATAGCAAAGACACAGGACTATTTAGGTTAGCTGTCTTTTTAGATTTAAAACGAGCCTTTGAAACCGTTGACCAAGAAAAACTTTTGTTTTTGTTGAAGTTGAAGAGAATAGAATAGTTTAAGAACTAGAAATTGAGTATGGCATGTCCCCGGGCAGTGTTTTCGGATCTCTTCTTTTTATTCTGTATATCAATGATTGGTTAATGACTTAGAAGATCCAGATATACTGTATTTGTTTGCAGATGATGGCTTATGTTAAAGTAACTGTGGTAGTAAATGTAAACCAAAAATTGAAAAGGATTTACAGATATACATGCAATAATTAGTTAAAATGAATAGTAGTAAATGTAAATTTATGATTTTTTGTACCGAAAAACAGCTCGCCGAATTTTCACAAAAAGGACTAAAAATAGAGATAGAAGGTCATTTTGTTGAGCAGGTCGTAAAAATTAAATATTTGTGGATAATCATTGATAGAAAACTAGAATTCAAAGAACATGCTAATTATATGGGCAAGAATTGCAGTCTTTAACACCATTGTATTGTCCCTAACCTACTGCGCTACAATTTTATTTTTGTTTAACCAGAATCTGTCTAAAGAGATTGCAAAAGCAACAAAATCGGACAATGGATTATGGGAATATTTGAAATGGATTCCTCTAAAAAAAATCTTTGTAATATGTTAGTATTTGCAATGGTTTGCTCTAAAAAAATTCTTTGAATTTAATGTTTTAGTGTTTGCATTTTAATTAAAAATAGGAAAAACGCTACTTTACTTAAAAAGCAAAATAACTTACAATACAAGGCAACAAAGTAACTTTTATGTTGAAACAAGAAATACAACGTGTGCACAAAATTCGGCTCGGGTATTTCGTAAAGGCTTATTGTTGAATCAGCTGCCCGAGGAAATAAAACTTGCATGCTCTGTTGACTGTTTTAAAGGTAGGCTTAGGCAGTATTTGTTAAAGATATATTATATCTACATTGTGTAACTGATCATTTCTTTCTCGTCTTTTTTTGCTGATTGTGTTAATATTAAATTGTATTGGTTTTAACTCACTGTCTTTACGCTATTTATTAAATTTTGAGCTAACTTAATAATTTCTAGAAGACTAATAATATTAGATATAGGTTCTTTGTGTTTTAATTTGAAATATTTAGAATTAATTGTTATTATGTATTTTTACTTTTTATTTTAATAAGTAGCGTTGCTAAATAATGAACTATAATAATCAAAATAATAATAAAAAAAATATAGAGGCGTAGTTGAAACCACCTGGATTGATGGTAATATACGTTAGTATACGTTAAAATAAGTTTAAAGTTTGTTTTGGAGTGACATACAACTTCAACATAAGATCGTACACAGCCTATATTCATTAACATGTCCACTACTTCCCAAATATGATTACTTAATATAATTATTTAAAAATGAATGGATGAAAACTGTTTAGACCGGCTCGCACCTAGAGTTTCTTTATGTGCAACCTTATAAACATGCCCTCCGAAATTAATCGAAAACATTTTTAAAGTTAAGTTTTGACAACTAATAATTCCACTTGTAATTTTCTATCAATATTGGGTAATATATTTTTGGTTTACTAAATAAAAAACATGGTACTTTGAAAATAAGAAAAAATCTCCACAGCTCCATAAAACAGGTTCATTATTTTTACAAACTGACACCTCCCACGAAATTATTTAGATTTCGATCACATTATCTATCAGTTTTTTAGTCACCCTTTACAGGTAGTGGCCAACGTATATTTTTTAAATTTAGATCGACTCTATTTCAGAAATATATAATATGTTGAGTTTATCTTCGCCGATTTTTAGGTAAAATAAATAATATGCAATCTGTTAGAGGAGGAAAAAAGTTCAGGTGGTAATTTATTCAACACATTGCTCTTATTATAACGGTTTTTTTTTAAATATATACATAGTGTTCCATTTAAAAGAAAGGGCATCATGGCCCCCTGCGTGAATAACTGCAACATTAATTTAAACCAAAAATGCTACTTGAGTATCTTTTAAAAAAATCCAAAAATTGGGTCCAAAAATAAAAAATTATTAAAAGTTTGTTCAGAGTGCGAACGGCGATGGCTCAATCAAGCTACACCCCCTCCTCAACGAAACTCAGTTTGGATATTCTAAAAATTATTTACTAATTATGTACTAATTTAGTCCCCTTTTAAAAAAAATTGTACTTAATGAATAACGGAGTTATTCGCACTTAAAAGGGGGGGGGGGGTGTGGCTTGGCGCTAAGCTGCAGCCCGCAATGCTTAGTAGACAGATTTAATAAAAGTTGGTATTTATAATTTTCTTGGTTCGTCGGGATATTAGGACAAATAAAAGTAGGAATATCTCACTTAGTCTACGTTTCGGTTTTATTTAAAACCATCCTCAGCACTATAAAAACAAAAACGACAAACTTAGAATTTTAAAATTTGTATGAATTAAATCAAATGAAAGGGATCAAAATTAATTTTACAAAAATAAAAACAAGTATTGGAAATGTCAAAAATATTATTACAAAATTAACATATTGAAAAAATTCATTTTTTTTTCTCAAACTTAAAAAATATATAAAATAGACGGAAACAGATTTTAAAATATTAAAAACGTTAAAAATGTTAAAAAGAGGGGCAAAAAACAGGAGCAAAACTACGCATTTTTCAAATTTAAAAAATATATATAATATATAAGACATTAGAGACACTAAACAATTAAAAAAATGTGACAAACACACTTACCTAGTGAGGTTTTCATACTAAAAGTCTACTACAAATGGTAGTTGGTCAATTTTCTATGAAAAACAAAAGACACATTGAGCATTGAGAGAAAATGAACTGTACATAAACAACTGTTTTTTTTTTAAATTATTATTTTCGTTAACCACGTATGTACCTGTAGTACTCTTATTGTTTAAATGTCTGAACGATTCGTCTGGTACCGATACCAATATCTAGTTTTTTGTTGTAAAAGGAAGAAAAGTAAAAGATTAAAAAAAATAGTAATTATTATATTGTTGTAACATTTTTCGGTTTTGTGCTGTTCTTTTTCAAAAGAAGAATATGAAATCGTATGTGGGGAAATTGTATATTTGTATATTTTATAAGATTTTACACCTCATGCAAACAGACAGACAGACCGACACATCAACAATACTTATGTTTTTGTATGTACATTCCTAGCAATAAGGTTATAGTAAATTACACACAAATTTAGAACAAAAAAATACTCAATTATCTACAAACATAAAGTACTATAAACTACCATATATAAAAGGTTTATCTCAAAGCTTAAAATCAGCACTCACTAATGAAAATCTTAAAATCGTTTTTTATCATCCCAAAACAATAGGAAACTTTTACAGCTCTATGAAAGACAAGCTTTCACTGGAATATAAATCACATGTAGTTTATAAGATAAATTGTCTACAGTGTGCTGGTGTTTACATAGGACAAACAAAAAGATGTTTAAATAAAAGGTTGGCAGAACACAAAAACTCCTGTCAAGAAAAGCACAGAGGCAAAAAGAATCAGACTGCTTTAGCTCGTCATCATTTTGATAATAATCATGAGCTTGATTTTGAGAATGTCAAAGTGTTGGATAGTGAAAAACATCTTACAAAACGGCTTTTAGTGAGATGGCTTACATTCAGCTTCATGAATCTTTAATAAACAAAAAAACAGATTTGGATAATTTACGTGATATTTACTATAACCTTATTGCTAGGAATGTACATACAAAAACCTAAGTATTGTTGATGTGTCGGTCTGTCTGTCTGTTTGCACGAGGTGTAAAATCTTATAAAATATACAAATATACAATTTCCCCAAATACGATTTCATATTTTTCTTTTGAAAAAGAACAGCACAAAACCGAAAAATGTTACAATATAATAATTATTATTTTTATTTTTATCTTTTACTTTTCTTCCTTTTACAACAAAAAAACTAGATATTGGTATCGGAACCAGGCGAATCGTTCAGACAGTTAAACAATAAGAGTACAACAGGTACATCCGTGGTTAACGAAAATAATATGTTAAAAAAAAAACAGTTGTTTAAGTACAGTTCATTTTCTCTCAATGCTCAATGTGTCTTTTGTTTTTCATAGAAAATTGACCAACTACCATGTGTAGTAGACTTTTAGTAGGAAAACCTCACTAAGTAAGTGTGTTTGTCACCTTTTTTTAATATTTTTTTAATTTTTTAATTGTGTAATGTCTTTTATATTTTTTAAATTTGAAAAATGCGTAGTTTTACTCTTGTTTTTTCCCCCTCTTTTAATATTTTTAACGTTTTTAATATTTTAAAATCTGTTTCTGTCTATTTTATATATATTCTTTGTTTGTTTGTTTGTTGATATTTTTGACATTTTCAATATTTGTTTTTATTTTTGTAAAATTAATTTTGATCTCTTTCATTTGATTTAATTCATATAAATTTTAAAATTCTAAATTTGTTGTTTTTGTTTTTATAGTGCTGAGGATAGTTTTCAATAAAACCGAAAGTGAGATATTCCGACTTCGATTTGTCCTAATATCCCGACGAACCAAGAAAATTATAAATAACTCCAAGGACACGAAAAAACCCCCTTCAAAAGTTGATATGTCATAATTTTGTACTGATTATTTACTCTTAAAGAAGGGTACTTTACAAAAACCATCGGTTCCTAAGATTTTTGTTTGTTTGTTATGGGGTATGTAGCTTACATCAAGGTACACCCCCCTCAGCCTAGGAAATAGATTTGGAAAAAAGCAATTATACCATAATTTGCTAATAATTATGTACTGATTTCGGCCCCTTCTAAAAAATTGCCTACTATTAAGATAACTTAATTTTTTTTATATATATACATATTATTATATATATATATATATATATACAAGATACATAAAAACAAAAAAAATGAAGTTATCTTGAGAGTAGGCAATTTTATAGAAGGGATCGAAATTAGTACATAATAAGTAGAAAATTATGGCATAATTGCTTTTTGTAAATCTCTTTTCTAGGCAGAGAGAGGTGCGCATAGATATCAAGCTACACACCCCATAAAAACCAAAAAAATGAAGTTGTCTTGAGAGTAGGCAATTTTCTAGAAGGGGACGAAATTCTGGCATAAACCCTTTTGGTCGAATCTCTTTTATCAGCAGAGGGGCTTGATATCAAGCTACACACCCCATAAAAAACAAACAAAAATCATAGGAATCGATGGTTTTTTTAAACTAAAAGAAACCTTCTTTAAGAGTACATAATTAGTACAAAATTATGACATATCAACTTTTATTAAATCTGTCTCCTAAGCATGAAGGGGTGCAGCTTAGCGCCAAACCACACCCCCCGCCCTTTTAAGTGCGAATAACTCCGTTATTCATTAAGTACACATTTTTTTGAGAAGGACGAAATTAGTACATTATTGGTACATAATTTTTATAATATCCAAATTGAGTTTCGTTGAGGGGGCGGGGGGGGGGGGGGGTAGCTTGATTTATCCAGCGGCGATGGAGTTTTGCTAGTAAGTAACGCGATACCGCGCTGCGCTGGTCGCTCTCGCCCTTCTGGCGTTTGTTTTAATAGACAGTTTAAGGTGGTCATAGGACGTAGGCGTAAATATGGAATATAGCGCAATATTCTGTTTTCATTTTAGGTGTAAAAAAACAAAGACGCTCGAATACAGATATCAGGGTCCAATGTATGCGGTCTAGCGTTAAACTTTTTTATCAAGGTCACGTTTTTGCATGTATAACGTTTAGACCAGACGCAAACTTAAATTGTATAATGTCTGCTCTGTGTTGCTACCGCAGATATATGAGAAAAAGAGTAGCGAGTTTTGCCGAAGAGAGTCAAAAAGTCCGATCCGGCAAATTCCACGTCTTACACTAGGCACCTAGACCAACTTAAACTACTAGACACTTAAAGTTGCACAAATAGAGAGTGCAGAACGACGTCGAACTATTTTCCATTCTATTGCTCTCTCACTTTCTTCGACAAGAAAGGAAATAAAAGTGAGTGGTATGAAGTAAAACTGTGCATCAAGCACTAAACAAGAATTGGTTTGGTTAACTCTTTTTTTAAGGACGCTTTCACAAACGCATCAAAAATACGCTAACAACAAGAAATCAAAAATAGCTTGCCAACTTTAAGTGTCTAATCTGTCTAATAACGACGCAACACGACGCTTTCCGCTACGCGCAAAATTCCTATTCTGAACTGAGGCTCAATTCTTAAATCTCAAGCGCACGAACGTTCACTTCTGAGAAGTGAACGCTCCCCTACGGTGGCCCCTATCCGCCTGCCCACTTCTCACTTCTCGGTTCGCAATTCTGACGTCAGAATCGCACTTCTGATGTCACAAATGTGAAATGTCTCAGTTGTTACGTTCCCCTATCTGCCTGCTAACTTCGCAGTTCTGACCAAAACATGATAAAGTAACGAAAATAAATGAGAAGTTAGAACTGTGAGTGCAGGCGGGTAGAGGCACGTAAGAACTAGCGAACTGAGAAATTTCGCATTTGTGACGTCAGAAATGGGAAGTGAGAACTGCGAAGTGAGCAGGCGGATAGGGCCACGTAACAACTGAGAAATTTCTCGTTTATGACGTCAGAAGTGCGATTCTGCGTCAGAACTGCGAACCGTGAAGTGAGAAGTGAGCAGGCGGATAGGGGCCACCGTACTCCCCGTCGAAGAAAAACGCAATTGTTAAAAATAACTTAAATAAATATAAAATAGTTGTTTGAATGCGTACGTCTCTCGAAATGAAGTTGGTCGCATCTCAGTCAAGCTACTCCCCCCCTCAACGAAACTCAATTTGGATATTGTAAAAATTATGTACTAATTATGTACTAATTTAGCCCCTTTGAAAATATTTTGTACTTAATGAATAACGGAGTTATTCGCACTTAAAGGGGGGGGGGGGTGTGGCTTGGCGCTAAGCTGCACCCCCATGATCTGTCATAATTTTGTACTAATTATATACTCTTAAAGTTACAAAAACCATCGGTTAATAAGATTTTTGTTTGTTTGTTATGGGGTGTGCAGCTTAATATCAAAGTGCACCACGCTATGGTTAGGAAAGAGATTCGACCAAAAGTGACTATGCCGGAATTTGGTACTAATTAAGTACTAATTTTGCCTTCTTCTAAAAAAATTTGCCTACTCTCAAGATAACTTTTTTTTTTGTTTTTATGGGGTGTGTAGCTTGATATCAAGGCACACCCCCCTCTGTAACAATTATACCATAATTTGGTACTAATTTCCAGTTATCTTGAGATTAGGCAATTTTCTATAAGGTGACGAAATTAGTACATAATTAGTAGCAAATTATGGCATAATTTCTTTTTTCAAATCTATTTCTTGAGAGTAAAAAATTTTTAAGAAAGGGAGGAAATTACTAGGCAGAGGCACGCCATAAAAACAAAAAAATATAAGTTATCTTGAGAGTAGGCAATTTTCTAGAAGGGGAAGAAATGAGTACATAATTACTAGCAAATTATGGTATAATTACTTTTTTTTCAAATCTCTTTCCTAGGCAAAGGGGGCTGTGCCTTATGAAGCTACACATCCCATAAAAACAAAAAAAATTAAGTTATCTTGAGAGTAGACAATTTTTTAGAAGGAGCCGAAATTAGAGACTTATCGGTACATAAAGTATAAAGTCAACTAGGCATAGCCTGACATTAATTAACATTAAAATTGACAACTTCGCAACTCGGAGCCAATGATTTTCACTTTTGGTCGAATCTCTTTCCTAAGCCAAGGGGGGGTGTACCTTGATATCAAGCTTTGTTATGGGGTACAAACAAACAAAAATCTTAGGAACCGATGGTTTTTGTAAACTAAAAGTACCCTTCTTTAAGAGTACATAATTAGTACAAAATTACAACATATCAACTTTCATTAAATCTATCCTCTAAGCATGGAGGAGTGCAACTTAGCGCCAAGCCACATCCCCCCCCCCTTTTAAGTGCGAATAACTTAGTTATTCATTAAGTACACAAATTTTTAAAAGGAGACTAAATTAGTACATAATTTTTACAATATCCAAATTAAGTTTCGTTGAGGGGGTGTAGCTTGAATGAGCTGCTGGTCGCCTGGCGCGGGCCAAGCGATCAAGTTCGGACGGTTTTTGAGTGAAAGTGTTCGGTGAACGCTGGTTCAAGAATATTACAATTATAATCCTTGTGCGCACAGGGCAAGAATCTGGCCCCAGACCTTTATGCGCCAAGCCTAGTTAAAAATTATGTCTCTGGATCAATTTCTGTAAGTTTAAATTAAAAAAATTTGTATAAATTGCATAAAATCTTATACCTACATAGTACGATACATATCTGTTATGTATTCTTCATATATACCAACAAAAAGCACGATATTCTTATGGTATGTAGCGTATTTTATGAGACTTATTGACCTTACTATCTAGATAGTTTCCAAAATCTTCGGTGCCATTATACGTTGTGATATAAAAATAACACATAACTTTTTAGCATCATCAATTAAAAGGATAAAATGCATTTTTTAGTCCTACAGTAACGGTACTCGTAAGAAAATTGTAGAATAACAAAACACCCTTTTAAAGTAGTTAGTTTATAAATAAACAATAAATAAACTAACTAATTGAATCACAGATAAGAGAAGGTATATTAGAATTTTGTAGTAACCTATTTTAATAAGAAAACTATTTTACAAACAATAATTAATTGATTAGTTTACGATAGCGATAATGATTGACGATAATTAAAAACGTTTTCAGTAGGCATTTCCTATTTTTATTTTTGTTCATATATAATTTTTAGTCACTCTCGAAAGCTATACCAAAAATATTAAACATTGGTTTGATCATTTTTCACAAATTGATAGAATCAAAATCTACTTGTTTATATATAAATTGCCCCGTTTATACAAAATAATGATGAAACTAACGGTTAATGTGGTTTTCTGGTAGGCAGTTTTTGCCAGCTGGATCCCAGAAATCACGGAGTTAGCTGCCAATCGACCGAAATATGCTGGAAAATACAGCAAAGATATCAGGCGCAGGTACAAAAAGCAGTGGCAGACTAAGCTAGATTCAATTTTATTGCACATTAAAAGCAGTCAAAAACTTGTCAAACGTTAACGCATCTTTACGCAATCTACATACATTTAATTACCTGTATCCTGTAGAAATAATTATCTTGGATAAAAGTTGCATTTAAAGTTTTAAAACTCACTATTTACATGTTCTTTAGTTGGTTTAAATCGTTCAGGGTGTAAGACACAGCTAAAGAGATACGGAAAAACTCTTACTAATGTGTTAAATTTAAAAAAATAAACCAAATCAAACCAATTATAGGGTTCGGTTTTTTATTTTATTGGTTTTCTTTGATTTACAATGGGTAGTACCCCCTGCATTTTGCTGATAGACCGCTCAAGTTTAAGAGTATTTTGCAGAATCTATTGACCAAGAACACAGCTTTTTTGTGCATAAATGAACCAAGAAAAAAACACGTTTTCATGATTGACAAAGTCGTGAATTTAATGGATAAAAGACGAAGTAATAAAATTAATCAGTAGCAAAACACAACAGTTTTATGAAATAGAAGATTTAGGTGCTAAACATGATACTTTGGGTGTGTGTAGAGAGGTACAACTAACACAAAATCGAATTGTATCTGATACCAATGAAAATTAAAAGAGTGATATAACTACATAGGAAATCTTTGGCGATAATCAGTCCGAACATCCAGATAATCCCTCAAACCTAATAACAGAAGAAGTACAGCACGTAGGGTAAGACGAATTTCATTTAAAATTCCAACTGACCGGTTGAAATCAACATTTGTTGCCTAAAAATATTTTACTGAAGTTTTAGATCGTATCATATATTTAGTTTTATAGATAACTAAAAAGCCTTGTATCAAATCCAATACGAAAAGTTAATAGAATCTCATAAAGAAGGTGGTCTGGATGCATGATCATGATCTGGCAATTATTGGCAACCTATACTAAAACCAATATATCAAATAAAAGTTGATTGTCTATTATCTGAAGACGTCCGAATAACTGTTGTTTGCTAATAAAATTATACACTTTATAGCTCTGAAGAGGATCTTACTAAAAACGATAAAAAAATCAACAACCCAAGATACGCTGACGCCACTGTCACAATTGCAGATACACTGGAAGTTCTGCAAGAACTACGTAACCATGTTGGATATTTTGGGTGGACACAAAATACGTAACGCGGATGATCTTGAACTTTTATTTACCATCATGCTAAAATTCGAACTTTAATAAATCTTCAATAAAATAATGTTCATAGAAAGTCACTTGTAAAAAAGCAGTACACAAGGTAAAAAAGTGAAAGAGTAGTGATCTAAATAATGATATTAATAATTCTCCTTCCTTATATACACCCTGTTAGGTGCCCTCAAAACCTTAGCTTGTGCGAGGAAGGGTTGTTAACTGATAACGTCATAATAAAATATTATTCAAATTGATGGGTGACCGCCACGTCATCGCCATCCTGAATTTTTTCTACATGTCATTTCTTAACATAAACTTTGCATTCTAATAAGAAATTAAAAAGTCGCTGATTAAAATTATTAGCCCGTTGTTTTTGACCAACTAACATAAATAAGTATTATTCACACCTTTTAATCGGTGTTGCAGGTCAGAAAAAAAAGAAGAATTTGCAAATAACCTTTAATGTCGTGCGACGCGTTTGAATGTTTTATTTCCCGCAGTTTGTTGTGTTTTTTATCGCTAGAAAAGAAAATAAAAAAATATAAAAAAATGTAATCAACACAAATAAGCTATTAGGCATTTTAACAAACCGTTTCCCCATAAGTAAAAATACGTAAATTTTACAAAAATGGCACCTGATGTAGTTTTAAAAACGGTACTGTTTTAAGTATTGATCCTTTGTTCATAAATATTAAAAAATCAGCCGGTAAGTCCTTAAATAAGGATATGTCCGCTATTCGTATCTCTTACGTTCTTATACTACCGTAGATATCGCCTTCTCTCTACAGATCTTTGCTAAGTGATCGGATTGATTTAAGTGATACCTACAGTGGTATAAGGGTGTAAGAGATAGATACAGCGGAACATAGAAGTATTTAGTGGCGATTTGCCGGCTTAATTTTGAATATTTTGCCAGCTGTTTTTCCCATATGAACAAAGGAACAAAGTACCTTTTTTAAAACTACATCGGTTGTCGTTCTTGTAAAATTTACATTTTTGTTAGCATTGCGGCTTCTGAGGAAATAGTTTGTACGCCCACCAGATAATAAGGCCGACTACCAATGACGTCATCCGAAAATGCCTGATTCTGCAAAAAGTTATTTCCATTTGATATGTCTATAAAAATTTTAAAGAAAACAGTCGGAAATAGAAAAATCCACTAAGCCTCTACAAAACTTAAGGGCTTTTTTGGTTGCCTAGACGATCCGGCCAAACCTTTCTTGAGACAAGCTGTTAATTATATCGACTTTGTGCTTAATGTGAACAATGTCGGGTATACAAAACAGCAAAGCATTACATTTAGTCGGAAAGTTATCTTATCTCATTAGTTCCTGCTTGCAACGGCAACGCTTCAAACTTTATTGTCCAAAATAGTGCCGATTTTGTACAACGAAGCATAGGTAGTACTAGGTGAAAACATTTTGATTCATGTTTCAAAGTATTATTAATAATGTTTTATCTATTAAAAAAAAATATTTTCAAAATAAATTATTATATTAACTATCTTCCTAGTTAAATCAAAGAAAACTATTTCGATAAAGAAACGAACCATATAATTACCCAGTTACACAAACCTTATGAGGTTCAACTGTGAATATAGAGTTTTTTCCGAATAGTCCGCTCTTACCCATTTCAACGCTTAGATAATCGTTTTAGAGAACTTTAGAATACCTGAAAAACCATTACTCTTTTAAGAACAATACTATTTAAATATATTGATTGACTTTTTTAGATACTAATATGTATCTACATAGACTTTTTGTAACAATGACGGGGAAGTACTAAATTTGCAGACCACATACCTATGTATTTTAATTAACAACTAAACTCTAAAATAAAATCTATACAGGGTGTAATTGGTTTGAGTTCAAATATTTTAAGAGGTGACTAGAAACATCAATACAAATAAAAAATGTCCTATGGTATACCATCAAAAACAGCGAGTATGAGAAATAATAGTGATTTATAATCCATTGACCAGTAAGGAGCCGTTTTGACCGCGGTTATTCTTTTGGTCATTGATTTGGATTTTAGGCTATGACGTAGTTCACAATAACCGTAACCCAATGGACCGTTCGCTTGGATGGAACGGTCAAACTGACTGGTTGGAAAATTTTACTAATAGCGCCAAAGGCAAGAATTTTCGACTTAGGACTCACCGAACCTCTTAAGTTCAACGGTAATACTAGTATAATAATGGGGCGCAGCACTATAATCCTGGAGTTGTTCGCTACAGATATCTTTCCACACAAAACCTTGAATCACCTTTAAATCTGATATCCAAAGACATAACTCACCTTCAGATCAAGATTCTCATCGAAGGTCGTAAAATAAATTTAAAAATCGCTATTTGAAAATATACCCCTCGCCAAAACCAATGACCGGAACAATAACTCACCTCCCGAACACGGTCATCTTTGGTCAAGACCAAAAGACAAACAGCTGATCAGTGACGTCACAATTTCCCCTATTTTGGTTAAAACCGGTGTCGCTTAGATGCATTGGTCTTGACCAAATAGGACCGGTCATTATTAGTCAATGGCTTATAAATCACTAATACCTAAGCTTTAAAACTGGCAACTGTTCCGTACGTAAAATACGACTTTTACAAAAAAAAGGTCATCATCATAGGCAATCACTCGATACCGAGTATGGTTTTCCTGTATTCTGTATCGTCGCTATCTGTTGTGCGTGTTTTGATGGCTATGTAAGCCAATTCTCGAGCCGCACACCCTTCCATAGTCCTGACACAACCAGTCTCCGGCAGCAGCCGAGTGTTGTTGGTCATCCATTCTTCCATTTTGTCACTCTTTTCTACGTTCTCTCTTTTCCGTCTCTAGTCTACGTCGTTGCTCTTCAAAAGTTTGTGCTCCCTCATGGACTGTTCGGCGCCATAAAGCCCTATCTTTTGCCGTGATCTCGAAGTTGTTTTATCGATGGGACCCCCTTCATCATATTGCCTTTGAGAACGTCCTTGTACCTTTTTTGTTGACCTCCTTGATTTCTCTTTCCCTTCTTCAGTTGTCCATAAAATATCTGCTTTGGGAGTCCAGTCCAACGAAGCTGGTGCGTGAAGATAAGGGCTTCTATACTAGTTGTTCTGGCTTCTTCTAAAACACTTATGTTTGTTCGGCGGTCTTGCCATTTGATTCTCAGGATTCGTCTTAAACAACTTTGGTGATATTTTTCTAGTCGCCTATGCCTTCTGTAGATGGTCCACTTTTCGCATCCGTATTTTAGAGTTGGTATTATAACTTTGTTGTAGACTCGAAGCTTGGTCTCCGCATTGACGTCGTGATTGTTGAAGACTCTCTCCGAAAGCCGTCCGAACGCTGCGCCAGCACATTTTAGGCGAGACTGTTTTTCTGCGTCAATAGTTGCATTTGATGATAGGTGGCTCCCAAGGTATGGGTAATGTTCCACGTTCTGCAGAGGATGGTCATTTATGGAAATGTTTGGAGCTTGGGGATTCGTACCTGGTTCTGGTTGGTGAAGAATTTGCGTTTTGGCAAGATTGACCTCTTTATAGGCTTGGTTAAATGCGTTGATTACCAGCTGTAGACCTTCCTCTGTATCGGCCATAACGACGTTGTCATCGGCGTACTGCAGTTCGATTACCGAGGTCGTCGAGACCTTAGTTTTTGCTCGCAGTCTGCCTAGATTAAGTAAGCCACCGACGAATCTATATAGAATTTCCACTCCCGGCGGTAGATGTTCCTCGACAAGGTGAAGCATGGCACCTAAAATTATAGAGAATAGGGTGGGCGCAATAACACACCTTTGTTTAACGCCTGTCGTAATCTGGAATGACTCTCCTGGTCCATCGTTGCTCAGGACTATTGCATTCATATTGTTGTGTAGTAGTCTAAGAATTTGAATATATTTTTGAGGGCATCCAGCTGTTGCCAGTATTTGCCAAAGAGCTTCTCTGTTGACCGATTCAAATGCTTTGACTAGGTCTATGAAGGCCATCAAGAGGGGGCGATTCTGTTCTCTAGATTTCTCTTGCATTTGTCTGGCACTGAAGATCATATCAGTTGTACAGTTTCAATGTCGTACAGTACGAGCGTCAAATTAATGTGCCTCGATTCGGCCTAAATCCATCGAAATTAATCGGTTTGATAGTATCCGTGCAAGTATCTTTCCAACAACAGAAAACAGAGATATACCTCTGTAGTTTCCACATTGGGCCCTGTCGCCTTTTTTGAAAATGATAACTATAGATGGTCTCAGTGATCCACATTTTACTTATTAGAGTGTGCATTTGGGAATTAAGTGCGGGACCCCCTTGTTTATAGAGTTCTCAGCGATACCATCTGTGCTTGCTGACTTCTTATTCTTTCGCTGTCTGATTGCCTTTTCGACCTTTTCTAATCTCGGAATCTCACTTAGGTGTTGTTGTGTAGTATTCTCCGGAATTTTGTCGAAGATGTCGTTATCGACCTGAGACTCTCTATTGAGTAGTCCTTGGGAGTGTTCTTTCCATCGTGAATTGACAGAGAGATCTGTCTTCAAGCAGCCTTGTTCCATCTTTGGATCGTAGAGGATTGATACCTTGTGTAGTGGGGCCATATATCATCTTAGTAGCTTGAAAGAAGGCTCTGGTGTTGTTAGAATCAGTTAGATGTTGCATTTCATGTGATTTTGTTTTCCACCATTGGTTTTTTAGTCTACGTGTTTGCCTTTGTACTGCTTTGGCTTCTTGATATTGCCTTTTCTTTTCGTTAGGATGGCTTTCCAAGCATTATGGGCTTTTCTCTTCCTCTCAATAAGGTCTTGAATTTCTTTGTCGTGCTCATCAAACCAGTCTTGATGTTTTCTTTGTGTGTAGCCGAACGTTTCTTCGGAGGCAGATGTTGTTGTTGTCTTCAACATTCTCCAGTGATCATCAATATTCTCCAGGTATTCTAAAGTACCCAGCTTTTGATTCAGAGAGACTTGGAATTTTGTTCTGATTTGATTTTCTTTAAGGCGTTCTACATTAAATCTTCTTTTGATTTGCTTCTTTTGACGTCTATTTCTTGGTGGAATGTGCAAGTTCATCTTGGCTCGTATCAGGCGATGGTCTGTCCAGCAGTCGTCTGCACTCGTTATTGCTATTGAATTACAATAATGTAATCAATCAGATGCCAGTGTTTTGACATTGGGTGTTGCCAGGAGGTATTGAATTTTTCTTTTTGTGGGAAAATTGTATTTGAGATTATGAGGTCATATTCCGAACATAAGGTTATTAGGCGCGGTCCGTTTGAGTTCATGTTTCCTTGCCAATAACGCCCTTCCATAGGTTTGAATTCGTACCAACTCGAGCATTGAAATCACCTAGGATGATAAGTTTATCAGATTTAGGTACAGATCTTTTTGGTTTTCATCAGCTGCAAGAGTTGGAGCGTAGGCGCTGATGTTTGTGGTTGGTAAGGTTTAGGCGCAATTTTATCAATCTTTCGCTTATTCCGAATGGAAATTCGGTTAGGTGGTCCTCAATCTCATTTTTATAATCAAACCCACTCCGTGAATACGTGGTTCATCTTCTTCTTTTCCTTTCCAGAAAAATGTGTAGCCTCCTCCGTGTTCTTTAAGTTGGCTTTCGCCTGCTCCTCTAGTTTCACTGAGAGCAGCGATATCAATGTTATATCTCCTTAGTTTACGTGCCACTATTGCCGTTCTTCTTTGTGGTCTTGTGGTTGTGTGGTTGTGTGTATAAGTGTACGGATATTCCATGTGGGAAAGTTCATTGGATTTCTTTTTCTTTTGTTTTGACTGAATGTGGTGTACCCTCTGGATGCGGTTGTCCAGTCGAGCAGTTGTTGGCTGGCTATGTTTAGGGCACCTTTTATAGATCCTTCTCTTTCAGGGTGAGCAGAGTGGCTCCTAATTAGGGCTGCTCAGTCAATCCCTGAGCAAAATGGCGATCACGCTTCCGCCGCTTTCGTGCCGGTTTGTCTCTAAGAGCTTCCAGACTACATTGTCCTGCTCCCGTCGCAACTTGCCGATCGCCGAAAGACTTTGGTGTGCTTGGACTTAATGGTCTTATGTGTCCTAGAAAGTATAGAATCTCAGAGTAGAGAATGCCTGTGCGAGACTTTTATTAACGTGGACATGCTGATGCACAGTCAGCAAGCCCACGGTCCCTAATAACGAGTAACGACCCAATGGCGTAAGGAATACGACGATTGGGTCCTTCGAGATTAGGCCAGCTGATTGCACTATCGAGTACTAGACTCAAATCGTGGGCGGGGGGTCGCTACATACCACCGCCTACAGGCTACAGGCAGTATGGTTTGCCCAAATTCCCATAGCGGACAGATTCATGCCACAACGGCCTGGACCGGTATTCTCGTAATACGTAACGTTTTGTAGTCGCCAAGCGAAACGAATAGCGAACAACGCGCTCAGCGGCACGCTGACCGACGACTTTTCGTATTCGCTCTGCCGAACGCGCTGCCCTGCGAGCAGACAGAATCAAATTCGCTTAGCACATCTTGGCATCACCGAATTTTGCATTTTTATTTCTTGTTAGCCTTGTCGCTCCTTTTCTTTTTCTATGTGTAAGAAAGAGGCCATTACGTGATCGATTTCGATCCGTAGTTCAGAAAGGGTAAATCAAATGGTGACTTGCACAAGTGTATGTTGATCCTGTAAAAAATTACTTGATGGTTTGGTTTAGCTGAGTTAAACCCATCCTTTGAGCCTGTGACTTAACTGCACACCTACAAAAAAAAATTCCGCACTCAGTGCGGGAAAATTTAAATTTATTCCGGCACCCAGTCAGGGAAAGTGGTGTTTCCGGCACGGTCGTATATTGATATTGATACTTTATTATGTAGCATTTATGGTTAAAATGGTTTCACAATAGTTACTTATATATCTAGTAAGTTATATCTTATAATTATAGTGAACATGCGTATTCTACATTTTAAGAAACAGAAAATAAAACTCTAAGGTATTTGTTACCCAAAAAATAACCTAACCAATTCAACAACAAACAGAATTCATACATCCACAAGAGAAACCTCGCGCGTGGAAAAATGTATGTTTTCATGGAACTGTTGAATTAAAAAAAAAAAATAATAATTTTTAGTACAGTTATGAATAAATAAAATGAAAAAAGATAAAAAACATAAAAATAGTAATTAGTGTGAAAACTGTGATTGTTCATAAAAGTAAAGAAAATACAGACGAAAACACAGAAAGATAGTTACCTATATCGTTTACTAATTATTTTTTATATCAATTAAGCTATTTATTTCATGTTTGCTAACTTCATATTTCATATGAAAGTTTTTAGTTTATTTTTGAAAGAAAACGATTAATGTGGGCATGAGCCTAACAAAACCAGATATTTTTTGTTACACATCCGATGAAAGATACAAAAATTAAGCACCGCTGACCAATGGCTTTTTTTACCCTTGGTTTTACAGAATTTTGATTGCTTCTATTTCTAGTATTATACGGATGCTCAATTATTTCGATGTCGATTTTGATAAGAAAAGTTTTTTTTGCAATTTTTTGGAAAAAAAGTTGTCTTACATCGAGCATCAAATAGTAAGGTTGATGTGTACGTGTTTGTCACCTGTCCCCAAGCTACTAATAAGAGATTTTTATTTTTCTTATTATTAATAAAAACGCAAACTGAAAAAACTGCTATATTTTCTGCAGCACTCTACAAAGTATTGTAGGGTAGGAAAATCGTACGCGCGGATGGCAAAACAGCTGGCAAATGGTAGGTGTTTCTCAAACGGTCGCTACGCGCTGAGCGCACTTCGTCGACGCCTTGAGTTCAATATACGTGAATACCATTTTTGTTACTTTGGTCACGTGGTATGCGAATATTACGTTATCATACGGTCAGCGAGTACGAAACGCCGAGCGTATTTAGTTACGAGAATACCGGTCCTGATCTGTCCGGCCTGACCAAAAAGGTACGCGTATAGCCGAAATACAAGGGTTTAAAAAAGTATTGTATTTCTGAAATTAACTCTGTGTTTCGGACTTCCATTGTCTATATTTTATTTATACACGACGTTTCGATCAGTACAATCTCTGATCGTCTTCAGGTGCAAACTACAATCAATTCCTAAGGCTACGTACTTATATACCGTGAGAAATCACTCAACCTTGAAGTTTAAGAAGTTGGCTCCGCCCAAGGAGGGGCTTCCAAATATTTGGGATTTCAACACTTGGTTTACTGAAAATACCTTGATTCTGCCCAATAAAGGCAGCTTCAAGGAATTTTCGTTTCTTCCAGTGTGACTCCTTGTGCAAAACCTTTGCTTCTGCCCACTTCATTCGGTGTTGAAGCAAAGGTTTTGCACAAGGAGTCACACTGGAAGAAACGAAAATTCCTTGAAGCTGCCTTTATTGGGCAGAATCAAGGTATTTTCAGTAAACCAAGTGTTGAAATCCCAAATATTTGGAAGCCCCTCCTTGGGCGGAGCCAACTTCTTAAACTTCAAGGTTGAGTGATTTCTCACGGTATATAAGTACGTAGCCTTAGGAATTGATTGTAGTTTGCACCTGAAGACGATCAGAGATTGTACTGATCGAAACGTCGTGTATAAATAAAATATAGACAATGGAAGTCCGAAACACAGAGTTAATTTCAAACACATCATTGTCTCAAACTTTCAAACAAATATTGTATTTCTCTTAAAAATATTAAATGATTAACTTACCAAAAAAAATTACAAAAGGTGTTCAAAGTGACGTCCTTTTAATCCTTTCCAAAAGTCCCGGAGTTGTTCTAATTTGATTTATTCCATGAATAATTCTTTGCCTTAATCCGAATCCCTTGCATCTTTGGCTATTTAAATTTTCTTCTTCGAAAATATGATAAACTAACTGGTTTTCAATAATAACAGACATTCACTTTCCAACGGTGTTAATGATTAGGTAATGATTGGACGTTTTATTGAAGAAAAAGAAAGGGCTACAGCTGAAGCAACAGCCCAAGAAAAAGATGTCATACAGGAGCGAAATATTGATGTTTCACAGACCAGTGGAAACTCACCTCAGAACCGTCAGAACACAGTGGTGGAAATCCACACCCCACCAGTTGATGAGAATTCAAGTTCTAGCCAGAGTCAACAGACCATTAAAAATATCACAAAACAAACAACTCCACCAAGCATAGATTTAAAGGCAAAAAATATGTTGCTGCGATCATGTCAAGCTCAGGCTCAGGTGTGGCTAGTGACAGGACTGAGACTCACAAGGGTAACTCAAATAAAGAGACTTCTACCCGTTTCCCCAAGAGAATATCAAGGAATCAAAATCCAAAATATACAGTAGAATTTGACTAAAAAAGAAATACACAGTTATAGTTTTGTCACATTTAATGTTAGTGTAAATTATAATTGTGTGTCATATACAAATATGTGTATAATATGTTGTGTAAAGTGAGAAAAATATAAATAAGTGATATAAATGTACATGTAATGGAAAAGGGGCTACAGAAAAGTTCAAGTGAAAAAAACATCTTAAGTGTGAAATGTGAAGGTCAAGGACGACCTCTTTGTTCCCGGTTTACCGATTGCGACGTTTCCTAATGGTAGAAGCTTCTCCATTTCGTGGATATCCCGGTAAAACTGTAAGTAATATTGCCTTAATTACTCGACACTTTACTGGCTAGGATTACAATAATCTCATGAGGATTTTCTGCGGCGTAAACGTACGGATTATGAAGTTTACAGTTCCATCCCGTGTAAAGCAAGCTTCATCAGTAGCCAAAATTATATTTAAAAAATGTCTGTTTTGCCGGGTTTTACCTAACAGCCATTCGCAAAAATTCTGTCTTGGACTATAAGCAGCTGGATTCAGACCCTGAACTCTCTGCAAATGATACGGATACAGTAACTGTTCTCTAAAAGTTCTGTGTACCACGTAATGGGATAGGCCAACTTGCTCCCTATCATTCGCGTACTAGATCCAAAATCTTTTTTCCGGTTTCTGGATTAATTTGCCAATCATGTTCATGATTTTGAAATTTTGGCTGTATGCTTCCAGTATCCAATATTTAGACACTTTAAGTTGGTCATAGGACGTATACGCAAACGTGGAATATAGCGCAATATTCTGTCTTCCTTTTATCTGTACAAAAGCAAAGACTCGAATACAGATATCAAAGTCCAATCTCTGCGGTCTATCGTTAAGCTTTTTCATCAAGGTCATGTCATTTGCATGTATAACGTTCATACATGACGCTAACCTACGTAGCATAGCGTTTGCGGCATGTTGCTAACGTGAGACGAGCGGCCGAACCAAAAAAAGCAAGATAGAAATACATGGTAATAAAATGTAAAAGATAGAAATATCCGAGCCGGAAAATTTCACGTATACCGCTGGGCACCTCGTACGTGTCATGACCAACTTGTGTCTACTTTCTTTGGTTCGGCCGCTCGTCTATTGATTTTTGACTACCGTCGGCAAAACTCGTTGCGTATTTGATGACATCTTCACATTAGCAACATGCCGCAGACGCTATAGCGTCAAGTCTGAACGTTATACATGCTAAAGACGTGACCTTGATGAAAAATCTCAAGGATAGACCGCAGAGATTGTACTTTGATATCTGTATTCGAGCGGAAGTCTTTGCTTTTGTACAGATAAAAAGAAGATGAATGATCAGCTTAAAGTGTCTGTTGTCTATTCTTTGGACGCAGGCGACAAACGTTCGGGCATTTAGAAAACGCCTGTTAGGCAATGTAAGTCTGCCTAACTACATTGGCATGTTGATTCGCTTCACCATAAATTAAAATCATATCCAAATATTCGCGATTGGAAAACATATTGTTTACTTAAACGTTAAACTAAACACTAATTTAAAAAAAAAATCTTTGCCGATAAACACTGGACTGGCTGGATTTCGACGCCGTATTTTTATTTACAAGAACTTATTTAAAGTAGATAGTTTATGCGCGTTTGCCAACTGTTGCACAATGGATTCCTTTAAAAAAAGGTGGTAAAAAAATGTTTAATTACAAACATTTCTTATCTTTGAGTTATTTATTTTAAAGAGTAAATGTTTTTGCACAACTACAAGGACGTTTTCTTCAAAAATTATTTTCAGTAGTTTAGAAAATCAAGGTTATAACGTAAAACTGTAACCCTTTTATTCTCCATAAATATGCATTATCGGACACTACCTTATAAGAATATTTTTGTTTGTTTTGATGTTTCCAGTCATCCCTTAAAATATTTGCACTCAAACCAATTACACCCTGTATCTAATATTGGCATTTCTTGGATTTATTTTTTTTTAAATCGCAAATTTAAAAAAAGGACAGCTCATAATATGGGTACAACACAAGACCAAACAAATTGGTCTTTAAAGGACAAAGAGTTAAGAAAGTCAGTTATTTAAAGGGGCCATTACTTTTGGATCCAAAAATGAATCCTATTAACAGTAAATGACAAATTGAAACATTTAAAGGAAAACTAAAACAATGGCTAATGGCCAAGGCACGGATGTAGAAACCTTGGATTGCTAATACCTACAATACATTTTCATGAAAATCACTGCCGCGGCTCTTCCGCCATTTTCGCCGCCATGTTGTGAAGATTTAGGTTGGCGACATTGGTTTCCTTAATTTTCAATAGTGTTGTGGGAACACTGACTGTCAACAGTGTCAAAATATGATTGAATTTGACATTTCTTTGAAAGGTTATTTTTATTGTTTGTAATACAAAAACAAAAAAGTAAAGAAACAAGCCATAAACAAATGCTCCAACGGTCACGCCATTTATCTCTCTCATTTGGTCTGGAGTATGTGCAGGTTTCAAACAAATAAATCACAACATGGAAACATTGCCCCCCAATTTATAAACTCAAAGGGTACTGTAAAGCCACACGTTATAAATTTTAAACGCTCGGTTCAACCACGGATCACCTCTGTTCGGTACTCTGTGATTCAACCATTGAAGATACACCTTGATTACGTTGATCTGAATCTGCACAGAAACTAAAACAGCGAAGAACAGATGCACCAACGTGATACAGTAATAAAAAATCAATTAATAGAGGGAGATACTGACTTTGTTAGTAGCATATATAGCTCAGCTGAAAGCCAGAGCCATGGCAAGTCAAGAAACATTTATATTATATAAAAAGTACATCTTTGGCACATGGAATCGATCATGGAGTTTTACAATATTTGAAGACCTTGATGGAAAAACCTATTACCTAACATCTGTGTCGACCATACCTTTTCTAAGTTAACAAGTTATTACTAAGATATATTTTTATTGTAGCTCTATCTTTTATAAAGGATGTGGGATTTTGCTCAAAACTGCATACCTATGTTGTAGGTCTTATTGTCCTGATATCTATCATTGCTCCACAGTGATCTGGTATGTGGTTTTCGAGATACTGAGGTCAAAGTTAAACATTTTGGTATTATGGTTTTTGCCTAAAATCAATTTTTTAAACTTTTTGTGAAAATATAAATAATGTTTATGAACCAAATTGTAGTCTGAGAATAAGAGCAGAAAAATATAAGTTGTGTCGCACTGGCATCACAAACATAAAAAATATTAAATTAATATGATCAACAAGTGACCTTTTTATATTTAACAAAAGGCAAATTTCAATTGTATTGTGTAGTATTTAACAAACATGCTTCAAAATGAAAACTTTTGTAACATTTTTAGCCATTTTTGTTGATTTTAGTAAAATGGGTATATTGATTACTATGGGGCAATGATAGATTTTCATCAAGACAAGCAAAATCCCACAGAAAGCTAGTTTCCATAAGGAAAGTTCATCATCCTTTATAAAAGACGAATCTACAAAAAAAAATCAAATGCTGAAAACTTACCAAAACTCAAGGATATCTTGTAATAACTTTTTCTGCTGAGGTCTTCAGAATCAGAAATCTTTTATTACAAAAATTGTTAACAAACAAAAAACATTGTCACAATTGAATAAATAAGCGTCAAAATGTAATGTTAAAAATTAACATTAAGGTAAATTTAACCTAAGAATGTCTTCAAAATGTCATTTAGATATTAAACAATGTTACCATTAAGGTTTTGTTAATAAAGATTAAAAAATAAATATTGATTTTTCTTTATTTCTAGTAATCTGGTAAAACATCTTATAATTACTGGTCTTAAAATCTAAAAAAAATAGTGGCTAAAATATAACAAAAATTGACATTGAAATCAACTACTTACTTAAAATTACATATAGAAAGTTACAAACACATGGAAATGACAAGAAGGAAAAGAAGAGAAATATACTGATAAAATACATATTAAAATTAATAATAAAATTGGTGGTTTAGGAACTCTTGAATTGTAAATGGTACTATCTCTAAAAGATTTTTTTTAATGTTCTTTTTAAAACTCATGAAGTATTGTTCTAATTTTGCAAAACTCAATGTGCCAAAGATGTACTTTTTTGCCGCTTGCCATCATTTATTTTTCTTGTCTTCTAGACTTATAACAATGTCGGATTTATAAACTGTTGGCGCATGTCTGTCCCTAGCCGTTTTAGCACAGAGTACCGAACAGACTTTAGTTCCTGTTTCAGATCAGATCAACTTAATTAAGGATTATCTTGAGCGGGAGCGCCAGCAGCAATAGTTGACAGTACCCTTTCAGTTTATAAATTGTGAGTAATGTTTCCATGTTGTAATTTATTTGTTCAAAACTTGCACATTCCCCAAACAAAATGAGAGAGATTATCATGGCGTGGCCGTTCGAGCTTTTGTCTTTTAAGTGGTTTTTGTTGCTTGGTTCTCCAATTTTGGGTTTTTGTATTAAAAAACAACAACAAAAAACCTTTCAAACGTCATTTTTTGACACTGTTGATAGTCAGTTTTCCCACATTACTATTTAAAATTAAGGAAACCAATGTCGCCAACCCAAATCTCCACAACATGGCGGTGAAAATGGCGGAAGACACGCGGCAGTGATTTTTTCCACAATGGTATTAACAATCCAAAGGTTTCTACATCCGTAGGACTAGGCCATCGCCAATATCACAACAAATCGAACCTTCTTATAACAAGAGTTAAACTTCACAGTTTCTTTAATTGGGCAATAAGAAAAACATTAAAATTATGACGTGCAGGATTATGCGAGGATCGTTCAATAAAAAGGTAACAAGGAATTTTGAGGTATTTCTTCCCAAATTTTGTACACCCTTGGACACGTCGATTTTGTTTGCAACGAGGATACTCTTTAGCTACTGTGGCGTATCCATAGGAGCATTTAAAGAGAACACATGAGTTAAGTGGCACATTTTCGGACTGGCCTTGCATTTACAATGATTACATTACAATATAACGTTTATATGCGAATGATGCGGTAACGTTGCCAATTGACTTTATAGGTGTAATATTAACGTTGTTATGACGGATTTTTTGTAGGAATTAAAGCGCCTGGTCGAATGCTGTAATAATACAAGGAAAACCACTAAATTTTTCTAAGGGATATAACAAACGAAATCAAGTGGAGCATCATTCCATCATACGCTTTAATTTTTATACAAACGACTGTAGTATTTATGCACACGTACAAATTACACAACAGAGAAATCTTTTTGAACTATCTAGCTATACAGGGTGTTATGGTGATCATGCCATATATTCAAATCGGAAACCATAAAAAAATATTTTTTTTGATACAAAATTCGAAGGCAGGATAGTAAAGTGTTATTTTATTCTGCCGGATTACCACGCTTGAGAAATGGAAAATTGTAAAGTAAAAGAAATTTTTTCAATATTTTTTATGGGTTACTATGACGTCACATAAGTACTGTGTGGTTTTAATATATGACATAAATAAAAAAGCACCCTGCATTATTTTTTTGTATAATAATGATGTAATTAAAAAACTACATCAAGGTATACTATTACATACATAACCCGTATCACCGTCATGACAGCAGTTCTGGATTATACAGGGTTTAGTTTAAGAAAAGTTTAAATAGATTCTTTTTAATTAAAATAACATAACCACAATAACAAAGTATCTTTCCTTGAGCTCTTTTCTTGAGCCAGTGAGTGTTTTGACAAAATTGTAATTTATTTAGCTAATAAAAACACTAATAAATAAAAAAGAGATATCAAAAGATCTTGGGTGGAAAAATGATAATTCAAAATTGGATGGGTATCCTACATGGAACATACACAGGGCCAAAGCGAAAAGATAAATAATTAAACGATGTTTCGCCCTGAGCAACCAGCGTGGGCTCATCAGTGGTTTCACTGATGGTCACCCTCCCCAAACATCATTCAACACTATCATACACTTTTTATTTCCAACTTTGAATCACTCACAAATAAGCATCGTTCCGCACTTGTACTTAATATAAATCACCTGATACGGGTTCGTCCTGGTGTGTTAATATTTCCAATAGGGATATGCTGCTAAGACAATGTAAGCAAAAGAGAAAACTAAAAAACCTCTGAATCAGTTACTTCAAACGAAAAGAATTTAAAAAGAAAAGATCAAAAGATATTGGGCGAGAAAAAGAAAATTCAAAATTGGATGGGTATCCCACAAGGAACACACAAAGGACCAAGGCAAAAACGGAAATAATTAAACGTTATTTCGTCCGGTAACAAGCATTTTTTTCCAATTTTGAATCACTCACAAATAGGCATGGTTCCGCACTTGTACTTAATATAAGTCACCTGATACGGGTTCTTCCAGGCGTGTTAATATTTACCATAGGGATATGCTCCTAATAAGGCAATTAAAACAAAAGAGAAAGAGAAAAAATAAAAAAGTTAAAAAAAAACGTCTAATCAGTTACTATAACCAGAGAGAATCTAAAAAGAAAAGACCAAAAGGTCTTGGGTGGAAAGACGAAAATTCAAAATTGGATGGGACCACAAGGAACACATAAAGGACCAAAGCAAAAATAGTAGTTTTTTTATACCTTTATCGAAAACATGATTTTAGTAACTGTCTGCAGATAACTAAAACATGACTTTTTTGGTTACCGATGCAAAAAAACTTTTCTTTAGTGATCACGGGTGCAAAAACTTTTTTTAGTGATCACGGGTGTAAAAAAAGATTTCTGTCCGTTTTTTACCCAAAATTAAAGAGAACAGTGAAAAGCAGTAATTTGAAAAAATTTAATTATTCTTGCCTAAAAACTAAGCCATTTCCGCCAGTTTTCACCAAGTATTTAGAAAAAAATCATTAAAAAACATCGTCAAAATATCAAACTCAAAGATTAAAATGTTGCAACAATGCAGTTCACCGAGTAAAAAGGCACATCGCTATGGAAGCCATTGTTATTTTATTGAAATACTAGTTTTTACAACTAGTGGCTAATATAGTGTCTCTTTTTACAAGCGTTGGTTAAAATAACAAGCGCAGCGAGGTATATAAAAACGCCAGTAAAAAAGCACAGTTTAGCCGCGAATTGCTAACACTATTTTTTTAAATACTTTTATCAAAAAATCCAAGAAAAACAGGAAAATACTTTTCAAAAACCCCGAACGAAGAGCACTTCTCGCAACACACCATCTTTACACAACAAATCAAGGTGGCTGGTAAATTAAATAACAATGATTTCCATAGCGATGTGCCTTGCCATTGACAGTTTGATATTTTGACGATGTTTTTAAATGATTTTTTTTATACCTTCATCAAAAACATGATTTTAGTAACTGTCTGCAGATAACTAAAGCAGGGCTTTTTTGGTTACCGATGCAAAAAAAACTTTTTTTTTATCACGGGTGCAAAAAAGATTTCTGTCCGTTTTTTACCCAAAATTAAAGAGAAATAGCGGAAAATAGTAATATTGAAGAAATCTAATTATTCTTGCCTAAAAATTAAGCCATTTCCGCCAGTTTTCGCCAAGTATTTACGAAAAAATCAGTTAAAAACTTCGTCAAAATATCAAACTGTTAAGTATTAAAATATCGCAACAATGAACGTCACCGATTAAAATAGCACATCGCTATGGAAACGATTGTTATTTCATTTACCAGCCGCCTTGATTTATAGTGTAATGATGGTGTGTTGCGAGAAGTGCTCTTCGTTCGAGATTTTTAAAAGTATTTTTCTGTTTTTCTTGAATTTCTTGATAAAGGAATTAAAAAAAATGGTGTTAACAACTCGCGGCTAAACTGTGACTTTTTTTACTCGCGTTTTTAAATAACTCGCTGCGCTCGTTATTTAAACCAACGCTTGTAAAAAAAGCACTATTTTAGCCACTAGTGGTTAAAACTACTATTTCGTAAATACTTGGTGAAAACTGGCGGAAATGGCTTATTTTTTAGGCAAGAATAATTAGATTTTTTTCAATATTACTACTTTCCGCTATTTCTCTTTAATTTTGGGTAAAAAACGGACACAAATCTTTTTTTGCACCCGTGATCAAAAAAAAAGTTTTTTTTTTATACCTTCATCAAAAACATGATTTTAATAACTGTCTGCAGTTAACTAAAGCATGACTTTTTTGGTTACCGATGCAAAAAAACTTTTTTTTTATCACGGGTGCAAAAAAAGATTTCTGTCCGTCTTTTACCCAAAATTAAAGAGAAATAGCAGAATATAGTAATATTGAAAAAATCTAATTATTTTTGCCTAAAAATTAAACCATTTCCGCCAGTATTTACGAAAAAATCATTTAAAAACATCGTCAAAATATCAAAGATTAAAATGTCGCAACAATGAAGGTCAGCGAGTAAAAAGGCACATCGCTATGGAAATGATTGTTATTTCGTTTACCAGCCATCTTGATTTATAGTGAAAAAATGGTGTGTTGCGAGAAGTGCTCTTCGTTCGAGATTTTTAAAAGTATTTTCCTGTTTTTCTTGGATCTTTTGATAAAGGTATTAAAAAAATGTTAAAAACTCGCGGCTAAACTGTGCTTTTTTTTACTCGCGTTTTTAAATACCTCGCTGCGTTCGTTATTTAAACCAACGCTTGTAAAAAAGCACTATTTTAGCCACTAGTTGTTAAAACTACTATTTTGCAACGGTAACCAAGAAAGCCATGCTTTAGTTATCTGCAGACAGTTAGTAAAATCATGTTTGTGATGAAGGTATCAAAAAAAGAAATAATTAAACGAAGTTTCGCCCTAGGCAACCATCAGTGGTTGTTGAGTGTGTATTGATCTCTTCTTTTTAGATTCTTTTCGGTTGAAGTAACTCATACGGAGGCTTTTTAACTTCTTTACCTTTTTTTTCTTTTTTACTAATGATTAAATTATTTGTTATAGTAACTTTTTTATTTCTTATTGAATTTGAATGTTTGAACGATTGTTGATATTTGTTTACAAATTTAAGCTTACGTGCAAATAACATCACATTTGGCAGAAAAATAATAATAATTTCTGCAATAATAACAATATCTTCTTCATTTACTAAGTGATATTTAATTTTACTCCTGATATTTGACATCGTGTCAAATATCTTAGCAAAGTTTTACGGAATTTTGTAATGTTTTAACAGGTTTTACATGTTTTCTATCGGTATCTTCTAAAAACTTCCAAAAACCTAAACAAATCTCATGAAGTTCTGATTTTTTCTATAAGTTTTAACGAGAAAGACAACTTGGCTCGTAGAATCTTATATATCCCTATCAAACAGCATAAATACTCAGCAACATTCATAAGAACCTATGCGGTTTTTTTATTTGGCACATGATATCACTCTATTCACGTCTACGACCAAAATCGCTCTGCAATCAATAAATATAGAACCTCTAATTTCCTATTGCCTAGCTGCCTGCCTGCCTGTGTCAGCATAAAATATTAATTATCAATGTTTGGTTTTAAAAAAGAAGGAAATATTATATCAAAACAAAAAAGAACTTTAAAAAAATATTAGATTGTTAGCAAAAAAAAAAGTTTCTTAAAAATACCTAAAAATGTGCTACTATAAACTGGAAAAATATAATCTTATACCATGATATTAAAAAAAAATAGGAAATTAACATTTACAAAATATATACCTGGTAAATTTGTGAATATTGGTTTTTCCAATTTTTTTAAATTTCCTGCAGTAAAAAAAAAACTGGGAAAAAACCAAAAAAAAATGGACTTACATTTTTTTGCTTTGACGTATTTTGTACAAAAATAAAACACATTAAAAAAATACACATAACAAACATAAAATACATTGATGGGCTACCCTATGTAATCGGTATTCTTAATACAAGCGTTGTATTGACAAGCTGTTCATACAACGATACAAGGAAGACAAATCTATTTAAAGTTTAGATATTTTGTTTTAACAAAAATTAAAAAATCCTGTATAATCTTTATATTATAACCTATTTTATTAACATTTTTTTATTTATATAGTGTTTGATTTTTTAATTTGTTAAAAGTCTTGTATAGATAAACGCTGAGTGCCCCAATTAGCTAAAAAAATACATTCATAATATGTTTTATTTTTATTTTTTTAGTGCACCCAAAGCCCTGTTCTCACTATATGCAACTTTTTCATGCATCAAATTTCCTGATAAGGTTAAAAGCAGACACAATCTGCTTGTGTCTTCTTTTAACCTGTTATTAAAAAATCTAATGCATGGAAAAGTTGCATAGTGAGAACAGGGCATAACGTTAATTTCGAGTTTTTGCAACTAAACTTAGCAATTTAAAATTGATCAGATGAGTACCTAGAGTATATTTGCTTAAAAGCACCTTATTAGAAAAAATAACGTTGAACCCCCAAGTTCTTTAACACATGTATTTTAATTGAAAAAAAAAATGTCAAATATTGTTGATGACATTTTTTTATAATTATTTAGAAAACCACCTTAGAATTTGTGAAACCTTGTCGCATGCTCTAAATAATTGCTAGACTCGCCAATGCATTTTTTAAAATTCGCCATCGCCGCCCTCACTTAAAAAACACAAATCATACAAAATATGCACATTGGAGAAGCAGAATAAACAAAATTGATCGATTTTTAATCTTTGTGCAGGGGTGAAGTAACTCGATGTTATTTATTGAATTAGGTAACGGTAAATTAAATAAAATACCGGTCATTTTGCCATTTTAAGTTGTACGGCTTTGTTTTTGATGTGATATAAGTAGTTAGTTATTTGTGTTTTTTTGGTGGGAGCAAAAATTATTTTAACAAATATAACGCTTTTTCATTCTACTTACTCACTTATGAGTTAAAACCTATAAAAAAGTAATTGTTGCACTTTGTTTATATTTGTATCTGTTATGCCGTAACTCCTCAACGAATGTACCCCAAACTTTGTAGAAAACTATATAAATCAATTAATTTACTATAAAAATAATCAAGTTAGGATTTAGTCTTTGATTCTATAACCGGTTATATAATCAAAGGTTTAGTTAAATCGATTAATCATTAAAATAATTTACATAATACTTATTTACTTTTATCGAAATACCGGACCCACCGCGACCTCAAATTGATTTCAATTCTATGATAGGTTATCCATTTTGCAACTAGCCTTGGATTTAAGTGGTTCGAGCAATTTATAAAGAGACCTTTACCTAAACAAGTTGGAAGCCTCTTCAAAGGACTAAACATATGAGGGTGAAGAACAATCTCCAAACTAAGCCACAAAAGAATTTCTAGTGGTCGCAGTGGTGGAAGGTGCTGAATTTGCGCACTCACAACTGGGGACTCAATCAATTAGTTGAGAAGATGCACTGCTTCCTTGTAAAAATAAATCTGTACTTGCCGAGATTTGTCTAGATTTTTACAAGTTTTTCTAACATATCGCATAGAAATCATATAAAACCTGGTAAAACATTGTAAAATCTCGACAAACTTTTCTAAAAGATTTCATGCGGTTTTTTTGGCAGGGCTGACTCTACAAGAGTTTGACTTTCTTTTATAAATAAATATAAAATAAATCATAAATTGGACTTTTATTAATGAAATAAATAGAAACAACGTTTTTAATAAATATTGCAAAAATTTCGTAAAACAGAACCATTATTATTACAGAATTAACAAGTTTATAAATTGATTCAATCAATTATGAATATGAGCTTGTTCTCTTGTATTGTCATCTAAAGGCAATTGGCTGCACACTATGATCTTGTGTATATATGTATTTTTGACATAAATACAAACACAGACCAGGGCCGGCGCTAGGGGCGGGAATGCCGGGTCCCTGCCTGAGGCGGAAAACTTAGGAGGGGCAATTCGGCTGTAAAATTAGTTATTTTATAAAGAAAAAGTGAAGTATTAGATTTGGATTTACTTAATAAAGAAAAAGTGCTCTAAGTCTTTCATGCTTCCCAATAAGTGTGGAGAAAGGAGTTTCTACAAATTAAAATTAAAGAAAACTTTTTTACGCTCTACAACTAAAAATGATCGGCTTAATGGTATGGTAACATTAGCCATTGAACTTAAGCTTACTGAATGAAGAAAATGTTAAATAAAAGTAATCAACAATTTTTAAGAAATAAAAGTGAGAAAGAAATATTTATTTATTTATTTACTTATTTATTTATTTATTTATTTATTTATTTATTTATTTATTTATTTATTTATTTATTTATTTATTTATTTATTTATTTATTTATTTATTTATTTATTTATTTATTTATTTATTTATTTATTTATTTATTTATTTATTTATTTATTTATTTATTTATTTATTTATTTATTTATTTATTTATTTATTTATTTATTTATTTATTTATTTATTTATTTATTTATTTATTTATTTATTTATTTATTTATTTATTTATTTATTTATTTATTTATTTATTTATTTATTTATTTATTTATTTATTTATTTATTTATTTATTTATTTATTTATTTATTTATTTATTTATTTATTTATTTATTTATTTATTTATTTATTTATTTATTTATTTATTTATTTATTTATTTATTTATTTATTTATTTATTTATTTATTTATTTATTTATTTATTTATTTATTTATTTATTTATTTATTTATTTATTTATACTGTCCAACATAAAACTAATAAGCACTTTGAATTATCTGCGTTAAAATAAGAGTACAGAGCATTATTTAATCTACTTATAAAAGTAACAATTTACAAAGGAAATTTCTAAAAATCTGAGTATGGAAAAACAAACCAATAACTGAAATCCCAATGCTTCAAACTAACTGAAGACACGCCTAATTTCAGATAAGAAAAAACAGTTAAAGATATCAACACATCAATTTGTTGTGTACATCACATACAACATAGACTGGTGAGAATTGCATCGCGTTTACACGTGCCTCAGACAGGTAAAATGTCGCATTCTGCCGAGAGTTTTGGCGTCGAATAATCATGCTTAATTTCCGTAGGAATTCTGTACAGTCTGTGAGATTGTGAAGAATTTTTTATAAAAAAATTTGAGAAAAGCACTTTCTTTGTGTTTCCAAAGGTTGAATGTTAAAGATTTGCAAAAGCTCAGCCTTGAGGTGGATAGTTGCCGGTCATCTTTAATGAATAAATTTTAAAATTTCTTTGTATTTTTTCGAGGGATTCTTTATGTGTAAGCAACTGCGGTGATCAAACAACTGAAGCATACTCGAACTTGGATCGAATAAAAGCAAAATACATTAGTTTGATGGTTTTGAAGTCCTCAAATTCTCTGCTCACCCTAACCAGAAATCTATATGTTTCCAACTTGAAATTAAAAACTACCTCCAGATCACGAACATATTCAGGTTTAGATAGAATGGTACCGTTAATAGTGTAGTTATAGGTAATTGGTTTTGAGTTTATTGTGATGGTCATGACTTGGCATTTACTAATATTAAGGGACAGTTTATTTTTCTGGCACCATTCGCTAAGAAAGAGGTCATCCTGAAGTTTATAGCAGTCTTCAATTGAATAAACAAGTTGAAGAGAAGTGCTCCCAGCACGGACCCTTGGGGGCACACCTGACGTAGCTTTAATTGCTTTAGATTAAACAACTCTAACCTCGACGTATTGTTTACACCCTAAGGCTAGTGAAGTAAAGAGAGAAAGAAGATTATCCGAAAACCCAAAATATGCTAACACGTCTAGTAACAGTCTGTGAACCAGCTTGTCGAACGCTTTTGAGAGATCTATGTAGATGATGTGAGGAATATTTTTAAGTGCAACTGTATATGTTTAATTGTTTACGGTTTGTGTTTTTTCTTCTTTTCTGTGCAACAATAATTTGCATTTATTATCAAAATCCCAAATCGAAACTTCAATAATTTGTACTGCCAAAACGTCTTCTTTTACTAAAAAGTGTGGGAATAGTTTAGGTTATCTCTGCAGGAAGCATTGACCAGTGTATACTACTAAAAATGAGCAATGATTCGGGACTCGTCCATTGGAGTATGATTGATGTACGTGGGGAAAGTGTCTTTTTCAACCTTAATAACTTCATCAAACTTATATTCTTTTGTTTTGATGGCCTCGAGTATAAGGATAAAAATGACTACGCGAAGATTTTGTTCCTTATCGATTATTATTAGGTTTAATTAAAACATTATCAGATTTTTGATATTCCTCCTAAGATCTTATTACTTTTAAAACGTCCACATTTTACAAAATATTTATGTTTAAATTTTAACAATTTATTTGAAATAAGTTTCGTATAAAAGCAACATCGGACGCGTACTCCCTCCCTCAAATTAACACTGTAAGCGTAAGTTCGTTAATTGTTTTTTTTTTCTAATAAAAAAGTAAAACGTTTGTAATCTGAGCGTAAGGTGGGGTATATACAGGGTGGATTCTTTAAACGGTGCTTCTAGCGGGTTAGAATTTGGTTTTATAAAAAAATCCAAAAACACGTCAACTGAGATTTTTAATTTTCTTTAATCGTGCTATCTTGTTTTTTTTATGTCGTTTTGTTTACGAGGTGCCTATGGCAAAAAAATATATTTTTTAAAATAGGACACCCTGTATAGTTCGACATTTTTGAATTGTAAAAAAAAATTATCTTTTTGACAATACCACACACTAATACTCTATCTCTTATCGTTTCCAAGATAGAGGCATTTAAACTTGCATGGACTTGTTGTCTATGCCCTGTTTTACGGGGAATATTTGAACGAATATCGAAGTTTTCCGTACAGATTTAGATAAAAATATCTTGATTATCGTAAAAGATAGATCCTACTGTGTGGTATTGCTGAAGAGAGAATTGATTGCAGATTTCAAAAATTGCATAATATACATGGTGTTCTATTAAAAAAAAATAAAAAATTGCCATACCTCGTAAACTAAATGACATAGACAAAATCCAAGATAGCACGATTAAAGGAAATTAAAAATCTCAGTTGAAGTGTTTTTGAATTTTTTTATTCAACCAAATTTTAACACGCTAGAAGCACCGTCCCATTTAAAGAATCAACCCTATATATATATAATTCATTAAGGGATAATTTTTTAGTCTTGTGACACTTTTTATTTATTACTCAAACGAGTTTGTTGAGATTTTAGCCCGGTCTTGATTAACTCTTGTTTTATTTTTTCAAAACAACTCACAGATTTTACTTGAATTCTTTTTTATTCCCTGAAAAACCAAGGGACTAAAGTGACACTTTATTTCCAGCCGTCGAACTCGTCGAAGCATAAAAAGAAACTTTATTTCAGAGGTTTATATACTACATTTTGCACTATTGAAGATTTTTGTTATTATTAGTCCCATATAGGATATTATTTTGACTATGTGACATTCATAAGGCACCACAATGTACAATGTCAAAAAAACTGTCTGATAGCTTATTAGTAGTTTCTGTACTTATTACTTTTTATACCTTCGTTTTACTTTTTATACCTATTTTATACTTTTTTTTAAAGTAACACATTATTCCCTAAAATGAGGTATAAAAAGTTAACCTTTTGTGTCAAAAATGCGAAAAGTATTTTTGTCTAAACGGGCGATTTATACTATATTAATTGCCTTAAATCCGGGGTTAAAATGATATTTTTACGCACTAGGGCTTAAAAGTAATTTTTACGCCCCCCCCCCCTCTTCGAGTCAGACAGCGGAATCATGACCGATACAGAAAGTAAGTAAGCGCATTAAAGCTTTTATTACAAAGCCCAAAAACACCCCACTTCTGGTCAATCACGCGGGAACGAGTTCCTCGCGGAGGATATGTAGAATATACATATAGGAAATGAAATACACTTGGATTGGGTTAGATTTGAGAGATCTGTTACGTATATAACGCTATAATTCACATAGCAACTGCAACGCTAGTTTATGTTTACCGAAACGCACAGTACAAGTATACTGAAATCAAAAGTCCTTAGCAACACATAGTATAAGGCAACTGAAACGCATATATAGTATAAGGTCACTGAATTGGATCAAACTTTTTATTTATGTCCATTTGCAACGCAGAGTTAAAACAAGATTTAAATTTAAGACCGATTTTCATTTGCACCGTATTTTAAAACCAGATTTAAGGGTGGTTAAACCCGGTTTGCAAGGCTTAAAAATTCTTAAATCCAAATTTAGCAATAAACTTGTTTCCTATTGGTCAGATTTTTGACGGAAAATGTCAAATTCAATCAGCTGTTGTTTTGTTTTCTTATTTTTGAGTGCATTGGTGAAAACAATGAATTTTAAAATAGAGGGGCTCAACGATCTGTCACGATCATGTGTTGTGAAGGGCAAACTAACTGTTTTCCAAAAGACGGAACGTTAATTTCAAGGAAGTGGTTAAAGTTACGACAGGCGTTTTTGGGGTTGGATTGCTTTTTCCGTATTGTGTAGGGTTTACTAGGTTTACTACGTGTTGTGTTGGGTGGGGTTGCTTTTCTTGTAAAAATATAAAACCGGATTTTTCGCGACTGTCGTAATTTTAGCCACGGTATAATTTAAAGTGCCTTTCCTATTAGTGAAATTGCTTGAAAATGCCCCGTTAGGCAAGGCTTAAAAATTCTTAAATCCAAATTTAGCAATAAACTTGTTTCCTATTGGTCAGATTTTTGACGGAAAATGTCAAATTCAATCAGCTGTTGTTTTGTTTTCTTATTTTTGAGTGCATTGGTGAAAACAATGAATTTTAAAATAGAGGGGCTCAACGATCTGTCACGATCATGTGTTGTGAAGGGCAAACTAACTGTTTTCCAAAAGACGGAACGTTAATTTCAAGGAAGTGGTTAAAGTTACGACAGGCGTTTTTGGGGTTGGATTGCTTTTTCCGTATTGTGTAGGGTTTACTAGGTTTACTACGTGTTGTGTTGGGTGGGGTTGCTTTTCTTGTAAAAATATAAAACCGGATTTTTCGCGACTGTCGTAATTTTAGCCACGGTATAATTTAAAGTGCCTTTCCTATTAGTGAAAATGCTTTTTTATTGTAGTTTGGTTTATTCTCTTTGGCAAGTGGAGAAAAGCAGTTTGTTCGCTGTTTTTTGGAAGAGAGTCATAAAATCGGTTAAAAAAACGATGTTTGCGCAAAGGCTCGACCTATGTTTTGTTTTCATTGTTTTTTTTTGTATTTTTTTCATTTTTTAAGGATTTTTAAGAAAGAAATATAATACGAAAAGTCGCTTGTTGCAAATGTAAACGAAAAAATACAAGAATTCTGCTGAAATAGCTCATATTATTTTTTTGAACCATAAATGAAGTGTCAGTTGAGGCGGATAACCATGCATTCACAGCAGATTCCAGTGTTGGCAGAGTGTCTGCGTCTTAAAATTAAATCTGGCCTGGTGCAAACAAATTTTCTTAAATCCGGATTAGGATTTAGCCAAATCTAGATTTAAGGAATTATCGGTGCAATTGGCCATTAGAGAACCATTAGAGAACATAGGTGGAGTAATTTTAAGTTTTGAAAAATATATCTCTCACATCTTTAATCTTCCGTAAGATAAAATTAACAAGTTAGGTTGTGTTTAATGCTTCGTTCATTATCATACAAAAAATAAAGTTTGCACCTCTTGCGTAAAGTATATCATCAGTCGCATACTCGGGTAACAAGATTGAGCCGCGGACGCGAAAGTACCTACTACTTTACGCCTTAGGTACAAAAATAACGATTTTAATTGCCTAAAGTGCATCAAATTAAAGAGAAATGAGGTATATGACAACACAGGAAGAAAACTTGTTTGCTTGCAAGAACAAAAACTGCTTCAAATACATTTTTTAAAAGATCTCAAAAAGGTTTGCAAAGTATTGAGTTAGTTTACTATTAATTTATGCATAAAAACATTTATTGTAAAAATTCTGTATCGCAATGGAAGCGCATCCGACTTGCATGCGGGTGGCCCGGATTCGGTTCCCCTTAAAAGATAAAAAATACCTGCGTGTCCAAATTTTTGTAACTTGGCCACAATGATGATAAATCTAAATATTGATTTCTCTTTTTTTGTAAATATTATTCCAGGGTGAGGTGGCTAAATGTCCAGATCAGCAAAATAGTTTTTTTATTATCACTAAAAATTATTACAAAAGGCTTTAATCAGCAATTTTGTCATATGTTTGCCTAATAAAAATAGTAAAATTGTCAGGAAGCGGTTGAAAAAGAAGGAATAAACGCCCTTAACAGTTCGTTTAGTTAAACAGATTAACCGCACATCAATGCGCAGCGGAGGCTTCTGGTATCCCCCACAGACCATTCGCGTGGTTTTTCTATAGATCTTGTTTTTATTTAGTTTTTCTAATAATATCTCACCGTTTGGTCAGCGATTTTAGGAACAGTTGTATTTTGAAAAAAAATGTGCCGCCGCTGAGAGTGACGTAAATGAAATATGTCAATTTTTTCAAGTGCATTCAATAGCCTTGTTCTCTACCTAAAAAGTGGTGTACTGGAAGTAGCAAGTTATCTACTCGAACTACTACAAAATAGGCAAAAAACTGATTTTAGTAAAAAATCCCTAAAATCTGAAACCTCCAACTTTCAACACCTATATCTCTGAAATCGTGTGTCGGATCAAAAAGAGGTTCATTTAAACGTTGCCAGTGGCAATGCTAAGTGAGCAGCGGGGTCCTTTGATTAACAGTTTTTTAGATTAACTAATTGGAAGAAGCGCATTTTTTATTCCAATTCACCCTTAAATGTAAATTTTAGAACAAAATATGTATAATTCTACGGCATTATAACTAACAGGAAATAAAAATCTGTTTTATTATTAAGAATAGAAAATATATACTAGATCAAAAAATTTAATTAATGCTTTTATTTCAAAAGCTGTGAAAATATGACAAGTGGTGTATAATCCTAAATTGCTAAAAGTAGCAGCCAAAAAATTAAAAATAAACCTTAAAATGGTGGCATTTCACACAAAAACTTATACTGACTGAAGAAATTTGAATTATAAGTCCGTAATTGGGTTACATATTTTATCTTTAAAAATATTCGGGGAAAAAAGAGCACCTTACCTTTTAGTTTGTTAATTCTAGATAGTTTTTTTTTAAAACTCCCACTGTTTTTGTTACTGTTAAACAATAAAATGTAGGAAAGAAATTAAAAAGCAAACAAAACAGACTTCATGTAATCAATAATTTTAAGGTACGCGTTTGAACAAAAAGTAGTATAAAATAATTGTTTTAACCTACCAAAAGATAGGAAATACTAACTTCAGCTGTTACCTACTTTAAGGGTCGGTGTATCTATTTTAACTTAAAAAAGTAAAAATAAATGCCAAAAAAACTCATTATTACGTTTTTTGTAGTTTAAAAACATCGATTTATTTAACCGCGAAAGTTAAATTAAGCCAATTCAGGAGCTTGGGTCAAATAATGTTTCGGTTAACTATAATTTTAAACATCCATGGGGTAAGCTACGAAATAACATAATTTATATTTTATTATTTCATTGATTAATGTCCTAATTATTATAACTAACCGGAAAATTAACTCAATGTTAAACCCGGAGTAAAAAATTTGGAAAATTAATTTTTGTATTTTAATGCTTGCAGTTTAAAAACATCGAATTAATTAATTGAAAGTCAATTAAAAGAATATTATTTTATAGGAAAAGGCGGATTTACGCTGGTAAGCAAGCAAGCAATTCGAAAAAGTTCGTCTCGTGGAAACACACTCAAATGTCAAATGTCAAGTAGAAGTCCAATTCCCCATGTACAACTGTCAATGTCCGGCTTGCTTGGCCAGCGTAAATGTAAAGTTAGTTATTGCGTTCGCACACAAATGGAGTGTTTTATATGTATACAACCTGAAATAAATTTTAAAAAATAAATTTAAATAACATAGAAAATAAGACAAGTCTATAATAAACATTAGCCCAATAAATAAAATATAATGAGCTTCAGGCTACTGCGAACATAGGAGGGAACTAGTCCAATTTACTCTCATCGTGCCGTACGATCGAGGTGGGGTCGAAACACGCTGCAGTGTTATCTTTTTAAAATTTATTTTGTATTTATTATTTTGTTTTATTTATGCCTTGTTCGATAAACAGAGTGTTAAGTTCTTAAGTGAAATAATACATTTTTAAAACTAAAAATGGATGTCTACGAAGTTGCCGAAAAGTGCGACTTATTCAAGAACTTTTTTTGGAGAATTTTGTAAATAGCTCAGAACCTCGTTTATCAACGATTCATAGATTTGTGCAGAATTTTGAAAAGCGCTCACAATGTTGGCCTTGTTAGGGAATATCTTGATAATGTATTTCCTAATTGGGTTATAAGTACACGGGGAGTTATATCAAAAATAAAGTTTACGGGCATGAAATGACTAATAATTTGGAAGAACTTAGAAGATTAAAATTGAAGAAGCTTTTCAACCTGTCAGTCACCCCTAAGATGCTTGAAAATGTTAGAAGGGGTTTCTATAATAAACTCGGATATTGTCTAGCCGAGCAAGGAGAATTTTTCGAACATTTGCTCTAATTTTGTTTTGTCTGGGAGAATCTTTTTAGTTTTTATAATTTTATTTTCAGAACTTGCTTTTATTTTGTTTCTCCTTATTATTTTCACTGTAACACGTTGTTAGTGATAAATCTGAGCAGTGAAAAATAAAAGGTTGTAATTTATCAGTGACAAAAAACAAGAAAATTACGTTATCAAAATTTGCGTATTTAAATTTCGGTTTCATCGATTACGCTTCACATCGCACCGTGGTTAGAGGTGTACTAAACGCAAGCCGCGAACGGCGAACAAAAGCGTGAATGTTGGTTGCTCTACTGATAGGTGTGCGGTGTCCCTGCGTGGACACTGGCAAATTGGACTAGTTCCGCCCTATGTTCGCAGGAGCCTAAAGCTCTCTTTATGTATACAGATTGCGTTGGATTAAAATATTATAAACATTTTAGTTATAACTCCTGGCCCATAAGTTTTTAAAAAAAATGCAAAATTTTCGAGACACCCGTTATAAACGTAGCAGGGACATCAACACTGACTTTATATTTGAGACAAAATATGCTCATTTTTTGTCTTTTTGCGTTTACTCGATACTCTTAATGTCTATATGTCAGTGATATTTCAATTTTCTGTTATTCAGTGCCAAAGTGTACCCTTCCACCTTAAGAGGAAAAGTTAGAGCAACACCGTCTCAACCGTTAGTTGAGACGGTGTTGGTCAGAGTTATAGGTTGATAGACGAGCATAGCAGGTATTCTAAACAAATACTGCACTAAATTGCACAAAGATTGACAAGACATTGAAAATTGTAGATAAAAAATCCCATTTAGCGGTTTCATGTTGTCGGCTTGTGCAAAATGGTCGAAAAAAAAGTTCAGTGATAAAAAAAATTGGCACTAAAAGTCGCAGGAGAGTCGCAGAATTTGCTTGATTTGTGTATTGATCCAATTTTTTCGACATTAACGTGTCAAGTTTGACAGTTAACAACTACGAATAAAATTTTGTCATTCTTTCAATTTTGAATAAGTGTGCAAAATTTCGTGTCTCTAAGATTTGAACTTCATCACAGAGCTTGTTTTGCGAGCCCTTACCTTTCGTCTTAAGATAATGAATGAATGAATAAATGTAGAAGTGCGGGCGGGACAATTCCCATGTACGTAGGCCACCTTGCTGGGCCCGTTGCATGCCCACTTTTCATGGTTTAGCCCAGGAAGCCTGCCTCTTCCACAAAAGAAAGGTTTTTCTGGTCTGCAACCTTCTTACATCGCCTGGGGCCAAACAGATGGTTCCCAAGGTGCGATTCTTGACCTGGCCAGAGCCGGACACTCCAGCAGAATATCCAAGGGCGATTATTCGTCCTCCATGCACCATCTCTCTGAGTCTCTGGAGATTCCCAGCGCTCCTGATGCGTTTGTAGTGTCCAATGGGTACTTGTTAAAGAAGATCGACTGGGTCCTTGAACAGTTCCTTGTTGATCCTTATCTTTAGAGGCTCCACTGGGTACCTGTTTGGTTCCCTGTGTTACCTCCTGGTCGTCGGAGGGTCTTTCTGGAGTTCCCTCACATACGATTCAGTCAGCTCTGTTTCGGTTGGACCGTCCATGCTGACCACGATTTTGACCTGGAGCTTCCTGAGCTCCTAGTGTTTTCATTTTACGGGACAGCTTACAAAAGCTCCAACAAAGTTTGTAGCGTTGTCCGAAAATATATACATACATCTACCACGTCAGCTCTGGGTCGACAGGCTTGGTGGAAAAACGTACAAAGCGATTTATACGCTCTTGAACTTTAGATAACACCAAAGTCTACTTCAACACACATTTTGGGTCACTTAAAATGACATTTTTTGTAGTTATCGCTATTTGAACGTTAGCACATTTACGAAATTTTACGTTATCCCATCGTTAATTACTATAACTACAAAAGTAGTTATAAGGGAAATTTTGGAACGCTTGAAATTTTGACAACTGTAACAGCCGCTGTGGTAGTTTTTAACAACCACTACCACGTATAGATTTTACCAGAGTTTTTAGAACACATTAAAAACTGTCACTTGTAAAAAAATTTAGAGGTGACAAAAAGTTAAAGAAAATTGGCTTAATTTTACAAAATAATTGTTTTATATGTTAACCTGGTAATACTTTATTATTTTTAGAATTAATTGCGTCAAAATTCTCTAAAATTAACCAGAAAAATAACCACAACCACAACGAAATGGATTCTTAGCTTACGGCAGTGGTAGTGGTTAATTTAATTGACGGAATGACGTCTAGCTATTGCGCAGAAGCAGGAATTACAACAAAATATCCCTATTTTTGCTGTTATTTTAGATAGTCCAAAATGTCGGTTTTATTCAAAAGCATTTTACGCATTGAGAGAGACAACGTCGGATTGCGCGACTAGTAGAGACATCCGAACTGGTGTTAGAGCACAAATTATGGAGACTTTCAAGGCCTATATGAAATTGATACGTCGAGTTTTATTTTTAAAAAGTAACACTGAATATTAACCAACTATCTTGGTGTGGGAAACTATAGAATTATTTATGAATTATTCACAATTGGGCAGAATACCTTTTATTTTTGAATTAGGTGAAAATTTGAGAGACAGCCTTTAGCATTTCTTCAGACAGATCATAAATGTTGGACATCGAAATTTTTACAAGGTGGTATATTTTTTGATTGATGAATTTTATGTAGTACCTATATGGAACCAGCGATCTAAGGAAATATTGTACAGTATAGTGAATAAAAAAATATAAGAAAAGCGAGCTAAATATGAGTTGAGCACAAGGCTCTAAGCAGGGTTATGATACGTTTAAGGGAAATATACCTTTTATTTGACACGACCAAAAGATACTTTGTTTTACCGAAGTAGACAATTGACAGCACAAATAGATCACCCCGGCATAACTCTTGCTCAGAACTATTGAAAAATCCATGATTGGTCCCAAGATAAACCAAAATGCCAATGTAGAACCCTTGCGAAAAATGTTCAAAATAAACCAAGAGCATGGAAAATACGAGCCAATTCGGACAGAACAGATCTTTTAGTGCGGGAATGGTGTTTTCTTGAAACTTCATAGGAAAATGTATATAGACTAGGAATCCATCAAAATCCCAGAAGTTTATTGGCTCAAATTTCATGATTATTAAACTCTTGGGGTTTCCATTGTTTTAATGAATAAGATATATCAGTTAAAATTAGTTTTTTAGTTTAAACCAATTGCTCAATTTAAAACCTCCCTGTCTGCAAATACAAATAAGTTGAGACTTAAGAGTTTGAGCTTTATTTAACGAGAAACAGCCAGTTACAATGTCATCGACGATCGAACTCATGCTGCGTTTAAAAATTATTTTTCCTCGTTGTACACAGCTGGTGTATAGTTCGTAACGTTAAGTAATAAAATGACATCAATCATAAGTCGCAGTGCCAAGAGTGTATTAGCGAATTTGAACGGATTTTTACAAACGCCCGCCAAGGAAATCGTTGGTAGTCTTGATGATATGGCTGAGTATACATTTGGCGAGTGTCAGCGTCAGAAACAATAACATGCTGTCAAAACCCAACCCAATCCAATCCATCAACGGTTTAACTACTTCCAGTAAAAATTGAATATGACGTGATGTAGGAGGTAGTAATTAGTAGATTTGTTCAGAAAAGCTGGGACGGTATGCGTTCCAGGTAATAGAAACGGCCAAGAGCAGTGACATGAGAATCGTTAATCTTGTTAAGCGACCACTCTTGTTGCAAACTCTTTATATAATGTGTTTTTAGGAACAGTGTATCGGTATTTTCCGGGACTGTGTTCCAGGGAACTAAAGTTTCGCCCAGGCCAGATTCGTCAGCGGAAATATGAAAAGAATATTATTTTTTTACAAGCAATTTTGGGGAGAAAAACCGCTCATCTTTAACTGTGGAAAGCAGGACAGTGGATCTGGAAAGAATGTTTGAAAGTTAAATGCTAGCTACATTAACGTGGTGGTGCACAATTGTTTGCAATTAAATGTGAAAGGTTTGCCGCCATAAAGCGAAGATTAATGTTTATGTGGATCAGCACGAAGAAAGTTGATGATTTTGAAACTTTTTTGGCTAGACGTTTTACAAGTTCCAGACATTTTACAAAAAGTAAAATATAGGGTTAACTTGAAAAATAATATTAATCTTTATTTGATTTTATATTTGTTCAATTGCAATTATTCGATGTTTTTAAGCTCCACTAAATGCAATAATAAACTTTTATAATATTTTTAAGGAGTTAGCTTGCCCCAGGTTTAAACTTACTGCCCTAAATGCTAGTTGGGTACCTCTTATTAAAATTACATTTCCGGGTTTTACGAATATGCGCACCTCCTTAGTTAAGGTCTCTAGGAGCTGCTTTAAGATTAATGTTTTGTAGCTTTAAGGAGAGATTAGTAATGCGCCAATTTTACTCATATACAAGTAATTTTTTGTACGTATTTTAAGCTATCGGTTTACGTTAAACTTTTAAAGAATTTAGGAAATCGAAAAAAATATCTCGGCAGCACTGACCAACACCTTCTCAACAGAAAAGCCAGTTAATCTTTTTCGATTTAGTATCCTTTAGCATACTATAGCGGTCATGTTGACTCCAAATTGACAGAAAATTCATGTTTTACCTGTCAATTTAGTTATAAAATTGGCGGCAACATTTGGCTAAAGGGCACTGAAGGAGGAGTAGTAGTAGGAGTTAATTGGCTTTTTAGTTGAGAACGGTGTTGCACTGACTAACTGACTAAGAAGTTGACACCTTAAAATTATTAATAGTACATTGTGTACACATTACATCCCAAATGAACAATTCCAACATACATTTTTAAATTTTTTTAATTTCCTGCCCAATTTTAACACATGATACTTACTTAAAAATTTAAAAAGAGCCTTTCCAATATTTATTTTTATGTTATAAACTGTTTAAAAAGCAAACAGGCGTTAAATATTTAAAAAATATATGTTAACCCAATTCACAAGAATTTTTACCAGAAGATCACAAAGAAAAAATAATCTGATTGGAGTTTTTATTTTAATTTATATATAAACAAACAAAGCAACACTTTTTTTGAAATAATTTAAAAACAGTTACTACTTTGATAATACATATATATACGGCGGATATAAAAATAACACGAAGCAATTTTTATAATATGTACGTGGGAAACTAGCAAAATATTATGCAATTGTTTATTTGTCTGGCTTAGGCGATTTTCGCCAGTTGTATCCCAGAAATCATTGACTTGATCGGGACTAGACCAAAGTATGGAGGCACACTCAAGAATGAACGGGGTAGAAGGTGAGAAAAACTAGAATTTGTTTTGCATTATTAAATAATTCAGATTTCTAGATATAATATTTAGAGATACCTCTAAACACATTGTTTGAACAAAATCGTAGTATAGTATAAGTCGGTTAATAAGTAAAATTGTAAATGCATTTTGCTAGTCTTTGCGTCTTTATTGGTTGTTGTGTTGTCAAATTAACTATTTAGAGCGATATCAGTTTTGGGCACAAAAATGTGGATAGACTATTTAGTTAGATACCTATTCGCAGCAAATATATTCTAAGTTTTTAGTAACCTAATTACTAAATGTTACATTTTGTTATTTAGTCGGGAATATTTTTTATGCTTATAATTAACGAAGGAGGCGAGAAATTAAGAGAAGGTCTAGAGTAAGTTAAGAATGCTAAAGTCGAATCTACTGCAACCACTACCACCCTACTTTTAGCCTTTTATGGAGTTTTTAAGATTAAAGAACTAAGTAATATACCTAGTTGTTTCAAGTTATCGCAATTGCCAAAACTTTATCAAAAAACTACTCGCCAGAAAAAAATAATAGGGAATTATCGGAACGGTTAAATCAAATTAGCATAAGCTACTTTTTGGTTTTTTAATATAAGGAACTACCAAAGAATTTGCGTTAAGAGAAAGTTATTTGTTTTTATTTTATTTGCAACAAGATCACTGATGAAATTTTTTGGATGAAAGTAAAAAAAAATGGAAAAAAATTGAGTTGTTGAGTATTAAAAGCTGAATTAAGGTAGTGATCCCTATAAAATTATTATCGTGGCCAAATTCTTCATGGCCTATATTCTCCAAAAATTATTTTCCTACGAGCGTCCGGCAAAGTAACTTTTCCGCACGACTTTTCGTTTTGAAAGTTTTACTTTTCCGATTTTTACTTTTCCTTACAATTTTTACTTTTCCGCACGATTTTGAATATAACGCACGATTTTCTATTTAAAGAACAATATTTTAATTTAAGATATACTTTAAATCAAATTACTATATATGGGTACTGTTTTTCATTCAGAAACTGCATAGCCTTAACCATTAAACTTAAAAAGTCACATGCAGGCAGTTTACGAAAAAAACGTGCAGAAAAGTAAAACTGTGCAAAAAAGTTACTTTTCCGCACTAGTGCTGAAAAGTTACTTTTCCGCACTAGTGCTGAAAAGTTACTTTTCCGCACGATTTTTGTGTTGTTAAAAATTAAAATATTTAGGACCAATTAAATGATTTATGTAACTATTCTATCTTATATGTCATTTTGTAGCATTACTATAAAACCTTTGCTTAATTAAACCATTTTTTTTTTGATAAATAAGATGGACAAAAACACTGCCGTCGCATGCGGAAAAGTACCACTTTTCGCACTTGTTAGGTAAATAACTATTTTATAATAGTTTAACTTTATTTTTACAGTTGTATGGTGGTTTATTATTGTCTGCGTTTGATTGATGTAAACAAAGGGAAAAGTTTTTAAAAATATATTATTACTGCCCTTAGTTACAGTGGTGCAAATTATGACGTCAAAATAATGCCGACTTAGCCTATGCCAATTCCATTTAAGCATCCGATAATTCCCTAATAACATAAAGCCCAGCAACAAATCAGTTCATTAAATTAAATGTGCCTAATCTTTTATAATTTATACCTATACAAATTTCTACAGAACCTGCCATTTTATTTGTAAATTATGCTACTTTGCTATATATACAAAATTAACCAAAGGAGGCAAATATAGAGTAAAGCTAACAAAAAAATAAAATAATCTAAAAGTTCGATTTCCTCCTAGGCGTGTCCCATTTCGTGACGGGATAAAAATTTGCAGTTTTTATTGTTTAGTGTCATGTGATAAGTTTTTAGAGTCACATCTTCTCCAGTCCTATTTAAATATAAAACTAATAAACAAAATTATAAGAATCAGTCGGACTCAAACAAAGAATTAAAATTGACAAAATTTTGTTATTTGAGGTGAATAGTGAAATCCCTTGGTGGTAGCAGTAGTAACAGATTCGAATTTAGCAGAACGAACTGTTCAAAATTTCAAAAAAAAAAACTAAGATGGGATTTGAACGATAAAAATACAGAAAGTTAACGGACAAACCGCACATTGAAAATGACCATAAAAATTTTTTTGCATGGTTTTACAAAATTTTCCTGTTTTTATTGAAAACACTTCACTATTTTTAGGTTCAGCAAGGCATTGTTAGTATAATTAAAAATACTGCATATTTTGGAACAAATCTGATGGACGGTTTCTTTTAACTTATTGACAAAAGTACATTTGTTATTCAATTTTCCTCTTAACAGTTATTGATAATGACTTTCCTCCACTTAAAAGCATAAAAAAATGTGTTTTTTTTAGATTTTTGATCTGTGTGTGATATTTTTTTTATCATATTATGATACTAGTCGATTTATTTTCAGAGGAAGTTTCAAAATTAAAAATGATTTTTTTCATTTCATTTTCTTAATTGTTATAAAATCCGCGAAAAATGTTTTAAGATTTGAAAAATACAAGCCGAAGATTTTTTTTTACCTGGGATACAATGGGCTTCGGGATTTTCAGCTCCAACACCGAAGTTTTAATAAAGATTTTTTTAACAATATTTAACAATGATAGTAGGTTACGACACTGACTTTTAGCTAAGCAATATCACGAAAAAACTGCAAATATATTATGGTAGTATCGAATCCATTGCATAAATTTAGCGTATATAGGTTTTATTGGTCTGTAATTTTACAATGGTATCATCCTGTTAAAGGATTAATGTGGGACACTAAGGAAGTTATAGACAAAGAATAAAATAAATGCCTATTAAAAAAATTATTTTCTAGATTTTTTCATACCGTTTCTGTGGGAGAATATAATAAAAAGATCTTGTAAAATTTTAATATTTTTAAAAATATAGAAAATTAAATAAATAATGTTTATAAAAAATAGTATTTTCAAAATATGATTTTAATTTAAAAATGTTTCCAGACAAGAATGCAAAATTCTAATGTGGGGCCATTTAACGATATGTTGTGCATTTTGAGGAACCTTTAAAAATACGATTTGGGTAGTAGTTTCTAAACTACAGGAAGGTGCAATTTTTCTTCAAAATCAGAAACCAGGCTTATAAAATAAATATACTTGATATTGTGTTTTTCTATAATGGACTAAATTTATTTATCAAAGTAACTACTTGACTAACTATTGCACGCTTAATTTAAATGAACATAATTTTGAAATAGAACAGACAAAATAGATGTGGACAAACTACTATTTAGTATATTTTGGCACTAAATTAATTTTATTTCTAATATTATGCACGCTTTGTATTTAATTTGATGTTTTTCTGTGTTTTTATGTTAGTATTTTTGTGTCTTATCTATTAATTTAGTACGTCCTGTTATCTAGCCAATTTGCCATTTTAAAGATTTACCAAAATATTTTCCTTGGGGTTTAATCTAAAAGTTAAAATTTTGCTTACGCTGTGGGGTCGTCTAAACAAATATAGGTGCTTCAGGTTGTTGTTGTATGATGTTTATTTTTAACGGAGTGTCGGCATCATAAGCAAAACAATAACATAGCATCTAATAGAGTCTAGAAAGTCTTTTTTTGTAACTTCATCAAAAACATGATTTTAATAACTGTCCGCATATAACGCATTTTTTTGATCACGAGTGCAGCCAATTTTTGACATTATTTTTTTACAAAAAGGCAAGGTAAAGGTTACCATAGAAACCATTGTTTTGTCAACCACGGCCGCTCTTGTTGTGTTCGAGTTTTATTTGTTGATAAAGGTATAAAAAAATGGGGTTTACAACTGACGGCTAAACTTTGTTTCTTTTAACTCGCATTTTTAAGTCACTCGCTGCGCTTGTTAGTTAATCCAAAATCCAACGCTTATAAAAAACACTATATTAGACGCTAGTTGTAAAAACTACTATTTTATACCATCAAAAACACAATTTTACTCACTATCCGAAAATAATAACACCATGGCTTTTTTGGTTACCGATGCGTTTTTTTTTTGTTTAGGAGTGCAATTTTTTTTGCATAATAATAGTATAGTAAGATTATGGTGCAAAATTTGAAAAGAGAATAGGAGTTAATTAAAACTCAATAATTTGTATTTTCTGTGCCAACTTTTATTACATTTGTTTATTTAACAGCGCATAATTTTGAATAATAGCATGTTTATGATAAATGTCTAAGAGTCATGTTTGTTTTCCTTACCGATTTAATCAAGTGATACGCTAAAGCTATTTCAGAAGACCAACCATTTTTATTAACAATTTATATCTAGCCGCCATATTGAAATTTCCGGAATCTAAAATGTAATTTGTATGTACTTCCCTATTAATACGTTGAAGGAGGGGGGGCGACTCTGTTGTTTTTACTTTATAGTTTGCTTTTTTTGTAGCCGGAGACTACTAATTTTTTTTTAATGTTTTTTCTTTCAAGGTATTGTTTTGTCAAAAATTCTATGGTTGTGACAACTACAAAATACCAATATTTTGTACACTCTTTTCCAAATATAAACAAATGTATCTTTAATCTCCCACATATATTGTATACATACCACTAGTCACCTCACCACTTTACCCCATGTCATATTTTTTATTATATTTTTTCATGTTTTTCCTCTTGTTCAATATTAAAAAAAAAACTTGCCTTTCCGTTTACCCTACAGGATGTGAACTTCCAGCTAGGACCTAACGCTGAAACTCCAAAGAGGGTCATTAGAAACCAGATACAGTATGTATATCAAATAATAAACGATATAAAAGCTACATTCAATCTGCAAAAACTTACCCTGGTGCAGACGTAGGCTCGGATCACCATCCAGTTGTAGCCAAAATTAAATTTACCCTCACGAAAAATCGTCCTGCAAATAAAAACCCAAACACAGGAGAGCCGAACTATAAAATCACATGATAGCAACTGAACTAAAGTCGAGATAATCAAAAAGCTTAAAGATATTAATGAGTCAATCGAGAAATATGCAGAAATGGTCTGGACAGATGTCAAAGGTGCCATAGTGCCATAAAAAACGGGATAAAGTCAGTCAGATAATACAATAATGCCAAGAAATAGAAGTTCTCACTAACTATATAGAATATATTCTTAGCGATAATCGGTCCGAACATCCAGAAGAATTCTCAAACTAAAGCATAGATATAACACCAGAGGAAGTACAACCCGCAATATCGTTAGCCAAAAACAGAAAAACGGTAGGGCAAGACGAATATACACCGAGGTTTTAAAGCTAATAAAAAATTAATATTCGCTAAATACGCTGATCAAACTTTTTAACTTGACGTATCGAAGTGGTAAAATCCCAGTTGACTGGCCGAAATCAACGTTTGTTACGCACTCCCTAAAAAACATTTAGCAAACAAATGATGTGATTACCGCCTATTCATAATAGAAATATTTTAAAGAATTTATATAAAATACGAACCCTCTATGGGCGACACACAATTTACATTTTGTGGAGTGTTCGGGAAAGATAGATCCATTTGGCATTCAGGTCTTAGTTCAGCGGTCTAGGCATGTGTCGGTGACAGTGTATGACTGTTTCGTCTAGTCCATGATGAAAAGCTCATATAATCCCTAAAAGAAGTTGATCTAGATGACCGAGATCTAAAGATAATTGCCCATCTTTAAGTAATCACACATCTCAAATAAAATTCAATGGCCAACTGTTCGAATAAGTAGGGGTGTGTGTTTATCAGCTATATAGTACAGGCAATAAGAGTTTTAAAAAGGAAAAAAATGTAACATCTATTTTCGGTTCAGATGTTACAAATTAATTCGTTTTGCTCAAAATAAATAGTTTCATTTTCTGTAATAATAGTAATAAAATAATTTTATGTAAAAAGAAGCTTTTCAAAATAAATATATAAAGTACCCTAAAAAGTAGAAAATAATTTTTAGCATTCTGATATCATAATAATAAAAGCAATAGGCGCATTATAGGAAGTTTGGCCATGTTTAATCCATAATTATTTATGATTGTTCGCAAGAATCTGAATTCACTATAAAGCAGATAAATGCAATGGTAAGTTTATCCAACCCAACTCAACCCAAGTTACCGTAACATTTCTCTGATTTATGGATAGACATTGTTAGTTTTGATTTGCGCCCATCTCTTTTATTATTCTCGTTTTTAGTGCACTTTATGTTTTATCAAAGCTTGTGTTTGAGAAGTTTTTTTTTACATAAAATAATTTTAAATTTGTACCCTAAATCATGCATTTTGAATCCGCCCTTTTTGAAATTTTCAAATCTGATCAAAAATTCAGAATCCCCTTCCTTAAAACCCCTCTATGAGAATTTTGATTGAAATCGAACAAACTAAATCTTTTTAACCCTCCACTTCCCACGTTAGTGGCAGGTGGGTACCTGATAATACCATATTATTGTATTGTCACCGGAACTCTAATCGCATACCAAATTTGAATTCAATCGGACATTAGTCAAAACTGAGTTGCAAAATTTGACCCGAACATACAAACATACATACATAGAGGTAAAGTTAAATAAAAGCTTGTAATAATAGAGAATGTATACTTCTGTGTAAAGAATTCTAGTACATTTAAAATCGAATTTAGCTTTTTTATTATCTTGTGAATAGTTGTTCTTTAAGGACACTGATTCATAATTAATTAATTTTGTAAACAAACGCTGGGTCAGTTCAGTATTGACTGGTTTACGTTTAACATTAATCTAACCACAAAATTCAAAATTAAATTAGGAAATTTAATTAAAAACTAAACAATAAAAAAATAATATGATGAACAAATAAAGAACAAATCGAAAACCAACAAGTAGAAGCAGTAATAAAAATATATAATTCAGTACCCTGTAGCAGTTCCATATCATTCTCGACTTCTTAGCAGCGATAAAGCAGCTCAAAATCCACTCTTGTACTTAGATGCAGGAAAGCCTGTCGCGTGCACAGCTTTCTCTACTGTGGAGAAGGGATTTTTCTGAGCAAACTGGGCATCCTCTTCTTCCTTAACTTTCGTTTTTTTTTACCAATTTCCTGGAGCCATCTTTTTTATATTTATGATGATGCGGTAGCTCTTTTTACTGACACTGACATGTTATAACAAAATGTTTCCTTAAAAAAGCCGGAAATATGGACAGCCAATTTCAAATGTTGCGTTTATGAAAGTGCTGCTTTTATCTCCAAAATTGTAGATAAAAAAACTGTGCAAAAAAGGTTTTATGAAATCTTCAAAACAATGTTATCAACACACCCAACCGTTTCTTTAGGGAGAAACAAAATAACCAAAATGTCAAATCGAAATTCTCGTTGAAAGTTGACGTCAAATAAATTTGTATTCGGGTGGAAAATACTATATACCATTAGCTCATCCTCGACGATCCAATCATCTCCGGAAAGAATGGTTCATCCTAAATCCAAATGGAAAATGAAGGAATGCTAATGTAGGGGCATTTTTTATTAAATTTAAAGATATAATTAATAAATTAAAATTTAATGAAACATTTTAAAACGTTTGTTACATTTTTATAGTCTCCAGTGCTGCAGAAATCCAAAAATATATATTTTTGATCACCTTAAGAATGGCCAAATGGATAGTGTTTTGAACTATATTAAAAAATGTTAAAAATATAAATAAAAAATGTATACCTATATAATATTTACTATATATTCTATATTCAGTTACGCAGTTCTTTAAAAAATAAAAAAAACGTATTTATAAACAAAAACTGACTAGTGGGGGCAAGGTATTTTGGTTTTTAAATGCCCCAAATAGTTTTAAGTTTCTGTATAGCTAGAAAAAAACTCCTTTAAATTTAGCTGCTCCCTTGCGAGCTTTGCGAGACCAATTAAAGTTTTTAACCCAACGAATTTTGAAGCCTTATTATTATTGCTTATTAAATTTTCCGGCCGATTTTAACAGAACGAACTATTGCAAGTAATAATTAATTATTACTTGCAATATGATCTCTCTTCACTACGGAGAATTCCAAAACTTCAGAATGAACTATCGTTTTAATGTAGTGCATGTAAAAGCAATTTTTTTGTTTATCCATTCAACTCGCGTAAGTAAATAGGCGGTAGAAGTATTAAAATCCGCAAGCATAAAAAATAAAAAATGTTCGTAATAATATATTTCCTAATTCTTAACAGATTTTAAAAAGATTCTATGTTTTTGAAAAGAATGTGGCTATTTGTCACATGATTTAAATTGACAACAGTGACATATGAAAAAAATTAATGACGGTGAAAAACAACTACTTTTGGAAAATCGTTTACTCTTTTAATTTTTTTCTGTTGGGTAGATAATCTCTGATATTTTTACTTCTTTATATTGTTGGGGTCGCTTAATGTAGCTCAAAGTATAAAACTATGAAAATCTGAGTATTTTTGTCATCTACCTATATAGCCATTAGAAAATGTAGGATTTTTTGGAGACCTTTAATAAAACGTTAAAACGCAACCTATAATTATCGGGCGTAACTTTTCAAATTCTTAACCGATATAAATAACTGATAATTGTATGGAATAGATTGGAGCATATATATTTTTTGAGTTAAAAACAGTTATATTTGGCAAGCGTCCGCCATCTTGGATTGTTGGAAGTTGTTTTTTTCTACTGGGGACACAAACAACCAGTCACCATGTTTTTTAAAATTTATGGCCGAGAATGGAACCCGGGCCGCCCGCATGCAAGCCTTATGAGCTCCGACTGCCACACGGGGACTGAAATTTTAGCAAATGTAAAAGTTAAAATAAAAGTTAAACAATTCCAAAGTTTATAGTTTTTAAAATGGTTAGAATTATTAAAATCGGACAGGCAATTTTAAAGCTACATCTAATTACATCGAATGTCTACACTTCCCTATAAACCCACTGTGCGGCATATCATAACGCACCGCCCGCTGCGCGTTCCCTAGTACGAAAAAGTTCTTAACAAGATAAATGATGATGGGTTGGCATTGCTAATTTGTAAAAGAGCACCATCAACGTCTTTACTTACAATATTTTTCGTCATCATTAATCATGTTTCATTTTACGGCGTGCAATTAATTTCAAGCATTTTTTTTGAACAACGGTTTAAAAATAGCACTTTTAGTATAATTTTGCTAAAATTCTCGCCTACGGTCCAAAGGCATATTTTTCCGCCCTTTTTTCTAAATATATAAGTATTTTTTGTAACATAAACTTTAATACCTATTTCGTACACACGAACCCAACCCAACATCTACTAAATCCCAATCGCACGACTTCAAAAAAAAAGCTACAAGTGAACCGGCAACTTCCCAGTTCTAGAATTTCGATGATTCATTACAAAATCTTCAGCGCGGACCAAAACTGCGCGCCAAACCAAATCAAACCAAAACAGCTTAAGACCTAATACGTACGGACCATAACAGCGCTTACGAGGAGCAGCTCCGCAACTTCAAATATAGTGCATCAAATTTCGTATTTTAATTTAAAACATTATATTTTTTTACCCAATAAAGGAATCATATATTAACTAATTTTCTTAAAAATGTTAAATGTTATGGTAAAGACCGCACACTCGACATAATTTAGATATTTTTAGAATTTTCTTTTGAATATATTATCGGATTGAGAACCAAATTTTTTAAATGCTCATAGGAAAGCAGTTTTTTTCTTGGTATTTAATTTGTTCATCAAGTAGTCACTATAGTTTTAACAACAATCTGGATTTGCACTGTGTTGAGCTCTCTCTGACTGATATTTTTGAAGGCATTACCAATCTTAAAACTAAATTTTCCCATGGACCTGATGGCATTCCATCTGTATTGCTGAAAAACTGTGTCTGTACTTTGAGTAAACCCCTGCATTTTTTATTTAATTTAGCCTTATCAACCGAAGTTTTCCCTGATTATTGGAAAGTAAGCTTTTTAACACCAATACATAAAAACAGGGATAGATGTGATATGAGTAACTACCGAGGTATAAGTATTCAGTCGGTCATTCCTAAGTTGTTTGATATGCTTTTTTGTGATCATTTTTCCTGGCACTGTAAAAAAATTCTAGGTCCTAGGACCTACCACGAGCAAACCCATGCTGATTGTCAGCATGGGTTTGCTCGTGGTAGGTCGACAGTTACCAATCTTCTCACCTACCAGACGGATCTGCTGAGTGACTTTGAGGGTTCTAAGCAGGTGGACAGTGTCTACACTGACTTCTCAAAGGCGTTTGACAGAGTGAGTCATAGGCATATCGTTAGTAAACTTGAGGCTATGGGATTGGGTGAGACTAGTAAATTTTTCCCACAGTCTTTTAACTGGCAGGACTCAGTTGGTTCGGGTCGGCAATTATGTCTCTGGTGAAATTGAGGTGCTGTCTGGTGTTCCACAAGGATCGCATATTGGCCCTGTCTTTTTTAATTTATTCATTAGAGATCTTATTGATGTAATTGTGGACTCATCCCACTTGGCATTTGCCGACGATTTCAAACTTTATAGAATTATTGAGTCTTACCTAGATACCCTTATGCTGCAAAGAGATCTTGACAATGTTAGTTTATGATGTGTTGGTAATGGTCTCGAGTTAAATGTAAAAAAATGTATGTGTATATGTTTTGGTAGATTGAACAATTTGATAGAAAGTCAATATTCTATAAATGAAACCACTTTAAAAAGAGTAAACACTGTTAGGGACCTGGGTGTTCTATTTGATAGTAAACAGGAGTATGCAAAACCTTGGTTTTATCACTCGTAATACTGATCAATTGTCACCTTATTGTTTAAAAACGCTTTATTGTTCTCTAGTTCGTTCGTTGTTGGAGTATGCCTCGGTCATATGGTCTCCGTACTATGCATGTCACATAAATAAATTGGAATCTGTTCAAAAAAGGTTTCTGAGAACTTTGGCATTTAGAGCTAATATCAATATTGTAAACAACTTCGAAATAGACTATACTATAATAACCAATATTTTTAATATTGATAGCTTGGAGAACAGAAGGATTTGTGCTGATGCCTTAACCTTCTATAAGATCCTTAATGGGGTTTACTTTTGCCCTTCTGTTCTTCAGTCAATTGAATTTAATACCATTCAAAGAAGAAATAATTCCCCAATGTTTCGCATCCCTTTCCATCGTAGCAATTATGGTTATTTTTCCCCCCTTACATGCACTTTAAGATTATATAATAATAATGAGCTTGACCCATTCTCTGACAATCCTCGTACTAAAATCAGGAAGATACTACAAGCCGATTTCATTTTTGTGATAAAAATTTTGTGATTTTTGTGAGCTTTTGTTGTGCATTATTTCGTTGTTAATTATCGGTGCTACTTCTATGAATTTGTTATTTTAGTTACCTAGTAATAATTTAATGTCTGCATCTTGTTAATTTTTAATTTAAAATTCTATTATAAAATATTTTGTAAAGTGGCTCTCCGTTGAAATATATAAAATAAAATAAAATAAAAATAAATAGTTATCTTTTAAAATTATCATTAACATGGGTGAAAAGGTAGTTTTCCTGTGTTTTGCTCCTCATATACCTACTAAAATAAGATGTTTTGCTAAAATTACAATAGAACAGAGGGTAATGTAACACATTATTGAGTTACTTTTAAGGCCACACTAATTAGGAAAATTTTTATGGTTTTAAAGATATTTAATTTTTAAAGTAATGACAACTGCAGTTTTATTCCGACACGCCTATTTTTTATTAGGGATTATTTAGTTCTATTATATGAGGCAACGCAATTATTTTCTATGATATTTCGTTGCCAAATTAATCACAAATTACGATTGCGAATAAGGTTTGACCTAAAAAATGAAACAGAAGATTTTTAACGTTTAAGTGCAAACGTTTTTGAGATATTTGCAATTAGTTCATAAAATGCAATGTAATTTTCGGAGCTCACACTTTGTTACACATATGTTGTTATTCATTTGAGTACACTATCCTACAAGAAACCGTTAAAAATATCTTGTTTTTTGAGGTCAAGTCATCTAACTTAAAAATAATATGTTTTTGTTATAAAGGTTGTATAGTTAAAACTATAACATTTTACATTTAATTATCGATAACAACCTACGCTAATACTACTTATAAAGAATGTCCGAAGAGCGCATATGCAAGTTAAATGCTTTAAGCTTTCTTCAGGACAAAAATACTGCAGTATTATAGATAGTTTGTCTGTCTGTATTATAAATAACCATTTTTACCTTAGGAAAACTTGTTAAAAAAAATTAGGTGTGCAAAATAAAGAAAGACACTTCAATTTGAGGTTGGCTCTCATACAAAACAATTGACATCATCTTGTTTAATAATCTGATTTGATTGGATTATGTAAAACGAAAGAGTTAGAGTTTAGGCAGAAGCAATGCAACTCAAAGTTTTTTAAAACAATAATGTGCGTGCACAGCTATGTAATAGGCTTATTTGGTTTGTTCTAACATTATTTGGAAACTACACTTGTATATAAAACCACGTTAACAAGTTTTTTTTTGGTGATGATACGTAATTTCAACTTCTTATGAAAAAATAAGTTGGGTACCGCTTAAAATCCTTTAAAGACTATTAATGTAAACGTGCTATTATAATCAAGTTTATGCCCTATTTTATATGCTAGTTTGAAACCCTTTAGAATTAGAGTAATTTTATTTGCATGTTTTTATAGTACTAAATTACTGACTTTTAATTTTTATTTGTTTTGTTTCTCTTTAGGCATATTGTTGTATGTGGCCATATAACATACGAATCTGTATCTCACTTTCTAAAGGACTTTCTTCATGAAGATCGTGAAGATGTGGATGTAGAAGTGGTATTTTTACACAGGTAATACACGTTTTAATTAACAAGTTCCTAAACTCTTAAAGAGCAAATAATTTCCTTACTTAAAACTGCTTGTTTATTAAAAAAAATGTAATTACGCAGTGAACTGGAGTATAATCAATTACATACATTTAAAAAAAATAAATGCAACCATACCCACAAGTACATCCTCCAACCATTCCCCTAACGTCCTACGTCTCACCGTCTCCAGACGTCCCGGGAAGTTTAAAGAACGTACCATGAATTTAGTTTTTCCACGTTTTTAGATCCTTGGAATATCTAGAACCTAAGACAAGACTCATTTTTAGACGTTACTTTTAGGTTTGAAAATGATAAATTAAAACGTTTGGGGGGTGTCCACTGGGGACGTCTCTCATGCAATGTACGTCTAGCAAACGTTACCGGACATTTTTTTACGTCCCTGAACTTTTAGGAAACATCTATTTGAAGACGTTCCATTTACCGCCCTGGACGTTTAGAACATTTGGGGGATGTGCGTTTTATTTCCATTGTTCCCCTGTTCTAACGTCCAGGGACGTCTACTGAAGACGTCTTATAGACGTCTCAGGGACGTTTACTGAGGACGTTGTTATAGCGTCTCTGGGACGTCAGTTAAAAGGCAATAAAAATTTTACAAAACGTCCTCGCTAAGCGTTCCTGACATCTATAAGATAGTAGTGGTCGTCCTTGGAACATTAAAACCAGGGAATAGTGGTAGTATTACACGCGCAACTATAATGACAATTTCTCTATAACCACTAATATACCAGCACACCTTACAACTCCAATGAGCTTCACATATCTAACAGAAAGTTGTACTCGTATGTGTTAATTTTAAATAGCTTTCGAGGTTTAGTCGCTCTGTACCTAAATAGAATGTCCAGTGGACGTTTTATTAGTAAAGTTTGTAGAACCATCGTTGCAGGACTTTCCAAGGATCCAAGGATGTCTATTTCACAATCTTTTTTGTCTCGTCCCAGGGATCTTCGGAAACGTCCTCAGTCTTTAGGTACCCGAAGTGTACGTCCCACGGACGTTTTTTTAAAACATTTATGAAACCATTTTTTCAAGACATTCCAGGGACGTCTATTTCACGATTTTTTATGTCACTTAATTTAGGGACCTAATTAGAACGTCCCTCAATTGTTCCACACACACTTTTCCTAAAACATATTCGAGGGATGTTCGAAAATGTCCTTTGTCATTAGGTCCCTAGATTGTACGTTCCACGGACGTTGAGAACATTTGTAGGATTGTTTTTGCAGGACATCCCTGGGACGGTTCAGTTAGGTTCTCGACCTCCCCGACCATTAAAGATATAAATTGGACGCGCTGCGGAAACGTTCTATGTTGTTAGGGGTTGTTGGGTACCTTGGATGTACAGGATATTACTCAAATGTGCCGCAAACGTTCGACTAAAACATCTCTGGGACTTCTGCAATGAGATGTCCCACAAACGTTTTATTGGTAGCGAATTCTTTTGATAGCTTTCACGGCATTAGTAAATTTTGTAAACCGAGGAATAGGAATACTAAAAAATAAAACTACCCTACTTATATTGAACTAGCTCCTTTTATTCCAAAAATAAAGAAGAACCTAAATTTAAAACGTACCCGTCTCATTGCAACTTGACAACTAACTATTAAAGCATGAAAAAGTTGTATATTTTCTATGATAATAAGATTTTATTTTGCTCAATTAAAAGATGTTGATTTTTAGGGTTAGAAGGTTTCTCTCAATTAAGGAGATAAATTTCACTTAAATTGAAGTCCAACTTTATTAAAAGGAAAATGAATTTGCAAATTAAGAAATGAGGTTCAATAATAAAATTTATTATAGGTAATATCATGAGTGCATAGAAAATTGTCGATAACTTTTTTCGAAGCACATGACCGCAAATGCGCTCTAGTGCTGAAGTAAGAATTAACATAATTTGCTATGTAGACTATTCCTGAAGAAAACTAATAGGCAAAATATATCTTAAAATGGGTATTTTATAGAAGGCGATAATTTGCACTAGCGCAAATCACCGATAATTTTTACTAGTGTAAATTATCTGTAGTAATTTATTAAGGGATGGAGAAATTAACGAAAATCATGAAGAAGATATTTCGGTTTCCTCATTGAAAAAAATCTAAGAGTGATTTTCTGATTATTTCCCCATCCCGAAATGAATTTTGAAGATTATTTACCAAATTAGATACATTAAACTGTGCAAAATAAATCGCTATTTATATATCATCAAACAACACATCGATAATAAAAACCTGTTGGTACAGTTTCAGTTTTGACAAGGGAGATTTTCACCTATGCGGGAAATTTTTTCTGAATAATCACTTGAAAATCGACATGATTTTATAATGTATGAGATAAATAATCGCTATAATTCGTTTTCTTTCTATTGGTCTAAATCTGTCAGCCGCATCGATTTTATTGGTCAATATTTTCTGGGAGGAGGGAAATAGTCAAATAAATTTCCAGGTTCTCGGATAAGAGATGATCGAAAAACTCCTAAAACAATAAAAATTTGCTAATTATTTTGTTTATTTTAATATTTTCCTACGACAAAAATATAAAACAAAATAAATGCATGTCTAAAACTGTCTAACCCAGAGTTCCAAAACAAAATTGCTTGAGTTAAATGAGCATGGTTTTAAATACCAGATTAAAATTTTAAAGAAAACTAGGCAGATCCAGTTTCTCGACCAACCAACCTTAATTAGCAAATAACTTTTCATTACATCCAAGAAAAAACTACATACTAAATATGCAAAACCAACGACAAAAACATGTAGCTAAACTACAAAAGACAAAAAAAACTATTGCCATTAAAGAGTCATTATAAACCTAGCGACTAAAGTGTCACTTTTAATCCGAAGGCAAAAAGTTTGAGCACGACCGGAGGGAGGAATAAATTCGCTGAGGGAATAAAAAGAACTTTAGTTCCATGGTTTATATACTGTTTTATGCACTTTAGGACTACAAGAACTAAAAATAATCTTGAAAATAGACACCTAAAGAAAATATTTCAACGTATTGGTATACCTAACGCGTTCGAGACAAAGTCGAAATACACTACGTTTTTGACTGGCTCATGCCATGTTTCGAACGATGTCTGCTTCTTTGATGGGTACGTGTGATGACAGAATCTCGTTGCGTAAGGAAGGATGTACGTATCGTTAGGGACCTACGAACGTACGCAACGATTTAAATCAGCAGTCCTGTAATCGCACCCTTCAAAAAAGCGGGCATCGTTCGAAACATCGTATAAACAAGTCAAAAATATGGGTATTTTGACTTTATTTCGAACGCGTTAGGTATACCGATACTGATGCGTTGAAATATTTACTTTAAGTGTCTAATAATAAAAGAAACTATGGTACTCGTAGCGGTACTCATTTTAAAATGTCAACTCTGCTGACTGATGGGTGATTATCATATTATGCATAAAATGCCAGTATAACGGTAACAAACTTAGTTATCAAAAACGCCCATTCATTCGTCCTTTATCGAGAATTGAATTTAATTTGAAGATGGACATTGAAAAAGCTGCAGAAAAGGGTGTAAGGTAGTTCCTCTCACAAAAATCTTGGGAAATACACTTCATTCAAAATTCTCCAGACTAATTTCAATATGGCGGCTGAAAATTAAACACAGAAGCTAAATGGAACGGTCGTTGTCAGTGCCAAAAAACTAGACCGCATCAATTTGGAATAAAGTGTATATGTTAAGCAGTTTTCAAATTTTGTCTTGAATTTTAAAAATTATATGGTCTTTTGTACTTTTCATCCTTCAGGGATTACATTGTTCCTAAAATAAGGAATAAAAGTACCCTTTTATTCCCTAAGATGCAATGTGGGCAAATGTGCCGAAAATTAATTAAAATAATATTAAAATATTTCCCACAATATTACTAATAATTCCGAAGTGGAACTAAAAGAATCGAATTAAAAATAAAAGTAAAATTTGAAATATTAAAGTTTACTTGCCTCTACGAATGCTCGGTGGTGTGGTAAATAAGGTAGATTCCAGTGAGTAACGGTGGGACTTTGCCTCTTCAAAAATACGGCCAATCATAACTCAGGATTTCGAGTAAATCCAGTTATAATAAAAAATGTACGTACCTTAACTGGGACACTTATAGCAGTTACAATACTCTTTGAACCGTCATATTTCTGCATAAATTGTTTAAAAAATTTAGATATAAAAACACTACCGTTATCAGAGCAAAATATTTGACAGGCACCAAAGATAACAACCACAACCAGTGTAAATTTGGTAAACTAATCTACTACGACAAAAAGATATTGATGATCCTCTTACTGCAGGGCTAGGGACCAAGTAAATCTGCGGAAATCATTTGGAAAAGAAAATTGATGACTGGATAACTGGCATCAAATAACTTGAAGTTTCATAAGTTTGTTAAGACCACGCTCATCAAAAACCAGTCTGTGAGAACACTGACTTTCTTAAAAGCCATACTGGTGATCACCAAGGAGAGTTTGATGGTTCGATAAGGTCCTATGCTAACATTTTATCTACTTCTTCATTATAATTTTCATACTGTCTCTGTTTGACAGGTTTTGCTGTTTCAGGGTCAATAGTATGTGTCATTAAATAAGTGCAACTTATTCTATCTTCAGGTTCCATAGATTTAAACAAGTTTATAATACTAAATTCTCATTTTTTTGTCCAGACAACTGGTAAGTATTTTCCGCAGTATTTATTAACAATTTGATAAAATATTTTATTTAAACATTGAGTTATGAAAATCTACTGTAATACGAAATTCCTTATAAAAATCAATGCTCAAGAATAATGTGTGCTTAAGCGAAGGTATAACTAAAAGTTTAATTGAACGGGTGATATTATCTAAGTAACAGGTATCTAGACGTAACTTGTTGCTGTAGAAACATGGAAGGATAAAGATAAGTTTAGAGATTGTAAAATATGCAGGGCCTCATGGCCTAATATAGAAGAGCAACCACCAGTGTCTACTAAAGATGAAAGCTAACTTATAGTTATAGATGATAATATTAAGAAATTCTTTTTTGATAAATAATGGATTAATACTCGGATTATTAATATGTGGCTTAAAGGAAGACAAGTTATGAGACATAAGAAGAATTTCAGATTGAGTTAACTTGTCATGACAAAAATTTGCGTTCCTTTGGTTGGTTTTGAGTATTTTGACTTTCAACAGCATTCGTTTGATTTATGCTGTTGGAACCTCTCACGTTTTTACAGGTCGGGCCGGGCAGGTTGGTTCAGCAAAATAATTTTTCCATAGCATAATAATTTTTTATTATTTACAGACTTGATATTCATGACTTTTAATTGACAATTCCAACAGAAATTTATTGTCGTAAGGCTCAATGTTATTTCTATAAGCAAAATTACGATTTTGAGTTACTTGTAAAGAATCTTCCAGTTTTTTTACAGAGTTTTGTTAGTTCAATAATACTTGAAATGTCTTACAATTCCAAGGCTCTAACATATTCTTTTAGTAAATTTTTTAAATAGTGTTTACTATTTTAGTCTCCAAAACAGGATCAATTAATCTGTTATAGTAGTCTTCCATAAAATCAATAAAAACAAAAACAGGCTCTCTAAAACCTTGTTTATGAGCATTAATTTTACTGAATAAACCTTTGTCATGGTTTTTAGGACTTCCAAAAGTTACTTTTATATTTGCATTATCTTCAATCAAAAGTATAAGAATTTTTTATGACTACAAAACTGCGATTTGCATTTTCCTAAGAAAGAAGTCCCTGCAAAACTAATCTTTTATGTTCGAGATTTCCTGTAGGTTCCTCTTCTCCAATTTTAAACTCATACTCAACCTCATTCACATGCAAAACATTAAATATAAGACACATTTGGAATGCGTCATAAAAAAAAATGTAAAAATATTATCAATACGGAAATAGGAAAACGTAAATGAATTTTAATCTTTTATTTTGTATCCCCATTTTTTGACATCCTATTTGCGAAACAGTTGTTACTATTTTATAATAACAAATAGTGTGGTGTTTTTAAAGTAAAATAAATTAGAAGAACGAAAACATCAAAATAAGCCAGTAAAATTGATTTCCTTAGTTGAGCGAAACCTTCGAACCCCAATGAACGAAGCCAACATTTTTTTATTAATTGAGCAAAGTAAAATCTTAATAGGTATTATAGAAAAAACTTTTTCATACTTTAATAGTTATATCATAACAAAGCGCTAATACTAGGCAAAGAAGAAAGTATGCTAGCTGTCCTTTAATAAATTAAAGTCATAACTGAATAAGAATATCGCATATTAGAAAAGTTCTGGATAAAGTCTTCAAGTGGCGATTGGCGACACTAACTTTGCGTTTGGTTGGAAAATCAAAGAAGTATTGGATTTATAAATGGAACTACTCTTCTGTTATATTTTTTTGAGTTTATTGATTTATACTTAGACCGCGGCATATTAAGTTTATAGTGCGCAACTGGTGCAATATTTATAGTCTTTTGGGAAAACTGGTGCAAGTTTTTTCGTCCTATTGAGCAACTGTGTTGCCCTCAGTGCATATTCTTCCGCAAGAGCTATAAGAGCTCGTTGTGCATTCGATTTTTAAATTTTTATAAAATAAAGCAGTAGAATCAGCTTGCGGGATTTAGTGACAGCGTCAAGGACGATGAGAAAGAATTTTGTACTTTTGTGGAACGGAGAAGACATCCCCAAAATAATAATAATTTTAAAGATGGCATTTATATATTGGATGTTTTTTTAATTTTTGTTTTACTTGTTTTAGACAAAAGTGGTATAAATTTTTCATTGATAGGAAGTAATATTTTTAATATATTATAGGGAATATATTTTAATTGCATATTTACTTGAGAATATTAGTGGACCAGTCGTCTTCTATTCAAGTTGCCCTGGGGCAAATTTTTAACAGCACTAAAATAATGTCACTGCAACACGAGTGGCGCAGTCATTCTCTCAAAAGAATTCTCTACAGGAACGTTTGTAGAACCATCTTTGCAGTACGTTTCAGGGATGTCTATAAACGTTCCACTAAAACGTCTTTGGGACTTCTCCTGTAGGACATCCCAAGGATGTTCGGAAACGACTTTATCTGTTGGGTACCTGGAGTGTACGTCCCACGGATGTTTTATTGAAAACTTTTGTGGCACTGTCTTTGCGGGACGTTCCAGGGATGTCTATTTGTCAATCTCTTTTTTTACGTATTTTGGGGACTTTACTCGAACGTCCCGCAAACGTTCCACTAAAACATCTTTGGGACCTCTCCAAAGAAACATCCCAGGGATGCTCGGAAACGTCCTCAGTCATTGGGCACCTGGATTTAACGTCCCAAAAACGTTTTATTGATAACGTAGGATCATCTTTCCAGGACGTCCCTGGGACGTTTCAGTTAGGTCGGGGACGTCCCCGTCCATTGGAGACATAAATCGGACGTCTTGTGTTGTTAGGGAAGTAAAGAAAAATTTAGTTTTACAATTTATTTCGTAAATTGAAGCAGTCACTTAAGAAACACTAAATTAAAAAAATAAAAAACTGAATAGAAATTCTCATTTTAATTAAAATTAAAAACTATTTTGAAAGTTATTTAAAATTATTTACAAAAATATTTATGATGTTTCAGAAGGTCTACTTTAAAAATCATTTGATCCATTTGCGTGATAAAAAAATTCGACTGGACAAGTAATATTTATATGAGTAGCACATATAATCACAAAGTAAATTCCTACGGAACAGAGGTGGAATGATTAGAAAGCCTGTGTAAACTCCAAAAAAATTAAAATACAAACGTCATAAAAATCCTGAGGCAAATCACACGTCTAGGCCCAAATCCATGAAATTTAGACCGCGGTTGCCGAGTTTCGATATTATCCCTTATTTTATTTCCTATAATTATATAATATTACAGTTGGTATACAATTAATTTCAGATAAAATGCGTACATGGAAAAACAAAATACAACGTTTTTTCTTCGTATAGATGCGCCATTTCACATTATTCATTTTGCACCCGTCATATATCATGACATATTTTATTTTTGATTTTACGAAATCGCAGATAATAACTCGACTGCAAGATGGCTGGTCAGTAAGAAGGGTCGCCAAAAATTTTGATATTAATAAAGCCACTGTGGTTAGAATTTCGAAACGATGGCAAGAACATCAGTCTTTGGAGCGAAAGCGGGGTACCGGTTTGCAAAATAAGGTAAGCACAGAGGAACAGGATGGACAATTACTGAATAATTTGCGAGAGAACCCATTTTCCACAGCTGTCGAAGTCATCAACACAACTGGTTTTCCGGGTTCCCGATCTACAGCATGCAGACGAGTGAAAAATTCTGAACTTAAATGTCGCATTGCAGCAAAGAAGCTCCTCTTGACAGAGGAACAAAAAGAAACACGACTGATCTTTGCTCTCAATCACGCTGCAGAGGATGAGGAATATTGGGACAGGGTGATTTTTACTGATGAAAAAAATTTTCAATCTTCTTCGGATAGCCGAAATATAAAAGTATATCGCCCACCTCGAAGTCGGTTTATTGAGCGATATACCCATCAGGTTAATAGAGCAGGACACTTCTCAGTGAACATGTAGTGTTGGATGTCTGCTAGAGGGTTAGGTGTTTGCTGGCAAATTGAAGGAAGATTTACCGCAGTGAGATATTTGGAAATTTTAGAAGGGGTAATTGTGCCGTCAGTTGGTTTTTTATATCCAAACATTGAAATAATTTTTCAGCAGGACAACTGTCCTGTTCACACAGCTAATGCTGTGCGTCGCTGGTTTCAAGACCAAAATATAGAAGTGCTGCTTTGGCCGTTATTATTATTATTATTAAATCGTTTATTTAACAATAGCTAATCAATCAATAATACAGTAGTACAGTTAACAAAAAATAAATAAGAAATCATAATATGAACTAACTACAGCTACAAGAGTAGACACAATAAATAGGTAATAATATAAAAAATGTTAGCAATAAGGTTATCAGGTAATTTTCTTATCCAATCTAAAAATGTCTGTATCTCTAAGATACCATAAAACAAACATAAAATATAGGTATCAATCAAAGTGTCACAGCACGAAATTTAAAATCTAAGACATGAAACCCAAAAAATACAAAAAAATACATACAATTTTCATTTCTGTTTGAATATAACACTACCCCAACCTATAAGTCAGGATCATAAATGTCACAGTGTGTCATGAATCAATAATTGTGTTTTTAATTTCTTTTTAAAAGTATTAATATTGCTGCAATTCTTTATTTCTTCTGGGAGATGATTAAAATCATTCATACCTTTGAAAAAAACAGATTTTGTTGCTGATACTGAATTTCTATGTTCTATATAGAAATTATTCCTTTGTTTGGTGTTATGATGATGTATTTGTCTATTGTAAACAATTTTTTTAGTAAGATATGTGGGAGCAAGTCCAGTTTTTATTTTAAATATAAAAACAAGTACACAAAATCTAGCATATTCAGCTACTGGAAGCCACTGCAGCAGTCGAAGCATGCTCTTTATAGGGGTATATCTGTTACAAAAGAGAATAATTCTCATTGCTCGGTTTTGCAATTTTTGTAAACTTTGCATCTCATTCTGGTTAAATAGATAAATTATGGTTGCACAATAGTTATAGTGTGGCAATATTATAGTGTTATATATTAATCTGGCCCAGATTGAAAGGGATATTGAACATCGTTTAACATAATTTATTTTGAAACTTATTTTTGAAACCAGGGAATTGCAATATCATCTGTTGTCTAAAATAACACCAAGATATTTGATTTTCTCAATTTCCTCTAGTTCATTTTTTCCAACCACAATTGAGTAGTTTCTTTGTAAAAACAAAGAACTGTTCTTATGGGTACTTATAAACGTATATTTTGTTTTATCAATATTTATTTTTAGAAGATTTTATGCTATAGCCTTGGTCATATTTTGTTTTAAATTCGTTCAATATATATTGTAAAGCAGTCTCACAGCTGTGACCACTTCTGAATCCTGATTGTTTTTCTGTGATTATTTTATTTGTGTTCAAAAAGTCTAGTAGGTGCATGTATACAACTTTTTCAATTATTTTTTCAATAACTGGAAGTGTATTAATAGGGCGGAAATTGGATGCTTTAATAGAATTAGGTTTTTTTTGGACTGTTACCACCGTGGCAAGTTTCAAAGGATCAGGGAAAATACCTTGCTTTGGCGAGCTATTTATCAAGTCAATCAGGAGTGCTTCAATGGATTGATATATATTTTTTATTAAGGAAACATTAAGATAATCAGGACTATTTTTATTTTGTAATGACATGATAATTTTATACAAAGAGTTAGGATCAACCTGTTTAAATAAACTGAACTCTATTTTTTCTAGAGAATCATTTATGGTTCCTATTTTTGGTGACTCTAGCTTAATTTGCTTAATTATGGAATCTATACTATCAACATAAAATTTATTAAATCTTTCGGTCATGTTCTTCTCATCTGTAATTATTTCCCCGGCTATCTGTATTTGTAAATTTCTCCTAACATGTTCCACATTGCTTTGGGGTCTTTCTTACAACCAACTACTTTCTGTTCATAGTATTTCTTTTTCTCTTCTTTGATAGTTTTGACTGCTTGATTTCGTTTGTCTTTATATATTCTATGTGCTTCTTCATTATTAAGTGTTTTGTACCTTTTGTAACTTGCATCTCTCAGTTCTGTCGCTATTTTGACCTTTTCATTTCACCAAGGCTTATATCGTGGAAGAATCTTAACTTGTTTTAATGGTGCCACAGTATTTAATGTTTGAAGGATTGTTGAAATGAAAAATTTACACCTGTCATTTATATTTCTTCCGTTAAATTGCCAGTCAACCAATTTCAAATTGTTCTTTATTAAATCATAGTCAATACTTTTGCCCCTGGTTAAAATAAAATAAAATTTGTTGTGTTGTTTTGTGGGTGCAGGTCAGGAACATCAACACATATGTAATAGTGATCGCTTATTTTGGGTACCTGTTCGACTTTACTTGATATTTCAAGGTAGTTTGTAAAAAGTAAGTCAATGCATGTCCCACCATCTTTATTTGGTTTATCTTTTATTTTTTGCTGAAATCCAACATCATTTGAAATATTAATAAGATTCCTGGCATATGTATTTTGTGGTTTTAACACATCTATATTAAAATCTCCCAGTATTATAGTTGGTAAATTATTATCACATGCATAAAGTTGACACCATTCCTCATAAAAATCCAAGAAATTTTTTTCAGTATGACTAGGGGATCTATATAAACAAACTACATACAACTTTTTATTACTAATCTCAATCTTAACTCCTAGTACCCAGTAATGTTTCTCAAAATTGTCAGAATTTACTGATAATACTCTGATAAAATTTTTTAGATAGATTTGCACTCCACCTGTTGATCGACTTGAACTATCTAATCTCACTATTTTATAACCATCTATGCATACTTCTCCATCTTCAATCTCTGGAGTCAAATGTGTTTCTGACAAAAAAACCAACAAAGAATTCAAATCCAAAACCAACGCATGAATTTGATCAAAATTAGAAAGCATGCTACTAGAATTTAAATATAAGAAATCACATTTACTCTTTTTATCCCTAGCCTGCATCATCTTTCCATTAGTGCAACGTTTATTATACCTATCTATAAAAAAGCCTGCTTAGACTGCTGCTGTACTACACCTTTACTATTACTCATGTTTGGGGTTGTTTTTTTTGACAATTTATAAATTTCAAATTGGTATTTTCATTAGTGTTAAATTTATCTATACCTTCTTTAATTTGTTTTGAAAATATATCCAGGCCAGTTCTACTTAAATAGTATCCTTGCCTAGTGAAAGCGCCAGTATCAGAGTAACTTTCAGAGCAATCACCAACAAGGTCTATGTTCATAGAAAACTGTTTTAATTTTATTGCTACGCATTTTTTTGTTAATGTGTGATAAAATTTTAGTTTTACTCGTTGAGTCTCTTTTTTGTGGAATAGAGCATAAAAGTAAGTTGGTATGAAAACATTTATTTGACAATAGTAGATCGAACATCGAACAGTCCCGACCTTAACTCCTCTTAATATTTGGTGAAGATTAGTCAAAATAATATATGAACATAAAACTTTTAAACGCTATACGTAATGCATGGGATTTGGTTTCTAACGATGAAGAATATTGTCGAAATTTGGAAAAAATGTAGCCGCCATTAAATATTAGTTTTTCTTTTGTTTTCCTCTTTATATTACATGAAATTAAAATAATTTGTTTGTTTATGAAAACGCATGCATTAACAACTCTGTGTAGTTCGCTTTTTACTTGCCTTGCTCGTGTATACAAAGAGTTGTTCTTTAGCCTTGTTTAAAAATACTATTTTCTATTGCTAATTAGTGTAAATTAGATACTGATAAAATAATAAATAATCCTCCAAGAGTTGCAGTTTTTAATATAATTAGGTTAATTAAATTTTTTAAAAAATAATAGGTAAACTATAACAATAATAGAAATATCTTACCTACACTACAATTAGCAGCTAGTGCCCCAGGTGCATACTAAAAAGGGTGGGTATAGCTAAATACACTGAAAAAAAAACGTAGTTTGGTTTTTCATGTACGCATTTTATGTGAAACCAACTGTAATTATTCTAATAAATGAGGTGTAGTGCCGAAAGAATTCAGTTTAAAATGCTGAATGGGAAAGTCTATCTAATAATATTTTTGTTTTACCTTCTAGAAACAATGATTGAAATCAGGATTAGGACATTTTCTGCCGACAATCTGACAACCATAAACCCGGGTAAAAAAGTTATTAATTTGTCGTGGCACATATTGCCATCTTAGGTCCGACTGATCCGACACGGGTTTTTGTTAGTTTTTTGTGTTTTTTTCAATTATTAATTTTATATTTTTGTTATAACACTTATAAAAATGCTTAAGAAGTGTATGTTAGGTGAAAAAAGTGCTAAAAAGTTGCCGAAACTATCTTTCCACGGATAAACAACACATCTGTATTAAACCGCCACATTTTAAATATTGCTCGGCTCTATTTAAATTTGTGTTTGCGCCTTCTAGTTTATATTACTATCTTTGGTAGACCCCGAAATGGATCGAAGGCTTTTCACAGTTAAATAATGTCAGTCCGTATAACTATTAGGTATATAAAGGCCCAGGATGCGAGAAAATCGTAGCGGCAACGGTGAAAATCTACAATGCCATGACATGGCCAATGGGATAAAGACGGCTGGATCTAAGCTTGGGCGAGTTTGTAACCACGAATCACCTCATTTCTCGTTCAGCGCACTTCCAGCTGACGCATGCGCATTGGAGCCCGTCATTAATCCATTGGCGCCGGCCAACTTGATATTTCGCAGAGGTTTCCGCTACGCTTTTTATCATAGGAAAATGCACGGGCAGGGCGTTTATAGTATCTTATAGTTATATGTGTCAGACAATGAACAGCATCTAGGGAGGAAAAAGGCTGCCAGCACGTACATCTTAAAGCCTGCGATCCAATTCGGTTTATCACTACACCTCTGTTCCGTAAGTATTAACTTTGGGAAACTCTTTAAGGTACACTTAACTCCAAATTCAATCGGACCAATTTTTAATGACACGTCCATTCAGCCGCCATATTGAAATTGGTCCGGAGAATTTGTAATAGAAAGTATAGCATAGGTTATTATAAATATTTACGTTTGTCAAAACAAACACTGTTATTTTAAAATTATATTACATTATTTTGGTAAGTAGTTTTTTTAACAAATACAAATAAAACTTGACATTGTAATCTTTTAATCTAAGTTTCTACGCCCATAGTTAACAACGTTTCCAAGTTTTCACTTTAGGAAACTGAAGTTTAAAACCCATCTTTTCATCCCCCTTACTTCTCCTATTATTAGAGCTGGAAATAGAATATTACATAACAAGAGAAGAAACTGACAAATTTTACACGAGCGTGAATGTTGTGAACGAGGCGCTAGCCGAGTGAAACAACACGCGACTGTAAGAAAGTTACTTTCTATCGATTTGTTTACGCTATTATTCCTACGATCACTTTTTAATTTTGCACAAATCAAATGAAACTGCTTTACCGCACATGTGTGGAAAAGTACTTTGCAACATATGCGCACGCGACGGCAGTTGCACGAACGACGGCGAGCGGAGTTCGGACAAGTCGTCAAGGGTAGAAAAGACTCTTTTCGCACGTATTAGGTACAAAACTTTTCCTAATTGCGTAAAATAGTTATTTAAATTTTATTTTAAATAATTTAAAAGAAAATGCGTGTGAAAAAACAAATTCCGCACGCCGTGCGTGAAAGACACAGGTTAAATCCATTCCCGCACGGCGTGCGAGAAATGCGACTTTCCGCACGCAAGTGCGTGCGTAAAAGTGTACTTTTACTTTGCAACACATGTGCGGTAAAGTATGGCGACAGTTAACGTCATCGTATAGTACCTGTCAAGCTATTTTAAAAAATTGACCGATACATTTCCTTTTTTTCCACCACAAATAATACAGTTTTGCATTACTAGAAACTAATTACTTTTTAAATGTTTTTCTTTTTCAGTTACACTTTTTTTTACTTTAGGGAATAAAATAGCACTTTTTGTGCCCCAGCAACTAAAATAAATTATTGGGAGTAGAGAAGTTGCAGGTATGCTACTTTTAAAATCCTTTTGTTAATATAGGGGAAATATTAAACAAATAGTTATAAAAATATAAAGCAGTATTAAATTAAACTCACGTTTGTCTTAGAAATAATTTAAAATCTTGTTTTTAAACTAAAGTGGTAGTTTTTTTTCCTGAGGTGAAAAGTTTGTAACCCGACCGAAGGGCTACAATTCGCCGAGGGATAAAAAGACCATTTTGTGACGTGCTTCAATCAAACTCATTGTGGAATTGCACCTACCCAAAGCAAAATGCAATAATCTTTAAGGCATGCAATATTCCTAGATTTTATTTGTAGTTCTTAAAGTCTAAAAGTGCTATTTTTACTCCCTAGGAACTAAAATAGCTATTTCACTCCCTAGGCACCTAAAATACTATTTTACTTCCTAAGGATTTTAGTCCCTAAGGACGGAAAGTACTATTTTAGTCCCTAGAAACGAATATTACCGTTTAGTCGCTAACTTAAGGAACTGAAATGCGTTTTTAGTTTTTTTAGTGTAAAAAAAATAATATAGTATTTCCTAGTTATTACAGGTATTTAATTAAAAAAATTAAATGCATTTTTTCTGTATGTTTTTAGGGGAAAACAATTAAAAACATTGACGTTAAATGCAACCATCTTATTTTGCTAGTTTTTTTATGACAAAATAATATTAAAAAAATATATAAAAACATTTACTTCTTTGTAAAAAATTGATTTACAAGATAATTTACAAATGTGAATTTTAGAAAAGAACCTGACTTGGAGCTGGAAGGGTTACTGAAACGTCACTACACAACCGTGGAGTTTTTTCAGGGTACTATGATGAACGCCGTTGACCTTGAACGTGTCAAGGTATTGACATTGACAAAAAAACGGCTTTTTTGCTCATGGCGCATCATTGTTTTAAGTCATACTCGTATATTATTAAAAAGAAATAAAAAAATTAAAGCAATTTTTTGCGCCTTTGAAAATTTTAATAAATGTATGCTAAAGAGGTATTTGTACGAAATTGTTTTAATTTTTTTAGTTTCTTTGGTAGTGACTGCATGATATTGGGCGCATAATTTAAACGATTTTTAAAATATTTAGAATTTTAAAATGCTTCATTTTTTACAAAGTAGACACCTATTATTTTGACTTGTTAACTTTGGGAATGTATACAGGAAGCCGCCTGATCTCGAACTGGAAGGTCTCTTCAAAAGACATTTTACTACCGTGGAATTCTTCCAAGGTACCATAATGAATCCAATTGATCTGCAACGAGTAAAGGTAAGTTGAAATTTCAGTGGGTTTTAAAACATAGGAAAATGTTTGTAAAATAACCATAGGAATAGGTTTCTAATAGCAATTTATTTACTTGACTTTCGGTGGAAGAAACCATAGAACAATAACCGTATTTTATAGTAGGGATTTGAATTACTTTTTGTTATACAAGCGCTTATTCAAAACACTTCTGGCACAATCAAATATTCATAACTACATTTGCATAGAAAATGTAACGTCCCGGCACAGATCAAGCGTCTAATTTAAGTCGTTTTTAGGGTCCGTTGTAATTCTTTGAGATAGTGAACGGGTTTAATATTTAAATCTTTTCTCATATCATAAGGTATTCTTTCTTTATCTCAGAACCTGGCACCACTAGAAGATGAAGTAGAAACAGACAAATCAAAACCAATAATAAAAAGTTTATTTGCAACAAATCAAATCCATTACAATACAAAAAAATTTCAACATCCAAGTTTGAAGTTACAAACGAAAACTGCTGCAAAGCCAAAAGGCTGTCCGCTCAAAATTTTTTCTGTCTGCCACCACAAACCTGTCTATGAAAAAGAAGACAAAAAATCGAATAACATACATAAAAAGATTAGATAATATAAGGTAAACCTACTTAATGTGTCTAATTAAAATTAGTTTGTTAACTGCCTACTCAATTCAAGTAATCAATTTAAAATACGTTAACAATAAAAATTTGACACAGAACAAAGTCTTTGATACTCAAAAAAATAAGAAAGAAATAAGCAAGACTAATAATTCACTCATACCTCCTATAGATTTAATTAAGTAATCGCGTACACACTCACACAAACATACTATCACAAATATATACCTAGATTTTTATTGTAATTTTTCTATATTATATTTTTTTTATATAATACATATAAGTACACAAGTTGGTGTTCATACGTTCTTAGTTTTATCTGTTCATTTCAATGTGATTTGCTGCAAAATCTCTATCTTTTGATTGGTGTAGGTGCAATAGAATCAAAATGGCGTTGTCCTATAGCTTTTGTTGCTGTTGGTGTTTTGATTTTGTAAGTTTTGTACCTAGTATTTTGCCCATGAGCAATAGGAATAGCTATAGAAGATTTCTTATAATAAATGGATGAGTAGAGACCTGTTTCTTTGTATAGTTGATCGGTTGGGAATTGATAGTTTTTGTAGTAAATTATTTTTAGAAACTGTTTTTATTTCATCTTCAAGTTTTTCAGGTGTTCAATCTTTGCAGACCCATAGGTTAAAAATCCCGTAGCTTATGCGCGATTCAACTAATGCGTAATAAAAAAATTTCAATTCTTTTATGCTGAAGATATTTCTAAGGGCTTTAAACCTGTATGTTTGTTCCAGCGAAGATGGCAATCCAATATGACACCAAGATACCTAATTTCAAGCTCCCCTTTAATTACAAAAGTTTTGTTGTTTAGATTAATCTCTAAGGTATCAAGATTGGGCAACCCATTTTCATACCAACTGAAAGGAACAAACTTGGTTTTGTTATCAGTTTTTACTAGTACCAGATCATTCTCTGCTCTTTGTTTCACTTCGTTCGAGGTCTTTCCTTTGGAAACTAACACAGTATCGTCTGCAAAACAAAGAATTAAGCCATTTAGTTCTAAATCAAAAATGGAATTTAAATATAAAGTAAATAGCAAAGGACCTAGTACCGGGGCCTGCGGTACTCCATAACGAATTTCTTGAAGCTCACTCAAATCTCCATTTACCTCCGTAACCTGTTCACGATCTGACAAATAGCTCTTCGTCATGTTAAGCACGGGACCTCTCATTCCACAGTTATCTAGTGTTTGCAGTAATTGAACATGGCTAACAGTATCGAAGGCTTTTGTCAGATCGAGAAGGACACGTAGAGTTTTTTGACTTTTATCTAAGGATTTACTAATTTCAGATGTTAATATGACCAGTGCATCGTTTGTGGATTTATTGCCAAACTGCTTTTCTGATGTGACTTTAAATTTTGTCAAAAAGTGTGTAAGCTGTTTTTTTACTACAAGTTCAAAGATTTTTAAAATGGTTGAAATTAACGAAATAGGGTTTATTTATAAATGTATTTTTTATCTCCTGCTTTAAAATGGGTTTGACAATAGTTTTTTTGAAGATATTAGGTGCTGTGGAAGTTTTAAAAATCATTAAGTTATTCAAGTAAGTAAGAGGTGAGAGTAAGGTAATTTGATATGTGTTTTGTAATTTCTGCGGTGATTTCATCATGTCCTGAAGATTTGTTATTTTTTAAAGACCTTATAGTGAAGGGGCATATGTAAGTCCGTGGGATTTTTTATGAAGGAGTTTTGTGACTATGTGGTATTGATAGCTCTTTAGTCACACAATCAAGTGTTACCGGGTGTTTTGTTCGAATTCGTGTAGAAGGGGTTGATATGACGACATTTTTCAAGACGGCGGCCAAAAATCATAAAAAATACAACTTTTGCAACCGGGGCATGATTATACTCGATTCCATATAATTTGCGGATGAGGAGTCTAAAAAAAATCACTTTCAAGGTCATCAGACCTTAAATGACCTTGAAAATGATTATGATTTTGCCTCGATTCTTCCAACTTGTCTTTTATTAAACAATCTGTCCGCTTCCTTTATTTGTTTGCGGGTAACATCTCGAGATTTTTGTGTTAGCCACTCTTGTTTTGCTGGCCTTATCTTGTTTTTAATATTTCCATTGATTTTGTACTACTAAGCGTTGCCTTTTTTACTGCGATTTTTGTCCATCAAATGTAGTTCACCCCTGCCTTAAAGTGTTTGGCACTTTTTACACGTGTCTAATTTCATTAGGCTTTTTGTTAAGTTGCTACCATCATCATCCAAATATTCACTGATTGGAGCGTACATTTGAATAACATTGACTCGATTTGATATAGAAACAAACCAGATTAGGGATTTTTGATTTTCTTTATTTAAAATGACGTTTACGCCGTACCGTTACAGTGATTAGACATGTTACATGCCTACATAATTAATAGACATGGTCGTCTATCTCGCGTATCTCTGTACCTATGTAATCTTTTTAGTTCTTTCATAAAATTGTTCATTTTTCCAGCGTGAAACTTACTTTGTTCCTTCCAGGTTGCAATTTTCTTCATGAATGATCCGGAGATTCTGAGTATCTGATCACTTAAGACCTGCCGGAGACTAAGGAGCTGAGCTTTTGATTTTCAAGTCAAGTTGATGATTTTTTGCCTAGGGAGTATAATGAGGTAGTTTCTCGTTTCCTTCCTCAATGCAGTATTAAAATTATCAAAACAGTCCTTTTCACGCGTTTAACTGTGTAATTTGTTGCCGTTTTTGTTATTGCCTTCTAACAGTAATTTACTTAACATATCTGGCTACTCTCACATAGCTTTGCCTGGAGGTCGGTGAAGTTTTCAGAATACGACACGATATAGAAGAGCTGACCGCCCTATGAGGAACAATTGTTTAAAACCATTTCCAGTCTATGACTCTTGGTGCAACCGTATTAAGCAAGAGAATCTCAAAACATCACAGTGGTTGACCGAAAACGCTTCAGTAATTCGAAATAAATTAGAAGTTACAAAAGGAGAGCAAGAAATAGTTGCACAGACACTCAGACATCACTTGGGGTCGGTACTAGTAACAATCAAACTAGTTTGAAACTGTATGATCTAGAAAACAGCAGACTAACCTTGTCGCCAGAACATCAATGTCATTCATCTGATCAAAACCATTAGCGGTATTTCTAAAGCAAGAGTCAAGGTATCTTTAACATAGTAGGTTAATAGAAAAATTAAAGGAATCTTGAGAAAAAGACAGGCGAAACAGTTTATTAAAAAGTACTCATTTAAACCAACAAAAGATAGTATAGAGTATCTAGACCAAAAGCTATATAGAAGAGAAGGTTAAAAAACTACTTTTAAAACCGATATAGATATTTTAAAATGCACTAAGTCCAAAAATTAGTCTAAAGTTAGCCACTATCGAAATATAAGGATTTTATAAGCGTTTCTTTAAATTTTCGTAAAAATACACCTACATTATTTACTCATATCTGTCACACGTAAGTAATTTGTCATAATGATGTAAAAATTAATAATAAAGCTATTTTAGAAACTGGTCGAGTAAGGAAAAACGACGAAAGTGATTATTCGCACAGACAGCTAGCTCATAGATTTTTCGAAAATTTAATTACCCCATAGATTTTATCTCAATTAAACACGGGCCGGGTTTACTGTTAGAATTAAGAAAATTGATCGAGGAATATCATCAAGTTTAAAGTGGTTGAACGTAAAATAAAAACGATATTATTTACATTTACTAAAGACAGGGACTGATACATCCGTCTCTGCTAAAAAGGCGACATATATCATTTTGCTGTGAAGGGATATTCCAACTTGAATTTATTTTTAATCCTAGCATATATTCTTACCTCAGAGCAAAACCACAAAATGTCTGGTGCCAAGTTTTTTATCACAGCTAGACTTAAAATGACGGAAATTCCTTGCATTAAAATATATGTTGTAAATTAATACACTTTTGCCCTGACATTCGGAAAATATTGGTCAATCGAATTTGTTCTTTTATTAAAAAAAAAAAACTTAAGAGCTTATAACCAAGTGTTTATATTAAAGCTATTGTATCTCTCTGTTGTGGTGCTTGACAGAAAACAAGGCGGAAAATAGACTTGCAGACCATTTGCTCCTAGGATATCCTAGATTTAGCCTTTAAATTTTGGAATAAATATTTTCAATTATCTTTACAATAACATGAAAGGAACGAGTTTCATTTTTTAAAAGATTTAAGTCAAAAATTCAAAAGATTAGTCAATTTTTTTATGTAAAGTGGGGCTAATTTTAGGCATAAAATTTAACTGTTTCTATTTACCTTTTTAATTTTGCGCGGAAAGTTTACACTTTAAACCCCAAAACCGTTGTCAGGAATGATAAATAGAAATTTTTGATGTAGAGATCTAGATCATTACAAAATCTCACCAAGGCAAGTTGCACTGTTTTGGTACAATTTTTTTTTCTAGTTTGTTTCCAAAAAGTGACATCATACGTGTTCAAGGTGCTACACTATTGTTAAAAAAAACTATTAAAGAATTTAGCTTTGTTTACTAAAATACTTCTTAAGCATATATGTTAATTAACATAAAACTTAATATATCTTCAAAATCAAACCATTTCCTTATTTTGGTGTATTATCAGAAAACTTGGTATTTGATCCAATAATTGAAAACTTTTAAATTATTGCTCCATTATATTTTTTGGTGGGTCAACTACACCGATAAAAGTCGGTAAGTTTTCTCTAAGAATATTTTTTTATAATATTTTGCTAAGCAAATTTTTAAAAGCAAATTGCATGCGTTAGCTTATAATATCATATTATTAGAAGTTAATAATAATTTTGCACATTCTTTACAATTAAATTATTTTAGGCATGAACTTTAAAACCAAAATACATACTATTATTACATTTAATCTTTGAGCTTAAAGATACATAATACAAACCAAACAACTACTCGGCAAAAACACTGCTATTGCATTTAAAAAAATAATAATTTTACAAAAAATTATACTTAGTTTTTTAAAATATTTTTAATACTTAACTTCTTTATCACTTTAATTGCATGATTTTTAGAAGCATTTTTTGCCTTTTAGTCACTTTTGCTTGTAGTTGTGTTACAAGGTACTTACTGTTATGTCCATATGCGTTTTTTTTTGTACTGAAGAGCAAAAATAAATAAATGTACTGTTCCCGAAAACAAAAAAAAGGGTCCATCAAAGTTAAACAAAATATATCAGGGTAAAAATTGTAAATATAAGTAAAACACGTTTGTCAGGATTTAAAATAATTTTTTTTCAGGTTATTCTAATTTTTTTTTTAATTGCTTTTTTGTTGTTGAAATAATAAGAGGACTTAAAAAAAGTAAAACAAGAAAAATTTTAAAATTTGTTAAAAAGCCTCTATACTCGGTTAATATCACAAACAAAGTAATGGAAACCAAATCTTTGTATGTTCTTTCTTCTTTCTCAAAAATTCAATATACAAAAAATATCGTGACACATTTATCGAATATGATGTATGAAATTTTTTCTGCAAGTTTGTGTTAAACTTAGTAAAATTATTTTTTTTATATTTGAATTGAATTCATTGCAAATACACACATATAGCCTAAAAAAACAGTCAAGTCAACATTTTTCTATTTGAAATGAATTTTATTAGAGGATGGACAATACCATTAGAAATAAGAAGATGTTGTTATAGCGAATTATAAAATTTAATTTTGAATGAATGAATCAAAGGTGCGACAAAAAATAGTCCGGTGACAATAACAATTTAAACTTGAAATATTGAGCCGGAAAGGTAGTTTTCTATAAGTTACGTCGTGCCTTTTTTACTTTGTCTAAGGAGAGTCCTCCCACGAGGGGGTATACACTTGAATTGACAAGTATCAAACAAGTAAATTTGAAACTAGATACCCATTAGCAGAGAGCATATAAATCTAAATAGAGAGGACACCTGATGGTAAATTTGCGACCCCGCTCAACTGACTTGAAAACCAAGTGGCGCAGCTATCGTTTTTTTTTTAGTTCTTGGCTTGGTAACTTGTTGCGCCACCTTCGCTTTCGATCTGGCTTAATTTTATCGATTCAAAGCGGTGCCGGCGCACAGGAAAATCTTATTCTTTTAGATGAGTTCCGCGTTGAGAACTACACTGAGAGAAATGATATTAGCCTGTATACACCAGTTGTATACTATTTGGGACAATTGAACTCTTTTAATACTGGATATGCAAAAATTGTATAGCCATTATAGAAAATTTTATACCCAGTATTAAACGAGTTCAATTGTCCCAAATAGTATACAATTATTAACAACTGGTGTATACTATTAACCCTCTCCGAAGAAATTACGTACCAACTTCCTAAAAATGTTGCCCTGCGGGGACAGTTTTTTTTCTTTTATTTTAAATTAAACATTACCTTTTTGCAAGGTTTCGTCTTCGGCGATCAAATTTTTAAAAAATGATAATCAGGTGTTAAGTTTTGGAAAAAATTTCTTTGTCTTTCTCTTTTGGACAAGACTCCCTATGATGGGAATTGACATGTTTACGTCACAACCGCCTCTTTTGGATTAGGAATATCTGTGGATGTCTTGTTACTTCAGTTCCCTTTGATGTTAACTTTAAAAACGTAGTCCGAAATTCTGTCAACTACTTCATAGGGTCCTTCATATGGTTGTTCTAAAGACTTCTTAACTGCATCAACTCTTACAAATACATGTGAATAGGTGATAACTGTTTTATAAGCGAAAATTCGCTTTTTTGGATGATGAGCAGAAGGCGTTGCTCTTACTTCTCTCATTTGCTTTCTTAATTTTTCTACAAAAATTTGTGATTTTATCTGTACATACATCTTCACTAACAAAAAACTCGCCTGGCAAACGAAGGAACTCTCCATACACCATTTTTGCAGCTGTGGCTTTTAGATCTTCTTTAAAGCTTGTTCGTAGACCAAGGAGGACAGTGCCTAGTGATTCAACCCAGTCTGCTGGAGAATGACACATGATAGCAGCTTTAAAAGTACGATGCCATCTTTCTACCATTCCATTAGAAGCTGGATGATAAGAAGTAGATCTCACTCTTCCTATCAATTTTGCTGTGACCCTCAGTCTATCGTAATGGTTTCAGGTGTTCCAAATCTGCATACCCATTTCTTAACAATAGTGTCAGCAGCTATGTCTTTGAGAGGGACAGCTTTGGCCATCGAGAAAAACGATCTATCATTGTTAAACAGTAACGATATCCTTGCGAAAGTAGCATAACGACAATATCAATGTGAATATGACAAAAACGTTGATTAGGAACAGGAATATGTTGAGGTGTATTCTTAACGTGTCTGTATACCTTACTTCTTTGACAAGCCAAACATGATCGTGCCCATTCTAAAATGTTTTTGTTCATCGTTGGCCACACATCGCGCTTACTTATAAGTTTCTTTGTAGCTCTTTCACTAGAATGAGAAAGTCCATGATAATGTTCAAATACTGTCCTACGTAAATTCTTTGGAATATATGCTCCGGCATATGAAGTGGAAACATCGCAATAAACTGTTTCTTATGAGTTTGGGTCGATTTTCAGTGCTCGTAACTGCAAGGAAGATGATGCACGTTGCGAAAGATGTTGCAATTCTTCATCAGTTTTTTGTTTTAAAGCTAGTTCAGTACTTGTAAATAACATTGGCATTTGGACGACTTCTATGCGTGATAAAGCGTCAGCGACAATGTTGGATTCATCAGAAACATGAACTACTTTTGTTGTGAATTGTGAAATGAAGTCTAGCTGTCGGAGTTGACATGGGGATGCTTTGTCAGATTTTTGATTGAAGCAGTAGACAAGTGGCTTGTGGTGAGTTTCGATTATAAGGTCTCTTCCCTCAATAAGGTGTCTAAAACACTTGATGGCGCGAAACATTGCAAGTAGTTTTCGATCATACACGCTGTAGTTTTTTTCTGTGGGACTGAAATTCTTCGAGAAAAATCCTAGCGGTTGACGTTGACCATCATGAGGTTGATCCAAAGCGGCGCGAATAGAAAAATCGGATGCATCACATCGTAGGATCAGTGGGGTGTTGAGTTGAGGATGTGCAATTTGAACAGCATCTTTCAGCAGATTGCTTCAGAATTCCATTTAACAAGTCTCTTATTCTCTTTTCGGGCTCCTTTCGTGAGTTCAACAAGAGGTGCTTGTATTTCGGCTGCGTTCGATAAACATGTTCGGTAAAAATTCCATAAACCAATAAATATCCTTAGTGAGTCTATGGTTTCTGGCATTGGATAGTCCAAAATTGCTTGTACTCGTTCTGTAGATGGCTTGATTTCATTGGTTTGAACAGTGTAACCCAAATATTTTACTTGCGTTTGACCAAAGAAACACTTGGCAACGTTGATCATTAAACTATACTTTTTTAATCTGTCAAAAACGGTACGTAGGTGTACTTTATGTTGATTTTCGTCAATCGAGGCAATAAATATGTCATCCAAGTAGCAAAAACAAAAATCCAAACCATATAAAACAGCGTCCATGAAACGTTGGAATGTTTGTGCGCCGTTGCATAACCCAAATGTCATTACGTTGAATTCAAAATGTCCAAAGGGAGTGATGACAGCTGTTTTGGGTTGATCATCAGGTGAGGCAACGTATACCTGTCAGGTACTGTCATACTGTTAAGACACTTGTAGTCCCCACATGATCTCCAACCAGTTGGTTTCTTTTTTACCAGTTGGAGGGGAGATGCCCATTCGCTACTAGACGGTTAACGAATACCTTGTTTTAGCATAAAATCAAACTCTTCTTTAGCGGCTTTGAGTTTTTCACTAGCGAACCTTCTGGCACGTTCAGCAATTGGAGGGCCTTTGACGACCAAATGATGTTGTACTGAGTGTTCGGGCTTTTTACGTGGGGTTTGTCTTGTAATTTCAATGTTCTCTTAATAAATCTAGATACGAGTTATCTTGATTTACCGTATGAATAGTATCTTGACATGAATTTATTAGTTTCGCACCTACTTGTAATTTTGTAGTATTATCTACCAGTTTTCGGTTTCTTAAATCGACAAGCAAACCATGATGAAACAAAAAATCAGCTCCAATAATAGCATGGGAAATGTCTGCTATTAAAAACTTCCAGAAAAATGGACGGCGTAAACCTAGGTCTAGAGTCGTAACTTTTGATCCATATGTATTAATGCAAGTTCCATTTGCAGCAAAAATTTTGTAGTCTGATTTTGTTTGTTTATTTTTAACTGCTGATCTTGGCAGGACTGATATATCAGCACCCGGGTCAATCAGAAATTTGAGGTTTGTTTTATGTCAAAAACTTGAAGGCGGAATGACTTGTTTTGACTGCATGGGTCGGCCGACTCACAATGCAGCTGCTTTAGTTTTCCTGTTTCTTAGCTTGGGAGCAAGGCTCGCGGCATTTGTGTGCCTTTTCGCCAAACTTTTCGTGGTAGTAGCATAGCTTTTGTTATTCTTCAGTTGTGTTCCTAGTGTTACTGGGTCTTCGTGGAGTACGCGAGCCTGATCTGCCTCTGTAGTTGTCTCTTCTTCGTAGATCTTTTCTTATAGAATCTATTTCCTTAGAATGCTCTAATAAAGACAGTTTTAATTCACCAAAATATTCATTTTTGTTTGTAGAGACAGCAGCGATAGATGGTCGTGAAACTTCCATGATTTTGTCTGCCTGAAGAGCCAGTTTTATGGCTAAAATGCTTTTTACATGTTCCGGTAAGTGTTCTAGAAAAAGAGTTCGTCCGATAGCGTCGTTGCATTGTCCAGCACTTAAATTTATAATTTTATGTAGCAGAAAAGATGGCTTTTCTTCGGTTATTTCAATACCTCTGGGTAACCTTCTTAATTTTGACTCGTTGGTTTCCGCTAATGAACCTACTTTTCTATATTTTAGTGCTTGATACTTATTTTTCGACGGAGGTAAAGAAACTATGTCTGATACTAAAGGTAAGACTGTTTGATCTAAATTTAAAATGACGAGTCTAAATTTCGTTGTATCAGTCGTTATTCTAGAAATCTCAAATGCTGCTTCAACTTGTGCAAACCATATATTTGGGTTTTCTTTCCAAAAGGGTGGAATTTTAAATGAAGAGACACTAGAAATTTGTCTCGATGATGATGCTTCTTCTATGGTTCTCTGATCTTCCAGCAATTTTTTTCTGTTCCTCCTTTTCGCTCATTGTGCAGAAAATATTCCCAACATAGAAAATATTTTGTTATGTGTTTTAACGTCGTTGTCACCAATCTGTGGATATCTAGTTACTACCTCCTGTGTGTTCTTTATGATTTTTGAATTAAAAATATTAATTTTTAATAAGACAAATACTGTCGACGGACATTTTCAAAAATGTTTATTTTTAAAACAAGTAAAATACCATAAATAAAATAATGAAAAACTAATAAACAATGATGCCACATATCCAAGGAAATTTATCATATGAGACCATCAGTTTTCACCTACCTTTTCACCCATTCTGATCTCCTAATCGGAAATGTTGGGGTTATTAAAATTTGGTACAGAAGCATAGTTTGTGCGGTTTTCTGCAAAAAATATTGAAAAATTGAAGTAACCTTAGGTACCAAAATACCTAAAAAATAAATAAAAATCACTTATTTTTTACCAGAGAAGAACTAAATAATATGCTCTCTGCTTTTTCCTAAATTATTACAAGTAGTAAAGGCTTGAAAAATATATTTATTAGGATCAAACACCGATTTCGGCCAATGGACGAAAAATATGAGCAAAACGCATTCGGGCAAAAGGTCCAGAATGCGTTCTGTGCTATATGCTGGTGATTAGGACGCGTTTTGGTCATATTTTTCCGTCCATTGGCCGAAATCGTTGTTTGATCCTAACATATACAATAAAAACTTTCTGCCAGCTCCCTTAAAGGATTTTCGTTTTACAATTGGTCCTGGTTCTGGTTGAACCAGAACCGCAACCGCTCCTTTCGTTTTAAAACAATGACGTCACAGTTGCAACCTGGTTATGCAATTTTAGAACCAGCCTGGGAGGTTGGTTCGGCCCTTTGGTTGTAAACATAACCCCTAAAATTTTGCAAAATTATGGATAGTCTTTTTTTGAGTAAAATCAAAGATATCTTAATAATATTTTAAATTACGTCACTATTTTAGAACCGCTGTCAAAATTTATGTCAAAATAATGTCAACCAGAACCAGGACCAATTCTTAAATCGAAAATCCTTTTAGCAACAAGTTCATTTAAAATGACATTATATATAAGTATGTACGTCAGTATTACCCCGGTTCATACTGGCGCATTCAAAAACTCGCTGTGAATCACGTTGACTTGCTGGTCGGATATTACTATTACGTGTCCTCTCTATTTAGATTTATATGCTCTTTGCCATTAGCAATAAAAAATATATATGAGTCGAAAATGTCCACGGGAGGGGGGAAGGGGAAGGTGATATCCGTTCGATGTTGAAAATGTTTACTTGTTTTTTACTAAAACTTTCTATAATAGGTACTTTGGTATAAGTATAAATCAATGGGTCCGTATCTCTTGTATAATTAGGCTTAGATATCAGTTTTAAAAAAGCTTTATTTATACGGAAGCCCAGTTGTGCATTCCTATTTCACATTTCCCACTTTATAGTTCTCAAGTCGTAAATTGGTTTTTAATCATTTTTAATATAAAGATATCAATTGCTCCTGCTCCCTCCTTTTAAAAGATTTGCTTACAATAAAAATCATAATATTTTGTGTATCCTTGTTTCTAGAAAGACTCTATCTTAAAATAGCATAGCACATAGACAGGGTAAGTAACCGGAATTTTTTTCACTTTTTCGACGTATACTAAAAATAAATAAAGTTTTATATTTGTGGCGGGATACATAAAAAGTTTTCTACTTTTGACGTCAGAACTTGGAATTTCCTACTAGTGACGTAAGAACTATGAAGTAGGGAGTGTGAAATAAAAAACTTCCCTATGTTTTTTAGTAGCACGCAATTGCTGACTTTTTTTTAGGTTTTAACCAATATTTTCCGTCTTTCTTAGATTTTCTAAACTATAAATAGGTATAAAATAATGAAAATTTTCCCAAATAATTCAAATATTAACAAATTTTTCTTAGCAGGCACAAAATTCGCCGAATACAATTATATTTATAAAGTTTTTAAATAGAAAAGAACAACTCCTGGGTCAAAAAATGTTTTTAGATCCTATACAATTCGCATCATCATATCGCTTAATCTACTGTCGTAAAGTATACTTTCTACTTAATCCCTTCGCTAAAAAAGATAAGTAAGAGAATTGCTTTAAATTTTTCTTAAAAAAAAAATGACCGATATGGATTTTGGAGTCTTGGATCAAACACAAGGAACTAGGAGCAGACACTTTAAAAAACCGATACCTATTTAATTTTGCAAGTTTCGGATCTACTTTAATATTTTAAAATTGCCAACTTATTTTTGCTTGTGTACCTACTTAGTATCTAGCCGAAATTAAAAATTATAAATTAGATAGGGATCCCTAGTAGTACTTTGTAAACTATTCTAGTAAATCATTTTTATAAATATTTTTGTTCCTGCAGGTGGTTTCCTAGATTAATTTTGGGATTTAAGTTGCCAGAAAGTTATATTCTAAATCCAAAATCAATTTAGTACGTTTTTTGCGGTTTCACAAAATTACGTGTAATATTCAGCATACTATATTTTATTTTTTATATAGGTACATGAAGCAGATGCTTGTTTGGTCCTAGCAAACAAATATTGTCAAGATCCGGATGCCGAGGATGCCGCCAACATAATGAGAGTGATTTCGATTAAAAACTATAGTGATGATATCAGAGTGATCATACAACTTATGCAATATCACAACAAGGTAAAATATAAAGATTTCTATATGTGTCTGTAAGCCTAGTCACTAATTTATTGTGAGAGGTCTATACTTTTTTAAGTGTAGGTACGTTTACTAACGATAGCAATTTTAGACACAAAAATAACTGCTGCTCTGTGATTTTTTTAAAGTAAAATTTGTGCCTGCGGTGAATTTATTGTTATATACTTTAAGAGTGAATTTGAATCCTAAAAACAGTTCGTTGATTTAAAAATCGCACATCAAAAATTAACAAAATTTTGCACAGCGGAGGCTTCTCGTATCCTTCACAGACCATTCGCGTGGTTTTTCAAAAAAATATATATATCTTGTTTTTATTTAGTTTTTTAAAATAATCGATAATTTTTACCGCAAATTAAACATTTTTAAGATACATAAAATTATGTAAAAACTGAAAATTATGCAAAATCCGTGAAATGGTTCCGGGATAATGCTTTAAACTTTCACCGTAGAAAATTTTATACAAATTTGACTAACAGTTTTTTAGATTAAGTGATTGGAAGAATCGCATTTTTTATTTAAATTCACCCTTAAAGCCAACAAATATCTTTTTTCATTGTCCCAGGAAAAATTATTTAAAAGAATATTTAAAACGCAATGTTACTATGAAGCAAAAATCAATTTTAATTTAAAATCCAGAAACTACGTTTTGGGTAAGTACTGTTTGTTTTCTCGGGAAAAACGCATCCGTTAAAAATTAATTCAGTCGCACTTTCTCATTTTCTAAAGCTGATTCTAACAGAATGTCCAATATAATGCTTAAACAATTTTCTGTATTCTAACAAACAATATTGTGGACGTTCTAAGATTATAATATGTTTGTTAATATGTTTTGTTATAATATAATTGTAATATATTCTATAATTAATATATGTTTTGGTAGTTGTTTTTTATATCTTAAGCAAGAGAGGGTTCCACATATGTGGGGCGTAAGGCCGGTTGAAAATATTTTGGATTAAAACAATTAAATTGATATGAAAAAATATTAATAAAAAATGTTTTAGCGATCTAAAAGAAATAAGATTATATTAAAATTATTCAAATCGCTTACATTATAACAAAGATATCAGTCTGGGACAAATAGGGCAAAATTATGGGTGAATTGACCAGATGTTATTTAGTTTTAGTATAAAATATGGTCAATTCATGTTTACTATGATTCCATTCCATTATTGGTTGTAATTAGGTACCTACTTCATATGTCACACTTCACTTTTTGATCCATTCCAAAAAAAAAATAATGCTGAAAATCAAAATCTTCCATATAGATCCTAGAGAGTAATACCCCAAAAACCTGTTTAAAAAATGACACAATTTTTCAAAAATTTTAAAATTTTTTAATAAAGCGTTTAATTTTAAGTAAAAAATGTTAAATAAAATGCATACTTATTTAGGTTTTTAGGAAAAAAAATACAAAATTTTTAAATTGGGAAAAAAATTGACATATTTGAATTTTAAATAGCATTGGTGAATATTTTGAAAAACACATTTTTGAGATTTGTATAGAATTTTATGTTAAGCAAAAAGTTCCAAACAAAGTTTTTCGTAGTACTTAGAGTAAAAAAATCTAATTTGATAATTTTTCAAAAATCGACATTATTATTAGCTTTTTTGTACCGAGGTTTTACCAGGTATTTGACATTCAAAGGAAAAACAAAAAATAAAGCACCATTTAATGTCCACTTTATAAAAATGACAGGCTTTGCACCCATTTTCAGCCAACCTTATAGACAAAATTTGTTATTTTCGCTAGGTGGACATTAATATATATTTTTTTTAGGTAAAGAACACAGATATCTTTGGCATTATATTTGTTTGTTTTTAATGCCAAATGCCTAGTAAAACCTAGGTGAAAAAAACTCCAATAAAATTGAGAGAGAAAACTGTAGGTGCTACGAAAAACTTTGTATGAAACTTATTGCCATGCGTTTAAAATTCCATATTGTCAATTTTAGAAAAGTTTAAAAGTTCTATAATTTTTCTTAAAAAACTACATAAGTACAGAAAGTTTATTTGAAATGTTTTACTTAAACATAAATGTTTTATTACCAAGGTTTCGTAAAAAAGACTAATTTTTTAAATTTTAAGAAATTGTTGTTTTTTTAAACTGATTTTTGGGGTATTTCTCTCTATGATGTATATGGAAGTCCTGAATGCTACAAATAGAAAAACACCTAATTCAAAAAATATCTAATTTTTTTTCTTGAATGAAATGGACCAAAAAGTGAAGTATGATGTAGGTACAATATCAGGTTAAAATTACAAAAATATCAGAATAGGTTTTTAAGAGCGGAGCTTTTAATCAAATTATTTGCAATAGTTCTAGACAAAGGTCGGATCTAAATTAATAACAATTAATCATTGTTTAATATACGAATATGCCTTATGGGCAAATCAGTTAACACTTTTTGTGGTCAAAATCATTAAATATCTTGGGCAAATTAAGTTGAGCACACAAAGTGTTTGACTTATTTTGTCCAAGATATTTAATGATTTCGAGCACGATTTGACCCGAAAAAGTGTCAACTGTTTTCTCCATAAGGGTGTGTAACTTCTTTATATATTCAACAATGAATTGATCTACTAAAAATATTTAAACTGACTTAATGGATACTTTGTGATCACTCTTTTATTAGCATGAACTAATTAGTTTATTTTATTTTTAGGCCTATCTACTTAACATTCCTTCATGGGACTGGAAACAGGGGGATGACGTCATATGTCTTGCCGAACTAAAATTGGGGTTCATAGCTCAATCATGTCTAGCACCGGGTTTTTCTACAATGATGGCGAATTTGTTTGCAATGCGATCTTTTAAAACGGTAGGTTTTTTTCTCAATAGAAAGTGGGACTAATCAGAATTTTAGTAACATAGCATATGAGATTTCAACTAAAGACGTGAGGACCTATATATTATCCTGTTAAAGTATTGCAGCACATATTTGGTTTTAGAACTTTTTATTGGTATGCTTGAAATAGGTTGAAAGACGTGTCCAGCAAGTCGATCCGTACTAATACTTCTAAATTTTCTTTCCAACGTGTTTAGCTGAATGTATTTTATTAATTTGCTTTAAGACAATTTTACAATGACTGAATTCTAGTAAAGCCTCATTAATTATAAACTGTCAACTCGTTTAATACGAGAGATCGTTTTTAAGGTTTATTTTTCTAAATGGAGCACACAACACGTATCAATATGTATAATAATTGTATTTTTAAATCGGACTTTCCTTTCTGATTTCAAAAATACCAAACATCTTCATGTTATTTCTATCTATAGTGGTTTGAGAGAAAAGTAGGTGAGAAGTGCGAAATTTGTTCACACTCACGGCCACAGGTGTCAAGAATACAGGCCTTGTTGTCACTATAGATAGAAATAACGTGCTGGGTATTTTTAAAATCAGGAAAAAACGGCCGATCCAAAAATGCAATAACATTTAGGGTGTTTCATTTAAAAATACGAATCTGATGTCTTAATTTGACATTTGCAATGACAACTAGGTCTTTTTGACAGGTAAGCCTAATAGTAGGGCAGTAGAGAGTAAAGTTGTGGTGATTTTGATACTTATTGGCATGGTTGTAAAATAGACCAAAACTAATTTAAAAAGTATATTTTTTAGTTCGGCGTCACAGGTGGCGTCGCGGCGCCCTGAGTTACTTTAATGTCCCTATATTAGTTTTTATATATATATATCTCAAAAACTAAAGGCTTGACACAATTTTTTTACAGATTTTGTTGACCAACAAAATTACATTTTTATCCTGTATTACACTTTATTCGTGCTCTCCACCACTGTGCATAATATTGAATCAAAATACGATATGTAAAATTCCGTCTTTCCTTGAAATCCAGTAAATTGATTGTTTTCATTTTCACTCTTGCCTAAATTTTTTTAAAATTTTTGTTAGCGTAGGAGAAAATCGTGGCAAAAAAATTAACTTAGATCAACTTTGTCATTTAGGTGTTCAAATTAAAAAAAAAATATGAAAGAAAAAAACGATTTTTGGCTTCAAATTGACATACTTTTACTTTTGTCCCTGGAACTTTTATATTTTTTATCTGATTATGATGCTCTTTTCAAAAAATTGCTCCTTAGAGTACTAGTATTTAAACTACATCAAAAAAATATCAAATAAAAATTAATTTCATTCAACCGAACGGGTGTGAAAGTTGGTATTTTTGCAGATTTCTCTAAATTCATGAATACATCACAACAAAATTTTGTAACATGTTTATGTTTTTTTCTTAGTTGAGGTACAAATGTAACTAAAAATTAGTATTAACATTTTAAAAAGTAAAACCAAAGTTTAACTTAAACGTCAATTTTATAATTTTTAGATTAATTTGGAAACAAAATGTTAGTATATTGATTGGATCATATTTGATTTATATATTAAGCTGCCAATTATTTTTAAACATAATTGAACTTTAGTAGGGGTCCCGACTACAATGTCAACTTTGTTTCCTAATAAAAAAAAGCACAGGCAACAAAAGGAGACTACCAAGTGGGGCAATAAAAATTGTTAATCAAATATCTACTTACTTTTATTTTAGCATGACTTAGTTTGGTCTGCAAACTTTACTTAAAATCATTAGAATTTAAGTAAAAACATATTAAACTTATCGTTGTTACGTTATATAAGACAAATGTTATTGCTTACATCTAATAATAGTACAGTATTATACTTTTACGTACAGGATATAAGGTGACTATTTTATTCCTATCAATTATACTTTAATTTAAGTACACGCAAAAAAATATATTATTTTAAAGTAATATAAAACGAACACAACATTTAAGTTCTTATATACCCTATTTTTTAGTGAGCTTATATTTCGACGTAATTTTTAGGAGTGAAATTGAACAAAAAAAGCATTCCTTAATAAACCCTACTTCAGCAACACATCATTTTTTAACTGGACGCTTATTCTTGAACGACCGTGAGGTGAGGTCAGCTTTTTTCACCACCTTTTTTTACGGGGCATTTCGCTCACCTCACGGTCCATCAAGAATAAGTGTCCAGTGCACATAGTGTGTTGCTGAAGTAGGGTTTATTGAGGAACGCTTTTTTTGTTCAAAAATTACGTCGAAACGTAAGCTAAATAAAAAATAAGGTAAGAACACGATTTCAAACTTTACTTTATTCAAGTTAACAATGATAAGTGAACATAGTAGTATAAGTCACATATGTAAATATGTAACAAATAATGTTATATTACAGGCTCCAGAGATTTCGTTGCCCCGTGCAAGAAATATTTTGCCCCCCCCCCCCTCCCAACTGTAATTAATTTTACATTGTAGTTTGTGCATTTAGCATTTATTAAAATAAAAACTCATCTATAAAAAAAAACATTTAAAAAATTTATTGTGAAAAAATAATATTATATGTACCTACTTTAACTAAAGAACCTGGATAAAAAAAAAAACACACACAATTTAACATTGGCGAGGTAATTAAATATTTTCAAACATAGGGTTTAAATAGATATCTATTTTCCCTAAAATAATAAGTAACAAAATTAACAAAAAAAATAACATATAAAAAAAACAGTTAAGTATAGGCAGGTACTTAACTTATAGCGAACTCCATTGGGAAGAAAATGTACCATTTACTAGTGCAAAAACAACCACAGTGCATAAGTAAATTTTAAACAGAACCAAGTAGTCCAGGCAAGATTCGACCTCGCGCTACATTTTTTTCTTAATTTAATTTGCTATATAGTTAATATTTAAAAAAAAGTGGCTCCTGGCTTTTTGCTCCGCAAAAGTTTTAACTAATTTATCAATATCTCATTTAGAAGCTATGACGTGTTGGAAATTGTTCGAAGTCCCTGTGTCATTGTCTACCTTAAAGAAGTTTAGTTTTCGAAAAACTGCGTTCGCCACATGCTACGGTAACGGGTGTCCTCAGTGCTTTGAAGCAATACTCATTTTTAATATTAATTTAAGAACACTTAAAAATGATTGTTTGGGTTCAGTCGATATTAATAGATATATATACCAAATTAATATATAGAAGACAGAATATGTTTGACGTTTCACTAAGGTAGTAGGCTTTGCGTGGCCAGACACGACACTTCTTATTTCTCTAACCTTCTTTTAAGCAGAAAATTCACACGCCTTTTGTCGCCTTTTTGTATTTGGCGTACCGTACGTGGCACGCACCTCACGGTGCCTGGCTCGTATTAGATTACTTTAAAATAATATATTTTTTTGTATTTACTTAAATTAAAGTATAGTTGATACGAATAAAACAGTAACTTTATATTCTGTATGCAAAAGCATAACACTATACTATTATTAGAAGTAATCAACTTATGTTTTTACTTAAATTCTCACGATTTTAAGTAAAGTTTTCAGACCAAACTGAGTCATGCTAAAATAAAAGTAAGGGGATATTTTCTTTCCAAATTAACATAAAAATTATAAAATTAACGTTTGCACCCATACTAATATAACAAATGTAATAGTTTAAGTTAAACTTTGGTTTAAAGTTTGTTATGATGCGTGATGAATTTAGAGAAATCTGCACCCGTCCGGTTGAATGAAATTCATTTTTATTTGATATTTTTTATATAGTTTAAATACTAGTACTCTAAGGAGCAGTTTTTTGAAGAAGGCATCATAATCAGATAAAAAATGTAAAAATTTCAGTGACAAAAGTAACAGTATATCAATTTGGAGCCAAAAATCGTTTTTCTCTTTCATATTTTTTTATGTTTGAATATGTATAAAAACAAAATTTGAACACTTAAATGACAAAGATGATCTAAGTTAATTTTTTTTGCACTATTTTCTCTTACGTTAACAAAAAATTTTGAAAAATTAAGCTATAAAATAAAATGTTACAAAAAAAATGGGAAATGATGACAAAAACTACGATAATTAATTAGTAAAAATGCGACATTGGCAACTTTGCGATTTTGTAATCACTTTATCTGATGAGATATGGTCTTTGCAAAAACGGTTAATTTTCAGGAACTCAAAAGTAAAAATTATTTTTACGGTACACCAAAATCACCCCTAAAATGGCTTTAAAAAAATCAATTTTCTGGTTTTCAAGAAAAACTGAAAAGACGGAATTTTATAAATATTGTATTTTGATCCAATATTATACACAGTGGTGAAAAGCAGGTATAAACTGTAATACATGAATAAAGGTAATTTTATTCATGTATTACAAAATCTGTCAGGAGCTTTTGTTTTTGAGATACATATAAAAACTAATGTAAGGACATTTAAGTAATTTAGGGCGCCGCAACGCCCCCTGTAATGGGACGCTGAATTATAAAATATTATACTACTATATTATACTACTATATTATCATACCAAAATATATCAAAATCACCACATAAATAAAGAAAATGGGTTTCTATTGCCCGACTATAAGAGTACTCAAAAAATTATAAAACTTTTAAGTTCAAAGTTTGTTTCTTGAAATCTCGTATTAAACAAGTCAATATAATGAGACAGTTATTTTCAGGGAGGTGTGACAAATAGTAATTTTAAATTTTAATTTTAAAGTATAAAAGTTAATTGTTATATTTAACTAACTTTTCCCAAAACTAAACCTTGCATACACTTATTGCCTTTATATATAAAATTATTCCAGTCGCCAGGAATGCAAGTGTGGACCAACGATTATTTACGGGGTACTGGTATGGAAATGTATACAGAAACCCTAAGTCCTTCGTTTATTGGCACTCCATTTTGGCACGCGGCCGAGTAAGTGCAAAAAATTTGTGATGGAACGATATTTACAGTTGGTGTTGTGTGGTCTGCACTAGTACCTTTTAATGTATATAGCATATACATATACTATTCTGTCACGGCAGTTTTTAATAATTGGGTGCTCCATTGTTTAATGGTATTTTTCAAAAATTCTCAAAATTCCAAAAAAAATCTTAAAATTTTCAAAAATTTAAACATTACCAAAATTCCAAAAAAAATCAAATATTTTCAAATCTTAAAATTTTATGAAATTTTCAATAACTTGAATGTCACAATTTTGTCTTAATTCTTTTAGAAACAGTAATGTTGCATAAACCATAAAAAGTAAGTACTTAAGAGTATTTAGATGTGGTATATTTAATCATTTTTGATATTTATAATGAAATTTTCATAGGTCGTACCTAAACTATAGTACACTAACTCGCATGTTATAGTTATTACACACTCAGATGAATTAAGACACTCGCCTTCGGCTCGCGTCTCAAACTTCATATTCGCGTGTAATGACCATCATAACATGCTTGTTATATAAACTATTAATTACAAAGTCAAAATTAGAAAGCAATAGCGCACCTAGTTATTTGTTTAACTTTTTCTCTTACTTACTTTGTCCGGTGTTTAAGCTTCAAACTATCCTTCATTTGATTTGGTAAAAGTCTGATTCTGCAAATAACATTAAGAATATACAATATTCAGGGATCGGCCACCCCACCCTATGAAATCGTCTCAATATCGGTAGCTTTCGTTATGCTTTTATTAAAAATAACTGCTATATTCCTTATTTTTTATATTTATGTTAATGCCTTGGTTAATGCACAAAATTTGTGAATATAAATAGTTTTATTTATTATGTTACTTGTATTTTTCATACGTACTATACACATTATGTAAAATTTAAATAAATAAAATACAATTTTACTATTTCCTTTGTGTAGGTCTCTGAAAACTGGGGTTTGTACACGCAAAACCACCTGTAAAAAGGAAATTGCGCTATATAAGATATTTTGTACTTAACTGACAATTACCTTCTGAAACTTAATAGACACTTAAAGTAAATATTTCAAGGCATCCGTATCGGTATACGTAACGAGTTCGAAACAAAGTCAAAATACTCTACATTTTTGACTTGCTCATGCCATATTTCGAACGATGCCAGCTTGTTTGACGGGTGTGATGACAGAATCTCGTTGCGTACGGAAAGATGTACGTATCGTTAGGGACCCATAAACGTACGCAACGATTTCAATCAGCAGTCCTGTCATCGAACCCTTCAAAAAAGCGGGCATCGTTCAAAACATCGCATAAACAAGTCAAAAATGTAGCGTATTTTGACTTTATTTCGAACGCGTTACGTATACCGATACGGATGCGTTGAAATATTTACTTTAAGTGTCTAATTTTGAGGTTTTTAAAATAGTTTCTTATGTCAAAAAATATTTATTAAAGTTTTTTTTCCAGTTTTTAGAAAAAAATTTGTAAACGATGCATTAGAAAACATCTTCGCATGCTTGCTTCTTCTAACAAACTGTCTTACTTATATTCAAAGAGTCGTTTTTAATCTTCAATATCATCATTTTACAATAAGTTAATTTTGAGCCTTTTTCTTTCCGGGGAAAAAAGCAGGCAAAATAAAAGATTAGTACAACAACTTTTTTTGCTAGTGAAGTCAAAGTGTCGTAGATACCTCTTTTGCTTTGTGACTTCATTAAATTTTCTATAATCAACATCGACTTTAGGTAGTTTTGTCTTTAAGGGCTAACGGCTTGTTGATTCTTTAATTAAGGCTTCACTAAGTATCTTGTTAAGCAGGTTTTGTCCTTATTATTCTTTTATCGTTTTGAACATTACCAGTATCTCTTGATATTTCCAGTGTGTCCACATTTCTCGAAAAGTTTTTAAACCCAAATTCCATCTTCTGGATGACACTTTTTGTTTGTTGGTTTCCGCCTGATTTTTCTATATTTTGAATAGATACAGCTTTTATTTTTGTTTCTGAAATTCTACAAGCTGGCCCAATCTCTAGAGCTTTAAAAACGTCTAGATACTGGATTTTATCTACATCATAATCTGGAAGCTCTGGATTGAGTGAATGAAATTGTGCTTTATTGTCGAAAAAATTACTACAAGTATTACTTTCTTATTAGGGATATTTTGGAAATTTTGACAACTTTGACAGCCGCTGTGGTAGTGTTTAAGAACCACTACCACTACCACTCATCGATTTTACCAGAGTTTTTCGAACACATTAAAAACTGTCACTTGTAAAAAAATTTAGAGATGAGAAAAAATAAAAAATTTGGCTTAATTTTATAAAATAAGTGTTTTATATGTTGGAACCAGATAATATTTTATTATTTTTAAAATTAACTACGCGAAAATTCTCTAAAACTAACCAGAAAAATAACCACAACCACAACTAAATGGATTCGTAGCTTACGGCATTGGTAGTGGTTAATTACCACTACTACTACGGAATGACGTTTAGCTATTGCGCAGACGCAGTAATTACCACAACCACTACGAAGTGTCAAATAAGCGTTCCAAAATATCCCTATTGACAAACCTTAATTAATTAAAGTAAAAAAACGCGGAAGCAATTAAATTGTATTACCTATCCAAGAATGAAAGTATACCTATACAGTTACTACAATACATTGGAGCAAAATTATACAAAATTTTTATTTAAGGCTTTTATAGTCAGTCAAGAACTTAAAACTAAATATCACATTTTTTTAAATAATCACATATCATCTGGATATTGCTTAATTCCAAACTAAGATGATTGTATATTTTAGTACCATTGTAAATGAATGAATCTCTAACCCAACTGAAGCGAGAGATTGAAAGCGGAATATTATTTCTTTGGAGAGTGATGTGAGCTTGTTGGTGGTTGCGAAATTGACATCTATTTTTAGGAATCAGCCATGCAGTTTCTAAAATAAGCAGGAATGGCATTCGATAAATTAGATCAGGAACTCCTTTGCGCCAAATTAAAAAACTATGGGTTTGATGTACCTTCTGTTAATCTTATATAAAGAATATTGAATTAAAAAAAAAAGTTATCCTCTAGCTTTCTTCTAACAGGTGTACCCCAGCGCTGAACTCTTTCTCCTCTGCTTTTTTTTAATATATACTACATCTTTCAAGTTCAATCACACGCGTTTGCGGATGACCTGGGCTTGTACAAATCTTTCCCAAAATCTGATTTTCCGAAAGCAGTAACACAAATGCAAAATACTCTGGACATAATATATGATGCGTCCAAAAAGCATTAACCTAACTTTAAACCCATCACAATGCATAGCTTTTTGGTAGCAAAAAAAACCTGGAGATAAAAAAACAAATTAAGTTGTTGTATAGTGCCAAAGACACTCTAAATAAAGAACTTCGAAAGACTTTGTGTGAATCATTTTAGTTTTATCACATCTAAGCTACTGCAGCAGTTCATAGATCCCAAATTCACAATCTTCAAACTCGGATCTAAAAACTCACTGCAAATAAAAAACACAAAACAGCTTTCTTTCAAAACTGATTCAAATACAATGCCATTAAATTATATAATTAAATTCCCAACTATTAAAAAAAAAGTTGTTAAATCGTTTCAACGTTTTCAACGTTTCAACAAATTAAGTTGTTGTATAATGCCAAAGACGCTCTAAATAAAGAACTTTAGTTTTATCACATCTAGGCTACTTGCAGCAGTTCATAGGTCCCAAATTCACAATCTTCAAACTCGATCTAAAAACTCACTGCAAATAAAAAAACACAAAACAGCTTTCTTTCAAAATTCATTCACATACAATGCTGTTAAATTATATAATTAAATTCCCAACTATTAAAAAAAAAAGTTGTTAAATCGTTTCAACGCAAAATAAAAAACTACTTTTTTCAAACAAACTAGAAATACCCAAACTTTTTTTTCTTTTATTTTTTTAACCGTTTTTATTCTGCTCTTTTTCTTCTTTCTTTTTTAGAAATTAATATTATTATTTTTAGTTTACCTATTAATTAAGAATTTTTCTAAACTTCAAAAAAAAATTATACTTCTAAAATCCATTAGGTATTAAGAAATTAAGCAATCAAATAAATTTATGTGTTTATAATAACAAAGCAGGTTTTATAGAGTTAAGTCGTAGAGTAGCTTTAGCTAAAATTCGCTCGGTCTAACCTTTTTTTCATTAATAAAGACGTTTTAATCAATTAATCAATCAGTGTAAGAGTTAAGATGTTATTTCTAATAAAAAGCAGCCCGCAGTGAGTTCTGGAATGAGCATCACATAAATTTTAACTCCCACTTTTGCACAATAAAACATGAACATGCTCCCCAGAATAATAATGGATATTTGAGATTTGAGATACATTTGCATAATAAAAATTTCGTGCTATTTCAATTTTAAGTTCCTGAAAAGTTACACAGAATAACATCCAGATTGGATAGGTCGATAAGACTTATTTCAACCTCACCCGAAATCTGGTAGAAATTCTCCGGCACGTTGTTGTCTGGTTTTTATTTGTACTAGTTAGGTAAAGGGGTTGTCGATGTTCATCCCCAAATCGAATGCAGCTATAATAATTTGTAGGCATGAAGCTATGTAGCAGGAACTTTTAATTTGCATTTCTATATTTTTAATATTTGTGTCTTTGTAACAACTTCTTCAAATTTCATGTCAAATTCTTATGTGAATTTTCAGTTTTACTTTTTCAATTTTCGTGTCCGTCTCTTAAAACTTAGTGTCGACATTCTGGAAATGAGTGCCTAGTTTGGTGTCCACTGAATTTTTGTATTTACTTTTTGTATGGTTTTATTTTAAGGCCGATAAGTTTCTAATATCTTTCATTTAGAAGAAAGTCCTGTTCTTGTTATCTTTTATTTTTTTGTTATACTACTAACTTTTGTAACTTTTCGTGTTTTGTTGTCTCTTGTTTTCTTGCCTTGTCCATAATTTTTGTAATCGGTCCTGTTCTTGCACTTATGTGCGCTTGTGCTCGTTTTGCTTTGTTCGGTCTTTGCTGTTTTGCTTAATTTTTGCTTATACAATCTTGCATCATTTTTGCCATTTGTTCCATCTTTTCTGCCTGTAGTCTGGTACTCACACTCATAAAAAATTAGATAGCTAGTTTCTCTTTTTTATTTCAAGTCACATTTTCGCTTTTCTTCTGGTTTCAGAATCTTTTTTGTTTCCCCATTAGAAAAATTGTGTTTTATTAGTTTTATCTTTTGTAGTTTTCGGATAGAAAGTCTAGGAATTCTGTAATGTTCTTTAATAACATTTCAAAATTCTGTCAAGTAAGGTCTTTTTGGAGAGTTCCTACCTCAGTGTAACAATCTTCTTTTAACTAAATCCCACATCTGATTCCAATTGTTGCGGGTTCTTAATATTTTAAAGAAATCTTCCCAAATTAAAATTAATTAAATTAATTAAAATTAAAATTAAATTAATCCACTGGTCGTTAATATCGCCAACTTTATTAGACTTTCTTTTTACCCACGACCATTTAGTATAACATTGTTTTGTTTCCGAAAGTGTGTGCCCACCTTCAAGACAAAAGGCCTTCGTCTCGCATCTCAAATTTCATCTTCACTCGTAATCACCTTATTAATTCCCGTAAAATCTCTCCTACTTCCCTGACTTACTTACTTACGGCTTAAATAGAACGAGCGAATAGTACCGACCACTCCAGAATACTTTTTCGTGGCTTGATCCGTCGGAGAAAAACGATTAATAGCTCTAAACAGTGAATTATCATTATTTATCTAAGAAGAAATTATTTTTAAAAAAAGTAGTTACAAGCTATTTAAAATCAGTTCCGTTAATTTATTTTATTTGGTTCAATTAAAATACACAATCGGAGTCTCACCTAATAACTAACAGCATATCCATTATATTAGTTTCATAATTATTAAAAGAAATTGAATTAATAAAATTTTAAGGTTGAACCTCGCTCTGTTACTATTTATTTTCCGGATTTGCAAAGTTTGATTGGCGTAAATGTCTATTAATATACACTTTATGTTAGTCATGATTGCTACAATTAAAAAACTTTTAACATTCAAAAAACTGTCGATAAAGGGAGGATATAACTTTCGTATTTTTTAGTCTCCCGATACCCAAGTTTGGCAGAATGATTACCTTCAAGGAACCGGGTGTGAAATGTACACTGAGACTCTGTCCCCCTCGTTCACTGGAATGACCTTTATTCAAGCCAGCGAGTAAGATTTTTGTGACACTTTATAATACACAACTAACCTCTTAAATTAACAATATGGTACTTATACATTTTGCAATGTTATTCATTTATTTGATCATTTTGAGGCCGTTGACTTTGCAGTTAAGCAATTTAAAAAACTACTCAGATGTACTGAAGATATTATTATTATAGTTTTTTTAAAGTACTTATGAAGGTTGCAAAAATAATAATAATAATAATAATAAATAAGAGACAATAATTTAAAATATCATAGAATTTTCTTTTTGGGAGCTCGGATTTCCAAAACATTGCATGGCATATACATACATACTAACGTACAAGCACAAATAAAGTTTTTCTAATAAGTATACATTTTGTCATAGTTTTTTCTTCACAATTTAGCTAGATGAGGTTTTTGCAATAAAAAAACTTTTGGTACTAATATATGAAAAAATCGTTATATATTACATACCCTGTATAACAAATTGTCATAAATAAATGGCAAATATTTAACGCGCCAATTATTTGGTATAAATTTAGTAAAGGCTTAATAGTACTTCATTGCTTTAAATAAATGCCATATTCGATTCAGACTATTTTTTTGAATATTCAAATTAAATATTTTGAAAAGTTGTGCATCTTTACAACTACTTTTCCAAGCAAATTCTTATGAAATATTGTTTTTTTTAAAAATTTCATATCCGTGTTATTTTTTTTAAGTTGGTTCTATCAAGATATCAAGAAATCCTGTAAAAAGTAAGAAAGCTTCGATAGCGATAGAAAAAGAACAACATTCTCAACAGAGCCACTCTGTGGGTGATTATTAAAACTTATTTTAGTTATTTTTAATAATTTGACCGCTACATTTGACCTACAAATGAATTCTATGTAAGAGACAATTGTGAAAATTCTTTAATTTTGTTTGGATCTTTGGAAGCAAATTAATCCATATGCAAAAATAATCCAGAATAAACGAATATGTTTCAGAAAAAAAGCAATTTTTAAAATTTTAACTTGACATTTTATTGTAGTATTTAATAATATTTATTTACGTTACATAGGTAACGTTATTTAGTTTTAGAAAAACTATGACATGTGGCCATAATAGGTCGTTATTTTAACCAGAAATGAAAATCGAATATAATAGCCTCAACCAACATCCTAAAACAAAAACCTACTTAAACTATTTTAGTTTTTAGACATAAATTAAACCATTTTTGTTATTTTAAATAAAATTACAAAATGAATAGGTACACACATTCTTTTAAAAAATTGACGTTGTTATAGGAGGGTAGCGTGTTTAATAAAATGTTATTTTTAAATCTCCAACGTAGTTTTCATAGTAACCTCGCCTTTTTTCAAATAGATAGATAGATAGTTATATATAAACTTAGCATTTTTATATTAAATATTATAAGCATTTATGTGAAGAGTATGTACATACAATTCCAATTACATGTAATTTTTATCATCGTTATTAAGCACCACTGGCGCAGGCGTTTGTTAGCTAAAATGTAATGTAGGGGGATAGAGTAAACACAAATTAACTTAAACAACTTATGCTGAAATCTCTAAAAGTTGTTATTTTTGGCTTGAATAATGCGATTTTATTTCAAATAATTCAATTCCAAGAATGGCATTTAAAATATGAACGTAACTATGTTATCTTGGCATTGAGATTGATCTTAATCTAAATATGTTTATTCTACCACGTTTTTAGGGTTTACTTTGATACATGACGATTTTGGATCTATCTCATTACCATAGCATGTGCTTTTTATGTGCTTTTTTACTAAAAAAAAGATACAATGGCTGCAAAAATAACTTGCTCATTTAACTATATCATTTTTACAACCTTTGCATGCACGAATTCTTGCATGCAGCATGCCAGACTGCACTGAAAATATGTTGGTAATTGTTGCCAAAATTTAGTTCAACATGTTTACTAACTTTTTGGTTTGAAACTTTTCTTTCAATATTTGCAGTTTTGCAATAAATGTTAAAGACTGGTATTTACCAATTTAAATTATTAGTCATTTAAGAAGGTAAAGTGCGATTCTTGTTTAATATATCGGATTTGGCTTTAATTTTTTTAACTTGGCATGCTCTATAAAAACGACAATTTTTGATTACCAAAAATTTTCTACTTTTTATAATTTTAGTTTTTCTAAAAATTTAAAGTTTGTTAAAATTAAAGATAATGGGACTATTTTCAAAAATAGGTATTTTTATCCCAATAAATATTTTTATAATTAAAAATCACAATTTATTTTCTGAGGAACGTCTAAGGCCACTTAGATGACAATTCACTTGAACTGATGTTGATAAGAAAAATGCACATTTTAATTTAGCGAACCTTCAACGATATTTTAACGCGCTAAATATTTAATATTTGTTATTGCAAAAGGTTTTTTTGTTACGCTACATCCTTAACTTTGTGTAAAAATTGGACGAATCTAGAAAGCCACAATATTAAAAACCGACTAAAATATGTTTTCTTAAAAATATTTTAATAAAAAAATAAGGTCACTGGTTAAGGTTTTGCACTCGGAAAACTAAATCTGAGATTAGTACTTTGCACATACCGTATATCTGAACTTTGCGCACACTGATGTGTCATCTTTGCGCACGGTTTTTTTAGTTTCCTAAAAAAGAAAAAAAATGGAGTTGGTTTTTATTTGCAATAGTATAAAAAGTATCGTAGAAAACTCGTTTGAAAACCTCTTTGCACACTTTCTCAAGGCGAGGTCTGCGCCTTGCTCAGTCCAGCAACATGCATGTGTCGCTCGTATGCAAACAATCGTTTTCAAAATATTACAATTAGTATATTTTCATATCTAAGTATACGTATAGAAAATCAAGAATTTTTATATATCACGTCTTTGTCAGAACAGAGAACATGCTTTATGAAAGAAAAAGAAGACAATCTTTTCAACACGTATTGAGTACGATTAGAAAACATACTAAATGATTGAGAGAAGGACAGAGAAAGTCTAAAAGCACTAAGATGCCAGTTTACTAATTAATATGCATGATGCTGTACAGCGTTTTAGAATATGCCGTTCGAACATTACAGCTTTACTTTCTGGAGATTTAAAAAATTATATACTCCCTGTATTTTTTCAACAAGGGGGGAAAGTCAAAAACTATTAGAATTGGCGATATTTTTGTTTATTCAAAGCATTTTCATCCAGTAAAAACTTTCATGGCCATTTTTGAACAGAAACCAAATGACGTAGTTGGAATTTTAATATTAAAACCAAAAATCGAAAACATCGTAAAAGTAGTAAAATTTAAGTTAAATCAATAAAAAACCCAAAACGAACACAAATTAACTAAAAAATCTGGTCTGTATTTAAGGTTTTGTTCGCCTCTGATAATAGGTTTTTGGGATTAAAATACTGAAAATTTTAGAAAAGCTTTTCACCGTAGCTCAAAAACTACAGGGGCAATATAAAATATACACTGAAAAAAAATGGGGGTCAGTGTTGTCCTTACTCGGGTAGCCAGAACTCAACATCTGGGCTAGGAAAACCCTAAAGCTCAACATCTGGGCTACGACAACCCAGTAGTAGTAGTAGTATAGGATCTGTCCGTTTCTTACCCCTATGCCCCTTTACGAAGTTCAGTATGTCGGCCCATTTGAGCGAGTGCTTCCTCCTCCTTCCTCTATCGTGGGAAATCCTTACTTCAGCTGCCTTGATCTGGCATATGCATCACACTCTGCTATTAAGTGCTGCGCCGATTCCTCTTCGAGCCCGAAGCGGGACAGACGGGTTCTCCTGCTACCCTTATTTGCGTTAGATGTTTTTTCAACCGATTGTGCCCAGTTAGCATCCCTGTCAGCAGTCCAATGTCCTTTCGGGTCTTGCCTAAGAGCCATTTAGTTCTGGCTACATTCGGACCATCCACGAATAGCTTGGTCTGTCTGCACTTTGAATCTTGCCTTCAGGACGTCTTCAGTTCATTGTTCGACCATTTGTTGAGCTCACTCTGTACCTGTTTCCTTGTTATTCCCAGAAGAGGTTCCGCTACGGCAGCCCAACTGTCGGATTGCCTGAGTTTTAATAGCCCGAGGGTAGGGTTGCCATAGCCAGTTATACGGTTGCCGTAGCCAGGAGCTCAGGAGCTCTGGTAGCTCAATTGTCCGCGATGTCCCCAATTTTTTTTGTCAGTGTAATAAAACCGATTTTTTATATTTCCAGAAAGTAAAGCAGTAGAAAATGTGCAAACGCAGTTAAAATAAAGTAAATCATAGTGCCCTTAATCTCAGTTAAAATAATCGTGATTTTAAAGTATAATTATTTCTATCTTCTAGCCGGTTTTACATATAACAAAAAAACTTTTTCCGACAACATATCTAAAATGCAGCATATTATTACAACAGCGTTAAAATGGCATTCGATTATGGCTAGCCTTCCATTAGCAGATTTCCGGCGCCGATTTCAAGTTATGGTGAAGGTGCCAAAGTTACTGTTACACTCACTGATGGACAAGGTCAAATTTTAAAATCCGCACGGACCAAAAACTTATGGAAGTCCAGCCTATCTAAATCAACAAATATTTTATCGTGGGAAAGGTTTATCAAATGAAAATAAGCATTTTCGGCAAATTACAAAAAATAAAAAATAAAATGTTTATTTCCAAAAATATTTTTTTTTTACTATTTTGAAATATGACTGAAATTTGTATATCCTCTTCGTTAAAAAAATGCAGTTTATTGTTTTCAGTCACCCTAACCCAGTCAAATACAAATAAAAAATTATCGAAAGGTTTAGAGCATATAACTATGAGATGAGGTTAGAGTGAAAAAATTCATACTAACTTAGTTTCTAGATATAGTCTTTCTTTTTTTGCTTTTTTCAGTTTAGAAGACCTTTGGAAAAAAATTTAAAGTATACGCCACATAATGTAGTTAAATATTATAGACTGGCAAAACTGCAGTTTTTTTTTCAAATTTTTGACAAATAGGGAATATAAATTATACAGGTCTGCATACAAACTAAAATTTTTACTGAATGGTAAATCAGCTTTTAAATTTAACGTATATTTCTGTTGCTTTTACTTTAGTTTTTGAGTTATTGCTTTAAAATTGATTCGAGGCCATGTGTATTTTTTCTATTTACGATGGCGGTCATATTGGCCAAGTATATCTTAACTACCACCAGAAAATGAAGCTGGTGAAAAATAATTGATTTTTTCATTCCACAATAAGAACAGTAAGATGTCCTCGTTTGATTTCCCATATTAACCATTACAATGTCAATAATTCAGAGGTTTATTTGCTACCTTCCCAAACTTTATCATTAACTCTTATCAAAAAATTAATGAAATTATTTTTTTTACTAGGCTGTGTTTTACAAAACTTAAACTACTTCTTTTGGCAATAGAAGTTAAAGGAGTAGAAGGAGTTGATAACAAAATTGCGATCAATCCACGAGGAGCGAAAATCGTCGCCAATACTCAGGGATTTTTTATTGCACAGTCAGCTGACGAAGTTAAAAGGTGTGTATGAAAGGTTTGCGCGTGCCACTAAAGACGCAAACCATTTCTATTTTAAGCACTCAAAACGCTTTTTACGTTACGCATTTAAAACGCAAATAAAAATTTGCAGATAAAACAATTTACCATTTTAGAATGACGTCATTAACGTAAGGCCATATTGTCTGCGAAGTACACAAACTGCGAGGCGCTTGAAAATTGTCACCTTTAGGGTACAGGTTATACTTCGACTAGCTCATTTGAAGTTCTTGGGATTTGTTATTACTTTTCTTTCAATAATCAATGTGGAGCTTTAAATTTGAACCATTACTTTCATCACGGATTAATCACTATAACAAGGAACAAGGTACCAATTGCCTGTATAAGTTGAAAGCGTTCTTGATGCAGGACTTTCAGAGTAGTACCGTTTTCAATATAAGTGTATACTTTTTATAACAAATTATATGATTAACAAAAATTTACCTGGGAAATCCGGATGTCACTTATAGGTTCTTAAATTTTATAAGTAAAAACGCCATATAAACCATAAGCTGCCCTTTTTGAAGACAATAACTCTTCGAAGTCTCCAACATTATATTTGCAAAAATTTTGAAGTTTGTTGTGTTGATCCACACAACTGACAAAAACATTTTGTTTATTTATTAAAGTTGGCTTTATGATGTGGTATATTTGTTGTTATTATTAATTCAAATAGTTCTGCAAAAGAACTTTACATTTGTCTGGATATTTACCAGTTCCAAGAGATAGATTAAAAATATTTTTTAACATACTTGACCTACAAACAAAATCTGCAGGCTATGTTTTTCAGACTGCGGAAGTAGCATATAAATACCCATGATTCTCGAATTCCGTTGCGGGCGCAGTCGCACAGTGCTTCAAATAAATGGGATAATAGGACAAAAATAGCTACTCGAGAGAAGGAACGATCCCTCAAGGGAAGGGATCAATCCCGGAGAATGATTTCATCCCTCGAAAATAAAATGCTTTTTCTTGAAACCTCTTCGAAATTTTAGATTGAAAAATATACACTTTACGCGCATGCTTGCCTAAGAAATGAGACCGATCTGTGGCTTTGGAGTCGGGGAGGGCGAACACCCAAGAATACGAAATGTGTTCGACGTTGATTCATTCGACACAAATCTATGTTGTTCCCTGATCAAGAATTCGGGCCCTGTTGTACACAACGGATTTAAATCAAATAAAAACCTTTATGTAGCTTATACACTGAGCTTCATCTGATACATCTAGGAATGCTTTATTGTTAAAGCCATCCATACGGGTTTTTATCAAATTTGGCGAAAAAATTCTTTGTCACGATGAGGTGCTTAGTTTTTAATGTGTTTGGGGGGTTGGGAAGAGGGTAGGAAGAAAAATTGATTTAAAAAAATCCTAACTTATGAGCCTAACCTTTTCACATTTAGATGGATGGATAATTATATTTTTAACAAAAACTAAAATTTTTGTGAGGTGGGAACCAATAACTATATATATAAAAAAGATATATCTAATTAAAAAAAAATAAATAAGTTTCTACAAAAAGTATACCCTCTCAAATCCCAACCCTCGTTCGGTGGTGTGTAAAATTTGATGAACAGAATCAATAACATATTTTTTAATTAAGTGTGGATTTTTGAAATGTTGGGTTACTTACGCATTATTTTTGGATCTATTGTGTACATTTAATGTTTTCCACATATTTTTCAAGTTTTTCAAACAAAATCGTGGTACGTTTTGTTTCTGCGGGTATCGCCGTCGTAAATAAATTTCTAATTTCCTTGTAATTATCCCAATCCTTCAAGTTTTTGGTTGATTGTTATTTATGAAACAAATCATTACGTAATTAAAGAATCTGTAAACCAAGGGAATGGTGGCCTAGTAACCTATTTTCACATATGAGGGCGTGCTGATCAAATATGGCGGCATTGCAACTTTTTCACTGACGTTATTAGAATCAAAGATTTGACCCCATGCTAAATTTAAGGTCCTGCTCAAAACTATTTTTGTCAAAATACTTAAAATTGCGTTCTTGGTCGTGTTGGAGATATTTTAATGTTTATTGTATTCGTAGCAGTTCGTTTTATTGATGTTTTTCATATTGCAATCTGAAAAGTTAGGTTATTTCTTTTTAAACTTTATGCTTTAAATATATATAATATTTTTATTTATATTTTTTCTTTGTGACATTATTTGCTAAATTGTTAAATTTATTCAAAAGAATATTCTAAACTAATAAGCTATTGATGTTGTAAGCTACCACTGAGCAGTCGATCATCAGACATGATAATGACACCTCCCGAGCATATCGAAGAGGATTTAAAAGAAACCTGCCTAAAGATTTAAGTAATAATATTTGTACTTTTACCAACACTATTATTTCATCTGTATGTAATGTCTCCTATTAAATTTTTTAGCCGACTAAGAGCGGTTAAAACATTAAAACGTGGTGAGCGATAAAAAATGTCTAGACCTAATCTTATTTTACCGATAAAAGCCATTGATGCTCAAAAGTATCATTCCGATCTTCTATAATATTAATTTTGGATTTTTTTATATTTGATCGTGTATAAACTCCAACCCCTCCACCTCTTAATAATAAAGTTTTAAATTTTAACCTCAGCATCATTAATGTTTTCAGGGCCCGTATTCTTCAATTTCGGGGAAGAGAATGCTCCGGGGAATTAGAGACGCACCTGATTGGTCGAAACCTCAGTTTTCTGTCACTATTCTGTCTGTTTTGGCACTAATGACTTTGTTCGTGAGCGGTTTTGCCGTCAGTTTGTTTTCCTCGTATCAGGCAGGAGGGCAAAATCGTTCACAACTAATGCCATTAGTGCCAAAACTGACAGAAATGTAACAAAAAATGAGATTTCGGCCAACAAAATAACTCAGATGACCTTCATTCCGAATAGATATAACATTGGAATCATCATTTTTACCAACCAATATTTTTGTGTTATAGTTAATAAAAGCACGTTCTCGAAATGTAACAGACAATTGTTACCTCGAAATGATTTTGAGCGGAACAAATTGCATTTAGTTCTAATTTTAGCACAACCAGATCTCCCCTCTGACGTGTCAACAAATTGTGATATTCCTTGTAATTGACTTTTCATTAACTATTGCTTTGTTTGTGATTGTGATATTCCTTGTAATTGACTTTTCATTCGAAAAGCCCGCAAAACGTAGGACGGCAAAGAGCAAATCGTGGTTTAATCTGTCGAATGCTTTTGAGTAGTCTAGCAGAATCAAAGCCGTAGTTTTTCCACTGTCTGACGCTTGAATTATATCGTCTGTGATATTTAGTAGTGCTGTTGTGCAACTGTGATATTGATCTAGGTGTTGTTATATTTGCTCGTTCATAACTTTTTCCAGAATTTGGGACATGACTGGTAAGATGCCTATGGGGCGTAGATCATTAAAGCTTTTAGGTTGAGTTATTTTTGGTAGTGGTATTAGCCTAGTCGCTTTCCAAGCGCTAGGAAAGAATCCTTTAATACATGAGTTAGCGATATTGGTTATGAAAGGTAGGATTCGATTGCAGCTTAACAGGAGCATGTTTAGGTTTATTGAATCCACGCCCGTAGATAAAGATTTAATTGATAAAAGGTGTTCTTTGACTTTGGATTCTGCTACGGTGTGAAATTCAAAGGTATGTTGGAAATTAGTTTTAATATTATTTTTGTAAAAGTTTATTTGGTTGGTGTCTACGGTTGAATTCGATAGAGAAGCCTGTAGGAAGTAGTTGTTTATATCGCTAGGTTTTTTTAAATTATGTGGTATATAATTTATCCTTTTTTTAGGATAGATGTCGTATTCTTTCAGCTTGTTCCACAAATATTTTTGGTTTTTGTTGGTTCTTAGAATTTGTTCAAAAAAACTCTTTTTCATTGGATATAGCAATGTTGACTTGGTTACGAAGCTGCTTATAGTAATTCCAGTTTTGTTCAGTATTTCTAGTCTTGCACTTCTAAAACTCTCTATTTTTGAGTTTGATTATCTCTTTTTATTGTGGGCGTAAGCCATCCAGGATTTTTATTTGATTGTTTTTTTTTTCTGCAGCCAGAACATCAAAAATATTTAAAAGGAGTGTATTAAAACAAGAAACCTTTTCATCAACGTTCCGTAATAATGTTCTCAAAGGGTGCCTGGTCTAGAAATTGTTGCAGCAGTTCCTTATCTAAATTTTTGTAGTAGTTACTTTTTCTGAGTCATTTTTCGTTATATTAGATGGTAATGTACAATGTACAAGCGAGTGTACCGCAATGAATGCACAATCTTTTACATCGCTTCCAAACTTTTCCTGATGATCTTTGGGTATTAGGATATGGTCAATAAGTGTGCTAGATTTCGAGGTAACCCTTGTTGGTTCTGTGAAAAGTTCTTTTAAATTAAATATGTGTGTTTTTAACATAGTGATTGATCAGATTTTGTATTTTTTTTTTATTAGAGAGGGGATCCATAAAGGTGTGTTAAATTCGTGTTGGGCACGTAATTATTATTTTGTCCAATTAAAAACTTGAAAAATATAATAAGACTTGCATAAACAATAATTTACGTGGTATAAATAATATTCTGCCATTTTTCTTAAATTATAAACTGTTTTTTACTCTCAAAAGTAATGTAAAATGAAAAATTTTGAGCAGCCCTTAAAATATTGTTAAAAATGTATTTTAAAGGTAATTGGAGGGTCGCAAAACTGCTTGGCGACCCAAGAGCTGGAAACCTGAGATATATTTAAATTGTCAAATTCCAGATTTACCATCATTTCATGTATTCGTATTATTTTTAGGGCATGGTTTTATTGCAAGGCTTGCCATGATGACATCAAAGACGAGACCCTTATCAAAAAGTGCAAGTGTAAAAACTGTAAGTACTGGTTTTTGTTTATTGTTGTTGTATATTATTAAAATACAAGTTATATGTATTTTTTTAAAAGAAATGCTTTAATTTTTCATATCTTTTTACTCACTGCTTCCTCTATCTCTGCTTAATTTTTCTGTAATTTTAATAAAATTGGGCTCTTCTCTAACTATACCTTAACAACGAATTACCTAAGTTTGTGGTGAATTTCCTGCCTGCCTTAAGGTAAATACAGTAATACGGTAAGTATATCTAAACTATGTACTGCGAGATTGAGAAATAAATAATTTTTGTAGTTATTGCTAGTGTCCTCATAGAGTTATTAAATTAACGAAAACAAAAGTCCTCTGAATAAAGTTATTCGTTAAGTACCTACTAAAAAACTAAACGAACTTATTAGAAGTAATAAGGGATTCGTAGGATTAGAATCTCTTAATTTTAAAATAAGCTTCATATGTACAAATAATTACCTACCTACCCCGGTAACCAATATTAAAAAATGTCCTAATCATAGCGGCATAGTGAGAAGAGATACCATCATATAAACATACATTCAAATTTCGATATATATTTCCATTTAAATTACCAGGAATGAAAATTGAACCAACAATTCGGTTTTATAAGATGTCTATCCTAATATTTATTTTTTTAGATTGCCTGGACAAGTAAGGATTTAAGTCCTGTCAATGGCGACAATTATCTGTTGGCAGCTCTTTTTAACTAATACACGCATTCGAATGATAAATGAATAAAATAGGGCAGCTTCACAGCCACAAAAAAAATTGTCGTGTTCTGGGTACGCGACGTATGTTTTCCTATGAATTTTGATGTGCAGAATCCAAATCCGAGGTCACAATTTGCCCAGCGTTTTACCCAAACCTCAAAAAACTGGAAATGAGGCATATGAATTCTGGTGTTTTTCGATGCACTGGATTCGAATTTATCCCTGACGTTGTCCTTTAACACTAACCACTAAAAAAACTCAATAGAACCTAACCTGAACTCAACTAGGCTTAATCTGGCTTAATCTGCTGCAAATATAACAAAAGAAATATGCAATTTTTGTGGCATTCGTGCGCGTTTGGAGAAGCCAAAGGATTTTTTCTTCTAGAATGAGACTCTCCATAAACCAAGTTACCAATTGATGAAGAGGTACGGTTGCATGATGACGACGTCGGCGAGCCCATTTTCCCACCATGACTCGACTCCGATACTGGGGTTCCTCATTCCTGCATCGTAAAACACTTTCTTTTTGTGCCTGCCATGACGGCATGAACGCCGTTTACTCAGGGACTCAGCCAGTATGGATCCGTTGCCCACCATCACCACGTGGAGGTTTCATCAAATTACATCAATTTTGACAGCTTATTCGAATCCAGTGCATCGAAAAACATCAGAATCGATATGCCTCGTCCCATAATAGGAAATACCTATTTCTTCAAGTTTTTTGAGGTTAGGGCAAATTCTGACATCGCATTCGACACTTTTTTATGTGTGGCTGTATTTGTAATTGACTTCCATCTTTCACTCATATCATGCCTTCCATCAACTTCTTCGTTTAACTCCCTTAACTTATTTTTGTAGGGATGAAATTTGTGGATACTAGATCGAGCTATATATACCTTGCTCTGGATAATTGAAAAATGCTCTAATTTTTCTTCTTATGGCAACTCCAACGAGTTTCTTTATATTTTCGCAATATTTTTGAAACATAAACCTTACCTAATTTTAAAATTACGAGCAATTGCATTGTAATAAATTGACAGTTTTTTGACGCGCTCTGCAACCTGAGTGATCGCTGAACATAGTTTTATGTATTTTCGTTAATTTATGAGGTCAAACGGAGATGAAGAATGAATAGTCAATTTAGGTCAGCGATTTTATTTTATGTTTATACAAGGTGTCCCAAAAGTCTTAGTCCCCCCCTATATCTCCAAAAATTTTGAGACATTCTAACAACACCTTGGAAACTTCAATAAGAGGCAAAATGGAAAAAAATCTGGAGGAGCGGTATTGCCGTTCCTTTTTCTGAGGCGGCCTGGGAGCGGCATACTAAAAAAAGTTAAACGGAAACACATATCGAGTTGCACCACATATTAATGGTCTCCTAAAATTCTTTATCGTAACGTCAATATTATTGACATCTGTCACTCCTGTCAAAAGTTATTGTGATAAATTGTATATATCAAAAAGTCTTAGTCCCGCCACCTCCAAAAGCTTTTGAGACATTGTAACAATACTTTGGAAACTTTAATAAGAGGCAAAATGGAAAAAATTGCCACCCCTTTTTTTAAATGGGACCGTAAATAGGCACAATTTTCGCTATTGGGCTAATGAAAACCCACACTGGCTTGATAAAGCGCACACCTAAAATTATGGGCGATGGAATAATTGGTCCCTTTTTTATTGAGGGTAACCTCAATGGCGATGGGTACCTTAGGCTTCTGGCGGAGCAGATTATTCCTGCTATAAGAGAAATTGAAAACGAAATTGGTGACGTTGGCAGTTGCATATTTCAACAACATGGGGCACCTCCACATTTTTATCTACCTGTTAGACAATTACTTGTCACCCAATTTTATCGTTGGATAGGTCGCCGGGGCACAATTGAATAGCCGGCTTGGTCTCCTGACCTAACTCCTCTTGACTTTTTTTTGTGGGGCTACATTAAGGAGAGGGTCTACCGGACAAAGCTGAGAGCCTTGCAGCAGTTAAGAGAACGAATAATTCAGGTTTGTTAATCTATTTACTCCTGAGGTGCTAAGAAACGTCCGAGGCGAATTCGAAAATAGACTTTGTTTTTGCCAAGAAGTTCAAGAAGGTCACTTTCAGCAGTTTTTGTAATTTAATCAAATGTATTCTACCTAGATTTGTTAAATATACGTAATGTTATTGGTTTTAATAATTAGTTTACCCTGAATAACTTTCGACGGAAGAATAATATTTTTGGTAGTATGGGGCATTTTTAAAGACATTTAAAATGAGGTACGACTCGATATATGCGTTTCCAGTTAACTTTTTTTTGGTAAGCGGCCCCTAAGCCGCCTCAGAAAGAGGGCCGGTGATACCGCTCCTCTAGATTTTTTTCCATTTCACCTCTTAATGAAGTATCCAAAGTATTTTTATAATACCTCAAGAGCTTTTGGAGATATAGGGGGGACTAAGACTTTTGGGACACCCTGTATATGTTTTATGGACCAAGCGCGAATGCCAGAAGTGAGAATATTACAGAATAAGAAGAAAGCTAAAAGTTCCTGCGAAACTTTCCACCATTTATAATGCTAATAAAAAATAATCAGAAAAATTTTAGAAATTCATGCCCATCCACCTAGCCCAATGGCTTTTTATTAAATGGGAAGAAGAAGAAACAAAGTGGATATCATATTTGAAAATATGCTAGAAGCTTGTCAGAAGGTATCGACCAAAGATTTTAAAATTTTATATTCCGTGTAGCTTATTAACAACTTATACAGCAATAAGAGATATTAGATAACACAAAATATGATTTCTGCAATATGAGCTGATAATTTACTGAAAGAGAAGACCTTAGACGGTGAAAGTTTGTAAACAGATGCTAAAAACTTCTAATCTCTTCTATTTTTATAAAGTATCTCTATGTTAATGAACTTAAATCAAAGGAGGACGGAGATATGAGAAACTCTAGGAGGCCCAAAGAAAGGCGATAAATAATTGAACCAACTGATCTTAAAATCTCGGACAGTTTGTTTTTTTTTTCTTTTTTTTTCAAGGGTATTGAGGGAATCGTGCATAAGAGTCTCGGTCCAACCGTCCAGTCCACTCACCCGACAGAGTCTCATCTCTCTGTCAGGACAGCCTGGGAAGTGACGGATTCCTACCGACTAAAACCCCGATTGTGGCTCCGACCAGCCTGATGGCTGGCCAGAGTCCCTGTACTGCAGCTATTATTGGCTTATTGTGTACCATATGATTTTAGTTTAACCACTCCATTAGATTTACCCCTGTACAAGTTTGTACAGATCCTTAATGGAGCAGTTCCTGGTGTTGATTCTAGTTTAACCACTGTTTTAGATTTATTCCCTGTACGAGTTTGTACAGGTCCTTAATGGAGCATTTCCTAGGGGTTATTGGGTCTAGTTCAACTTCCCCATAGGGCTATACCTCCCATATTCAGTCGCCAGACCCTTGTCTGTTTTAGACAGGGAGCACCATGAGAAGGTGAAGGTGGCATTTGGATATGAGAGGCTTCGCATCATATTGATCAAAAACCTCTAGTCTCACCCTTCTTAGTGCGAGCACGGTCTCCAACTGTTCTGAGCAGGTATGAAGGTTACGTTATATTTGCATCACTATCCCTTACTCCTCCGGACAGTTTGTTACTCTGTGTAGATTTGTATCACACACCCCTCCCCCCTCAAGCTTTATTTTTAAATAAAGTCAAATGAACGATGAATGATGATAACAGACATTTTTTTAAAAACTCTTATAAAAATATAGTGAAGGGGCATGTGTAAGTCCGTGGGATTTTTAATGAAGGAGTTTTGTAACTATGTGGGAATGATAGCCCTTTAGTCACACAATCAAGTGTTACCGGGTGTTTTGTTCGCATCCGTGTAGAAGGGATTGATATGACGTCATCTTTCAAGATGGCGGCCAAAAATCATAAAAAATACAAATTTCGCAACCAGGCCAGGATTATACTCGGTTCCATATAATTCGAGGACGAGGATTCCAAAAAATTTACTTTTAAGGTCATCCGACATTATGCTATAGTAAATTTTTTAGAATCCCCGTTATATGGAATCGAGTATAATCATTCCTTGGTTGCGAAAGTTGTATTTTTTATAATTTTTGGCCGCCATCGAAAGATGTCATCATATCAACCCCTTTTACACGGATGCAAACAAAACACCTGGTAACACTTGATTGTGTGACTAAAGAGCTATCAATCCCACATAGTCACAAAACTCCTTCATAAAAAATCCCACGGGATAGAAATTATCGACATATGCCCCTACACTAATAGCTTCTTTTAAAAACAGCCTTACAATATGTAGAATTTGAGAAAATGTTATTATTGTGACCTGATACTAAATTTATTTGAGTAGGATAAGGTAGTTACCTATACCTACTTACAATTGATTAGCTGATTTTCCAAAGGAAGCTTTCAACTTTTTTGTTTTAAGGGATATATGAGTGTTTTATTCTGGCTTCAGACGTGGTAATAAAAAAAGCAGATTTTCTTTTAACAAAGTTAAAAAATTGTTACTTAATTTTAAAAAAACTTTACATTTTGTTGAATTTAGCAAGACTAGTGAAGATACTAGCTGACAGGATGATATTTAACAAAACCTCCAGAATAGGACAATTAGAAGATCCATGCATAACGAACACATTTTTTTGATACCAGCAGCAGAGGAAAAAATTAATAAAACATTTTTTAAGACTTCCCTCTTATCTTTTTGATTTGAAAATTCAAATTGAAGATATTACATGTACACCTGATAACAACAAAATATACTAAGATAGATGACTCTTAAGATCCAAATAGAAACATTCTGGAAAAGATCTACTCCAAGAGTCCAAAAAATTATATCTGAAAGAGCATGGGGTTTTGTACTTTTGAGAGAGTTATCCAATATGTATTTTTAATTTTTTTCTGAAATCCTCTTGGTTTTGTGGAAAAAATTTGTTGGACTTCTCCTACAACGCTCAAAAAATATTTTAGGCAACCAACTTTACAAGGAAAGTAGTTAAGGGGACACTTTCTCACTTCGGCTTAAGTTCTAAGTTCAACTTAACTAAGATAAGTAGCTTGCAGGTGCTGTCAAATTGTCCCTTAAGGGAAACATTGGTGGCGTAAAGCTAAGTGGAAGAATTTTGAGACTTAAGTTAAACTTGGCTAAATTTTTTCAAGTTTTTGAGACCTTGTGGCTTTTACTATTATCTTAAAATATATTTTTCGGGTTTTGACAGTGTTTTTAAGCGATTTTTGTGTTTTTTTAGGAGTAAAAATAATTTAAAAAAATTTCTAACCTCACAAATTGTTTTACAAGAGTTATCAAAAGAAGAATCAGCAAATACCTCTATTTATATTAATCGGTGCAGATAGTTATTTAACATGATATTTAAAATAAGAACTTATTTTAGTTGTATTATTATTATTATTATAACAAAATATAGTGAAAACCCAAAGAGTGAACAAATCCTCAAATTTTGTACACCTTCAGCCAACAGGGTCCATACAACACCGTTCTCAGTTGAGAACGGTGTTGGAACATATTCTAGGTCCTGCCAAGTCCTGTCAGGACTCAACAGGACTCAAATTATAGGCCGGTACCTCAGACTAATAACTAAAGAGCCGGGACACAGAAAAAAGTGTCATATTTTTTTTAAATTTTCTACCATCTTGAATTTTAAAGAAATGCCATTATTGACACTTGTTCTGAAAACTATAAAGTATAATATATATTCAGTTGTGTATTTTTTTTAATCAGAAAATTGGTCTTAAAGTTATAGACAATTCAAAAAGTCTAATTTTTGGTTGCTATATTAAGCAGCATACAAAAATAAGAACCTTTGTGGTTGTCTTTGTCTGACAAGCTCTCAAGAAGAGAGTGATTTCGGTTTATTTTCCTAACTCTTTCTAAGCTTTTACATATAAAACAATGTATTTTGCATCTTCCTTTATAAGAAAATAACAATTTTAAGCTTTCTTTTCGCAAAATTATCCAAAAACACAAACATAAAAAAAATAAAGGTAGATTATTTTTGTGGATATCTTTATTTTGTTTATATTTACTGCTGTCAATCCACATCAAAATGTTTGTCTTCTGGCGAATTTTGCAAAAAAGTTTAAAATTGATTTTTGTTAAGGAACATGCATAATATATTGATTTATGGGTAAGCGCAGAATTAGTTACAAATATAAACCGAAATAACTTTATTCTTGACAGGTTTTCAAATCACAATAACGACAAAGGTTGTTATTTTTGTATGCTGGTCAAAAACTCCCTATTTTCACTGTTATTTAGTGGTTACCTAGTTATTTAGGTTTTGTATATAAAATACTATTGTTTTAAAACTAAAAAACAAATAAGATATATTGAAAGATTTTCTTAAAACAAACTAATTTTTATTTTTGTTTTTTTTTATCATGTTTTATTTATTTTTTATTGCCTACCAAAACATCTTAAAAACTAATAAATTCTGCCCCCATAAAATATCAAGATTTTTCTTCTGTCTGTCAAAGGCGCCAGAATTTATTACTGACAACTGTACCTATTCAACACCGTTCTTAACTAAAAAGCCTGTTAACTCCTATCGCCTCAGTGCCCTTTAGCCTATTGTTGCTGCCATTTTTATAACCAAATTGACAAGTAAAACATGGATTTTCTGTCAGTTTGTTGTCAATATGGCATCGATCATAGGCCAAAGGATACTAAAACGAAAATGAGTTAACTGGCTTTTTAGTTGAGAACGGTATTGACCTATTTATAGTGGTAATTTGAAAAAAAAACTAAAACTTCTACCATTTTAGTGTCCTTCTCTTGACTTTCTCTGCCATATTGACATAAAATTAATGGATTTTCTATTACTATTTTTTTTTCTTTTGCGGGATGTCTCCTGCCAGTCCTGGTCTTTGCATTTTTTTAGTAGATAGGGAAGTTGTTTGAAAGAACTTTCTAAAAAATAAAAAGGCAAATAAATAATGCAAAGAGTTCTTGGAATTTTTTAAAAATATTTGCTAAATTAAAAATAAAGGCAATATTGACATGCTCTTTAAATGATGAATCAGGAAAGAACGTGAATTCATAATGCAAAAATATGTGTATCAAGATGTGTTAGTACCTTTTTTGTAGTTCCAGATGATTCAGCTTTAACATAAGTTATTCTTATTTAGTATGTACCTTTCCTATGAAGATGAACATTTTGCCTCCTTATCTGCAATCTAAAACAAAGGAAAACAATATTTTTGAACATTTCTCTGTTTTCCAAAGAATTATGACATAACAAGGATAAGTTGAACTTATACTTAAGTTTTAACTTAGTTTAGTTTTAAATTTAAGCCGAAGTGAGAAAGTGGCCCAAGTAGTGGCCTATCACCGACCTATTCCTAACCTAAGTTTAAGTTCATAGCCGTTCACATTGTTGAACTTAAAGAAGAAAGTAAATATAATTTAACCTAATATAATAGATAAAATAGTGCATCAACCCGCAGGTTTATTTTATGACGCCAACTTATTCTGAATGCCAACGTAAAGTTTACAAATGAAATCGGCAGTAAAACAAAAAATAAAACTTACCAAATAAAAATCTTACAATTATATATGTGTAAAAAATTCTTCAAAATAACCACAAAATTAAGCACACATTCGCGAAAATACTTATTACGTTTATATGCGTCTAAAATCGATTTTATATAAGGATGGTTTATACGTGCTTCATTAAATAACTCAAAATGTCAGTTTAAAAATAAAACAAATAAATCAACAAAGTTAACAACAGATTTTTCGGTGAAACCAGATTTAAGTATTTCTATAAGTCTTTTTAAGTGTTATACCGACCCTAAAGTCGATTTTAAAAGCGATAAACTGCACAAAATTTTCAAAACGTTCCTTGTATAAAAGCGCTTTAAGAGGCTTGTATAAACAAAGTAACTGATGAGTAAAACAAATATTCCAATCGACCAAGCGTCTGATGACGTTTCTGGCATTCATTGTGACGTCAGTTCCATTCGTTTTAGAAATTGCAGTGAATCGACAGTTTAAAACATTTTTTTTCACATAGAAAGCCTAAATTTCTCTGAGAAAATAGTAGTTTTAACATCTAGTGGCTAACATAGTGCTTTTTTTACAAGCGTTGGTTTAAATAACGAGCACAGCGAGGTATTTAAAAACGCGAGTAAAAAAAAATCACAGTTTAGCCGCGAGTTGTTAACATTATTTTTTTTAGACCTTTATTAAAAAATCCAAGAAAAACAGGAAAATACTTTTAAAACTATCGAACGAAGAGCACTTATCGCAATACACCATCTTTACACTTTAAATCAAGGCGGCTGGTAAATGAAATTTTATTTTATTTAAGTTTCTATAGCGATGTGCCTTTTTACTCGGTGATATTTTGACGATGTTTTTAAATGATTTTTTTGGAAATACTTGGTGAAAATAGCGGAAATGGCTTAATTTTTAGGCAAGAATAATTAGAGTTTTTCAGAATTACTATTTTCCACTATTTCTCTTTAATTCTGGGTAAAAAACGGACAGATATCTTTTTTTTGCACCCGTGATAAAAAAAAAGTCTTTTTGAATCGGTAACCAAAAAAGTCATGTTTTAGTTATCTGCAGACAGTTACTAAAATCATGTTTTTGATGAAGGTATAAAAAAATAGTAGATTTAACAACTAGTGGCTAAAATAGTGCTTTTTCTGCAAGCGTTTGTTTAAATAATGAGCGCGGCGAGGTATTTAAAAACGCGAGTAAAAAAAGTACAGTTTAGCCGCGAGTTGATAACACTATTTTTTTTAATACCTTTATCAAAAAATCCAAGAAAAACAGGAAAATACTTTTAAAAATCTCGAACGAAGAGCACTTCTCGCAACACACCATCTTTACACTATAAATCAAGGCGGCTGGTAAATGAAATAACAATGGTTGCCATAGCGATATGCCTTTTTACTCGGTGACGTTCAGTGTTGCGACGTTTTAGTTTTTGACAGTTTGGTATTTTGACGTTTGCTTTTAAATTATTTTTTCGTAAATACTTGGTGGAAACTGGCGGAAATGGCTTAATTGTTAGGCAAGAATAATTAGATTTTTTCAATATTACTATATTCCACTATTCCAGAAATCTATTTAATCTAGATTTAAAATCTAATTAAAGATAATTTAAATTTAGTGGATAAAATTCGGCCTCACAGAAATATCTTCGAGATGCAAAAGCCCTTGCAAACGACATTGAGTTTCAAGATTGTTGGAAAAAAAACAGTTATTGGTCTAATGTTTAAGCTAGCGAAAGTTAAACAATAGAAAATGGCTCTCAAGAACTTATTTGATTGGGGTTTTATTCAGATAACCAAAAATATTCAAATAACCAAACAAAAAACGCAGATGTGTATTTTTGTTCGTTGCTATAAAAGAAATTTACTTTATACATTTATGTTTTAAAACAACGAAAAGCAAGCTTTTAGTTTTTGAAACACACGCTTTTTTCAGATTGCAGCAATACCACACAACCACAAATATAATAGCTTAAAATAGATTTTTTATAGCATGTAATAAAACTATTTAACAATTTTACTTTAAAAACTGTTTAATCAGACGACTTAATTAGAGCTATATAAAATAAACTTTTACTATTATTGATTTTTTTTTATATATAATTTAAAATGGACTGGAAACACTTAAATTAAGGTATATTTGTAAAACAAAACATGGAATGGAAAAATTCATATCAGCTTTATTCTAAAATCGGCAACTTCAAGTTTTTAAAGATTTTTATGCCGTTTTGTAGTTATTTTAAATAAACAAACACATAAAATATAAACTTAACAAACAATGATTATGCAACAAATCATCACACACCCATAAAATGTATGTGGTCTAGGGGGTTGGGTTGGGTTTAAAATGAAGTAAAATTCTCTGTCTATAGGCAGCCCATTTTTTTAAAATTAATCACTTTTTACCACGTTCTATCAGGAGTCTATATGAGAAAAAAATGACACTTTTTACTTAAAAATAATTTTTGACGAAAATTGGGATGAAATAAATTTAACTGCTGTAATTTTTTCAAAATATTAGCTTTTTCTTTGAAACACCAGTTTTTATTAATTTTTTTATTTATTTTTGGGTGCATAAACTAAGTGTTGTTTCTGTTTTTAGGGGACGTGAATAATCGTCACGACAGTTTTTGTAAGTTATATTTTTAGTAAAGTTCATATATCCTACTTCCTGCATGCGTTAAATATTATTTAATGGTTATAGTTTATTTACTCAAAAATTTTATGGATTATTTTTATTCTAAGCACTGTTAATTTCCTCCCAGTAAAGATCACGATACAGTTTTAGGAACGTGCAAGCCTGCAGTTGCTTTCGAAACATTTGAGACAAAAGTTAACATTTTGTGATATGCAAAGATAGTGCTCAAATGTACTAAGTCCATTTTGCATGTGGCGTCATTTCTCCTATTAAATTTTCACACTTCTTGTTAATTTTTTTGCACTATTTAAATCAATCCAGATATTATGTCTTTAGAACACATAATATTATTTAGATATTAATTAGAAATGCTTGCTCGTTTGGTATGTTTTGGCGCTGCTATAAAGCCCAACTATCCAAACATTTATATTTATATTCGATAAAGTGACTATATATTTTTAATATACCTCTGCCTTCGATCTATAAAACCGGTATAGTGGTTGCCCTTTTCCTTTAGAAAATTGAAGATTTGTCTTAGCTCTTAGATGAACTTGTACATTTGTCCACTAAGCATATGATTATATTTGTCAAAAATTTAGAAAATAAAACCTTAAGAACAGGTTAATAACATCCATAGCGTTTTGACGTTTTGTGTAAAAAAAGTTACTAACCACTTTATAAATTTTGAAATGTTTTGTAACCCACATTCAATATGTTGTTTGACGGTGGTAGAAAATATTTTGAACTTGAGAGTAAACCAAAGTTTCGAACTTCCATTGCCCTTATTTTTTACTTTTCACCGAGCTTTTCACAACGTTTTGATTGCAGATACATATAGCAATCAAAACGTTGTGAAAAATAAAAATCTAATGACAATGAAAGTTCGAAACTCTAGTTTACAGCCATTCAAGATGGCCACCAGAGATCGGAATAGCAGAATATTTATGTTGAGTACATTTTGATTTATTGAAATATTTCATTTTTAAGGAACACTTCAAACAAACAACATACTTTTTTACAGCCTTGTTGGCAAGGTTGGAATAGTCAGGATATAGAATCGAAAATGTTATGTTATTAAAACTTATCTCCTACACTAGTAATACTTCTGGCGACAAAACATCCCGGCATATAAATCTAAATAGAGAGGACACGTAATGGTAATATCCGACCAAGCCAATGCGATTCACAGCGAGTTTTTGATTAATAGCTGAATGCGCCAGGATATACCGGAGTAATATTTATTTAAAATTAATAATCTCGCGCGTTGCATGAATATCGATTTATCACTGGCGTACATACTTATATTTAGTGCAATTTTAAATGAACTTCTTGCTAAGGGAGCTGGCAGAAAGTTTTTTATTGTATATATTGTTCAAGCATTTATTACTTGTAATAATTTAGGAAAAAGCAGAGCATATAATTTAGGTTTTCTCCGGTAAAAAAGAAGTGTTTTTTATTTATTTTTTAAATATTTTGCTAAGGTTACAAACCACCCAAACTAGGCTACTGTACCAAATTTTCCGAATGTTTGAAAAATACATGATTAGGAGATCAGAATGGTTGAGAAGGTATGTGAAAACTGATGGTCTCATATGATAAATTTCCTTGGATAGTCCTTCAATGATTATGTTACCCTATTTCAAAAGAGGCGGTTGTGATGTAACCGTGTCAATTCCCATCATGGCAAGTCTTCTCCAAAAGGGAGAGACAAAGAAATTTTTTTCAAAAACTTAACACCTTATTATGATTTTTTTTTTTTAATTTGACCGCCGAAGACGAAACCTTGCAAAAGAGTAATGTTTAATTTAAAATAAAAGAAAAAAACTGGCGCCGCAGGGCAACATTTTTGGAGAAGTTGGTATGTAATTTCGTCGGAGAAGGGGTCGATCGCCTCCCTCTGTATTCGTCACCTGTGACTGTACCGGCACGGGTCTGTTGTCTGCAGCGCAACGCGGGCGATCGATATTATAGATAGTTCTCAACGCGGCTCTCGTCCAAAAGAATACGATTTTCTTATGCGCTGCCACTGCTTTGTATCGATAAAAATAAGCAAGATCGAAAACGAAAGTTGCGCACCAAGTTTCCAAGCCAAGAACTAAAAAAAAACGATAGCTGCGCCACTTAGTTTTGAAGTCAGTTGAGCGGGGTAGCAAATTTACCATTAAGGTCCTCTCTATTTAGATTTATATGCTCTCTGTGCTAGCGCTAAACAACGTTTACTAACGCATTAAGATTGAGTTTAAATTTACCCCTAAAACAGACAATATATTAATTTTGATCCGTTTTTATTTATAAAAAATATCAGTTAAATCCTATTTTTTCTCCCCTCTTCTTATGCGTCTTCCTTCACGCCTTCCGCCTTATGAATTATGTTGTACAGTAAAACAAAGCTTTTCATGAAAATTGTTCACTATAGGGGATTTCAACTATAGAGAAGTGTTGCCAAAAAATATAGATGTGATGTAAGAGATAAAAAAAAATGTTTAAGGTACGTTTGTTCATAAAGAACCACGTACAATTTAAATGGAAACTGGATGGGATTTCAACGCCGCGCCGTTTAAGTATATTATTGGGATAGTCCCTGCGAGCATTTTGTCTCATGGGTACAGGTGCCGATATCTACAGGGTAAGCCAATAATAGCTATTGGGATGAGTTTATTACTATTATGCTTATGATAACCGATATTAGCAAGAACAGCATCAATTCCCACTAAAATGAGAACGCTGAATTTAAAATGACATTTATTTTGACACCCGTCAAACCCTGTAATAATAGCGGAAAAATAATTGATGAAAGTTTTTGGAAAAGCAAATACCATCTTTTTACTCTGTTGAAGATATTAAATCGAAAACCGTAAAAAAAAAGTGACGAAAACCGTAACAAAAATGTGAGTTGTCTTAACTGTAATTTACTTTCATGGGGAAAACTACTGGTGCGATGACACATATTTACGAGTGGGGACTCGAACTACAGTAAATTAAGGTCGATGAATTTAAAAATGTTATTAGTTTTGACACCTGTCAAGCCCTGTAAAAATAACGAATAAATAATTTATAAACTTGAAGTTTTTGGAAAACCAAATACCTTTTTTTTACTCTGTTAAAGAGATTGAATCGGAAACCGTAAAAAAATGTGGTAGAGGAGAAAAAGGCATGGAGAAAACAACTGGTGCGATGGCACACATTTAGGAGTGAGGAATCGAACTATACTAAATTAAGGTTGATGAACTGAAAAATTTCATTAATTTTGACACCTGTCAAACCCTGTCAAAATGGCGAATATGGTTTGGAAATAGCGAATACATTTTTTCTACTCTGTTGACGGAAAACCACTGGTGCGATGACACATATATTTACTGTGTTCTAACTGCACTAAATTGAGGTCGATGAACTCAAAAATGTCATTAATTTTGGTGTGGCCCTGTCAAAATGCCAAATAAATAATTTGTGATTTTGTGTTTTTAAATAGAGCATGTGTACCTTATTTCCACTCTAAAAAATAACAAAATGAAAACTGTAAAAGAAGTGATACTTGTCTTAACTGTCATAGACAAAACTACCGGTGAAGTAAAACATGTTTCTACGAATGTTGTCACCAACTTCACTTGTCTGCTTTATATACCTTTTTATTACTTACTTACTAACAGTAAAACTTTTTTTCACTGGACGCAGACATTTAAAAGATCTTGTATTAAGGAGCAAGGGCGGGGCCAAAGAAGGGCAAGAGGGCAGCTGACCATCTCGAGGTTCTAATACGGGTTCTCAAAAATGGCCACCCTGTAAAAAGCGCAAATAGGATTGAACAAACAAGAAGGGGCATTCGCCAGTAATCCAGAAAATGCCAGAAAATAATACTATAAATAGGAATAATATGAGATAAAAAGAGATAGCTGTTGAGCAGGCAGATCCAGTGAAAGTATTATATATATGTAATACATTATATTACTGGACTTATTTTCAGCAGATATAAAAGGAGGCGCGAGGCAGGTCGAAACAGTTCTATTCTAATATAGTAGTACAGTCAAATACCTATAGTGAATGTCTCTCGTAGTAAAGTCATAGTTAGTTGATTGCGAGTTAACAGTAAGAAATAGTTGTAAATAAGTTTAGATAAAATAATATTCAATGCACCTGTGTTTCAGTGGCGTTTTTTAGATTTAATACTGACCACCAATCTGCGTTCACGTTAGCAAATGTGTTGCGTTTTATCGAATCTGTGTGCGTGTAATTATTGACTTCCTTAGTTATTTTTTTGCATTGAGAAGTTCAAATTAAATACGAGATGGATATCAGAAAGTTTTTCAGCGAGTAAAGACGCTTTGATTTTAGGGTACATAAGAAATCAAGAGAATATCTAATATAATGCAAATATCAGAGATATTTTAAGTCATTTATTTTGATACTTTTGAGTTTTGCTTTGCTCTTTTTTTAACCTTAAAATCTCCCTATTTTTGCGTTCTGTAGTACGAAACTAGAGAAGAATAGAATTATATTTTGGTAGAATCGGTGAAAAGAAAAAACCTAAAGAAAGAGGTGACAGTACTCACAGCGATAAACCAAGTACTGACAAAAACGAGACAAAAATTAAAGATGTTAATCCTCAAAATCCTGATCAAGTCACCAGTGCTGGTGTACATTCTTCCACTAGGCCAAGTTACTCCAAAGGTATGCTGTTTATTTTTCATATTTTAAACCCACGACAAAATCTGTCTGTATATCTGTCAGTCTGTCTTGTCCGCACTTATTTTGGGAATAACCCATTCTTAAGCGATATTTCGTAGAAATCGGCTTATTCACACACATGCCAGAGGTTTTTTTATTTTAATTTAACATTTGTATTCCATCAATTTGGTTGAGCTTCTTCTTTCTCTCCTCCCATTAAGAAATGAGTGATTTGGATGGCGAGGCAAATCTGGATTCAACAGTAATGAAAATGGCATCGGTCGATTTGTTGCTCAAGCTTCGATTTTATCAACCGAGCGGAAAAAAATTACTTGAAAACTGTTGGAATCCACTTAAAACGTACGATTTCACCAAAGACGCCCAGTACCTGAAATAAAAATCATTCCTGGTTGGAAATATACTCTCCATGGTTAGCATCCTCCCGACAACAAAAAGGAGCATTCTGTGAATTATGTACACTGTTTCCACCAGCTCCAGTAGAGGTGTTTTGGGTTCGTTTATTAGAAGGCCATTCTTTAAATTCAAAGATGTTCGTAAATTTGCAGAAAACACGGGAATACTCATTTTCATAAGCACTGGAAACAGCTAGGTTAATTATTGGGAATATCACTGTGGATGTGCAAATAAACAAATACACTCAGGCAAGTATTCAGAAAAATAGGAAAACAAGATCGATTATTTCCTACACTGTTTTTTGCGGTTACCAGGATCTAGCTTTGAGAGTGGCAAATTATAATGAGTAAATTCTGGAAGGGTTCTATAAGGTGCACATTGAAGCAGGAGATAAAATTTTTAAAAAATCACCTTAAGCAAGGTAAAAAGAATGCAAGTTATCAATCGGTTGATATCCAGAATGAGATTATCAGTATTTGTGAATATGATATTAGACAGCGGATATATCTGGCACTGAACAGTTATCCATTGGCATAAGATATTTTGATGAGAAAACCAACAACATTGAAGAAGTATTCGTCGGATTTGTTGAGCTTAAAGCATTGGACGCAAAATCGATTGCAACGGCAATAGACGAGTTTCTAACAAAAGAGGATTTCGATCTAGATAAATGCGTTGGTCTGAATGCCCTGCCCGACATCCGGAATACCGTTGGGACCATCAAAGATATAATTAAATTTTTTCGAAAAACAATATTTCCCGGTTATTCGGAACAAAGTGGACAGAGTCAGACACTTTTACGGTATTTCGGATATTAAGAGTAAGAAACTACTTTAGAAAAAATATGGGAGTAAAAACCCGAATCGATCAAAGTGAGCGTTGTGGAAGTCCAAGAAGGCCTTGTAGTAGTAGGGCAGTAGTTGTTTGAGGAGAATCAAAACCTGGTTGAGGAGCACGATGACTGGAGCTCGCCTCAATGGATTTCGCCATGATGAGTGTACACAGGCACCACATTTTCAAGAACTTGGACGATTTTATAAACAAAGTAACCAAAAAATTCGCAAGCAATCGATTACGTTTAAATTGATTTTGTATGTGAATAGTTTTTTCCTTTCTGATTTTTGTTATTAAAATTTGTCTTCTTGATTTTTTCTTCAGTTATTCTATGCTGCCCCTCCCTAGCTCACCGGTTGGCGGCGCCCTTGTCAAGGAGTGCTGATTAATTTTCAAGATGTTTGCCACCCACTAAAAAAAAAATGGAAAAAAATTAAAAAACGTTATTTTCATAGTGAAAAAATAACTTAATAAGACGTTTTAGAACGTTAATGGAAAAACTAATGTTATAAAACGGATTATTAAATGTATGTGTTATCGCACCAGTGGTTTTCCCCATGACAGTTGAGAACAAGAGAATTGTCACTTTTTTTACGATTTTCGATTTCATATCGTCAACAAAGTAAAAAAATTATGAATCATTTATTCGCTATTTTGACAGGGTTTGACAGGTGCCAGAATTCATGAAATTTTTGAGTTCATCGACCTCAATTTAGTGTAGTTTCAGTCCTCACTCGTAAATATGTGTCATCGCACCACTGGTTTTTCCCATAAAAAGTAAATTTTTTTTTACGGTTTTTGATCCAATATTCTAAAATAAGGTATTTGCTTTTCCAAAAACTTCAAGTTTATAAACTATTTATTCGTTATTTTGATAGAGTTTGGCAGGTGCCAAAAACAATTACATTTTTGAGTTCATCGACCTCAATTTACTGTAGTTCGAGTCCCCAATCATAAATATGTGTCATCGCACCAGTAGTTTTCGCCATGAGAGAAAATGGCAGTTAAGACAACTGTCTCTTTTTTTACGGTTTTCGATTTAATATCTTCAACAGAGTAAAAAGAATGTATTCGTTTTTCCAAAAAATTTAAGTTTATTAATTATTTTCCCGCTATTTTGACAGGGTTTGACAGGTGTCAAATTTAGCGTCCTCATTTTAGTGAGAATTAATGCTTTTTTTGCCCATATCGTTCATCATAAGCATGATAATAAGCTTGTCCCAAACTTTGATAGCTATCACCCTGTAGATATCGGCACCTGTACTCATGAGACAAAATGCTCGCAGAGACTGTCCCAATAATATAATTAAACGGCATTGAAATCCCACTCAGATCCGGTTTCCATTTAAATTGTGCGTGGTTCTTTAGGAAATATACTTTTCTATAAAAAGTACACAAAAAGATATAGTACAAACAAAAGATAAAATCCATAAGATTATTTAGTTACACTAGTCGTCTTTCAATCAATAAATCAATCAATTCTTTATTGGTCCAATTCAACTTTGCCCCAGCCCTAGAGGCTGTACGGGGCAAGGTTTTTACCATTTCTATATTCCAGAAAACCAATCAATATGCATATCTAAATCATATAGAGTGTTTTCTGGAATATGAAAATTAGATCCTGCCCCCTTTCAGCCCCTAGGGGCTGGGATAACAAAGTTGGGCCTATTCAAAATTGAAGAAATGATCCTCTGCGCGCCTAGTGGTGCATTTTTGTTGACATAGGGTGAGAGATAAGTAAAATATAATTTTTTAATTGAAATCGACAAAATTTTTAGCCCCTAACCTAAGGGCCTGGTTAACAGCTACGAAATTTTTTCGTTGTAGTAGACTTGTAGATACTAGTATGAGCTACAACCAACTGACTGAGATTCAGATATAAAAGTGCATTAGTATAGAAGGTATATGAGGGATAGTTTAAAAACCTGTTACCCCCTGGGGGCCACATATGTAGTTTTTTATGACACACAAGGGTACTTACCGTCTAAATTTAAGAAAAAAAAATTGACAGCCTAATCCTAATTTTTGACTCCAGCATTTTTGGGGCAGTTAACAGGTTAGGCAGTGTTGGTGGGTCCATTAGTAATCGAATAAACTAAAATTTGTAAAATCTTTATCAATAGGCGCACGGAAGTCAAATTTTCTACGTATGCCCCCTAAGTATTTCTTAAATACTGGTCCAGTAAATAAAAAACATGTCAATTTAAGTTTTTTAGAGAGTTTTTGTGAAAACCCCTTTTTTTAATTTAAAAATATATGTTAGTGAGCTTTTTTTGTGTAAACAAACCTTAAAAACTTTTCACACTAAAAACCATAGATAGCCATGGAATGACTCACTGTCAATGTTCTGAAATATTACACAAATTGTGGCATTCCTTTTGCATGGTGATAATTTTCGTCACTTTTAAAGATTTATTGGTGCGCGTATTAGCAATTTAGCTCCGCCGTAAAACTAGTGCTACAGAATTTCTTTAAAATATTAAATTGGCAAAATGTTATTCTTGAATCAAATGGATGCATACAAGAATCTTTAACGAGGATTCAGAATTTTGTAAGGTAATTGGTAAAATATATGCAGTAAGATAGCAAGGAAAATCAACTATAGCAAACGCATGCTGCTGTAATAGTGTTCCGTAATCCCCAAGCGGTAAGAGCAGCATCCATTTGCTATTGTTTATTTTCCGTGCATCTTACCTCATACCGCTTACCTTACAGAACTCTGAATTTGCATTTACGCTATTTTTGATGGTACATGCTGTTGCTTAATATAACTACATCTAAATAGGAAAAGTAGGTGAAGTGATACCTAATTTTAAAGATATTTCAAATAGCTTTAAAAAAATGTTGAAATTTTAAAGTCTAGCGCCTCGTTTCCGAAATATTCACTTTCAAAATAAGCATAAATTATAGTGCCCCCCCCCCTTGTAGGAATATATCCTGGAGGAAAAAGTTAATTGATAAAATATATTATTAACAAAAATAAAATTGACGTGTCAAGGGAATTCTCAAAAATAAAAATTTAATTTCGCAAAATAATCGATATTTGCATTGGCAACTCTAAAGGTGAATGTCTACAAAGTAATCGCTAGATTTTTAAAATTTGAACACTTTTGTAAAGGTATTTAAAAGTCCTTCAAAATAAGGCATCACTTGACCCACTTGCCTAACTTAAATTCTGGTGTTGAAACTCACCCCTACGAAAATTTTAATATATCCAAGGAGTGTCCCCTTGAATTTAACAAATCGAACTGTTCGAGGGTTTTTTGAAAATCATACTCTAAATACTCGAAGATGCCTTTCTTTCGTCGGGACACCCTGTATAATCGGTCCTTAATTTCGAACTTTGTTAGTGGAAAAATAAATCCTCCTATCCTACAGCTCCCTCGCAGCATTTATTGAATTGAATCGTAATTGAATCATAACTGGCCAGTTCTTTTCTTGTTATGAAGAAATAAGCGCATCAGTTTATTAGGGTTTTGTTTATTTGTCTCTTCTTAAGTGATGGTTCTCCGAGATTCCGTTTTTCCGAGGGTTTTTCAAACGATTTTATTTACTTTTATAGAATCTGTATGTCACAAACTTTTCCTTTCCTTATGTAGGCACTTGCCTAATTTAAATTCTGGAGTTGAAACTCACCCCTCGAAAGGGGTGTGTCCTACGAAAATTTCAATATATCCTTGAATTTATCAAATCAAAGTGTTCGAGGGTTTTTTGAAAATTGTACTCTAAATACTCGAAGACGCCTTTGTTTTGTTGGGACACCCTGTATAATAGACTCATGAGAGACTATAATATAATGGGTCCTTAATTTCGAACTTTATTAACGGAAAAATAAATCCTCCCATCCTACAGACACTCGACTACAATAAAAACACCCGCTACCGGAACAAGAGAACTCGTTTTCAGCTACCTCGTACCTTCTTCTCCCCTTTTCTTACCCCAAAAACGACTTCTAGAACACCTCCTAATGCTCAAATCCTCAGAACTTTTAGGCAATGGAGTTTTTAAGAGGTCTGCTTCAAATTCGAGGGGGGAAGGGGTGCATGGATAGGTTTGGAACTCCCGTTGGTTCTGCTGATTTATTGAATTGAATCGGAATTGAATCATAACTGGCTAGTTCTTTTCTTGTTATGAGGAAATAAGCGCATCAGTTTATTAGGGTTTTGTTTATTAGTCTCTTCTTAAGTGATGGTTCTCCGACATTCGGTTTTTCCGAGGGTTTTTTAAACGATTTTATTTAGTTTCATAGAATCTGTATGTCACAAACTTCTCCTTTCCCCATTTTAATGGGTACACTTATGTAGGCTCGGCAACAATAGAATATTATGAAAGAACTACATTAGTAGGATGTCGTTGGGAGAGTGAGAGGAGGTTGAATTATTTGAAAATTCTTAACTCTTAAACCAAAGCCGCTACGAATTGCAGTTCTCAGATTTGAGTTTCACTAAATAAAAAGAAAAAACGTTGACGGTTGGCGGAGGGGGTGGAGGGATTTGATATGTTTGAAAATTCATAAATTTCGAACCAAAGCTCCCACAAATATTCTGTTTTCGGATTTACCTTGTTGGTGGTAGTGGTGTTTAAAGGGTGAGAAGGGGTTCTGCTAATTGGTTAGTTGGTGGCGCTCGACCTTGCTGATTAAAATAAGAATTCCTATTTACCGTAGTGTTTTTAATTTTCTTTGCCAAGTGCTGTGGTTATATTCGATTGATGAATTGTTTGGTATTTACTTGAGTTTGTTTTTATTATGATGTCATGTATTGATAATAGTCGTCATGATTAAGTCCTCAATTGTTCATTTTCAAAACGGCCTTATATTTTTTTTCATAGTAGGTTTCCCAGAAAAACACGGTTATATTCGAATTTGTATAATTCGATAAGGAGGAATTCAAAAAAATATCTACGTGACCTTGAAAAGTGAAATTTTAACAAAAAAAAGCGTTTTAAGAAACTTTTTTGAAAATTTTTTTATAATTTAGAAAATGGCACTTAGGCTCTTATTGTTTTTTTATATTTAATTCCCTTTCCTAATTGACTTTTTGCTTACAGGGTGATTAGTTTAGTTATACTAGACCAGTTAAATTAAGATTTAAAAAAAACACTTTATCAATCGTATCTTTTTTATTTTTAACGTAGGGTTTTCAAATTTGGTACATACGACAATAACAATCAAACTTTTAAAAATTTTTATTTTAAATAGGTACTTGAAAAAAATTTAGGTCACTAAAGATGATATCAAACTAAACCTTTTTTTAAAATCTACATATTTTAGCTGTACATAATTGATTACACAGGCCTGCAGTTTTTAATACTTTGAAAGTTGATTGAAAAATTTCAACTATTTTCTAGTAATTGGGTAGCGCTGATTTCAAATCTGCTTTTAGTTTTTTTGTATCACGTTAGGTTATTTTTCAAATCAGTAAAATCCAAAGTATATGAAAAACACGATTTGTTCCATTAATAAGCTAGTTTTATAATATATTAAAGAAAAAATACACACAAAAACTATTAGAAATAGTTATATATTCTTTAAGCTTCTTAAAAAAAGATTTATTTTTTCAGAAAAGCTTCTTTTGGTTGTTTTTCTGTCATATTCAGCTAAAGGAAGATGTTATCTGTTATTTTTTTTCAATCTCTTTAATATCTTGATGAAATCTTTCACCTTGCATTTTACTGACGTCCCCAAGATTTTTCGAGAAATATTCCAAATGGGAATGTAATAAGTGGATTTTTATGCTCATATTGCAACCAAGAATCCTGAATTCTTCCAGCATATTTTCAACTATCTTGGATCTTTATAAATATAATTTATAAATATATATAACTAGAGATTTATCTACAACTTCTTCAAAAGCATTTCATGCATGTCCCAAGCAGCAATTTAACGGCGTAGCGTCGTTGTTAAATGCGACCCGACGTTATGATGCGACGTCGTTTTAGCCAACATGCCGATCCGGATTTACACCAAAATGGTGGATGATTTTTGAGTCCTTACGTCGTTGTGCAGTGACTGTGACACTAGCGCCCTCTGTGTTATTGATTTTTTGGTGGTGTTCCACTACCCAAAATGTTGCCCATCTCAAACTTTGGGATTTTCGGTTACTAAAATGAACTTATTTTTATACACTTTAGAACATGGCAAACAAAAAATTATAATTTGATAATAAAAACCGTTTATTAAATAGTATTTATATATCCACTATGGGAGCGGCCTTGATTTGTTTGTGTTTAAACCAAAAATATTGCTTTTTTTAATGTAAAAAAAATGAATGCTACTAAAGCCCTCTTTTTAGGACTCCCTGATCAAATACCTATCTCGCCTGGAACATAAAACGTCTCCAAAATGCCATTCAATGGTGTTTGTAGTATTTTTTGCCGTGTTTAGTAAATATAAATAATGGCGGCCACTTCGAACATAAATGACGGCATCAAAAATGTCGAATATTATGCGAATCCCAAAAAATATACGTAAATGGACTATAGTCGTCAAACATTCCCAAATGAACCAGTTGCCGCGAACGTTGGTTACTATCAACCCAACATGCGACTGGAAAACGTTTCAACAATTCCGCCGATGACAGTCCCCATAACCTTACTCTTTATTCGATTTTTCTAAAATAAATGGTCGGTGAACTTTGAAATAAAATTTAGTTTTTTCAAATATGATAGCACACTTCAAAGATCCTACTTCTTGGAAGCAAAAAGTATTTTTAGTGAGCGGCAAGAAGTAAAGCTGTGAATAAGACTTTACTGTTTAAAGAGCACCAGTCTTCCTTTTTCGCCCATATAATTGTAGGATAATGTCATCTCTCTGTCACGACCCTAATTCTTGAGCAGGGAACGACATAGATTTGTGTCGAATGATTCCACATCGAACGCATTTTGTATTCTTGAGCGGTGACTGCTCATTCCATTCTATCAAAATTTGGGTGTTCCCGCTCGCCGACTCCAAAGCCAGGTATGGGTCCCATTTCTCAGGCAAGCATATGCCCCGGGATTGATCCCTTCTCTTGAGGGATCGATCCTTCTCTCGAGATTCAAGAATTAGGCCCCTGACTAGTTGAGCCAGTTATTTAAAATCTAGAGTGAGATAGGGCGATCTGCCGTACATAAGTGCAGCAGAGAAGGAGAATATAATACCTTTCCTTTGGAAACTTTTCTTCTTCACAAGAAAAGGGCACTTAAGTTCGTCAAAACTCCGGCCGGAAAACGTCGCAAGACAGGCCAGAAACGTTGCAAGTTCACGTAATGTGAAAGTTGTTTAGACGTTGATACGTCGGCAGAACGTAACTGGAGTCTCATAAAAATGTCCACACGACGTCACTGGTTTACTAGAAAATGCGCCAACGCGTGACAGGTCAGCTAAACGTTGGGTAGACGGTAACAATGTCACTGCAGTATTATCTAACGTTAAAGCAACGGAATTTTGTCGTAATATGCAAGACCGTCTGAAGATCACCAATTTATACACCCAAATTAACGTCCATTTAGGTGAAGTAAACTGAGCTTAACAAACAAAAATCACATCATCACAGATTTCATACAGGCCTTTGTTATTTTACTGAATTATACTGTATACTTATTGTATTAAATCTGCTATCAAGCTATTAAAAAAAATGAACTTTTTCCAAATTTCAAATTGGAAATTCAGACAACTAAGAAAAAAGTTTCTCAAAGCGCATTTTTTTTTTATAAAAAATAAAATTTCAAGGTCATTGAAGGTTACACGTCAATGTAAATATCAGTGGTGTTTAGGAGAGACAAGTTAAGTCCAAATTAGCATTTTTTAGTAGAGCGATTTAAAGATTTAGAGTGAAGCTGCAAATCCGATATAATAAACGAATAAACCTAAATTATATTTTTAAATATGTGTTTGCCTATGTTTTAAGAGTAATTAAACAACATTTAAGAATATGCAGTAGTTTTTAGTAAATTAAGGAAAATGGTACATATCATGTTTGGACCAAACACAAACCAGACACCCAAATGACTTATCAGTTCTATGTACCTGTATTTTTTAATTTCGTAAGCTTCAAAAAATATACAAAATATACCTTACAAATAACTATATAATTAATATAATTAATTCAAAAAAGTAAAGACTTTACTCATCAAAGTTGGTCTCATCTTCCTCGCTGTCGCTAAACAATTCGAAGGAGATTTTTTTTGTCCGGATTAAGCGATTAATAAAAATTATGGTAAACTGGGTTGATAAATGGTAACAGATCTACTATGTCTTTAGACTTGCAATATTCTAGTGGCAGAGGGCGATCATATGCCTCATGTATTTCTGTGTTATCCAAATTGGTTTTTCCGCTTTTTAGCATCGAGTAAAAACGAAGTGGTTCATCACCACGCAAAGTGTATTTAAAGCCTATATCACTCTCATCCTTAGTATACCGAAATCAAAATATTTTGTTTCATGCAAATGATGATTTATGAAAATATTTCGGTTTACAAGAACAGATTGAAATAGCTTTGAAAAATTAAAAATATCTGTTTGTTCCATCATTACCCCATCAAAACGCTTGAAGCCCAATCTTGAGGAATTGAAATTGTGCTATTTCGTTCTTTAACAAATCTTTCTGTTGTTAAGTGATCACTATCGCATACTAAATGTGTGTGCCCTGGCACCAGAAATTTATTATTAAATATTTAATTTTTTTTTTTTATTTATTGCTGTTAGAAACATAACCGGTAACATGTTGGTTTGAAAGTTTGAGATATTGATGTGTTTGAAATTAACTCTGTGTTTCGGACTTCCAGTGTCTATATTTTATTTATACGCAACGTTTCTAATCGCCTTCAGGTGTAAAATTAATAAATAAAATATAGACAATTCCTGTTTTGTCCAGGGCATGTATCAGAGTAGAAGATAACTTCTTCTAACCCATCCGGTAAGCTCATAATATATTTAAAAAGGCAAGAGGCTATTTCATTAGCTTCTCGTTGGGTTACTGTACTGTGTGTGTACTATGTAGTAGTGTTGTCTTGATACTCTTCGGAAGCACATTTTAATTTAAGATCCAATACATCACATGTTTTGCAAGTATCGTCGGATGACTTTTTAAATTAGGTATTTAAAAATATTTCGAAAAACACTTATACTTGAGGGTTCGTTATTAAGATCTTTATTTTCTTCAAATTTTTCTTTTTAGGACCTGTACAATATTTGCAAATTTAAATCATAACCTAGATATAGCTTATTGGCATGCCTACTGGAGTAATTACTTTCATAAGCTGAAAAACTGTTAATAAAATCCTTAGCAAATGTGATATCTGCTTCTGATCGTTTATTGCCAGGAGGTTCCATGCCCCTTAAATTATAGTTTATTATTTCATCTAAGAAACCTCTGCCTTCGCCAAATACTTAAACATTTCTTGCAAATATTACCCGAGTATAACATGTGGTGTGTCCAATATATACAAAACTGCAAGTTGGCTATTCTTGTGAGATTTACTGTAAAAACGTGCTTGTATGATCCGTGCGCCGACATGTAGTTTGGTAAAATTCTGTGATGTCCATTTTTTTTATAAGGAACATATAATCTTTTGGAAAGTTACAATTTTTATTTGATACACATATGATAAGTGGGACTTAACAGCAAAATATCAAAATTGTATTTGTTATTATTGATCCAGACTTGATAAGTCCCAGTTAACATAATTGTATCAAACAAAAATTTACAATTATTTTTGCGACACCCATGATAACACGTTTTAACATGATTGTATCAAATTGAATTCTAAAAAATTGGACTTGTCAAAATTATATAAAACTTTAACGTATTTGCCGGAACGGCTAGACTTAACATAGCTGAATGCCGCACGGAGGCTCCGGGTTCGAATCCCGGCTAGGTGCATGGATATTTTGTGTTTGTCTTTAACTTTGCAAAAACTTGGCTGAAACTGGGCATTGATCCTATAATGGATGGAAAGTCCCAGTATTAAAAAAAAAAAACATAGCTGGTTCAAATGAAAATTTGTTAAAAATATAGTTCAGCAGTGTACATATCTGAAAAATCGACTTTTTGGACTTATTGTGTCTTGCCCAAAAACTACAGATTTATATTTTTTAATTCCTTTCTATCGAATTATCAAAATTCTGAGAAACCTACGATTTTAAAAAAAATATAAGTCCATTTAAAAAAAATCGCCGCCTTCTTGGCTCCTATACATCCGATCATCGATTTCCCCAACCAAAATTTTTAAGAATTGTCCACAGAATAAGTGTGCCAAATTTTATGCTCTCTGCACAAAATAAACAATCAAATGCAATTTGGGACTTAAGCCGGGACTATAAGTAATCTTTTCCCAGCAAACACGGTTCCCTCGGGCCTTTGTCGGTCCGATGTCGATTGCCGAATTTGTCGTCATTGACACGACGTCGATTTACGACATTGGACCAGCAGTATTTTTTGTCCGCTTTGCGATGTAGGCCTGTTTGCCGATGCAGCGTTAGACTGTGGCCAGTCGTCGGACCAATGGTAAATTTTACTTTTTGCTGACATCGGCATACCGTCGCCTTACGATTAAGGTCCGATATGTTTTAACCACATGTTACCGACCATCCACCCATACCTGCTTAATTTGGCCGGTCTAACGTAGGCAAGCTGGTCTCGGCCCGACATCGGTAAACTATTCAAGTCCGACATTGATTTCCTAAAGCGATTCAACGTCGGCGATTGACGGAGGTCCGCCAGTGGTAGCTTAAAGCGGCCCGACATTCGCAAACTACAAAGTTTTGAATGCGAGTGCTTAACCAGTCGGACTGGTTTAAGTGGTAGAACAGGTGATTCTTGTAGAGAAGTACCACCATCTTTTCAAGTCCGCATTCTAGTTTTGTGACATTAGCGCCATCTCTACATACTAGGAAGAAACTATTAAGCAGTTTAAAAATTTTAAGGTGACGTAATCGGACCATCGTCGGTTGCCGAACTCGACCAATCAAACAAAGTTCCAGTCGGACCATCGTCGGCCCTAAAGCAGATAACGGGGTCGTCGGCATAAAGTCGACTATAGTAAATCGGGCCATTGTCAGTTGCCGATTCTCGACCGATTAAAGAAAGTTCCAATCGGACTATCATCGGCCTTAAAGCAGATAAGGTTTGCGGTGGCATAATGTCCACTATAGTAAATCGGGCCATCGTCAGTTGCCGATTCTCGTCCGATTAAACAAAGTTCCAATCGGACCGTCGTCGGCCCTAAAGCAAATAAAGTGGGCTTCGGCATAAAGTCGACTATAGTAAATCGGGCCATCGTCAGTTGACGATTTTCGAACGATTAAACAAAGTTCCAATCAGACCATCGTCGGTCCTAAAGTGGTGTCGGCATAAAGTCGACTGTAGTAATGCGGACCTCCGTCAGTTGCCGATTATTGACCGAAAACTGAAAATCGCAATCTGATCAACATCGGGCCAGAGTGTAGTCGCCGATGCCGACACACTGCCGACGTTGTCGACATTGGTCCGATTCAATGCCGACGATTTGTGTTTGCTGGGTTGGATCACAAAGTTTCCCAACATGTGCACTTGTTATTTAGATAGTGCACGTGTTCCTCATCAGAGTGCAAATGTCTCCTTAGTTTTTTTCACAAGTAAAATAACAAATTAAATAGCCTGAGTCATCGAGGTGGAGTTTATCTGTTGCATCTACTCCTCTGGACTTATTTTAATGACTGATCATTATTTAGTTATTAGCAATAGCATAGCATATAGACACATAAATCTTTATATAAAATTCTTAGAAGTATGATGACAAAATAATAAAACAGCTTGCTGTAAGTTAAAAAACTAAGTATAAAATAATAAAATTAAAATAAAGCTTAAAGTCTTTTGCCTACATGCAAGCTCATATGGTTCGATCTGAGTGGCGTTTTTACATTTTGCTTTGATGCTCTGTTGACTTTATTCATTGTCTAATATAAAGAAAAGTCGGCCAACCTTACGGACAAAACAGTTAACACTTTTTTTGGTCCAAATCATTAAATATCTTGGATAAAATGAGTCGCAAACTTTAGCATTTAAAATAAAATCTGTATGAAATGAATAGCGTTTCACTTGTTTTGTACAAAATATTTGATGATCTGGACCACGACTTGGCCCAAAAAGTGTTAACCGTTTTGTCCACAAGGTTGTGTAACTTTCCTTGCATTGTATTGTATTATTGTACCGGGACATATGGGGGTGCCGGGTAACGAGATGGCCGACGAGCTCGCCAGGATCGGGGCAAGCACCCAGTATGTAGGGCCGGAACCACTCCTAGGAACAACCAAGAGGCAATTGCAAAGTCGACTCAACAAATGGGCCAACGATGCCATGACGACCGCTTGGAGAGCAGGAACAGGATGCAGACAGACCAAAGACTTCGTGAAGGGCCCGGATGTAGCCAAACAAAAATGGCTCCTGGGGAGATCGCGAAGGGATGCTGGTCTGCTGACAGGTATCATAACAGGTCACAACCGACTAAGGAAGCACATGACCCGGATCGCGGTGGAGAATGACTCGACCTGTCGGGCCTGCGGGCGGGCAGAGGAGACATCTCGACACGTTATAGCGAACTGCGTGGCATACCAGAGGACGAGATAACAGGTATTCGGTTTCCCGACCCTGGATGAGGAGGACCTGCACACGCTCAAATGGGACAAAATACTGGACTTTGCAAAAAGAACAGTTAGACCAAATGAGCAAACTGCCAGACCAGTGGTGCAGGCGGTGGATTAGGGGCAGGCTCGGGGTAGGGCAGAAAGGACCCAGGGAGGCCTACTTGCCGGGCTTCGCGCCGCCCCTTCTCTACTACTACTACTTCCTTGTATTAAACAATCTTTAAGCATGAGTGCTTGTTCCAACTTTTTTTGCTGCTAAAAGTGTGTTGTGTCGGCTGGGTACTTTTAAAAAACTGTCGCTGATCAATTTTAATTTGTGTCCACAGAAAAAGACAATTTAGGAAATTAAGTGCAAACTCATCTGGGTGCAGGCTCCTAAATAATTACTTATGTAAATGTTGGTGCAGGCGGATCCTGGTTAAGATCAGCTGACATGGTGAGTCTCGGGTTCATGAAATTTGAAGAAGAAAATGATAGTGTAACTATGGTAGGTAGCCCTACAAAAAGGAGGCAAATAAAACAAAAAAAAATAATACATTAACATCGCTAAAAAATAATTTAAAATTCAGTTATTTTTTTAAAATTTAGTAGTCGAGGTGGTATGTTAATTTAATGCGTACATTTTACGTGAATGTAAGTTTTCTTATTGCATCCTGTATGTAATATACTCCATTACGTTACCGGTTTCAGTCCGGGAAATGATACATTACATCACTAGTCCGGTAAAGTAACTTTACTTACTTCACTTTTACTTATAAACGTTAATTGTAATACTACGGTTTAAATTATTTGAAATATTTAGATGGGCAGCATCAGGTACATCGTCGGATTAATCTTGGGTTACTAATCCATTAAATAAGAAACTTTCTACCACATTTCCAATATCCAGAGGAATCCCACAGCTATTGCTTGCTCACTCCAATTTTCACGGTTTACATTGTAAACATGGCAACTTCAAAAGTTTGACAATAATGTGGTGGAAATTTTAAAATAATAGTTGAAACATAAAGTAAACGACATGACTTGGTATAGATATCTATTTTCGCTGACTTATCAAAAACATATACATATTTTTTTAAATTAAATAAAATTATTATTAAAACGTTGTGCGATACTCGTCTAGAAATTCCGGACTCGGCTCCTTTGTCGCCTTGTCCGTAAACATCTAGACTTGTACGTTAATAGACCATTTCCCGCCCTTATAACGTAAATTACTATTTAAGAACAATTTCGACAATAAAAATAAAATATAAACTGTCCTAGCAACTCTGCTTCTTTTATCACAGCTTGTTCAAATACTTGGATTGCATTTGTTTTTTTTTTAATTCTACCTTTAGACCAAACCGTAGTAGGTATCTTTTAAGTATATGATATATACGTTTTTGGACTGCCCATATTTGCCTTATTGTTTGAGTGCATATTTTCTGCTCCCTTATATTTCGTCAACTATGCATTTTTTTTGTATCGTTTAATTTATTACCTAATAACTGACATTTACTTATCTTAATTCCTCAGAAAAATTCTTATTTATTATTACTTATACCTTTTTGTACTTATAATTTAATTTTTTAATTCACACGGAGCCGTTATTTTCCTTTCAGTGGCCCAAAGAAACCAAAACCATAGAAATAGTACTTTACCACAAATCAGTTTCCTGAATTCAACAAAACAAGTAAACAAGGTAAAGCCAAATATTACAAGAAATGCGAATGAAAATTTAGGATCTCCAAATTGCAATAATAATAGGTAAGATTAAAACCTAATAAAATTGTAAAAATTAAAAAGGGGACGACGATGTATTGGAGTAATTTAAGCCCGGTAAAGCTAAATTTTCCGGTTACTACTCCGGTTTGTAACTTTTTAACCCCCCCCCCTCCCCAAAAAAAAGTACCACAGTTATCCAATAAATCCTAAGCTCGTATTTTAAAGTTTATATTAATAAATTATTTACCCATATCTTGTAAAAAATTTTATCTATTTAATTAGAATACACAAAATTTTAAAATGAAACTGACTGCATAACCTAAAAAATTTCATAAATCAGGAACCCTTAAAAGAATTGAGATTAAATTTAGGTCAGATATATTATATGTATTTGTACAATTATACTTAATTTTCTTGCAGTAAAGGATAAGGTATTAAGTATTAACAATAATTACTTTTTCTGATCTGCAGATCATTATGAAGTCCCCTAATATTATTTAATTTCATCAATTAACATAACTAATTTGAATTCTTGTATTATTAAAAATATTTGTACTCTCTTAATAATTGTAGTGAGTTAACTTTTATAAACTAGGGACTAAAATTTTGTATTCGCATTTAAAAAGTTCTGATAAATTATGACAAACTTATACGTAAAATGTATGATTTAACTCTTATTCTTACTTACAGCAATCCATTTATTCTGTACTGAGCATTATTAAATCAGTAATTTAATTTATTAAGAGTGCTTTTGTTGCAGAATAAATATTGGTTTAAACAGGGACGGATTATCGGCCCCTGGTTTAAATGATCAATGGTTGATTGAGATTTTTAGCTTAGCTTTATAATTAAAAAAATCTAGCGCATGGAATAACACCTCAAGGCTCCTTTATTTTTATTTAATTCGTATAAAGCATTTGTTGTATGTACATATACTATAGCAGTCACAATAAATACAAATTTGACCCTCAAGAGTAATCTCGCGAGAGGGCTCTAAATATGGCCTAAAGTATCTACTAATATGTATATTTTTTTAAAAACTTAGGTCTAAATCAGTACTTATAAAAAGTATATATATATATATATAGGGTGAGCCACAAAAAATTGGATTTTTTGCATTGCCTAGTATTTAACAAAAAATATGTGGAAGAATCATAATTCATATTTTTTAGAACAAGTGTCAAAAATTACGTTTTGTAAAAAAATCAAAGATGGTGGACAATTTTAAAAAGTTGCAATCTTTCACCCACATAGAACTTTTTTTCTGGGCGCCAGTGACTCAAAAACTCTTTTTTCGTGAAAGCTTCATCCAATAGAAACATAAAAATGTATCACTAATAAAAATCGGCTGTGAAATAAATACATTAAAAATATCTAAATAGGGTCTTGTTTTTGGACGCCCACAGTTTAACAGAATGTGTGTAAATTAAACCCATTCAATAACAAATTCGAAATTTGTAAGACCCGTTTTTAATCGAACCATTTCATCAAACTCATTTAATATCAAATTCGTTATTTGTAAAACCCACTTTTAGTAAAACCCGGAATTTGTCAAACCATTATTTTTCAAAACTGGAATTCGTAAAACCCGTTGTTATTAGAAATTTTTTGCTAAATTGATTGTGCATTCGCCAATAATACATAAACTGGAGGCGTACACGCAGTGTTAATAAAAATAGAGTGACATCTATAAATACACAAAGTATTGAACACTACCTGTGAATGAAACGGCGCGCCACCTGCGTGTACGCCTCTGGTTAACAACGGGTTTTACGAATTCCGGTTTTGAAAAATAATGGTTTGACAAATTCCCGGTTTTATTAAAAATGGGTTGTACAAATTACAAGTTTGATAGAAACAATGGTTCGATTAAAAACGGGTCTTATAAATTTCTAATTTGTTATTAAATGGGTTTGATGAAATAAGATTCGGATAAAAAATTGGTCTAAAAAATTGCAGTTTTTATGATGAATCGTTATTACGATGAAAATTTTTATTAAATACGGTCTGATAAATTCCTGGTTTAATAAACCATACGCGTTCCAATTTTTACTAAAAGAAAATATGAAATTTGTTTCTGTCAAATTATAGCCAAAGTAAAAACTTCATTTTACTTAATTTAAACAATACCTGGGAAAATATGGCAAAAATACACCAAGAGCAAAGATCCCTTGCTAATTCTTTACCGATTTTCGCATGTGATATATTTTTGTGTTCAGGAGAAATGCATCTTTCATAAAAAAAATATATTTTTACCAGTGGTACACAAAAAAAAGTGTCAGGGGAGTGAAAAATTGCTATTTTTTAAAAATGTCCCCTCTCTGGAATTTTTAGAAAATGTCATTTTTGACATTATTTCTCAATAATAAGAAGTATTTCATTTCAAGATATGTATTTTTCTTTGAAGTTTAAAGTTATAGGCAATTGAAAAAGTCTAATTTTTTGTGGACCACCCTATATATTAATATTTCCTTAAGGTACAACTTGTTAGCTATGTATTATGCAAAACTTAACAATAAAGGCAGTCAACAATACTTAATAAACTCTTTATTTAGAAAGATTTTTTATATTTTGCTGTTATTTGTTGTTTTAAACAAACTGTGTAAGATCTACCAAATGCTTTTAAAAATCTAGCTTATATGATGCAAGGTTATCAACCATAATGGATCGTTATCGTAATCTTTGTACTGCCTAATGCCGGACTGTGGGGTGAATTCCCGGTTTTCAAAAGTTCGTCACTTTGTGTAAAAGAATATTAATTTTTTTTCTTTTCTACTTTCTCTAAGCCTATACTTTTGTGCCCTTAGCAATTTGCTTTTTTCAGACCGCTGGAGCAAGATGCAACGAATTACGCCGGCTATCATCTGGCCTACGAAGTCAAAAAGCTCATGTACGCTTAGCTTTTTTATTTATATCATTACGTAACGGTAGTTAATAGATTTGTTAGTAGTTATTAGGGACATAGAGCTGATTATGATGGGTAATATCCCAAGTGCAAAGCAAATTACCAATAATTTTTGTCGAAGCACGAAGGTGCAAGGCCCAAATTAGTAATTTGCGTAGGCAGAAGAGATATTTAGCTGACTATTTTTAGTGGTTTACATTTTATAATATTTTTCCTTAATTTGCTCTTAAAAATGACATCTTGACACGTGAAATCGGATAAACCATACAAACATTTACCATAAAAATTGTTAATTGCACTCATGCAAACTACTGGTGGAATTTCCTGCTGTTAGTTGACATAAGAAAATATTATTCAGGAAATAGGCTTAACCATATATTTCGAGCATACAAAATGGCTTAAGTCTTGCGTTCAGGTTTGTTACCCCAAAAAAATAGTTTTTATGCATTTTTATTGTTATTGGTCCTAAACAAAATCCAGGGCCGTAGCCAAATCGGCCGTCCTATTTAAAAAACACATGAACTACATTTTTATAATAATGAAAAAAAAATCGATTTGAAGATTTTTTACAAGGGACTAGATAAAAGTTTTACTTCAAAAATTGTATTTATTTTTTGTTTATAAAGCGATTTTTACTTGCGATATACCAAAATGTTCAGCAAAACCTAAAATACTCAATTTTTACAGAAATATTAGTTACATGATTTTTGGGCTGCTAAAATAACAATAAAAACATATTTAAACTATTTTTAGGCAAAAATCCTTTATACATGAATTTAGCAATTTTGCAAGCACGTAACATATTACCACAGATAATTGACTTTATGTCCAATGGTAGTAGGCATCTTTACATTATGCATATAGACGTTGATTGGAAAAAAACTATCATCTTTACTGTTTATGTAAATGCATGTAACAATTTTTGGATGAAATTGCTTCTAGGGTTTCCTAAAAACTATTTTGCTCTACCACATATAATTTCCACTGTCATTCCAGCCTAAATATCTCATTAAATTTTATTTAACACGTTAGCTGCCATACTGGCCACATTCAGTTTTTTTTCATCAGTGAGTGTGATTTTTATTTAAATTAAGGTAAGCACTCAGAAAACCATCCCAAGTGAAGTATCTACTTAACTTTTTTTGTTAGTGGTAAGTGAAGTTTCTATTAGCCCCAAGTTATGAATTCAATGGCTGCAAGTAAAACGACCTACTTAGACCCGAGTTTGTTAACCCTTAGTGATTTATCTACTTACCAATATGCGACAAGTCACTTAATTTTCCCTTCAATAACGGTTAGTGAATTTTTCTACTAAGGACAAGTGAAGGCATCAAATATTGAAAAATCAAATAATAATACATGCCTATAATGATTTGTCAACGTATTGCCATCATAAGAATTCGACAATCCCATTTGCAACGATCGTTGTTGTATTTATAGGAAGATCATGATGGAAATAAGTTTAAAAAACTCAAAAAAAAAATCGATGACCGGAAACGAACCCGGTAACCCTTGGTTTAGAGATGCTTGTCCATATATATCCACCAAACGCGAAAATTATCTGATTAAGCTTTAATCATGATTAACACTTCAGTCGACAATAAGAATCCGCCAACTCTTATATTCCGCGGTTTCAACCTATTTCTTTATAAGCGCATGGTGCAGTGGATAAAGCATTGGTCTATCAACCTGTAAGTTGTCGGTTCGAACCCCGTCGGCGCGTCGCACTTTTTTATTATTTCTTTTGATTTTTTTCTTAGGGTGTATTATGATAGGAGATGGTTTTTAGAGTTCAAAAATATATTTTTTATTTTATTTAAAGCCATATTTTAGGAGTTATTCTGGTTTTGCGCTACTATAGATTTACTAACGGTTAGTAGATACTTCACTTACGGTAACTGAAGTTTTTACTGATGATTAATATGTTATTTTATAACCTTAAGTAGGTGAGAAAACTTAAGTAGACAGTTCACTTGTCTCATATTTAAATGAAGTTTCTACTTGAGGTTAATAAATTCTTACTTAGAATTAGTGGATATTTTTCTCAGGTTACAGATCATTCTGAATAATACAGGACAGCCAAGTGCAGCCAAATAGAACAAAAAATATTTGAGAAGCTACCAAGCTAACATGTTTTAACATTTGATAATATTGATTTTCTTGCTTTTTCTTGAAATATCTTTTCAGGGTTTTAACATATAATCCAGTGCAATTGGGAAAATTCTATATTGTGACCCAAAAATTTAGTGTATATTTTTTATTGCTCATTCAGAAGAGTCGTCAATAGAGACCTTAATCCTGAATTTGCGTTCGATGGAGACCTTAACCCTGAATTTGCGAATTTTTCATATTGCTCCTTTCGGCGCCATCTTGGATTCTATTTTTTTTTTATCAACCACTTATATCTTGCGGCCTAATCATCCCACAGCAATCAAATGGTAATTGTTGTGTATTTTTCTAAAAGTCCTTTTACCCAGCTTCTCCGCGCGTAGCTCTTTTCCAGTGCACTAACTATTTAAACTAGACTCAATATTCAGTATTTCAAAAAAAAACATCCCAATTGGTTAATTCCTCGCCCACCAATTTAATAAGTTCTAGTGTTATTTAACAAAAAATAATAACTTTTAAGAATCAATATCAATACCTTTTATAATTGACGTTTAGATATAAAAAAAATTGTGAAACAATTACTTTTTTTACGTGTTTTTTGAGTTTTTCTGCTAAACTGTGTACTTTATGAAAAAAGTCTTCAATGTAAAAAAATGCGCAATTTCGAGATGTTTTTATAATCGGTATAAGTTCTGTGAAAAGTTTGGTGATTCTTGAGAAATATTCAAAAAACTCCAAAAATTTTCACGAAAAAATTACTTTAATTTCTATGGAAAGAAATACATTTTTACCAGATCTTAGTTTAGCATTGTGCCAAATTAGGAAGAAAGTTGTCCTTTAAAGGATGCTTGCATCGTCCGCCATTTAGAGTATAAAATTACTTTTAAATCGCTGGATCTCTTAATCCAATAGCGATTTTCGTTATATTTACATATGAGAAAACATGCACCTCTACAACAAATTTTGCAAATCGCGCGTCGGCCATCTTTGAAGTTGGAACTACTCGTCTTATTTTATAATAATTTCATTTCATTTTGGACCATAGTTTCTCCCAATATATTGACAAAAAAAACTCTCCATAATGGTTTAAATCTTTGTCATAGTACCCAAGATAAACTAAACATCAGAATAGGTTGAAATTTTGCACGAATTTTTCAAAATTTCTATTATTTTCGTTCTTCTTGAAGGTTTCAAACTAAGTGATTTCAATAAATGGAGAACTGTTTATCAAAAATTTCTTCTAGGTAACTTATTTAATTTTTCATTTTCCATAGTGGAGTTAAATATAAATAAAAAAGAGAGTTTTACCAACAGAAAACTTTTGATTTTTGGCCTCCTCCACCAGTTCTACCACTGACTGGTTTCAGACACAGTCCATCCACCAGTCGGGCCTTTTACTATGACGAATCGATAGCACAAAAACGAATTTTACAAAATACACCGGAGTACCACAAGAATACATACCGGGTGCGACTTAGAGACCAGACGCAGACACGTGTTTCACTCGTGTTAGAGATCATCAGTACGACACAAGTTTTTAAAGTCGAATAATATGATCAAGTCAACAAGTCATGAACAAATGTTCGGCAAAACATTAGATAGCCTCTTTTTAATGAGCAACAAAAGAAAAAAGGTACCCAAAATTTTTTTGACCCAATCAGAACTATTTTTATCAACGACCATGATCAAAAATTACTACCAGAAAAGCTCAATCTGTCAAAATTATCAAATCAAATTACATGCTTGTCCTCTAATATATATACTAACATAATAAATAATTTTATAACAAAAATGCTTAACATCAATTAACGCTGCAATTTATAGCCTCTAGATTTGCAGTCAACTTTTTTAAATTTATAAAATCTTCAAATAACGTTTATGCCCGTATGCACCAAAGCTTCATTTCATCAATTAACTTTTAATCGTTGATTACTGAAGAATTTCTAATTATTTCGTATGCCCCAAGCAAAAATTTTTACTAATTGACTTTTAACTAATCCGCCGAATTTGGTCGGTTAAATAAACATAAAATTGATGATTCTAAAAAGTGAGGTAATGTGTGAATGATTGTTATTTAAAACAGTGAAAAAACAGACGAAAAATCCATGGAGGTTACAGATATATCGCTGGATGAGGACCTGGACATTTACGATATTGTGATTAAAGGCATTCCAAGGCGTCGAAATGAAGGCAAAACGTCAGTAACGACCTCAAAGAGTATTCAGATTAGACATGCGTCTTTTTCCAACGGCTCTCCAACGTGTCTATCTGTATCATATCTATTTCGTTATTTTTAGTCCTCCATACCAATATGGTATGTGGGTCTATTAAAATCGTGAAATTTTGAATTTTCTTAATTTTATCAAAAATGTACTAAGGTTTCAAAACACCTTGTCGGTCTGTTGTCTGCTGGCTGTTGTCTGTCTGTATTTGGTACAAAAATCCTCTATCGGCTGACCATGAACTGATTAACTTTTGGTTAAGGTGGTGGGGGGTTGAAGGGGGGAAAAGGGGGATAAAATACTTGAAAAACTTGAAACTTTGGAACGAAAGAAAGCAGCGATATACGGTTTTCAAATTTGAGTTTCCATAAATATGTGCTACAAATTTTTTTATAAGGTCCAAATTCGTGAGAGCTTTAGTTTCCGAGTTATTTTAAAAAAAGTTTAAAATATATTAAAAAAATCACAACTTTAGAAGTAAAGCAGCTATTGATATGTAGTTTTCAGATTTTGGTTTTCATAAATATTGCCCAAAAATTTTGTTATCGTTCAAATATTTTAAAGCTACAGTTTTTGAGATATTTTCATTTTCTTTCAACATAAAGTAATTGATGGTATGGATTTCTAGCACCAACTTTTTATCGCAAGTTTTCTAACTGAATTTTTAACTTTTTACTACTTACAAAAAAATACAAAACGTCAGTAAGTATAATATCATTGTCTTGATTAACTAGCTAATCAAAAATTAGTTAATTATAAAAAAACGTGCAAATTGGTGCATATCGGCATTAAACTCTCATACGTATATTCCATGTACTCTTTACTGTTTTTAAAATTTTAAAGATTGCACTTTTGGTCTTTTTTTATTTCATTGGGGATAGTGGGTGGGAATTGTGACACTCCATGAAGTAACTATAATAAACGTAAATGAAAACTGTCTAAAAAGAGGTAATTATTTTCTATTTTTATTATTCTTTATCTTTTTTTGTTAAGTAGTTGCAACAGCTATTTACAGAAGTATTAAAAAAATTAATGTTTTTTGTCTATCTTGCAAAAAACAAAAACCAGAATTCAGAAAACTAGATATTTAGGAAGATTAAAGAAATATCAAAATGTTATTTAAAATGTCCATAGAAAGCTTAAAGTTAAGCCAGTTTGTATTGCAACCTTCTAACACGCTTAGTTATCTCATAGCCTTTGTTATATAAGCATTAAAAATCTTATTTTCTCCCCAATTAATGCTATGGAGGGGCATACTGGTTGGAATAGTTAAAAACAAATCCATGTTCTTAAACTGTACTTTTAAAACTATGTTGTTGCTATATTCCCAATTAGTACAATTTTTCAAAAAATATGTACCTTTTGTGTACGTTCCTCCATTCGTGTGCCTCTCGCCAGGGCCGACACTAATCCCGGGCATCTGGACAGGGCTGCAAAATTAGAAAGCGGCAAAAGGTTTATTTATGCAGAAGATTCATTTGAATATTTATGAAAAATATGTTACAGTTAGGTTTAGTTTTAATAAAATTTACTTTTAATCCTGTGAAAGTGACAACATAAAAATTGAGAGCCGGATTTTTAAGAATTTGTACTTTATTTAAATTTCAATCATTTTTGCTGCAATTTTAGTTTGATTTTGAGCAATTATTTTCGACAGCATTAAAAACGTATCCAAAATATCATTTTTAGTAATAATTTTCTTAAAATTTTCGGCTATGCCTCAGAAGAGTCAGACACTATGTTATAGATTACATAGGTAAGCAATCAGTATTGTTTAGGTTTTTTCCCGCGTGAAGTTAGACAGGAGGAGAAGAAAAAAAAATGGCGTAGAGAAGCAGTCGCGTTTGAGAGCCGAGATAATTGTAAGACGTTTTTGAGCCGTTTAGGACCTGAGTTATTAGGCGTAGTGTCGTTTATTTATAATGTAGAGTCATTAGAATCACAGGGTGTCCTATTTAAAAAAACATATTTTTTTGCCATACCTCGTAAAGAAAATGTTGACGTGTTTTTGTATTTTTTTTGTAAAACCAAATTCTAACCCTCTAGAAGCACCGTTCCGTTTAAAGAATCCACCCTGTATACAAATATCGAAAAACATAATTTGTTGTTGTTACATGTGTGCTTGGCTGTAAAAGATTCCAGTCTTGCAAACGTGAACCCAGAAGCTCTGCCTTACTCTTACTTAGACCCAAATCTCTTACTAAGTCATTCAATTCACCCTGAGACAAGAGATGCGGTACTACTTGTACAGGAGGCTCATATGTTGGGTCTGATGCAGACAAGGACTCTTTATCAATTGAGTGACTTTCTTTAGAAGATGTTTCTGCTTCTGTTTCTGGCATATTCTCAATTACACCACTGATTTTATCTTCATCACGAAGAACTGGTGGTACAGGAATTTCTTCGCTATGAGGTACTGGTCGTATAGCAGAAGGTACCTTTATGGGGTATCCTATGGGTTGTTTAGACTTCCTGCTAGTAAAGCCCCGTACATTCGTTAGACAAAAGTAGCAATCTCTAACATGATCCTTGGGCTCGCGCCATACCATTGGAACACCAAAGGCCATCGAAACAGTTTTTCCATTCCACCACTGTATCAACTTCACATAACAGTTCGCACAACAAAAATATGGCGCCCATTTTTTATCTTGATCACCAATCGGACAACCTTTATGTACACACACATGACACATTTTTTTTGTGTGTCTTTGAAAAGTATATTCACCACAAATATAGCAGAAACTGTTTGCGTTATTACGGTACTTATATTATCTTGATCACCAATCGGACAACCAAAATACAGTTGTAGGCTTTATGTACAACTGGACACATTTTTTTCTGTGTCTTTCAAAATTATATTCACCAGAAAAATAGCAAAAACTGTTTGCGTTATTACGGTGCTTATAACGTGACGACATTTTCTCGGACACTTAACACACTTCACAACTTTCTATAAGAACGAATTAGATGAAATTAACCCCATCGATATTGTTATATTAAGTTTTATAAAATGCCATGCCGGACTGCGTTAGAAGTACCGCCTCCTCCTTGTCAAAATTCATGCTATTATTGGTAGATCCCTCCTCTTTACCTCTCCTATTGTGTTTTGAGGATTATAATAATCCCGAAAATATAATTTTACGTATATTTTTGCCCTCGGTTACTAATTGGGTGAAAATTACTAGGTAGATATTATCCTACATAATTGCATTTAAATTAGGGTAATTTTTACCTGAATTTTACCATAAAATACTGAATATTTCAAAATCTGTGCCTAACAGAGCAATTTAAATTACAGATTCTGTTTTAGAACGACAATGCCATTTAGGATCAAACATCAGTACCCCAGAAAAAAATATCGTGCATAATTGGTGTATAGAAAGTAGTAGGTAGGTGAAGGCAGAAAGGGCCCAGGGAGGCCTACTTACCAGGCTTCGCGCCACCCCTTCTCTACTACTACTAGTAGGTGCAATACAATTAAATAGGCAAAAAACCAATTTTGATAAAAAATCTCTGAAATGTAAAACCATCAACTTTAAAAATCTATATCTCCGAAACCAAAAAGAGGTCAACTTCAACGTTGTTCAGGAAGGCGAAATCTACAACATATCAGCGCAGCAAAATCCAACCGAAATCCATTCGAAACATAGCGTGCCGCATCCACTTGATTTGTGTGTTAAGGCGCGTTAGATTTTTTTTCGACTGTTAGCCTTTAGTTGGTTGCGAAATCTATTCAAGCAAATCTTTGATGATTACGATTATCAAATTACTGTAAAAAAGTTATACCATCGACTTTGGTTTTGGGTTTTGATGTGCGCTCGATGTAAAAACATTTTTCTCAATATTTTAGATAAGGGACCATACCTTATAAAATATTACCTTTTCTCTATCTATTCATGAGCAATTACAGTAAGTAATTTAGGTTGTGTTTATTTTCCTTTTATAACAAATATAACGCCATAAAATCAACTTGCAGGTTCCAGAATTGTTCGTGTATGTAATTCTTTTTAAATCTCGTTTGTGTCAACATCAGAGCAAATTTTCAGAAGAGAAATATTGTTAATTTACATATATCTACTTTTAATGTAAATAAAATTCATCCACTTTCCTGAATGTAAGTACATATTGAAATTGGTCTGGAGAATTGAGAATAAGGTGTATCTTAATCCGCTATAAAACTTCTAAAAAATATACTTATTCCTCTTTCTTCAAATTGGGTTTTAACGATTTTTACAGGTCTATCGTGGTTTAGCTTTATCTGTTGTAATTGTATTGACTTTTTAATGGTCCCTTATTCTGACGGTCTTCCTACCCTTGCTGTTCTCCTGTATTTTCTGGGTATCTACTGCCTTTGAGTTTCTGTTATAATTCTTATAGATTTGACTCCTTTAATTATAGCATTATTCTTATTATACGCGGAGTGATTGGCAGACAGATTGAAGGGATAATGGGTGGCAGATGGATTGAAGGGATAATGAGTGGGAGATGGAGGGTGAGGAAAAAGGGGCGAGGGAAATGAAAGGGAGACGTTACAATTTTAATCACTCCAACGGAAGTCGCGAGCAATAGCAATGTGTTATATAAACCTTAATGCCTTGAATTTTGAGGAAATGACCACATAACTAGATTTTTTGTTTTATGTTTGTATGTTTTCGTAGTGTTTTTGGTCAGGGTCGCCGGACATTTTTACGGTTTTTTAACATTACCTTTTTATCAATACCACTGTATAGGGTGATTGAAATTGTTCACTTTTGGAGGGTTTAGGATACTTCCAGAGGAGTTAGAAACAAAGGGGGATACTTTGTTTCTAACTCCTTGCGAAGCTTAATTTTTAAGAGTAGTTAAAAGTTGAAAATTGCATTTTGATGTCAGGCCATTTCCGAGTTACAAGAGCTTTTTCTAAACTCTGCATTTTGAAATGGGGTCTATAACTTTTTTATTTGTGAAAATGTTCGTTTGGTGTGAATCGCTTTTTTTGTAGATTTTTGAAACCAAACTGGATTTTCTCTGTCACTTTTATTTTTTGAGATATTACACAAAGTTGATATTTCCCTTATGGAATGACCCCTTTTTATTTGATTTTTGAAGTCAGCTTAAAATTCTCCTTGATGTGTACATTTTTATTATCTGACACCGCGTGTTCATCAAAAAGCGTTAAAGCGTTTGTTTGAAAACCATAGAACGTTTTTTTAAGTCTGTGTTAAAAACGCTATAATATTACAAATTTTTAGGGTTTTTTAACATTACCTGTTTAGCAATGTGCAGAGTGATTAAAATTGAACAATTTTTGAGGGTTTAGGAAACTTCCAGGGGAGATAGAAAAAACTGACCCCTCACTTGCGAGGCTTAATTCTTAAGAGTAGTTTAAAGGAGAAAACTGCATTTTGACATGTCAAGCCATTTGTGGTCTATAACTTTTATTTATGAAAATTTTCGTTTGGTGTGAATCGCTTTTTTGTAGATTTTTTAAAGCAGAATTTGACTGTCAAACTGGTTTTTCTCTGCCGCTTTTAGTTTTTAGATATATTACACAAAGTTGGTTAAAATTTCCTTTAAAAGGATGTGTCACAAATTTGTGTTTTAGTTTTTATATATTTTTATTTTTTTTATTACCCATTTATTTTTCCTATAACCATCTTATTTACTTTTTACTCACTTTTTACAATGTTTGGAAATAAAAAATTCAAAAAAAATATTAAAAGTAGCCAAAGTGTGATGTAAAGGTCATTCAATAATAAAAATACCAACTTTGTGTTATATCTCAAATACTAAAATTGACAGAGAAGATTCAGTTTAACAGTCGAATTCTGCTTTAATAAATCCCCAAAAAAGTAATTTTCACCAAACGAAAACTTCCACAAATAAAAAAGTTATTTACCCCATTTCAAAATGCAGACTTTTAAAAAAGCCCCCGGAAATTATGATTAATTTCCTAAAATTTCACACTTGCCCCTAATTTCTACTCTTACTGATTAAATGTTCAGAAATTGCAAAAAAACGCAACGTCAACAAATATGAATAAAAAAAGAAGTTGAAAAACCTCCAAATCAGTTACTTCAACCGAAAAGAATCTAAAAACAAAAGATTAAAAGATCTTGGGTGGAAACAACGAAAATTCAAACTTGGATGAGCATCCCACAAGGGACACCCAAAGGACCAAAGCGAAAAGAGAAATGATCAAACGATGTTTGGCCCTGGGCAACCAGTGTGGGCTCATCACACATCACAAATGGGCATCGTTCCGCACTGGAAATATTAACACGCCAGAACGAACCCGCATCAGGTGACTTAAATAGTACCAGTGCCGAACAAGGCTTATTTGTGAGTGATTCAAAGTTGGAAATCAAAGTGCATGATGGTGTTTAATGATGTTTGAAACGACTGATAAGCCCACGCTGGTTGCTCAGGACGAAACATCGTTTAATTATTTCTCTTTTTGCTTTGGTCCTTTGGGTGTCCCTTGTGAGATGCTCATCCAAGCTTGATTTTTTTTTATTTCCACCTAAGATCTTTTGATCTTTTGTTTTTAAATATGAATACGTAGAGCAATCTATTCTCTTTACGATGATATACTTTTCATGGGTCAAATATAGAAAATGGGTCCGTGGGGCCCTCAAGGATAGCGCAATCTGTAATGTTTTGCAGAACTATTCCTCACAACAGTTGCAAACAACCCTCGGATTTTCATAAAAGTTACACATTTTTCGAGTTTTTGAAAATAAGTAACGAACAACTAATTTAATTACTGGGATGGTGTTAAGAACGATTTAAGTCATAATATAGTAAATTTTATAGCAATTTTTCTTAATACCTTTTTTACTTTTTTATTATTTATTACTCTACATTACTTGCATAGACTGTACTGCATCATAATGTTAAGTATTAATATTTTTAATAGGTCCGGACAATAAGCTCAAACTGTTTGTATCGCTCTCTGCACCAGAATTATTCGTACATATGAGTAAATGATAATGCACCAAGTATAGTTGATTAAATGTCTTAGATTTTCAATTTTAAGTCAAAATTATAACTTCATCTAGTGTACTCTTACATGATGAGACCATTATTTAACACATTTTTTAGGCCTACAAGTAGAAGTAGCGGAGGAAATAACCAGAATAATAATGGCGTAGCTCTTCCAGTAGGTTTAGCTGATGATCAAGCAAAAGATTTTGACTTCGAGAAAACTGAAATGAAATATGATAGCACTGGCATGTTTCACTGGAGCACCGCCAAAAATCTAGAAGAATGCATATTGGTAAGCTGGTAAAAGTTCTTTAGGGTAATTTCATTTTAAATCGACCAATTTAGCATTAATTTGTTGCTCGATTATTTTTAAAATTAATAATGTTTAAAACGTATACATTACAACCTGTCTTTGTTAAAAAAACATAGATTTATTTTTTTTTTCGTTAATTTTTGTCGAAAAACATTTACTTGCTTATAATTTGACATTAGCTTTTAAAAGACCATATTCAGTTGGTCTTTTATGCTCACCCCTTTTACCAGGACAAGGTTTAACTTGGGAGGGATTTTCGACATCAATGCAGTTTTAAAAAATATATCTTTTGCGTAAAAGCACAGCAGGTACTTTGGCTTTTAACAAAAAGTAATTTTCAGTTTCGCAATTATGTCAGATTAGAAATATATTATATAAAACTAACCAGGAAGGGAGCAATTTACAGACACGAAATATATTTAGTTAGTTTTAAGTATTCTTTTGTTACAAGTTATTTATTTAGATGTGTAAAGTGTTGCATTTTATGCCCATCTTGTAGTCTAAGTTATATATGAAAGTGGGCGGAGCGTGGCGCGCTGCAAGAGACCTGCGGCAATCGCGAATACTCCATCTGACTTTAGTTCGCGATTAGTAAGGATCTTAGAGAAGTTTAATACTTGTTGTAAAAAGGATTTACAATAAAGTTGGTCATATTGGGATCCCACTAGTTTATTTAACGAAAGGTTTCGTTAGGTGTAGAGAACCCGTAACAGATGGCGTCACAAGTAAGATTTCATCACCACATTTGACACACAAAAACGGAAATTTTTAAAGAATTTCGAAACAATTCTAGAACATTATACGACGTTCTATTTGGAAACTAGAAGAGATGGAAAGAATCTGACGTCAGCAGCATTGGAAAAAAAGAACATTCCACGACGTTCTATTCGAGAACCATAAGAGATGGCAAGAAACCGACTTCACCAACCGATTTGACATACAAAAACAGGTTTTTTTGAGGGATTTTTCATAAAATTCTAGGACATCCTACGACGTTCTTTTCGGGAACTAGACGAGATATCAAAAATCTGACTGGACTTAGTAAATAAAAAGAGAATTTGGAGAATTTTCCATAAAATTGTAGAACATTCTACGACGTTCTATTCGAGAACCAGAGGAGATATCAAAAAGCTAACTTGACCATCGGACTTGGCATAAAAAAAGAATATCTAGTCGTTTATGAGTACAGCAACCAGGCTACAAGCAGCAAAGATAGAACAAATGGCAAAAGCAATGCAAGATTTTATAAAAAATATATGAAACAGAATAGGACCTTCTTTGGAATAGGAGACAAAAAGAACAGGAGCGACTACATAATGAGAGACAATAGCAGAAGTATGTACTTACAACAGTTTTTAGACGATCAACAAAAGTGGCTACCAGACTTGCTTGACCAAAAACAAGACTGATTAAGATAAGAGATACAGCAAGAACAGGAAAATTTACAAAAGTTGTTAGCAGACCGAGTAGCAGACTTGCTACAAAATGAACAGATTACAAACATTGTTAGCAGAAAAAGAATATAGGAGACAACAAAAAAAGGATCTTCTTCGAAGCGAACGCCAACAAGTATAAGAGCGATTAGAGAAGTTGCTAGAAGGTGAACATACTGGCATGAAAATAAAACCGGGCACAAAATTTCAAAATGTCGACACAAAATTTCCAGAAATGAACACAAAAATTGAAACGACGTTTAAAATTAAAATTTGTGGAACTGGACACGAAATTAGGAGAATTTAACACGAAAATTGGAATGGAGATAGCAAAATAGATGGACACAACATTCTGGCATAAAAATAAAACTGGACACAAAAATTTCAAAATGTCAACACAAAATTTCCAGAAATGGACACAAAAATTGAAACGATGTTTGAAATTAAAATTTGGGGAACTGGACACGAAATTAGAAGAATTCGACACAAGATTGAGCATGTAGAAACGAGATTGTTACAACTGATGCAAAGAGACCACAACAAAATAAGTATTTCAACACCAAAAATAACAACTGTAAATATCCAGGATAAAGAGTAACTACTGAAAAGAATAGCAAAAATATCGAGCTCCGCCAAAATGATTTAGATGTGGACGCATTGAACATATCAAAAGATATTGTCGTGTTCGAATGAGGTCTCGCTATCTCACTAGCTGAACAGAATACCGAAGAAGACATCTGGAAAACTACCACTACAACGCGGCGGGACATGTGTTGGCTAACGAAGATAGAGCCCCCAAAATCTATTCGATTAGGAGTCTAGGGCATACTGCAGACAGTCGAGGGATTAGTAAATGAAAGACGCATTAACATCACCGATACAGGTGGTGTAATATCCTTGCTTAGATTAGATTTGATAAAACGATATAAAAGCCGACCATTACTACGAGAAATTAGGTTTCGAACTGTAACTGGAAAATATTTTAATGACCTGGGAGAAACAGAAGTTGAGATGCAACTGGAAAGATTGAGGTTACGTCACAAGTTATTAGTCGTAGTTATAGTAGATGAATTTATCCTCGGTATAGATTTAATTCGACAACATGGATTTGCCTACGACAATCAATTGCACCTATTGATGGCACATAAAAAAAAACATCGATGTCAACATCGAAACTCAACGTCAACATTTTTTGCTTTTTTTAGAGAGTATTTCCGTGCTTCAAAAAAACTGCTTTATTGTTAATGTTACAAAATACTTATGCAAATAAGAGATTTATAGAGGCTATTAAAAATCTAAGTAAAACGAAGATCCGATCAGAGTTGTAGCAGCAGTTACCACGAGAATACCTGGCAACAGCGAAAAAATAATTTGTGGGAGGCTAGAGAAAAAATAAAGGAGTTGCGTTGGACTTGTTTACCAGAATAATACACCTTGTAACTACTTCGTCGCAAAATCACTAGTAGAAATTGAAGTAGTATTCCCGATTAGAATCGCAAATATTTTCTCGAACTGTGTCAAGATCAACAAAGGAGACGTTATAGCTACATCTGAGCCACTAAAAAGAGTGGTCATTTGTGACCAACCAAGTTTAGCCAATAAGTAGGTCATAACAAAAAATGTCTTAGAGCAGTTTCACTCAGTCAACACGGCAAAATCTTGGTAAAGAAGAATTTCAGAAGGTCAAGCAGTTTTTAGAACATCATTGTGCTTTATTTGTAAACTAAGGAAACCAGAGTCGCACAAACATTATTTAGCATCTAATTAATACTGGCACCAGACAAGCACCAAGATGAATGACCCTGGCCAAACAAGGAAAAGCGCGGAATCTAGTTTAAAAAATGCTTAGTGAAGTTGTAAGTCCTTGGTCATCTCATAAAGGAGTTGCGTTGAACTCGTTTACCAGAATAACACAACCTGTAACTACCTCGTCGCAAAATCACTAGTAGAAATTGAAGTAGTATTCCCGATGAAGAACTCCTGGCAATGGCGAAGTCCGTAGACCATTTCCACAAATGCCTATAGGAACAGAAATTCCTAATAAAATCTGATCATGCAACACTTAAATAGCTTCTAGGAAGGAAACAACCTGAGGAAAAAGTAGGTAAGGTAGGTAGGTAGGTGGATAGAAAAGCTACAGCAATACAACTTTGTCATAAAGCATAGATCTGGAAAGATGCGCTACAACGCATATGCACTGTCAAGAAGCCAAAAAGAATGCAAGCTCTGCAAGAAGTTGGACCAAAACGAATAAATTCGTTAAGTTCGGACAATTACGTTGGACGCCAATAAAGAATGGACTTCAGCACAATTTCGATCCGCACAACTTAAAGATAAGGATATAGAGCCTCTTCATTCATCATGGTAAGATATATCTTACAAAGGACTGACTTTGGAGAGCTCTTTGGTCATAATGAGATTTTGTGGAATTGGAAAATGGGTTTTTAAAACGTATATGGGAAAGTGCGGTCATGAACCAAACAGTTAGCACCCACAGCTAGAAACTCTCGACTACTGAATGAAGTACACGGCGCGGCGGAACAACTGGAGCGCATCTTGGAGTGATCAAGTCAATGGATAAAATAAGAAGCAGATTTTACTGGGTTGGGTTGGGTCGTACTGTCAAGATGTCAAAACTTAGTGCCGTCAATGTGCCACATGTGCAGCGAGCCAAGGATCTAAAACCAGATTAAGAGGTCAAATGAATCATTTGAACGTTTAGCCATTGATATTGCCCGACCATTCCCCAAGACAGCAAAAGGGAATCGATACATTTTTGTCACCATGAATTACTTTAGTAAGTGGCCAGAAGTATTTGCTATACCAAATCAGGAAGCTGTAACAGTGGCCGAAGTTCTAGTGAAAGTTTGTGACCTCCTAGATATAAATAAAACCAGAACAACTTCCTTGCATCCACAGTCAGACGGAGTTGAAAGATTTAACAAAACCATATAAGGACATCGTCCCAAAGTCGTCCCAGAACACCAAAAAGGTTGAGACAGTACATTCCAGTGTTCCTAATGGCATATAGGTCGGCTGTCTACAATACGATAGGAGTTACACCAGCCAATTTGATATTTGGCAGTGTACAGCTACGAGAAAAGCTGTGGGATATTTACGAGTTAGTCAGAGAAAGGATTGTAATCGCTAGTGACCGCCTGAAGGCGAGGTATGATTTAAAAGCATTTCTGCAGGATTCTACAAGGATGATAAAGTCTGGCTATATAACACCGAACTGAAGAAGAGTAGGTCGCTTAAGTGAATACCAAACTAGGAAGGGCCATATACCATTATTAAAAGGATTAATAAGTTAGTTTACAGGATCCAGAGAAGTCCTAAAGCACAGATGAAAATAGTACAACTAGACAGGCTCAAACCTAAAGAAGAGGACAGTGTTACGAGTTATACATTTAATTAGATACTAGGCTATTTAGTTTGAAGTGTTCCTTTGTTAGAAGTTATTTATTTGTTTATTTAGGTTCGAGATTATTTAGTGTCAAGTGTTATATTTTTGTTCTCATATTCCTATTTTGTAGTCTAAGTTATATATGAGAGTAGGCGGAGCGTGGCGCGCTGCGAGAGACCCCGGAAATCACAAATACGCCAGGGGCTAAATTCTTAAATATCAAGCGCACGAACGTTCACTTCTGTGAAGTAAACGCTCCCCGGTGAAGAAAAGCAAATGACGTTGTTTGCCTGCGGTGGGCCAAGCGATCAAGTTCACACGGTTTTTGGGTGAATGTGCTCGGTGAAGTCATATGCGTTCACAAGATAAGAGTCCGGCCCAGAACTGAATTATTTGAAGCGCTCGGCCTATATAAAGCGCGGTTGCGTCAATGAAGGAGTATGAATTTAGTTCACGAGTAGTACGGATCTTAGGAAAGTTAAATACTTGTTGTAAGAAGGATTTACAATAAAGTTAGTGATATTCGGTGCCCGCTAGTTTATTTAACTAAAGGATTCGTTAACTGTTAGAGAACCCGTAACAATATAATTTTTAAATGTCAAACTAAATCAAAATTCACAATACTTTGATTAAATTTGTATTTTTGAATGAATGACTTAAATTTTTGATGTAAAAAGTAGGTTTTAATTACAACATTTTTATATCACATATTTATCTACTCTTATAATATAAGGAGACTTACATTTAAAAACTAATAAGACTTAGTTTTAACATACTTCAAGGATTTGTTAAATGGGTATTGTTACTCGGTGGCCCAGCGAAGGAGGAGTTATGGAGAAACCTCCTGCCAGAAGACTAAAAAATTTATATTACGTGATCTGGCATTGCACAATAAAATAATTTCCATGTAAAATAGCATTTAAATCAGCAACCTTACCCCCCATAAGGAACTCCTGGACGAATCACTAAATTATTTAAAACATTATGACTCAAAATTAGTAAAACTATAATATGCCTTCTTCGAAGTTACTCGAGTTAAATAATGTAGCAATGCATCCCGGAGTTCCTTGGCCAAGGGAAGGACGGTTAATGATTTATAATCTAATATGTAATGGTTTTACTTTTCATTTAACAAATCTTATTTGTATAACATCTAAAAATATAAGATTATTTAATCACATTATGGGAGTTTTTTATATATATTTGATTTAGTAGAGTAGAATTGGTAATACTAGAATAAAATACGTATTGAAATCTAAACATTTTATTAGACAATATTAATTTTGATTTAGGTCTAGATGAGAAAATGGGAAAAACTCACATTTTAAATTGACAATCTAAAGTTGTCAAATATTTGAAACAAACTAAAGCAATGAGGTAAAAATAAAAAAAATCAAAAATATTGACTTTTTTAGAAAAAATGGTAAAATTAAAAAGAACCTTATAAGGAACACATTTTCAAAACATTTTTTGCGTTAGATTTAAGGAGCTATAATCAGCAATTTAAGTAAGACCTCTAAACTCCCTCAAAATATAGAGGGCTGATTTTATATATACCCTGCATGATGAAAGTTTTTGTGTATCTTTCATCTTTACGTAAACGTCAAGTAGATAGTAAAATTATTGAAAAATAATACCAGCAGAATAATAAAATAAAAATTCATAACTGGGGTCAAAACTCCGAAACGCTCTTCGGCAGACTAAAAAAAATACAGTAATTAGGTGTTTTTTACTTTAGTGACCATATTTCAATAAGAGCAATGAGTTAGACAAAAGATCACTGATTAAATTTTGTGAAGATGATTTTGCATTTTATTTAAAAATCGTTAGAGAACAAGGTAAAATATTAGAAATTTTTATTGTTTAACATTTCTATGAAGAAGATTTTGCATTTTCTTTATATTTAGAAACCGTTAGAGAACAAGATATTATATTAGATATTTTTTCAATCAGAAAAAAGGGTCAAACAGGGTCTCCCATTTAGTGCCTGGTGGTACGACCAGAATCCAAAAAGATGTTTTTTTTTTGTAAAATTTGACTTTTCTGCCTCTTTGGAGTTTGGAGATATTTAGGGATATCATTATTTTTTGACCCCCTGTATAAGCTATACTGCGGAGAATTATGAAATTGCATGCAACTACATTCTACTGTCAAGGTTTTTGTAAACTTGACTATTAAATTGATCTTCTTATATCTTAGGATCGAAATCAAGCAGCGATGACAGTATTAAACGGCCATGTGGTAGTCTGTCTATTCGCAGATCCCGACTCACCACTTATAGGCCTTAGAAATTTGGTAATGCCGTTAAGAGCTAGTAATTTTCATTACCATGAATTAAAACATGTCGTTATAGTAGGATCCGTCGACTACATTCGACGGGAATGGAAAATGTTGCAAAATCTTCCAAAAATTTCTGTTTTAAATGTAAGTAAAAGATCGTCGATAGTAGTTACAACGATAGTAGTAGTAAAGATTTCAATGGGGACGTAACGAATAATTGGTGTGGTTTGGGTATATACACAGTTGGTACTGATAAAGCATTTAATCAGTATGATAAGAAACTTCCAAAAATGTACCATTTATCTCAGTAAACCGGTAGGCTATATGCAGCGAAATTAAGTAGAGATTTCTTGCGGCCACCCCTTCAAAACATGTAGCGATCGGAGATGCTTAAGAGTAGTTATCCACACCCAATAGACTCACCAAATATCGAAAAAAAAATGTTTTTATTATCGGCGATGAACCTCCACCAGCGCAAACTAACTTTGATTTCATTCCTTAGGTTAACTTTTGGATGTTTACCTTAGATTAAAAAGAGACAAGATACCTGAACTTATGGAGATTTTGGTTATATTATTATATGGAACAATGTTTACCTTTCTGTTGTTTACAGTAACCAGTGGCGTACCTACTTAAATATAAATTTACACATGGATTATATTATTAAAATTTTACTATAATACGAAATCTGCAAAATAATTTAAAAACATGCCAAAAATCATTCTGCCAATTTGAGCTTTGGAAGCTTTCTAACAATAAATATTTGTAGTATAATTTTATACACAATAAATTTGTTACAAAGTTTTTTATATGATTTATTGTAATTTCAATTTTCAACACAATTAAATTATTCCAAACATCAAAACAAAGAAACAGTTCACAGCACCTGGAACATCAAGAAAAAAAATATGATATTACCTACTAGCTAAACATTATGTTATTGTGTTTGTCAATTTTCTTATTTTTCTGGTCATTAGCAGAAACTTACTTAAACTGACTTCTTCAGTACACAATAAAGTCAATAATGCTTAGGGTATATAGAGACAACTAGGACAGACAAAAAATATCAATTCGAAGGGCGAGCGCAGATGGCAACGGCGGGCGGCAGTATAAATCAATCTTAATATTCTGAACACAAACCTGAACACAAGTGAATTAACTTTTATTGTTGTTTGCATGTTTGTAGCACATGAGCCGGATCGCGGTGGAAAATGACTCGACCTGCCGGGCCTGCAGGCGGGCAGAAGAGACATCTCGACATGTTATAGCGAACTGCGAGGCATACCAGAGGACGAGATACCAGGTATTCGGTGCCCCGACCCTGGATGAGGAGGACCTGCACACGCTCAAATGGGATAATTAGTGGACTTTGGAAAAAGAACAGTAAAACCAGATGAGCAGACTGCTAGACCAGTGGTGCAGGCGGCGGATTAGGGGCAGGCTCGGGGTAAGGCAGAAAAGGCCCACGGAGGCCTACTTGCCAGGCTGCGCGCCGCCCCTTCTCTACTACTACTACTACCTTTATTTTATAGTCTTTATAAAAAAAAACCTTCGAAAATATCTCATTTGCGCATTAACTACTTTATCAAAAGTAATCTTTATTTTATCACCTTTATAAAAAAAAAAACCTCGAAAAAAACCTTATAAAACCGTTCGAAAATATCTCATTTGACGCATTGGGCATTAACTATACTTCATCAAATTATAACAATTTTTAAAAATTAAAAAAAAAAGAACGTGTTGGTTGATCTTTTAATCTAAGGATCTACTAATTTAAGTATATTTCATAAACTTTTTTTTATTTTCTGTGTATCTACCGGCATGTACCGCCACTGACTGATTGCACTTGCTCCCTTTGTTTTTAAAACATTGGACGATTTGTTCCAAAATATCACTTTAAATGCACTGAAATATTCTCCTACTGGTAAAAAAACACAGTATAAACGTTTTTTAACAAAATGTGGTTTTAAAACGACTTCCACACTGCTTAAAACATCCCGAAATTTTAAAATAAATAACACGAAAACGCTTATGTCAATAAAAATATCATTCGACCGTCTGCGCTCTGACTTTCCCCGCCCACAAGCCAATCACGACCTAAATTGGTTGACACAGAATTATCTGTCCCTATCGTTCTAACGTCGCTTAAAAGGATAGAAAAATCATCGATATTTCTCACCTTTGTTTTGTTGTGATTTTATTTATAAATAAACAGTGGTTATTATTTGCCAAGGAGTTTTCGTTGGACCAGATATCGTGTCTCTTTTTAATCTAAGATTTTTACTAAGACTCCTTTAACTTAACACTGAATTTGCTATTTCGGTCGAAGGCGCAGGGAACCCACAAACTTATGTCAAGGGGTGTCTTATTTTTACTATTAAGTGATTCAGGAACAGGGACCAAAAAACTCCAATGGAGTAATCTGAGAATTAATTTCTTAAAAAGGTTTATTTAAGCTGTTCATACAACGGTTAGAGTGAATTCCAAGAACGATTTGATGGCAGCAGCTTTCTATGATTTCGAAACGCATTTGACTGCCTTGACTATAAAATAGTACTTTGTAAAATTAGGCAGTACTAATTTTGAGAGTGCTATAGTGTTTTGAGAAGCTTGCTTTTATCTGTCCATTTCCAGATCTTAAATAACAATTTCCTTAACTTTTTTTTAATCCTAGAAAAGTCCTATAAAGGTACCTTCTTGACCGTTTATTTTCAACTGTATATGTTTAATATCTTATTTGATGAAAATTTGATTGGATGCTGCTTGAAGCTTGATTGTTCGGAAAAACGCTAAAACCAAAAGTCAATTGTACTTTTTTATGATTATACCTGTCCACCAAATAAAATGATAACCATCAAGGTTCAACATTGGGCTTGTTTAAATGGGGTTCGAGCTTTAAAAAAATGACGATTTTTTTGTTTTGTTATATTTTTGGGACTCTTAAATTACCGAAAAGTTTTCTCACAACATTTTTTTTTGCTTCTTCATCGCGTAATTTCGCTTTAAACTTGGAACCCTTGAAAGAAAAACTCCGTAAGTCCTCTTAAAGTTTCTGGTGCTTAACGTTGCAAACTTCAAAGTAAATACGACCGGTTTTTTTTTGCTAGCCACCCGAGGTTACAGTTACTCCAACCAACCAATTGATAGTTTCTGGCTAATGCAGGTTCATATAATCTATAGTATTTTTTTACCACTTTTTTTTATTTCAAAAAGTGCTTTAAATTTTATTTCATATATATAAATAATCTGTGGCATTAAAATGCAGTGTTGTGCTCCTGGCTGTTCAAAAAACTCGGAGACGTGTTCGGAAAAAGTAATTTTCAATATTCCGAAGCACTTGTATTATATTGGGACTAGTTGATTTTAACTCTGAGTATTATATTAATGAGATGTGCATTAATAAACCTGCCTTTCCAGCTATAATCAAAAAAAAAGATCATACATTTTTTTTGGATTCTAAACACGCCCTAAAAAAAAGGTATCTTTTTATCGACCTGCCTATTTTAGCAGTTGATCCAGCATTTAACTTTTACACAAATTTAATTTACACAAAAATTTAAACAATTTGCAATCGATCACAAGATCGCGCGAACGTAATAGTGGACCGATTTAGCAGTTTTTCAAGTGTTTCAGCTTTAAACGCGTTTTTCCAAATATGCGGTAACTGAAGAATGTGCAAGAACCCCATTGCAACATCAGTATAATTTTTTTGCGAAAAAAGAAACAATTGGTCTTTCACCGTTTGGATGTAGTTTTAATTAATTTTTAGCTGCGTGCGTGTTAAAATTATTAGTGCTTTCAGGCGCATCATACTCTTACAACAGTATTTTATGTTAAAAACACAATGGAAGTATATAAAGAGGCCAACGTTTGAGGTGTAAAAAAAATAGTTTGTCGTGGAAGAAACTAGTAATTTTAGCAAAATTATGATTGTTTTCCACAAACCAAAACTACACTTTTTTGCACTAGACGCGCGTTTCGCTAACAACGTTAGCATCATCAGGAGACGATAAACAATTGTTTATTTTGGAAAACAATCATAATTTTGTTTTAGTGCAACCAAAGGTTCCAAATTCCCAACATAATAGTAATTTTAGGATGCTAAAAGTATAAAACAAGAAAAAACAAAGTAATTTTTCTTTGATGAACGAACCTCATTGTCGATACAAATCGAGAGTGTGTTATAATTGGTGTATTTTAATCAATTTAGGGTTCGCCGCTTAGTAGAGCTGACCTGCGAGCTGTTAACGTAAATCTCTGTGATATGTGTTGCATTCTTTCTGCCAAAGTACCTAGCAATGATGATCCAACTTTAGCAGATAAAGAAGCAATTTTAGCATCCTTAAATATTAAAGCAATGACTTTTGACGATACGATAGGAGTACTTAGTCAAACAAATGGCAATGGCGAAACTGGAACCCCAGTTGGAAGTCCCATTATTTTACAGCGAAGGGGATCTGTATATGGTGCAAACGTTCCTATGATAACAGGTAACTAGCCTAAAACTGTAACTATAGTTACCTAAAGATTAAGTACTCGTATAGCCGGATAAATATCGCGCAAGACTAAAATCGCGCAGTTTAACTCAGCGCAGCACTAAATCGCGCAATATTAAAAATCGCGCAAGGTTGAATGAATGAATATAGAAGTGCGAGCGGGACAATTCCCATGTACGTAGGCCACCTTGCTGGACCCGTTGCACGCCCACTATCCATGGTTTAGCCCTGGAAGACTGCCTCTTTCGCAAAAGAACAGATTTTTCTAAGCTGCAACCTTCTTACACCACCTGGGACCAACAGATACTTCCCAAGCTGCGACTCTCTTGACCTGGCCAGAGCCGGACACTCGAGCAGGACATGCAAGGACGATTCTTCATCCTCTATGCAGCATCGACTCTCTGAGTCTCCGGCGATTTCCAGCGTCTCTAGGTGCTTGTTGAGGCAACAGTGTCCTGTTAGGAGCCCTGTTGCTGGTCTCACGTCCTTCCTGCCTAGGTGGCGCGCAAGATAGAAGCTCGAAATATAAAGCATTAAATAAAGGAAGAATCTTTGGGTTGGGTTGACTTTTGTCCGTTTGGGATGGATTGGGTCGGGTTGGGTCGTTTCTAAATCCTTTAAGTGCAGATCCCATATTTGTAATGTTTTAATTTTGATCTTGCGATATAATATTCCGCGCGATTTTAGTCTTGCGCGATATTAATCCGTTGCAGTATTGGGGTGCGCGATTTTGATTTTGCGCGATTTTGGTTAAACCATGATATTCCTCTACGACCCGGACCTCTTCTGCCTTCAATTTTACCTTCTATTATCAATTTTAAGAGTTTATATTTGTCATTTCTCAAAATATGGCCAAAATATTCAAGTTTTCGTTTCTGGATGGTAAATAAAACTTCAAGCTCAGCAAGCAGAACATCCACATTAGTTACTCGGTCCATCCAAGATATCCTTAATATTCTACGATAACACCACATCTCGAAATGCCTCCAACTTTTTGTACATGGCCTCAGTCAGTGTCCATGCTTCCATGCCATAATATAAGATGTTAAAAACATAACACCGAAGCACACGAATTCGGAGAGTGGTATTAAGATCGCGACTACACAACACTGATTTCATTTTGATAAAAGTTGATCAGACCTGTTCAATTCTTGCACGAACTTCTTGCATGTTGTCCCAGTTTTTACTTCTAATATGCCCCGAATGTTCTTTTCCTTGGATATGACCATCCATTTTGTTTTTTCAACATTTAAGTTAAGCTCGAATTGCGAAGTTTTGGCAACAATTTGATTCAACAACTCTTGTAGGCCTTCCAGCGTGTCTGCTATGATGACAGTGGCATCGGCATATCGTATGTTGTTGATTTTTATGCCGTTTATGGTCAAACCCTCTTCGCAGTTATGAAGTGTATTCTCTATTATTTTGTTATTATAGATATTAAACAACAGCGGAGATAATATACAACCTTGGCGTACTCCTCTTCTTATTTGAACCTCTTCAGACAGTTGGTCATCAACCTTTATTTGAGTAGTATGATTCCAGTATAGATTAGCGATTATCTTTAGATCTCGGTCATCTAGACCAACTTCTTTTAGCGATTCTATGAGCCTTTCGTGTTGGACTCGATCAAATACATTTTCATAATATAGTCGAACTAAGACTTGAAGGCCAAACAAGGCCTCTATTGTCCCGAACCCACCACGAAATCCAAACTGCGTGTCGCCCATAAAGGATTCGCATTTCCCATAAATTCTTTTGTGGAAAATCTTTAGAAATATTTTTAACATATGGTTCATTAGGCTGATTAGGCGGTAATCACTACACTTCTTTGCTGAATGATTTTACCGCTACGATAAATCAAGTTAAAAAGTTTGACCAGCGTATTTAGCGAATCTTTGTTTTTTATTAGCTTTAAAACCTTGCATGTTTACTTCCTCTGGTATTATATATATGCCTTGGTTTGAGAATTCTTCTGGCTGTTCGGATCGTTTATCGGTAAAGAGATGTTTTATGTAGCTACTCCAGTCTTTTAGTTTTTCTTTGGTATCCGGTATGATTTTGCCTTGATTGTCCACAAGGATTCCAGCTTGTCTTTTATTAAATAATCCGGCCGCTTCCTTTATGTGTTTGTGTAAATTGAAAGTGTCATGTTTAGCATCTAGATCTTCTATTTCTTGACATTGCTGTGTTATCCAGTCTTGTTTTGCTGACCTTATCTTGTTTTTTATTGCTCTATTGATTTCTTGATACTGATCGCTGCCTTTTTTACTGCGTCTTTTATCCATCAACTCCAGGATTTGTTTGGTCATCCAAACTTTCTTTTTATTTCTTGTTTCATCCTTGCCTAAGAGTGGTGTGCTTTCGACTATGGCACCTTTAACCTTTGTCCAGACCATTTCTGCATCTTGTTCGGTAGACTCATTAATATCTTAAAGCTTTTTGTTAAGTTCGACTTTAAGTTTAGTTGCTATCATGTTATCTTGAAGTTTGTCCAATCTGGGTCTGGGTTTGTTATTTGGGGGACGATTTTTCTTGAGGGTAAATTTAATTTTCACCACAACTGGATTGTGATCCGAGCCTACGTCTGCATCAGGATAAGTTTTTGCAGATTTAATAATGTTTCTAAATCGTTTATTAATTAGCATAAAGTCTATCTGGTTTGTAATGATATTCTCAGGAGTGTTAGATTTGGAAGTCCAAGTATAAAGGCGTCTAGCTGGAAGTTTAAAGAAAGTATTTAATATGATAAAAATCCCTTTCCTGACAGAACTGGAAAAGGCGAACTCCACGTTCATTTGATGTACCAAGACTGTATCTCCCAACAGTGTCTTCTCTTGGGGCGTTTCCAAGTTTTGCATTGAAGTCTCCCTTAACAATGGTAATTTCTGTCTTTTTTGTAAAATTAAGGGCAGTCTGAACTTGATCGTAGAATGCCTCTACGTCATCATCTGAATATATTGACATTGAAAGGCTGAATCTGAAGAAATATGACTCGATCCGACACAGGGGCAAAAGAGATAACGGATTTTTGAATTTCTTTATTCAAAAATTTAAAATGATTGCGACGCCTTTATAGTGGTTTTGTCCGTCATTGCCTGCGTAGTAGACATGGTAGTCGTCTATCTGGTATTTACCTGAGTTAGGCCATCTGACCTCGCTAACTCCCAAGATCTCTATGTCCAATCATTCCATTTCTCTGATGACATTGTGGACTTTTCCAGCCTGAAACATACTTTCTACGTTCCATGTAGCAATCTTATGGCCTATGGCTTTGGAATTGGTCATCATGATTTTCCATTTTACCTTGATTTTGTACATATATTTTCTAATTTTTGAGTTATTAAAAGTTTTGTTTTCTTATTTTGCCTTTGTGTTCTATATGATCAAAAATATTAAAGAGTTAAAAAAATGCGGTTTTTATCATTCGTTAAATCGTGACTTATGCGGAAAGCGTCTCTAGCCCCTTGCCTGCTTGACCAAACTCCGCTTTACGTCGGGAAATCAACTGACATCGCCTTCGGTAGAATATCACTTTCCGCACTTTGTTAAGGTTTCTATAAATTTACAGGTACTTTTTTTAAAGTTTTTAAATGTTTTATATCTTTTTAGAGTTAGTAAATGACAGCAATGTTCAATTTCTTGATCAGGATGATGACGATGATCCAGATACCGAATTGTACCTTACTCAGCCGTTTGCATGCGGCACCGCCTTTGCAGTTAGCGTTTTAGATTCCTTAATGTCTACCGTAAGTATATTTTTTCACCCGACTACGTAAAATAAGTAGTATATTTTTTTGTTTTAAAGGGCTTGACCGATTTTAAGAACATCGTGATCAATTTTAATAAGTTATTGACTAATTTCGTTTCTGAAACAGAGGTAATGTAATTTTTCCCCACCAAAAGAGTTTTAAAATTAATTTCGAATGTTCTTCTCCTAAAAAATTATTTTTTAAAAATGGTTACAAAGTTAATTTTGGGTTACCTTTAGAACAAAAATAAGTCCAAACATTAAAGCTATCCATTAAATCTTTTTTAAAAAGCTTTAATTTGTTTTTTTGTTTCAGACATATTTCAACCAGAATGCCTTAACATTGATTAGATCTTTAATTACTGGAGGTGCTACACCTGAATTAGAACTTATTCTTGCCGAAGGTGCAGGTCTTAGAGGTGGATATAGGTGAGTTATTGATAATAATTTATGCAATAAAAAATATACGGGTATCTGGTTAGAGTCAAATTTTTTAAGGAATGACTAAAAACATCAAAGCAAAGCAAATTTTTTCGATGGTATAGCATTCAAAACTGGCTAGTCTAGATTATTTCTTAAACTAAAAATCATAAAAGCTAAATTCTGCCTTGGCATTGTACAGGTATACAAATAAAATTAGCAAGCTCAGAATTCCAAAGCGAAAAATATGCGAGGGTACTTACAACCCAAGCAACAATTTTCTGACCAATGACCACATACTTTACCTAAATGGACGTTAATTTCGGTGTATAAATTAGTAATCTTCAGACGGTCTTGCATATTACGACAAAATTCCCTTGCTTTAACGTTAGATAATACTACAGTAATATTGTTACCGTCTACCCAACGTTTAGCCGATTTTTCACGCGTTGGTGCATTTTCTAGTAAACCAGTGACGTCGTGTGGACGTTTTTATGAGACTCTAGTTACGTTCTGCTGACGTATCAATGTCTAACAACTGTCACATTACGTGAACTTTCTGACCTGTCTTGCGACGTTTTCCGGCCGGAGTTTTAACGAACTTAAGTGCCCTTTTCTTGTGAAGAAGAAAAGTTTCCAAAGGAAAGGCATTATATTCTCCTTCTCTGCTGCACTTATGTACGGTAGATCGCCCTATCTCTCTCTAGATTTTAAATAACTGGCTCAACTGGTCAGGGGCCTGATTTTTGAATCTCGAGAAAAGGATCGATCCCTCAAGAGAAGGGATCAATCCCGGGGCATGCTTGCCTGACAAATGGGACCGATCCCTGGCTTTGGAGTTGGGGAGCGGGAACACCCAAATTTTGATAGAATGGAATGAGCGATCACCGCTCAAGAATACGAAATGCGTTCGACGTAAGATCATTTGACACAAACCTATGTCGTTCCCTGCTCAAGAATTAGAGTCCTGACAGAGAGATGACATTATCCTACAAGTATATGGGCGAAAAAGGAAGACTGCTGCTCTTTAAACAGTAATGTCTGATCTACAGCTTCACTTCTTGCCGCTCACTAAAAATACTTTTTGCTTTTGCTTCCAAGAAGTAGGATCTTTGAAGTTTCCTGCCATATTTGAAAAAACTAAATTTTATTTCACAGGTCACCGACCATTTATTTTAGAAAAATCGAATAAAAAGTAAGGTTATGGGGACTGTCATCAGCGGAATTGTTGAAGCGTTTTCCAGTCGCATGTTGGGTTGATAGTAACCAACGGTCGTGGCAAGTGGTTCATTTGGGAATGTTTGACGACTGTAGTCCATTTACGTATATTTTTTGGGATTCTCATAATATTCGCCATGTTTGATGCCGTCGTTTATGTTCGAAGTGGCCACCATTTTTTATATTTACTAAACGCGGCAAAAAATACTACAATCACTATTGAATGGCATTTTGGAGACGTTTTATGTTCCGGGCGAGATAGGTATTTGACCAGGGAGTCCTAAAAAGAGGGCTTTAGTAGCATCCATTTTTTTTACATTAAAAAAAAGCAATATTTTTCGTTTAAATACAAACAAATCAAGGGTGCGCGTGTTTTTTCATTCCTTTTCTAAGCATATTTGTCAGTAAACCGAATTGCATTTTTAAATTTTGCTCCCATAGTGGCCATATAAATACTATTTAATAAACGGTAATTATATCAAATTATAATTTTTTGTTTGCCATTTTCTAAAGTGTATAAAAATAAGTTCATTTTAGTAACCGAAAATCCCAAAGTTTGAGAATGGCAACATTTTGGGTAGTGAAACACCACCAAAAAATCAATAACACAGAGGGCGCTAGTGTCACAGTCACTGCACAACGACGTAAGGACTAAAAAATCATCCACCATTTCGTTGTAAATCCGGGTTGGCATGTTGGCTAAAACGACGTCGCATCATAACGTCGGGTCACATTTAACAACGTCGCTACACCGTTAAATTGCTGCTTGGGAAGAAGCATACCACAAAACTAAAGTACTTTACTGTGCATTCCAAACTCTGTCTGATTAATTTTGGAAGTATATACAGGGTGTCCCATTATTATGGCTTTCGGATTTATCTCGGAAACTACTTATACTAGGACTTCGGGAAAAACTTATAAAATCGGGTTCTACGAGTTTACTAAAAATATTTTTGTTTTTCTGGTTGCCCCCTAGGGGCACCAATCACATCTTACATCTAAAAAATCCCACTTTATGTCGAAATAGTATGAATAACATGCATAAAAAAATATTATAATTGTAATCCTTGAAAAATTCTACACAATTTGGACCCCTCACGTGTACCGCCTTTCGTGAGGGAAGACAAAATTTAACTTTTTATTTAAAAGCTAATTATCCTTATGGTTTACGTAAACTTATTTTTTTCTTTGTGAGGTTTGCGAAAAAAAGCCTAAAAAAGGACAATCTTTATGATTTTCTATACAAATTTATGTTTTTTCCTCTTTGGAAATTTTTGAACGTTACCATAGCTTAGAACCTAAATTTCTTTTAAATTCTAAATATAAATCCATCAATAGTTTTCCTTAAAGGTATTAGGCAAAGCCAATTTACAGATTTCTGTAAAACTTTATTCCGACATAAATCCGGAAGCATTCCTTAAACACAAGGATACATACCTACTTATAATAATGGTAACATCAAGAAAAAGGCGTCAATTATTTATTGTCCTTAAGCAGGACTTAAGTGTGACCTGTGGGTCCTTCAGGACTACACTGAGAAAACGGGGCCAACTCACGCCCGTGGGTTGAAAATTTGGGACTACCAGAACTCACACCGTTCGTTACTATAGCACACGGTATGATTTAGAATTTAGCTGGGAGAACTCAGCAAGTCGTGGGCTACCATAATTCAGGCATGGGATTACCCCAGCCCAGTTTCATGTATTAACTTTTTGGGTCTGTGGTAATTCACGGTCTGGGCTATGATAACTGAACTGCTCTAACTCATGATAATGGTTTATTTTTTCCACTGGATTTACACATGTGAATCCGATTATAGGCGGTACTTGCCGAATGTCAAGTTTTGCACATATTCGGGCTTGCGGGTTGCTTTGGGTGGCAGTTGCTAGCTTCATTTCCAGTCGTGATGTAGTTAGTGTAGGTCATATGTGCCGGTATCCTGGCCGGTGCAGCGGCGGGTTCACGAGTGAACAATATTAACGTGTTTTATTGTATTTTCTAAATAATATGAAAGTGCGGAGTGCGAAATGTATAGGGTCTGTTTTGTATTTTAAACATTTTGGCTGACATTTACTAACGCCGCTAACTCTTTCCTTTATATATATATATATATCTGTCATTTTCCTAAGCAAATTAGACTTAAGGACGGCTTTAGCGTTATAGTTCAGTTATAATATTTGATTTTATTTATATTTTTCACAGTTAAACATTTTCAAACGCGATATTTTAGATTTTTTTAAAGTTTTTTTTTTATGTAAGGGGTTTATAATTTACAAATTGCATAGATATGTTTTGTTATTTTCAACGTAACACCTTGTTTATTGTGTGCTTTTTTTGAATTTAAGAGAAATTTAAAAAATCTGGTTTAGGTTTTTTTGTTACTTAGCATTGTTGGCAAGGGTAAAGCCTGCTTAGGTTTAAATTAATTACCCAAAAAAAGCCTAAGTATTCTAATATCAAATATGTCAGAAAAAGTAATGATTTCTTTTGAATGCCCTTTTAATCTTAGGTTAAGAGTCAAAAATTCTATACTTGTTTATAATGGATAGCGCTATAGTCAGCCGGGGAGACCTGAGAGTCAAGGTTTCGTTCGATTTTGTTTTATTTTTAAATCACAAAAACACGATCCACATTTTTAATGCTCCCTAGTTGACGCTATTTTTTTATCTCTAGTAGCGTTTATGCTGTTTTTCTTTGCATTCGCATTTATTTCGTCGACTAAAACATTTTTAACCTTGCAGTTTCTTATAAAAATAAAATAAAAAATAAAAATAAATTTTATTTTTGTTCAAAATACTAGTTACTACAACTCAGATGCTGATTTCTGGTAGGCCAAAGGTAGGATTCTCCCAGCCCAGACCATGAGTTAGCACAACATAGATGCTGAGTTCTGGTAGCCCAAAGCAGGTTTCTCCCAGCCCAGATCATGAGTTACCACAACCAAGGTGCTGAGTTCTGGTAGCCCAAAGGCAGGGTCCTCCCAGCCCAGATCATGAGTTACCACAATCCAGGTGCTGAGTTCTGGTAGCCCAAAGGCAGGGTTCTCCCAGCCCAGATCATGAGTCACCACAACCTAGATGTTGAGTTCTGGCAGCACAAATGGCCAAAAAAATACATTCAGTGTTTATGTATATTTTGGGCTACCACAACGGACGAACCGTGTTTCCCTGCGATCCCTTGAACCTGGTTCTCACAGCCCAGAGGTCTGGGCTTTCCTCTATTGGCAACACGGATGGGCACGAGGATAATGTTTATCGATTTGAAGTATATGTTTATTATTTCTTTAAAAAAATCGGATACCAATAAAAACAATATTTAGAAAAGTTATTTGGTAAATCTTAAAAGTTTAAAATTCATAATAAATATAAAAACTGACAAAAAGCCTACCTCTGAAGTAAAGTAGGAGACATTCTGTTTTCAATATCACGAATTTTTATGAAGAGAGACATCAGAATGCCAACTTTTGATGATGATTTTAATATGTTACTACTGACATCGTAAACTACCTACCAATTTAAGAACAAAGAACCATACCATTTTCTTATGGGGAATATGTTTCGGCTTTTTTTATATTTTAATTTGTTGTAGAGGGGGTCCCAACTAGCAGTTTTCGACGGTTTTCGTCATAGGCACTCCCACAATCTGTACAGGGTAAGTAAGCAATAAGGGGCAAAGCTAGGAAAATGGCGGTTGTTTACTAAGCTTAACCATCGTTTACAAGAAAAGTATGGATTGGATGAAAATTATTTTTGCAAATGTCGATTGAAAACGTATAGACTTACATTTTTTTATGTTAGTACTGATACTCGTACATGACTTACGCCAGAAATTGTTTAAAATCCCTAATTTTGGAACTCAATTTTTACTTTTGCAGGTACTCCAATAAAAAAAAGTTCTTGTTACAAGAAAAGAATTCCCACAAAGTAATTTTATGAACTGCAAACTTTTGATTATGTACAGAGTACGTAAAAAAAAGGTTTAAAACTCGCGAGATATACTTTTTTTTATCTATTTCTTACAAAAAAAGAACTACCAATAAGGCAACAATGATTTTTGACCTTAACTCTGGATGTCGTATATACCGGATGTCCCAAAAGGTGAGTAACCCATTAAATTATTTTGAAAGCTATAGAATCGAATGTTTTGAAACTTTTATGTGAGCATAAGTTCATGTAAGATATATTTTTAAAATACTTCCATATTTGCAGTGTTGCCATTTGGAGGAAAACTTGGCAACAACTTTGTTATTTTAAATTAAACACCCTGTAAATTCTAGCATTTTTGAATTCTTTAAAAAATTTGACCTATATACCCAATGAGCATTTTCAGAAACTTCTGGTGACAGATATTTATATAATTATTATAAAGAGAGTTCCATTGATACCCTAGGGTATTTAGAAGTTTCCTACAAGAATTGAGTTTATATATTTGTTTTATTAAAGGCTCTAAATTGATGGTACCCTAAAGTAACATAAAACTGGCGTTAACAATATTTCCACGGACATCTTTATAAAAATTAAAGTAATCGGTTCAAATGTTATATAAATTGGTGTTAACAATGTTTCCACCAACAAATTTATAAGAATATAAATCATCAGTGACAAAAGTTATATAAATTGGTGTTTGAAATCTTTCTGTCAACCCACCTATAAAACCGTAAGTAACTATCAATTAAAGATATATAATATAATAATAGTTTTAAAAATGTTGCTATCAACCCACTTATAAAACTTAATTAACCAACAACAAATTTATATAAGATAAGAATGAAAATATTTCGAGAGACGCTTACAAAAACTTGGGAACTCACACACAATAGTTATATAAATTGGTGCCTGTAATATTCTTATGAACTCATTCATAAACCTTTTTTGCCCATAACGGTTTTTTCTAGGTAATTATGCAGTATACGGTTTTCTGCCATTTTTTAATATTTTTGAAAAATTCCTTTACAGATGGTTAATATGCCTCGCCAGAAGTACGAAACCGTTTGCGCGTCAAAAAAATTATTTTTTTTTCAAAAGTTACAGGCATTAAAAGTTACAAAAACAACAAACTTACGGGACAGCGGAGTGAATAGGGGTGCTGGGCGGGGCACCCCCTTCATCTAAAGCACTGTAAAATAAGTCAAAATGTAGGCAAAGGATCAACCTTTATGCGTCACTTTTTTGTTTTTTTTTTAACCTCAATTTTCCGAAAAATCATCAAAAGAAAACAACACAATATTTTTTGATTTTCCAACAAAACACGACATTTAACGTCATTTCAGTGTTGCCAACCACCAAACTGCGTCATTTGCAAAGAATCATGTGTTTTGTGGGTAGGTCATCCGCACGGGCATCAACTTGCCAATTTAGGCGCGTAATTTAAATTTGAAAATTTTCTTCAATTTAAACAAAATTTAGGCGTTTGGATTTGGAAAGGCAGGGTCGGGTCGCGTTGGGTTGGGTCCGGTTTCATAAAAGAAGGGTTGGGTTGGTTTGGTTGGGTTAGGTTTGATTTCATTCTTCAATTTAAACAAAATTTAGGTGTACATCCCAACCCAACCCTTTTTTCTCAAAACCAAGAACAATCCAAACTTCGCCCGTGCGGATGACCGACCAACAAAACATATGATTCTTTGCAAATGGCTCCCAACCCTTCTTTTATGAAACCCAACCCAAAATAAATCAAAACAACCCAACCCAACCCTTCTTTCCCAAAACCAAAAACAATCCAAACCCTGCCCGTGCGGATCACCGACCAACAAAACATGTGATTCCTTGCAAATGGCTCCCAACCATTCTTTTATGAAACCCAACCCAAAATAAATCAAAACAACCCAACCCTTTTTTCTCAAAACCAAAAACAATCCAAACCCCGCCCGTGCGGATGAGCTATCAACAAAACACATGATTCTTTGCAAATGACGCAGTTTGGTGGTTGGCAACACTGAAATGACGTTAAATGTCGTGTTTTGTTGGAAAATCCAAAAATATTGTGTTGTTTTCTTTTGATGATTTTTCTGAAAATTGAGGTTAAAAAAAAAACAAAAAAGTGACGCATAAAGGTTGATCATTTGCCTACATTTTGACATATTTTACAGTGTTTTAGATGAAGGGCCCAGCACCCCTATTCACTCCGCTGTCCCGTAAGTTTGTTGTTTTTGTAACTTTTTATGCCTGTAACTTTTGAAAAAAAAAGAATTTTTTTGACGCGCAAACGGTTTCGTACTTCTGGCGAGGCATATTAACAATCTGTAAACACAAAAACAAATTTTTCGAAAATCTTAAAAACTGCATAATTACCTTTTTCTATAATGTTGGTATTAATTTCTTTATATAGTGATTATAATACAACAAAAAAAACAATTTAATTTATTTTGGCAATTATAACAACAAAACAAACAAGATTTTTTAAGGTTAATTTTGTGACATCAAAAGGCGCGTTTTTGCGAAATCAAAAGGAGCGTTTTTGCGACATCAAAAGGCGCGTTTTTGCGGGATACCATACCATTATTATCTTGTTTTAATTACATCAATATGAGAGAGATAAGAGATCCAAATCTTCTTGAGATAGTTGCCGATGACAGATATCGGGATCGAATGCAATTTATACCCGATTCCCACCAGCGTTTCCCGTGCGCAGTCACCCTGACTCAAAAAACTCATCGCGCGGTCCGACATGAATTTGTATAGGCAAATCTCGCTTAGACACGTGATACGTGTTTTGATTCGGGGGACCCACGAATGAGAAACGCATAGATGGGAACCGTGTTTTAGAAAAAGAGAACAATATAATAACCGTGTTAAGGTCGCAAAAACGCACCGTGAAACGTCGAGCGCATACGCTGATACTGCTGGTCGGCGGCAAATGTGAACACCCCGGAAAATACTCGCCTGTACACCCTTCGACCCTGCAATCTAACTATATTCTTGAGATAGTTACCTCTGAAAGTTACGCTGGTATGTGTAATATGCTGGATCTCTCGAGGAATGCATTTAGGAAAAGAGAACAATGGTAACTATGTTAAGCTCGCGGAAACGGACCATCAGTGTTCAACACTGCGCCATCTGCAGCCTGTTGTTCCAAGTAGCATCATTTTTTTAAAAGGGTCATAAAATAGTGTTTGTCGAGGTAAACAGTGGTATAGTTGTATTGTTTTTTTTTAGAATTGTCGGAAATTTTCTCCATTTTGGATTACAAAAATAGGTTTTTGGCCTAAATAAAAACGTTATTTATGGGGTTTCAACATATGTTTCAATCGAAATATTGCTTGTTAGGGTTAAGAACAACATACAAAATTCAATATTTGTCCCAGAAAGAAAAAAATGCGTATGAAAAAAAAATACTGATATTTAAATGAATATTTTTTCTCCGTTTTCTCCAATATTTTTGGAGCCCATGAAATTTACGTGAGTGTATTCGAAAACTATACAGTACACACGGACCGCAGCTGATTTTCAGAGTAGGATGACTTGAAAACCAGCTTTTGTTTGACTATAGTATATAAATATTCATATTCCTGCTTCAGCTTATCTCACTTCCATTTTTATTTATTTTAGAAGATTGCTAAACACCATTTTATAAATTTTTTTATTGTAAAAAGAAAAAGAATAATACATAACAAGCAAAGGGAAGAAAGATGGAAAATCTATATTTCTAAATCCATAAAAACCTTTAATTTGTTATGTAGTGTTGTTAGAACAGTTGTAAAACCTTTTTATAATAATCTCTATACTTGAGGGCTCATCAGGAAGTTTTATAAAATCTATATGTTGTTTTTCTATCCATTACTATGTACCATAAATTTTTATAAGCTGGTGTTGAACAGTTGTTTTTCAAGTCTTTTTTACTCATTTAAGAGATATATTAGAGTTATAAAATTATCACCAACACTAAATAATATAACTTTTGGTTATTTTATGAAGGTTTTATATTATTTGCTGTAACTTTTATATAGACAAAAATGCTCATTGGGATATTATGCATAATAACCTATACCTATCTTCAACTGTTCAACCAAAATGACATGTTAACCTTTTAGGCCATACTATGGTCAGGGGTTTTAAAGTAAAAAATATTAGTTGTGGTCCGTAGAATGACATAAGAAAAGAAGATAATGTTGCCTTACCGATAGTTTTTTGTATGAAATAGTTAAAAAAATATAATTCACCAGTTTTAGACCGCTTTTTTTCACGCACTCTTTACATATTCAAAAGTTTGCAGTTCATAAAATTACTTTGTGGAAATCCTTTTTGTTTCGGAGCTCCTATAAACGTCAAAATCGAGTTTCAAATGAAGGGATATTTAGACGTAATTCTTGGTTTACCCTGTGCATAGACGAATATTAGTACTAACACCAAAAATAAATGCGTTCCGACCCATAGTTTTCTCGTAAACGAAGGATAAGTTTAGTAAAAAACGACCAATTGACGAAATGTCTCGTTGTGTGGCCTTTTACAACATATTAAAATAGAAAAAAAGTTGCCGAAACACATTCCCCATAAAAAACTTTCAGTAACACCTTATTATCCAAAGCTACTAAAAATCGACTACTTGGTTTTTTTAGCACCCCTGAAAGTTTATCTAACCGAGATAGGTGTCGTGTAGGACAAATATCATTATACGATGGACCTTTAGCACAATTTGGCGAGACTGGAAAATATGGAGACCTTTTTGTTGCTGCGTTAAAACAATTTGGAATGTTGTGTATTGGACTTTATAGATTTAGAGATACTAGTTCTTCTTGCGATGCAAGTAGCAAAAGATATGTTGTAACTAACCCACCTGACGATTTTCAGATGTTGCCGACTGATCAAGTAAGTTTTTTATAACATAGATTTAAATAAATAAAAACACAGAAAGGAAGTGTAGTGTTAAAAAAAACTTCCAGTACCTCGATGTTTTGTAAAATTACAATAAATATAAAATATTTTCATACCCAGGGTGTAAAATAGTACTTTTGAATTAATATTGTAGCTCAAGAGTGCAAGGGCAACAAGTAAGCCTTATGGGACAAACGTTCTTAACGCAAGAGGTGTAAACTTTTTTGTTTTTGTCGAAACAAGTTCAAAGCATTTCATTAACCTTATACTATGCGTTGCTGCAAGAGTTTATTTACGTTATATTTCTATCATATCTAAGGCCATCTTTTACATCAGTATCACTCGACTATCGCTTTTCAATAGAGTTCCTACAAATAAATAAGTAAATAAATAGCCTAAAAAGCTGTTTATGTCAGCTCCGTGAGTGCTCTGTAAGAGCTTGATTATTTTTCGGTCGTCCCATTTACTCTCTGTACAAACATGATATAACAAAACCTCTTTTCTGGCTGGCTCAAAGTTAACCATATGGGCGTAAAAGTACTCTTATGCCAAAAAGTAAGTAATTAAATTACACTAGGGAACAAACTCCAACCTTTTATTTGTTTATTGGAAAAAAAACTATTTTTTTGGCTTTAACTATACAAACCCAAGTAACGAAAAAATACCAATTAAAGATTTAAGATGGCTCGCAAAATAAAACTATATTTTTCCAAAACTTGCTTGCTTACAAAATGTTTAGACATACAATGAATATACGTTGTACATATAACCATGAAATTTTAATTTAACAAAATCAATTAAATAACACACTTTTAAATAAAAACGTTCGTGGCATTATGACCATGCCTCTAAGATCTAATGGATAGTCCAGAAACCCACAGGCCTATTTCATGCTTGTTAGGAATCATCAGGGTAACATACGACAGTACCTGTCGCATCAAGCATAACGTAAGCAACCACGTCCAGTGAATTTAAACAACCTTCGTCGTTCAAATGACCCGGGATGTTCAAAATGTTAAAGGATGCAAATAACAATAAGAATGAAATTGGCATATGCCACGAACGTTTCTTTTTATTTATTTTTCACAAATCTACTTTTTTTAACACACTTTTATTATTGAATCTGGAGTTTAGACACTCATTTTGCGCTTCTTAGCCTGCCTTTCAAAAGTAGCCTCTGGGGTATCTCTCGTAATAATCCAGCAGTAGTCAGCTAACATCTCACAGTTCCATTTTCCCCGATACCGTCTTTTCATGTTTAAAATATCGTGGTGGAACCTCTCATTTTGTTCGTTACTTACAGCACCACAATTTTCCGGAAAGTAATCCAGACGTTTCAACCTAGGTTTTGGTAACACAAAAGAAGTTAGGCAACCAGGTCTTTATAGTTTTCTGCTGTAGTGTTTCCCAAAAAATTTATTGCAAGCATTTTAAATGCATTCCAAGCGTCTTTTTCCTTACATTGAAGTATAGAATCGAATAGCGCATCTCCGAAAAAGTGGACCCAAAAATATTCCCTCTTTAATTTTAGCGTCACTGATTCTGGGGAAGTTTTATTTTAAATAACTAAAAGCATGGCCTTCTTTATCCATGGCCTTCACAACATTTTTCATAACTCCTAATTTTATATCAAGTGGCGGTAGTAAAATCTTTTCTGGTTACATTTTTTCTCTGGCTCAAAAGACTCTTGGTGGCCAAATTTTCTTTTGAAAGTAGTATATAAATATTTAAATACCTTATAAAGTGCAACTGGCATAAACCACCTAGCACAAAACAGGACTAACATCAAAACACATGAAAAACAACATCTTTCTAACGCTTAATAAACGGCTTTCTAACGTTTTTTTATATATAAAACGTAAAAAAACGTTTTTTTAGAAAGCTTTTCATTAAGCGTTAGAAAGATATTGTTTCTCACGTGATTTGATGTTAGTCCTGTTTTATGCTACGTGGGAATAAATCCCGGTATTTCCCATTTAATGGTCGAATTTTTTCGTACATTACGGACAGATGGGTAATTATCATAATTAGCATGGATCTATAAAACCGAAGCTAACTAAGAAATTTACAAAACAGATTATTAATTAGTATAATAAAGTAAGTAAGATTTAGCTACTTTGGTCTAGGTAATATTTTTGCTGTCCCCAGTGTTACCTACTTGGATATCGCCCTTGTAGAACAACAAGATGCCAAGCGCCAAAATGAACATTTTTAGCATATTCTAATAAATTTTATTTTATCATAAATTCAAATTATTTATCATATAATAAATAAATAAAGAAATGCCTTTTTTAACTTAGATAAAAATCTTTTAAGGTTTCTCCTTGGGTTACGCTTGTTAAAAACTATTTTTTATTAAATTAACATTTCTGATTTGTCGTGGTCATTTGGGGGACGGGCCGTAGTTTCCAAAAAGTAATAATTAAATACAGAATACTATTTTTTTTAGGTTTTTGTGTTAATGCAGTTCGACCCTGGGTTAGAGTACAAACAAGTAAAAGGCGGAAGTCGTACGGGTATGGCTCAAGGAGGAGGAACTGGAGGTGGAGGAACCAATAAAGATGAAAATTCTTGACTATTGCTGTGTAGCGCCCTCACAGACGGACCTTATTCTTATATATAATATATTTATTTATTTTGTTCCAGACCATTTTGCAAATTCTCCACACATTTATTTACAAAATCTTAGCCGGGTTCTCATTTATATGTGCCTATAGTTAGCAAAATCAGCATATTACCGTATTTTTTAATAATAAATACTCCAAACTTCAAGTTAAGGGGCAATTTTAGGGGCGACTTAACTATTTTGAACAGAAATGTTTTTTAGGGTAATTTCATAAAATAAGGGCAAACGACCCGTGGTTAGGGGCGTGGATTTTTAAAATATTTTAGCTAAAGAAGCTAAAGGAGAAATTTACAAAATCTGTGTCTTTATTTTTATGTTGTTTCCAACTTAGTCTTATAAAACTTAACATATCCCTCCCTCCCCTCGCGTCCCAAAACCTAGAGATTAAGGTAGCCAAGAAAGACACAAAGACAAAACCAAGATGACACATTCGATACAAAGATGGAAAATGTTTGAGGCATGTTCGGGACACATTGGAGACGAAGATCGTAATATGTGAGATAAAGATAAAGGACGTCCGAGCACATTGGGGACAAAGATAGATAATGTTACACATTCGAGACAAAGATGGAAAATTTTTGACGTACGTTGGAGACAAAGATGGATGATATTCGGGACACACATTGAGAAAGTGCGTAAAGAAACCCAAGATTGGGGTAACAATCAAATAACCAGTTCTAGCGGAGGATTTTCTTCAAGACACGTCAGGCCTCCACCTTTAGATGGTCAAAGTTCCTGGTCTATATTTCAACGTCAGCTTTTCGGTCATCGCCCTCACTATTAAAGCGTCCTCTTTCGAAACATGGCATAAACAATTAAAAATATAGTGATTTTTGGCTTTCTTTTGAACATGTTAGGTATACCGATACCGATGCGTTGAAATATTTACTTTAAGTGTCTAATGAGGAAAAAGCCACAGTACTTGTGCTAGCCTTAAAAGAAAAAGTTTGCCAGGAATATTGAAAGCCACACAAAATTATTTGAAATAATTGTGAACGCCCTAGAACTGAGGTATGGAGACGCACGTCTATCGCTCTAAGTTTTCGAAAGCCAATTCAAGAGCAGAAGGCAAGGACCAACCAAATCCTTGCAAGAATATGGTTCAGAAATAGAGCGACTGGCAAGATTGGCTTATCCTAAAGACGATTCAGAATGGCTGCAACAAGTGATGGTTAAATTCTTCGTAGATGGCCTAAGGGATCAGGAAGTCGAGCAAGCGTTAAGATTGGGCCGACTCCAGAAACTTACAGATTCGGTCACAAATAGCTTACAAATAGAGGCGGCGAAGAATATCAGTAACCGAAGAAATAAAGTTAGAGAAGTGAAGATAGTGCCATCAACGAACTTCAAGATCTGCGATCTTAAGAAAGAACTAGCAAAAGAAATGAGGGAATTTTTTAAAAGCTTCTTGGAAAAAAAAGACAGAAAAACTATTAGTGAAAAACCAACCAGAGTCTCATCGCTCAAGGAAGTTTAAAGTATCGTTCATACAAGGCATAGTCATAGTTTTAGTTCTAATTTTAGTCATAAAGCTATCTCTGTCACTGTTTTTTTTCTTAACGAGACAGTGATAGAGATAGGGTTATGACTAAAATTAGAACTAAAACTATGACTATGCCTTGTATGAACGATACTTAAATGGAAGAAGGCGTAACTGTACCATTGATACTGGGGGGGAACGAAGTCGATAGTGCGTCCTGATATGGTTCCAAGGACGTCCCTAGAAGCTCTTAAGAAGAAGACAGTATTAGAAACAGCAAACGGAGAACCTATAGACATTTTTGGAGAAACATCACTCATCATTGGAATAGGAATTACGGAGCTAGAATTAAGAATGCTAGTTGCCATCATCGTCGATGAATTTATTTTGGGCCTAGATGTCATGGAAGAGTTTAGTTTTATATTTGTGGATTTTAAAAACCGACAAAGTGGGCAACGATGAAGTTTTGTTTTCATCATTTTCAGAAGATTTTAGAGTCAGACTGATGAAGGATGATGATACTAAAATTTCAGGAAATATTGAAGGCATAAGAATTATATTAGTAGAACCAGACGACAAAAGTAATGGTGAGCCTTTTATGGAAATATGTCTAATTTGTGAAGGAAGAAGCTTATATATTTGCGAGAGGGAAAATAACATGGTCTGATTCAAAATATGCTAATGGAAGGAGTGACCAAAAAGTCCAATAGTCCATATTCATCACCAGTAGTTCTAGTAACAAGCTCTACAAGATTTTGTGTTGATTATAGAAAATTAAATGACATGACAAAGAAAGATAGCTATCTATCTATGAAGAGCGGATATTGGTAGGTAAAACTTTACAAGAGAAGGAGTAATACACTTAAGATTGTGTAATGCACCCGCCACTTTTGAAAGGCTAATGGAATTGGTTCTACAAGGATTAGATGATGGTGATCGGGAAAGACTTTGATGAACATTTGGCCAACTTAAAAGAAGTCTTCAGAAGATTGAGAAACACCAACTTACGGCTGAATCCTAAAGAGTGTGTCCTATTCCACGAGAGAGTTAATTTTCTCGGACACGTGGTTTCTGAAAGGAATAAGATTGTAATAAAGTCAACTCAGTGCAGATATAGCCAAGACCCAAATGTATGACGGAAGTACGGAGTTGTCTGGGACTTTGTGGTTACTACAGTCGTTTTGTGAAAGCCTTTGGAAAGATTTCAAAGCTACTTCCAGAGAAAAAAAGCAGTATTTGATTTGACTCCGGAATGCCAAGAAGCCCATTTTAGCCTTTCCCGAAAATAAAGAATTGTTTATTTTGGACACTGACGCATCTCAGGTTCAGGAAGGAGAAGAAGTTGTCATGGCTATTTCAGTAAACCCCTGGGAAAAGCAGAAAGAAATTACTGCGTCACGAGGATGATACTTACAAATATGTAATCTCTAAAATATTACTACATATTTCTAGACTCCCTGTTGAAGATTTGAAATTTGAAATTTTTAATTTTGACAGTCTATATCTAGTAAAGTAGTGCAGCAAACCTTCTGATATTTTAAAAAAGCAAATTTTATTATTTGTTTTTTTTTCTTCTCAAACTTTAGGTTTTTCTTAAAATTGTCCCTAAAAAGAAGTACAATATTTTAATGTAGGAGTACGGGGGTCTGGTTTTGATAACTGTGTGCCTACGCTTAACTTTCAATATTCACAACTTTTTGAGGTATGGATTTCGTGAAATAGCCAATGTAACTAGGGTTCATAGCGACCTAGAAAACCTGAAAATCCTGAAAAAGTTAGGGAATTAAAAATATCGTAACAAAATCTGGAAAAGCCAGGGAATTTTATGAAAATTCGACAGAAACCTGGAAAATTATATGATAATCTGAAAATCGTTTATCGATCTGCAATTACAATTTTTTGAATCTTCAAGATGAAAGACTTAAAATATTTCACAAAAAACGAGGTGAAAATTTTTGGGGAAATTTGGTTTAAATTTTTTTTTAATTTTTCTGCAGCGCTGTAACAGTTTTATTTATTATAATTTTAGTTTAATTAAGTAACTTTTTTAAACAATGGCATTTTTATATAATTTTCTAAAAATTTTCGCGTGCGGCGCATTTATGCAATGATTTTGGTTACAAATCACGACTTACCACTGGATCCCAATCCAACCTACTTTTCAAAAAATATTTCACAAAAAAACATAAGAGATGAAAACTGTTCCTGCGGCGCTTTTAAGAATTTTTTTGAAATACAAACTAATAGACCCGCTCCTGTATTATCATTCGCGTTAGGAAAGTAAGTACCATTTTTAATTTTCGCTTAATAGAAAATTTCGTTTGTAACTTAAAACCTATGAAAATATATATGATACCAACATGGAATTTTTAAAAAATTGGTCAGGCCAAACCTGGAAATGTCAAGGAATTTGAAAGGCGGTAAACGCTACGAACCCTGGTATGATGATGATGAATGAAACGCTTCTCAAATTGAAACGCATCAAAAAATTGGCAAGTAGGACTAAATCAACACCGAACTTCCCTTTTTAAAATTTTTGAATATATAAAAATTATTAAAATATGTTAATTATCTTTTGCTCTACGTATTTTTGCAATTAGTTCTAATTTACAGAAATTCAGAACAAAAGTTTCAAAATTGCAAAAATTCTTACCTTTACAAAAGTTCCCTAATAAAATACTTAGCCAACATTTACTGGGTATCCACTCAAAATTATTTATCAAAGGTTATCGCCCTTTTTAAATGGAAATTTGTATTCGGTACCCCTCCCCGAAGTGTGACGTCAATATGGCCCTTGTAAGATGGCTACTGACATATGTCAATTTTGGATCAAAATTGGATATTGTTGAAAACGCTTTAAGTGCAACAAAAGTTTTGTTTAAATCAGACAGAAAATAACGAAGTTCAATATAGCCGACATCTGTCAGTTTTCTATCACAGTTAGGTGTCTTGGAAACGTTTTATAATTTAGGGAAAGTTTTGTTTAAATCAGATAAGAATTAAAAAAGTTTAATACGGCGGATCCAAGATGGCAGTACAATTTTGACGTTTAAAATTTTATTTTTAAAAAGGCAGTTATGGCAAATTCAAAAATGATATTTAGATTTTGGTCGGTTTGCAAATAAGGTCAGTACACTAATTCAAAAATTGCTAAAAAATGCAAAATCGACGACTTTGACGTCACTTTTCGGGTACTTCTGGGAGGGGTAGAGAATTGGCGCAATAAAACCAAATTCTTCTTAGGACGAGTACTTCAGCATATAAAAAAATCAGGCAATTCTACCGAATACATATTTCCATTTAAAAAGGGCGATATCCTTTCAAGGATTTTTTAGGGTTTACAAGTCAATTTTAGATATTTACCAAGTACAATAATTCTTTCAAATTACCTAAAGTGATCTTAGTGTCTAAATTACAACATATTTTATTTTTAACTTTTCTTGATAGTTGCAAATACTAGGTTTTTTTACCTCTTTTTAGGTTTTCTAAGTCAGTTGGGTATCCTGACAACACGTTAAAACTATGTTCGTTCAGTTTACTTAGTGAGAATAAGAATAAAAAAATGAACCTTTCTTAATTGTACAAAAAATCAGGGTTTAGGAGTATAAAAAATACTTATTAATTTTTATTATACGGTTTTTTGCTTAAAAAATTTAACTGTTTTAAAATTTTAAATTTAGTGCACGTTAAAAACTTTTCAGACGTATTTCAAACTTCTAACCCTTGTTGTTACCATAAATATTTCAACAGTAGTTTGTGTCGTTATTTTTTTTTTAAATTTATTTAGTTTACTTAATTAAATGGTTGAAATTGTATGCTAAATTTTGGCATAAATTCAAAAATAAAATCGAAGCTGCCAACCGAGTTTTTTAATTAAACCACGGTGTGCTTTTCTTAATCAACTAAACATTTTTGCACTATTAATCAAGGCGGCTGGTAAATCAAATAACAATGGTTTCCATAGCGATGGGCCTTTTTACTCGGTGACGTTCATTGTTGCGACATTTTAATCTTTGAGAGTTTCATATAATTGCTAAAAATTGCAAAATCGACTGATGATTTTTTCGTAGATACTTAGTGAAAACTGGCGGAAATGTCTTAATTTTTAGGCAAGAATAATTAGATTTTTTCAATATTACTATTTTCCGCTATTTCTATTGGATAAAAAATGGACAAAAATCTTTTTTGCATCCGTGTTAAAAAAAAAAATTGTATCGGTAACCAAAAAAGCCATGCTTTAGTTATCTGCAGGCAGTTACTAAAATCATGTTTTTAATGAAGGTATAAAAAAAAGAAATTTTCTGTGGAAATTTTTGTTAATTTATATTAAGATATCGATTTATAAAAGTAAAGAAAAAGTTTACTATTATAAATCTGGGTTAGCCCAATTGTTTAAGGTCTAAATTTTCTTTGATACCTTACACAAAAAATTCAGAAGTTGTTTTAGGATAATGGTGACGTGGTCAATCAAATATTAGTAAATTGCAGATTTTAACAAAATGTATAAACTGTTTTATCCATTGTTTTGGTTAAAAAAAAGCAAAGCGCCCAACTTTCGAAAACTATCTACTGCGATAAAGAAAATAAAAAGCCAGTAAACTTCTATTTCTTTAGTGCCCTCTTTAGCCTACTGTTGCCGCCATTTTTATAACCAAATTAACAGGTTAAACATTCTGTCAGTTTGATTGTCAATATACTATACTAAAGTGATGAGTTAAGTCCGACCTCTTCAGTGCCCTTTAGAGTACTGTTGCTGACATTGTTATGGCCAAATTGACAGGTAAAACATGGATTTTCTGATAGTTTGGTGTCGATATGACCACTAAAGTAAGTTAGAGGGTACTAAATCGAAGAAAACTGGCTTTTTAGTTGAGAAGGTGTTCGTCAATTTTAAGATTGTGAAAGTTCAAACTCGGGTGGCACCTTTGGAGTTTGAGCAAATGTGAACCTGCGACTAGCACTAAAAAAGACAATATTATGAGTTATATATACACTCCATTACAAATTGCAGCGGACCAGTTTTTTGACACTGACAATGACAGTTCCAGTTAGCTTCGAACTGTGTTTAATTTTCAACCGCCATTTTGAAATTGGTCCGGCGAATTTGGAATGAGGTGTAATTATAATCAATTACACCGCAAAGTTAAAACCAGATTTAAATTTAGACGCGGATTTTCATTTGCACCACATTTGTAACCGGATTTAAGGGTAGTCAAACCAGGATTGGTTAAGGGCTATTAGACTTAGCGGGATCGAAGTGCTTTTTGAAGGCAGATTTCTCGACAGCCAGTGTCGAAAATGAACGATTGAGCAAATCGAGTGTTTAGAGAAATTATTTATTATTATTAACGTTGCAGCATTTTTAAAAAATGTCTAAAACCATAGTTAATTTTTGTACTTCCCGCTAGTTTGGGGAGTTACCAACGTCAATGCCTTTGTTTGGGTAGGGTCTCTAAATCTAAGTGACTTAGCGCATTTCCCAGTTTTATTTATTTTTTGGTTTTAACAGATGTTATTGTAAATTGTATTATAATAGTTGTAAATAAATTATAACGATTAATGTTAAATTTGATTTTTTTATTTCTTCTAAAACCAACACAAAAAATATTAATTCAATCCGATTCAGTCAATTATGTTTACCGTCAGATATCCTGCTATGTACTCATGTATCTAAGAATCTAAAACTCGATATTGCATTTACTTATGTACTGGGTCATCCATTATAAATCTTCGTTGAGGAAATGTTTTTTACTATTGGTCCCATGAAGTTCAAATCAAAATCATTCATTATAAGAGATATTTTTTCATTTTTAGTCTAACAATTGTCAAATATGACGTTTCAAGTTTACAGAGTAAACCCAAGTGGTTCTTATTTTTAAATAGAACACCCTATATATATTTACAGTTTAAGAATTCTGGTAACAAATGCTTTCCAACAATACAACCCACTATGGGTTTAATTCATCCGTTTATGATATATTTACAGTTAATTTTGAAAACTTGAATTAATTATTTCGCTCCATTAACATCCTGATCACGAGAGAAAAGTTTGTGTTATATTAACGCTTGTCATAAAAAATGACAATGGGTAGAGGTAGAGGTGTCAATTTCAAAATAACTTTTACTAGGAGGGGCTTCTCCAAGGTTTTTTATTTGAATAATCGCAAAACAAAATTTAATAGATTTTCTGATAGAAAGCGCTCTGCTGGGCCATGGGTAAGAAACAGTTATAATGTTTTCGAAGGTTCCAAGAGACATCGAGTGAAAAAAGAAAAAAGAGACAAATGAGGGGGGAGTTTGAATGATAAAAATAATTAATAAAAATCAACAAACGTATTAAATTAACTTCTTAGTCTTTTTATTTTAACAAAAATTCCTTACATTTACAAACAAGATCTTATTCAAAGGGCTCGCCACGTTTTTCTATGCACAAATGAAATATTCGAGTAAGATCATTTCTGGAAGATTTTCATTTAAATTAGTAACTTCCACTCTTATTCTCTCTTTTAATTCATTAGGGGCGGAAAATAACTTCTCCTTAAGATCTGGTGGGGTTAGCTCGGGGCTGCTTAATGGTGCCAAACCTGCCCATCCATTCGCCAAAATGTTTCGCCAAGAACCGACGGACAGGTGCCACGTTATGCGGTCCAGCACCATCCTGCTGAAAAATAATTCCATTCATCTTATTTAATGGCAAATCATCGAGTGCCTCTAATACATTTTCTTCAAAAATATTAAGATATCTTTCACCAGTTAGTGGATGATTTGGAAAAAAAGGCCTATGATTCGATTTCATAATATTCCACACCACACATTGGCAGACAATAACCATCCCTGATTTTGGACTTCATGGACAAAATTAGGCTTTTGTTGCGCCCAGCCTTTTATTTTGACGGTTGGGGATGCCATTGGTGCCAAATGTTGAATTCTACTCTTGGATTTTTTTTGTGTGGGCGTCAGCTTTTGCACTACCCTCATTTTATAGGGCTTAAATCGTTCTCTTCTGAGAAATCTTTCAATATAGGAATACTCCATTGTTCTTGAAAGATTACTTATGGATTTACTCTTATTGTTCTCATTTTTTTTACATTCAACGTCTCTTGATATACATTAAAAATGTTCTTTATTGATGGCCTAGCAGGACACACCCTATCAGGAAATTTCCTCCGGTATTCTCTCTGTGTTTTTGCGGCATTTTTGTCATTTTTAATGAAACAATATAATAGTACATCATAAACCTAGGGACTAGAGGGCTATTTTTAGTCCCTCGGCGGTCGGGCTACAATTCGCTAAGGGATTAAAAGACGCTTTAGTCCCGAGGTTTATATACTATTTTATGCACTTTAAGAAAAGATAAAGGTTAAAATTACGTTATTTCTACGCCAAATGGTTCGTCTACTACAAGAAAGGGTGCTAAGAATGAAATCTTGGCCAAGAGCAAGTGTTGTTTGGCTTGACTTGCCACAAATTTAATTATAATTTTACAGAGATAATTTTTTTTAATCCCTGAGGGATTAAATTTGCTTCTAATCCCTAGGCTGAGGATTTAAATTTACTTTTAAACCCTTAGATATTAATTTTTAATCACTTAGGGATTAAAAGTGCAATTTTTGTCCCTAAAATGAGGGACTAAACGTATCTATTTAATCCCTAAAGTGCATCAAATATCTAGTTTTTCCCCGTCAGTAAAAACCACTTTGACAACTATAATTGACACGTTAATTTGACCAGATGTCATTTTTTATGACAAGAGTTGATATGACAGGTACTTTTTTATTATCAGACATTCAATTCAATTCATTATCATTCAAGTTTTCAACATTAACCGTAAATATCTCATAAACGAATGAATTAAACCCATAGTTGGGCTTACTATGTAAACTCGAAACATCATATTTGACAATTGGTAGGCTAAAAATGGAAAAATGTCTCTTAAAATAAACTTCCTGGGACCAACAGTCAAAAACTTTCCCTCAGGGAAGGTTTATAAATGGATGACCCTGTACGCACACCTCCTGTACTGATAAACAACACTACTTACATTAAGGTCAAGAAAATTAGTTCATATACATAGATCCAATTTAAAGAACAATTGACAAAAGACAAGATACATTGGTTAAAGTGGCGCTGTGTAACGAAAACCATTTTTAAATTTTAAAAACCGGAGAATGTCGCACAACGGTCGCGATTATTCAAAAACCGTCAGAAAATCTCGCCTTTACAAAAAAATCTGACGATTTTTTAAACATAAATTTACACGAACTGCTTTTTTGTCACGACTTATTTGCTAATATTCCTTAAAATTTAGTTTCTTAATGCTATTCCAGTAAATAAAAAATATGTCAAATTTAATTTTTCTAGGCAGTTTTTGTGAAAAACCCTCTTTTTTATTTAATTTTGTGTGTAAACAAACCTTTAAAACTTTTAACATGCAAAACCATAGATAGCCATAGAATATTTCGCTGTCACTGTTCAGAAAAGTCACACAAATTATGTCTTTCTTCTACTTGGTGAGAATTTTCGACACTTTTTGACGTTTATTGGTACGAGTATAGTAGCAATTTATTTCCGCCGTAAAACTAGTCCTGCAGAATATCTTTAAAATATTAAATTTACAAAATGTTATTAAAAAAAATACGCAGTGTCTCTTACAACGTTAGGATAATTATTAAGGACGCTGTGTTTTTATTTTAAATGAGGCAACCCTGCCAAAAAAACCGCGTCAAAACTCATTACGAGATTTTATAATGTTTTACCAGGTTTTATATGTTTGCCATGGGGTATGTGAAACAAACTTGTAAAAACCTAAACAAATCTCATGAACTACTGATTTTTTCTGTAAGTTTTGACGAGAAAAACAGCTTGACTCGTAGAATCTTATAAAACCCTATATCAAACAGCCTAAAAACTCACCAACTTTCATAAGAATCTATGCGGTTTTTTTACCTGGGAATAAGAAGTAAAAAATCGCCACTTTCCAGAATTGTGAAGGGTGAGATTTTCTGAGAATCGTGACCACCTTGTCGCTTTTACTAAAAGTTATTACATAATTATTATTAGAGGCGTACCGAAGGAGAAGTTTTGAGTTGTCCTTCCCCCGGAGCCAACTACATTCCAGAACTCAACCCCCACACAGCCAGTTTCTTGGACGCCACACTATAATTTTTAATTGAACATTCTATTCCGTTATCCTATGTATTCATGACAGTATTGATAGATATAAATAAAAAAAAATCCATTAACTCATCTTACTGAGTTAACAGTAGTTCACTTTCAAATAAGTAAAAATAATAGTCATAATATACAATTCAGTTTTTTAACTTTTAGCACTATCAAAATCAATTTAAATCTGACAAATTATTGATTTTCTGCTATAGTTGTTGTGAGTGTAGTAAATCAATAAAGATATGCTTTTGTTTGTATTCAACAAAACACTTTAAGAATTAAGATTTCAAAATAAAGTAAATAGCAATTTTGTAATTTAAATGAGTCAAAGGAATAATCGCAATATTACAAACGCTCAAAATTTTGTGGAATCTTTTGGTGAAACAAGTAATAATCCAACACCAGTTTTAAATCAAAGTTTTAAACTTGAAAACTTTTCTCATAGTTTAAAATTGGACCTTAGAAGCTTAAAACTAGGTGATCAAAGCGACAACAGTTCCTCAAGTTGGACTACCAATGAATTTGAAGTGGAAAGTACCAAAAAAATTTTGGAAAGTCTAAAATGTTTGGACAAAGCGGTTAAGGGATGTGACGTATATAAACAATATGACGAGGAAGAGATTAAAAAATGGAAAAGTATTTGCTCTGATATATGGTAAGTTTTATAAGTGTCAATACAAAAATGTTTAAAATATTAGAAACGCTAGGTAAAACTCAAAGTAAATACTTATTATTGTTTGTCACATTTAACATAAATTTTATACATATCCCAGGTTTTCTTTGAACTACGCGTGAATATAGTGACTATACCCAAGAAAAATATTAAAATATTAAATATATAATACGTTTTTAAAAAACAACAAGCTTAAGATGACAATAATTTAGTTTTTTTTATATCATACATACTACAAAAGAAAAAAATACTATCAGTTTATAATTTTTAAAAAATTCTTACAATTTTATTGGTGGTTACCTATGTTGAAGTTATTATTCCAATATGATACTTTTCATCTCCACTTTTACTTTTTATCCTTAAATAAATTATATCTGTATTCGACAAGTAATTTGCACAATGATAATAACTTCATTTGGGGGTAAAATTGGATTTACGAACATATATTCTACTAAAAACTAAACTAAAAACAAATGGTCGTCCGATTGAATTTGCAGTGAAGTGTATTTTTCAGTGGCAGTCTCAGGAGGGGGCGGGAGGGGGAGCGATCGCCCCCCCTCCTTTACTCCAGAAAAAAATAGACAACAAAGATGCTGTGGTAACCCTGAAGTCTTTGGAGAAAAAAACGAGAAATTCGTCACGCCAAGAATAAACAAACGCATGACGTACTTATCGCGAAAATCATTGGAAATACAGAACAGTATTATAGAGATATTTATAAATAAGTTTTAGACAAAATCATTTCGCACAAAAAAAGTATTTATGACTTGAACATATTCATACCAAGTTTTATACAACGTGAAGCCAAAATCAAGGCAAAATTAACTAAAGTCGTTTCTAAATTTGAAAGTTTGAGACAATGATGTGTTTGAAATTATCTCTGTGTTTCGGACTTCCATTGTCTATATTTTATTTATACACGACGTGTCGATCAGAGATTGTACTGATCGAAACGTCGTGTATAAATAAAATATAGAAAATGGAAGTCCGAAACACAGAGTTAATTTCGTTTCTAAATACTATAAACTGTTTGATTAATCCAAAACACAAATTCTTTTATTGAGAGAAGTCAGTAAGCTTAAATCAAAACATACCTGATAACGTTTTCGAGGCAATGAACAAGTGTGGCGATATTTTTCCGTTGATAAGAACATTCTTGGATGGTTGCCAGTAAGTAATGCTTCATCAGAAAGAAGCTTCTCATGCCTCAGAAGATTGAAAACATAAGTATACTTAAAAACACTATGTCGGAAATTCATCTGACGGGCTTTGCATTGCTGCATATCAACAGACATATTTTAATTTACATTGAGCGAGTCATTAACGATTTTTTTTTAAGATAGACTTCTTATGTTTGAGATATGCAATCTGAAAAGTAATGTTTCAACTTTTTTTTCAACAAAAGCTTTTGGGATCTCAAAAAAAAAGTATTTAGCTATTAGGTTTTGTTTGTGGTTTGTTTGTTATCTATGTTTTTTTTATAACATAACAAACAAACCACAAACAAAACCTAATAGCTATATATTTTTTTTTAGTTACTCAAGCGCGGATTTCATGGGGATAGGAGTGTAGTTCGCTCCCCCTAATTTTTAACGAAAACATTTAGAAAATCAAAAGTATTGCGGCGCTATAACACCTTTGATATATTTTTTTTTCAAGGGTATCCAGGGGAAATCTTGCATAAGACGCCTGAACTACTTTCCTGCTAGAGTCATTTCTCCTCTACCAGGAGAGCCCGGGTAGTGTCGGATTCCTACCGACTAAAACCTCTCGATTGTGACTCCAACCTGCCAGGTGGCAAGCCACATTCACTGCACTGCAGCCATTACTGGCTTATTGTGCACCCTCTTAGTTCCTAGGCTAACCACTCCATTAGTTTTGTCCCCTGCGCAAGTTTGTACAGGTCCTTAATGGAGTAGCCCCCAGTCAATATTGGGTCTAGTTTAACTACCCCAAATATTATATGCCTTTTGCGATCCAGTGCCTCGCATTGGCATATTACATGTTCTACTGTTTCTGGTTCCTGATTGCATAGTCTGCAGCTCAGGTCTCCGTGATACAGGCCCATGTTGTATAGGTAAACTTTAACCGCCATATGGCCGGTCATAATTCCTATTATAGTTCTCACTTGCATCCTACTATACTTTAGCAGGTCTTTGGTGAGCTTAGCATTTAGGCCTTTGATAAAGGCTCTGCTGTGTACCTTTGATATTTACGGTATTAGTGTAATTTTGTGTCAAAAAAAAAATATTTACGGTATTAGTTTAATTTTGTATCAAAAATGGCATGTGTAGTGTCATTTTCTTAAAACTTTTTGCCTGCTGCGCTTGAAACCATTGATATATTTAAAATTTTAACTTAAAAAATGCATTTTTTAGTGCAATATTCTTACGCTATTATACCGTTTATATTTACGATTTTAGTTTAATTCGACTCAAAAATTGCATTTTTAACGTAATGTTCTAAAAAATTTTTGGCGCATTTAAAATTTTTTTCAAATAAAAAATGTATGAAATAAATAACTTAAAATCTGAGTACCCCCCCCCCCTAGATTTGGGATCAAATTCGCGTTTGTAGTTACTAAGTTTTGTAAATTTGTTCCTCATGAAAATCTATGCTTTATTTATTCTATTTTTTTTTCTTATCGAAACCGCCCCCCCCCCACCCTTTTCAAATGGCTGGGTCCGCCACTCACTTTTTATGCCAAAAGTTAAAAAAATTGGTATTTATTTTAGGTATTATAGTGCTTATAATTTTTTAGGATTCTGGAACAGGCCAATTCCTCATCTGAAAACACTCTTAGATATTCTGCACCAGACAGTGAATCAATCACAGTTTGCCCAGTTGAAAAATGCAATTTGCAATCACCGAAGAAGAAAGAGAACTTGTTAATAAGTGACAATATAATGAAACCAAAAAAGTTAGAGGTTATGGAATCCTTTAAAGTTACTTCACGGAGTCCTATAATGGAACACAGGCAGAATAGTGCAGTATCATTGTTTAACGCTAAGCCATTACAGGAAAAAGCAATAAGTGCTTGTATAAAGAAAAGCGCAACGGCCAAAAATAGCAAATTTCACTCCTCCAGAATTGCTACACATCGAGGGGCCCATGAAGAACTTATTCTTCCATTTATTACGGATCATTATCGGTCTATTTCGGCTTCTGCAAGGAATGCGCACAAAAACATTTTTACAAACCTGGTTAATACTCCTGGTATTAAAGAAGAACAGTCTGATTATAAATCTGATTTATTAAAATTTTTAAGTCATGTGTAAATAAGAATTATATTTTTATTTTATAAAAGGACGTCCTAAAACATTTTTCGTCTAAATACAATAAACAAGAAGACTTTGATTTTTCAAATATGAGGTAAAATATTGCATATTTTGTCCGTGCAAGCAGCACAAAAACAAAAGATAACATAATCTTTTTCGAGTTTTAAATAAAAACTAAAGTCCAAATATGAAATAATATACCCAAATTCAAAATATTTTTTCAAAAAGTTAATATAAAACAAACATAAAATATACAAAAAAACAATTAAACTCAGAGATTTGCGTGATCTGGATTTGTTTGTGCCTACCTACTTAATAGAAATAATCTTTTTTTTTATTAAATATAAATATATAATACATGACAAAAAACAGATCTATTAACTATTAAGAGTAGAGATTATTTTTTTCTGTCAGTGACCATAGCTCAGGAAATGTCGAAGTCACGTTTCAAAACGGATGTGATATCCACACTTTTTGGAGTCAAAATAGACATCAGAATTGGCTGAACTTTAAATGGAAGGCACATTTTGTAAAAAGTAAGAAACGGAGCATTTTTTTAATTTTTTGCAAAATAAGCTAAAATATCTTTCCATGCAAGGCCACCAACAAATGTTTAAATATTTTGAATTGGTAGTCTTAGAAAGAAATTAGTTTTTACAGAATTCATTCACATTCAAAGTTCAGCCAATTCTTATGTTTACTTAATCCCAAAAAGTATGGATATTCTGTGATCCTTTTCGAACGTCACTTTGACATTTCCTAAGCTAAGGTCACTGACAAAAAAAAAACCTCCACTCAGTTATTTTTTATGTTTACTATGGAAGAATTACCAAAAAAATTATTTTATTTTATTTGACAAGATATGTTGTCGGAGCAAAATAGACGAAACTTCTCTGCCTGGTTTTTTTATTTATTTCCAAGTATCAATAGCCATGAGGTCAATTACAGATAGCAAACTCATCTTTAGGACAAGTAAAAATTAATCTATTCACTAACCTAGATTAAAACGGTCAAAATTAATTAGTCGTCTACAGAACACTGATATTTCTGATCTAATAAATTAAATAAATAATAACATTAAATAATTCTAAATAATATTAAAATATTGAATAGTAATATTTACTTGCTAAAAGAAACTGGAACAAGTTAGTTTAAAATAGACAAAAAAAAACACAATAAAAATAACCAAAAAAAAAAACAAGCAACAAAATACATACTTACATTCTAAATTTTGCTTCAATAATCCCATTAAATCAATCAAATCAAAAACTGAACACATTTTGTACACTGGAGCATTTTTGTACAGATTTATACGAGGATATGCTAGATAAAATACATTCCGATTTCTCGAGTTTATTCTATATACTGCAAACTGTAACTGAGCAAGCATGTCTGGATAATCAATTTTTCCTTTAAAATATTAAATATGGTGCATAATATCTCTCCTTTTGCTAAAAGAAAGCCTATATTAAATATGCTCAGAAGGTAGTCCTGGTCACACCCCCTTTGAGTATAAGTTCCATATTTTCGAAAATACATGCATTTGAGGAATTTTCGTTGTATCCTTTCTATTAATGTAACCCACATAGTGTAGTGCGGAGACCAAATTATGCTTGCATATTCTAAAATGGGAACTACTAAACTATCGAAAAGATGTAGACTCACATCTATTTTCCTTCACCACCTTCTGTGCACTTTCAATTTTAGATGCTATATGACTAGAGAATGATAAGTTTGTATCAAATCTGACACCAAGATCCTTCTGCTAACTCGTTTAAGACTAGAACCACTTAATTTATAATCATAATGTACAACATTGTGGTCAAGGTAAAAAACATACACGTACACTTTGCAATATTCAATCTTAAACCATTGTTTTCACACCAATCAATAACATTGCAAAAATCGTTTTGGAGTTTCTCACAGTCTTCGACAGAATTTATTTGGAAAAAACATTTGAAATCATCCGCAAACTGGAGGGCTATAGCATTTTCAATGTTGCCAACAATATCATTAATTATTGCCAAGAAGAGGAGAGGACCTAGATTAGAACCATAAGGTACACCAGATGTACTCTTAAAAATTTGTGATTTGCAACCTTTAACTTCAATAAATTGAAACCTAAAAAAAAAAGTTAAAAAACCTCCAAATCAGTTACTTCAACCGAAAGAATCAAAAGATCAAAAGATCTTGGGTGGAAATAACGAAAATTCAACCTTGGATGAGCGTCCCACAAGGAACACACAAAAGATCAAAGCGAAAAGAGAAATGATTAAACGATGTTTCGCCCTGGGTAACCAGCGTGGGCTCATCAGTAGTTTCACTGGTCACCCTCCACTGTACATCATTAAACACCATCATACACTTTGATTTACAACTTTGAACCACATTTCGTCAGTCCTGACGTGTTGATATTTCCAATAGCTCTACGCTCCTAAGGTGATTAAAACAAAAAAGGAAGTTAAAAACCTCCATATCAGTTACTTCAATCGAAAAGAAACTAAAAAACAAAAGATCAAAAGATCTCTGGTGGAAAACAACGAAAATTCAAACTTGGATGAGCATCCCACAAGAAACACAAAAAGGACCAAAGCGAAAAGAGAGATGATCAAGCGATGTTTCGCCCTGGGTAACCAGCGTGGGCTCGTCAGTGGTTTCACTGGTCACCTGCCCCAGACATCATTAAATATCATCATACCATTTGATTGCCAAATTTGAATCACTCACAAATAGGCATCGTTCCGCACTGGTACTTATCTAAGTCACCTAATACGGGTTCGTACTGACGTGTTAATATTTCCAATAGGTTTACGCTCCTAAGGCGACTAAAATAAAAAAGGAAGTTAAAAACCTCCATATCAGTTACTTCAACCGAAAAGAAACTAAAAAACAAAAGATCAAAAGATCGCGGTTGGAAAACAACGAAAATTCAAACTTGGATGCGCATACCACAAGGAACACACAAAGGACCAAAGCGAAAAGAGAGATGATCAAGCGATGTTTCGCCCTGGGTAACCAGCGTGGACTCGTCAGTGGTTTCACTGGTCACCCGCCCGAGATAAGATCAGAAACAGGAGCGTATACCTATTGGAAATATTAACACGTCAGGACGAACCCGTATTAGGTGACTTAGATAAGTATCAGTACGGAACGATGCCTATTTGTGAGTGATTCAAATTTGGAAATCAAAGTGTATGATGATGTTTAATTATGTCTGAGGCGGGTGACCAGTGAAACCACTGACGAGCCCACGCCGGTTACCCAGGACGAAACATCGCTTGATAATTTCTCTTTTCGCTTTGGTTCTTTGCTCGGGTTCTTTCTGTGTTCCTTGTGGCATGCTCATCCAAGTTTGAATTTTCTTTGTTTTCCATCCGAGATCTTTTGATCTTTTGTTTTTTAGTTTCTTTTCGGTTGAAGTAACTGATATGAAGGTTTTTACCTTTCTTTTTTGTTTTAATCGCCTTAGGAGCGTAAACCTATTGGAAATATTAACACGTCAGGACTAACCCGTATTAGGTGACTTAGATAAGTACCAGTACGGAACGATGCCTATTTGTTAGTGATTGAAATTTGAAAATCAAAGCGTATGATGATGTTTAATGATGTCTGGGGCGGGTGACCAGTGAAACCTCTGACAAGCCCACGCTGGTTACCCAGGGCGAAATATCGCTTGTATGTGGGATGCTCATCCAAGTTTGAATATTCGTTGTTTTCCATGTTGTTGATCTTTTGTTTTTTAACTTAAAATTACTCTGTAAACTTGATTCGACCTCCTAGAGATATGTGTTGTAGGTCATTTTAATCTTATGTTTAGTTATACTTCCAAGTGTAATATATTTATAACGCCAATAATTAGATATGCTATTTTGGAATTTTAGAAAACTTTTATGTTTTTTTTTAATGAGTTTTATGATTTCTTTATTAAACCACACTGGATATTTTTTGTCTACTTGTGTAGATTTTGGTACACTCTGCTGAAATATATTATTAAGAATGTCATAGAAGTAAGTAATGGTCAAATTAACATTAGTAGTATCTTCTAAAACGGTCCAATTTTTGCTTTTAAATGCAAATATGAATATGCATTAGTGGAAAATCGGTCTTTTTGAAAATTTAGTTGTACAAATAACTTTGCGGTGTTCAACAGGAGACTTAGTTTTTAAACACAAACTCAAACAGGGATGGTGTTTGTCCACTGGAGGTAGAGAGTCATCTATTCTGCCAACCTGAACATTCTAAAAAGAGGCAATCACAAGATCTAATATAACATTATTATGATTTCGTATTTGATTTAACTGAGTAAGGTTATTGAATAATAAAAATGATTTTAACAGATTTAGGGTATTATTGCAAGACAACGGATTAATATAACTGGGAATGTTAAAGTCTCCGATTATAATAAATTCCTTATTACAGGTATTACTGTTCAAATAATGCTCAATCTTGTCGAATAATTTTTCATATACGTCACTAGAACTCTCCGGGACAAAGTAAACCACTACTATGTAAAGAAAAGTAGCATTTAGTTTTATCCGCGACCGTACAAATGTTTCTCACGAGCAATAATACCCCGCCTCCTTGAGATTAGTGATTAATCTGTCACGATCTTTTCTAAATGGACACTTATTCGGAAAATAAAATTCAGAATCACTTATTGACTCATTCAACCAAGATTCAGCGATTGCTATAATATCGTGATCATTATTTACTATGTTTAGCTTAGGTTTTTCTAATTTAGTTTTAACCCCTCTACAATTCTTATATAAAATTGGTAAATTATCAATTATGTTATTGCTCGGTTTACTAGTTCTTGCATAAAATTTATGCCAGAGTTATTTAGAGAAGTCCAATTAGAACTGGACAGCAGTTCTGTTTCGGGGCAAGAAATATCGACACCATCGATAGATGAAACAAATGAAAGGTTATTTAACAAAGGAACATTAATTTTCTCTCTTGGTGCATCATTGACATTTACATTTTTGTCGATATAATTTTAAATTAAATTTTTATTACTCAAACATTTTAGAGCGTTACAAATTAGTCCTGATAGTTTTAAATTTGCATGCTCGTACCTAATGCATTACAACTCTCAATAAAAGAGACCTTATTACAAGAAAATTTTTCAAAATTTTGAACTAAAGTACTCACCCAGTAAACACAAGCCTTACGGCAAGAAAGCGGTTTCTAGGCGGCACTAGTGGGCAGCGGTAAACCACTTGCTTACCGAAACCTTGCAGCAAGCGGCGCAGGCGTGGCTAACTCATTTTGGCAAATTGCGTTTCTAGCCTGACATGGCCATCAAGCGTGATGCCACCCGTAAATATAAGGTAGCTGCACAAAAGAAATCCACAAGGTGGAAAAGGTGTGGCTAATCGCTTCGGTAAATTATCTTTCTTGCCAGACGAGGCAATCAAGCGAGCTGCTATTGATTGGTTAACGCGGCTTTACGAAACAATTCCGAAAGGTGGCATATTGGTGGCTAGCCTTTTCGATATATTATCTTTCTAGCCAGACGAGACAATCAAGCGTGCTGCCATTGATTGGTTAAGATGGCTTTACGAAACGATCCCAGTAGGTGGCATATAGGGGGCTAGCCACTTCGGCATACTATCTGTCTAGCCAGACGAGGAAATCTAGTGTGCTGCCATTGATTGATTAAAATGGCTTTACGAAACAATCCCGAAAGGAGGCACATAGGTGGCTAGCCGCTTCGGCAAATAATCTTTTTAGCCAGACGAGGCAATCAAGTGTGCTGCCATAGAATGGTTAAGATGGATTTACGAAATAATCCCAGAAGGTGGCATATAGGAGGCTAGCCACTTCGGCATATTATCTGTCTAGCCAGACGAGGAAATCTTGTGTGCTGGCACTGATTGATTAAGATGGCTTTACGAAAGAATCCCGAAAGGTGGCATATTGGTGGCTAGCACCTTCGATACATTATCTTTCTAGCCAGACGAGGCAATCAAGCGTGCTGCCATTGATTGGTTAAGATGGCTTTACGAAACAATCCCGAAGGGTGGCGTATAGGTTGCTAGCCGCTTCGGCATATTATCTGTCTAGCCAGACGAGGGAATCTAATGTGCTGCCATTGATTAATTAAGATGGCTCTACGAAAGAATCCCGAAAGGTGGCATATTGGTAATTAGCCCCTTCGATATATTATCTTTCTAGCCAGATGAGGCAATCAAGCATTCCAGTAAACACAAGCCTTACAGCAAGAAAGCGGTTTCTTGACGGCACTGGTGGGCACCACTAGTTGGTAAACCACTTTGCTTACCAATAGTTTGCAGCAAACGGCGAAGGGGTGTCTAACTATTTTGGCATATTGTGTTTCTAGCCGGACATGGCCATCAAGCGTGATGTCTCTCGTAAATATTATGTAGCTGCACGAAGGAAATCCCCAAGGTAAAAAAAGTGTGGCTAGTCGCTTCGATATTTTATCTTTCTAGCCAGACGTGGCAATCAAGGGTACCGCTTTTGATTGGTTTGGATTTCTTTACAAAAAAATCTTGAAAGGTGGCATATAGATGCCTAGCCGCTTCGGCATATTATCTCTTTTGCCATTGCAGACGAGGCAACCAAGCGCGCTACCTTTTTTATTGGTTAGGATGGCTTTACGAAACAATCCCGAAAAGTCGCATATAGGTGGCTAGCTGCTTCGGCATACCTATTATCTTTCTAGCCAGACGTGGCAATCAAGGGTACCGCTTTTGATCGGTTTGAGTTTCTTTACGAAAAAAATCCTTAAAGGTGGCATATAGGTGGCTAGCCGCTTCGACATATCATCTTACTAGCCAGACGCGGCAATCAAGCGTGCTGTTACTTAAAATATAATCGTTGCGTGGTCGGCATTTATCCAGAGCCATCTAGACGAGCAGTTAATCATTACTCAGTTATAATATTTGTCAGTCTAGAAGGCAGATGGCGTTCTTTTCAATATTATATTTTTTCAGTACATAATATTTTTATACATATAGGTGGCCAAGATTTTTAAAATTCAAATTTTATCAATCTTTATAAAGTCTAGCAATTAATAGGTACTATACAAATATAATGGTGATGGCTCGCTCCAAGAACTTGCAAAGCGCTCAGCTATCACGAGGCTGCTTGTTAGTGGTATTTGAGGCGACGTGCAAGCGGCTATGTCCGAGCGGCCATTTTATAGCCACTAGCGGTTTGCCGATGAATCTGTTGGCAACGTTCTGGCGGCCGGTAATTTTTTTTAAAATTTTTTTAAATTTTTCTAGGGTGTGTGGAATTCGGATGATTTCTGGCTTTTTTATAACGCTCTTTGCCTGCTCTTCAGTTTTTGTATAAACATTAAAGTCACCTACAGACTTTGTGACATTTAATCGCATAGTCAGATCATTTATTTCTCTAACATATAAGTCTTGAGCATTAGATAAAGAAGTGATTTTAGTTTCAAAGACGGATTTGGAATTATGTAGAACCATCATCTCTTTTTCAAGTGTCTTGATTGTTAATAAATGGGTATGAAGTTCTTTATTGAGTCTCTGATTGGATTTTATTAGATCAGTCAATTCCAATTTGATGGTCAATCGTAGATAAATAGTTTTTTTAACCTCCAAAACCTCATCATCTAGCGTTTGAGTACGTCTCTCAAGGCGTATAATATGATCATCCTTCATTTTCATCTCCTTAGTAAACATATCAATTTCCGTTTCAAGATTGCTGACGTATTTTTCTTTAAGAACTAATTTCTGACTAAGCTAATCATAATGCTGACAAAAGAATAGGAGGGAATAAAAGCGCATCAGTTTCAGTGGTGCATAAAACCTCATAAAAAACACACCTGAATTTTATCAGTTTTTATAAGGTCTATGATCTTTTGTGAGGCAAAATTTTAGGATTTTAAAAGTTTGTAAGAATTTATGAGGTATGATGATGATTTTGGTAAGAATTTATGTGGTTTCATATGTGTGTTTTTATCTCATCCTATAATTAGTCAGACTAATAAATGTTTATAAAATTTGATAAGTGCAAACATTTTTTTCAACATATTTGATGGTTTTATTATTAAAAGCACGATTTTCTAAGAGATTTTATAATCAAACCGACATATCAACTTTTATGGATGGGTTTCTATAATTACATTCTTTTTCTTTTATGATGTATTATGGGATTATATAAACCGATATTTTTATAGTTTTCTGACAGATTTTATAGTCAAACCAACTCATAACATTTTATGGGTTTCTATGATTACACCCTTGTTTTTTTATAATGTTTTAAGAGTTTGTAAAAAAACATGTTTTCGTGTTTTCTATTCTATATACTTACAATATTTTATAGATTTTTATGTTTCCACCCTGTCAAAAAAAAAACTCATTAAATCTCATAAAAAACACACCTGATTTTTATCAGTTTTTTCGACCACCTGAAAACTAATTAAAAAAAGCTATACTTAATATACTTACTTCTACAAAAAAATATTTTATGACTCATGAACTCATCTGATCCAAAATTCATAATCCCCTTCCTTAAAAACCTTTGTATGCCAATTTTGATTGAAACCGAAAAAACTAAATCTTTTTCCCCCTCCACGTCCCTCGTTAGAGAGAGGTGGGTACCTGAGAATACCATATTATTGTATTTTCACCGGAACTATAAACGCATACCATATTTGAACACAATCGGATGTGGATAAGTCAGCTAAAATTGGTTAGCAAAACATGACCGAAAATCGTCCATCTTGAATCCCCAAAAGCCCCCGTATACCAATTTTGGTTGAAATCGGAGACCCCCCTCCACACCCCTCGTAGAAGGGAGGGGTGCCTAAGAATCTCCATGCCCAAGTGCCCCGACACACCTAATTTCAACGAAATCGGGAGTACTTCAACTGTACCTCCTTCCACCCCCTTCGAGTAGGGGGAAGGTGTCAATTTCATCACACTATATTCTTGTGTTCTTCAACTGTACTCCCCTCTACCCCCTTCGAGTAGGGGGGAGCTGTCAATTTCATCACACTATATTGTTGTGTTGTTACCGCAACTATACGGGGTTGGCCATTTAAAAGGGTTCACCTGTTTTTTTTTCAAAAACTGTCAAGAATTGAAGAAAATGGTGAAACTTTACCTCTATTTTTTCAATAGTGAAAGTGAATCGAGTGATACCTTGTTTTGAAGGTCTCCTGAATGTCTTGATAATCATGTAAAAATTTCGAAAATCTATCGATTCGTTTTTGAAATATTTACTGGCCAACCCTGTATAAGCATGCCAAATTTGAAGCCGATCGGATGTCGGGAAGTTGGTCAAAATTAAGTTGCAAGATTCCACCCGAACAAACATATCTTGTTCGTTACATAGATAGATACATTGCAAGTTAAAAAAAAGCTTCTAAAAAAAATAGTTTTTTGCCTAATAAAATCTCATAAAAATTTATCAAAGTAACATCTCTCCCGCAGCTCCTGGCGACAAATAAGTACTTATACGAGAATAATTTTCTATTAGATATGTAGATATTGTGCAAGCACAAGGAGTGTTATTTTATTATAGTGGGTTAGGTTGTCATAGTTGTTAGTTTAGTTTGACTGTATATTAATCTCTTACCTTACTTCTACTACTATTACTACTACTACTACTATTATTACTACTACTACTACTATTACTACTAATACAACTGCTAAAATTGAGCTGTTATTTTTTTAGTTTCGAATTTCGCAGGTAGATCTTATAAAATCTTATAAACCTTTATGAGGAACTGTCATATTAAAAATCATAAAATATTGTAAACTTTTATAGCCAACTGGCTGATAAAATATGATGAAATCCTATGCGGGATTCGTGTTTCACTTTCACTAGTCAAAAATTATAAAATATCATAAGTTTATATGAGCATAGATTATAAAAACTTTTGATGTTTTATCTGTTATTTGCTATGATCTTTTATGAGATTTTTTTGGCAGAGACAAGTTGCCACAATCTTTATATATAAATCGTTTGCAACCATCACAGTGACATTCAAAGAGCTCGGCAAAAGTTAGACAAACCGCACAGTTGGATGCCATATATATGCCACAAAAATTTTAATTTATTATATTAAATTTGTTCTATGTTCAATTATCTTATTATAAAGTTCAGTGCTTCAAAATTTGTCGTCCTACATTCTTACTAATTTCGGTGATAAAAAAGGAACAAAAAAATTGTATAAAATTGGGTTGAGTTAATTTTTATTAAAATATAGCAAAACGATCACGCCGTTAATCACACCATAGCTTAATTAACAGTTTGAGTTAAGCACTTTTGATAAAAATTTTATATTTCACAACAAGTACAAACACTCAAAAATACATCTACACTATTTTTTTTTATTATTTGCAACTTTAATCAACCAAAACTTAACAACTTTATGGAGAATTTTTAAGCACATGAAACAATTAAAGATGTGTATTCTTGATGTTTTGGTCGGTCTAAGAACTATAAGCTGATTTTGTTTGTATTGTATATTTTCTTTCTTAACGGTTTCTATCAAAAAAAGAAACCCAATTCACGCATGATAAATGCAAGGTTTCTCCAAATTGCAGTTATTCAAATGATAATTAAAATCTATATGGTTTAATTGTATATAAAAATATACAGTTTTACATTTGTCAACATTCAGGGATAAATTGTTAAAACAAAATCAATGAATAGCGAGCTTTCCCTCAAAAAAGGTAATGGTAACCATTTTTGAGGGAAAGCTCGCTATTCATTGACTTTGTTATTTATTCACCCTCACTAAATCCCTTTTTAAATAAATTGTTATATTTACACCATGCTGAAAACCTATTCAACTCTTGTTGCAGAATATGGCAATCCTCCAAACTTCTTCTAATTCTAAAGAATTTTAGATCATCAGCAAGGCAAAACCTTAAACTCGGCGGAGAGCGAATTCTCTATTTTTATTACCTGGCGTCTTTCTTTTACCTTTTGAAAATCCGTGTTGTTGGTTTATAATTATGTTTCGAAAATATGGTGCAATTTTATCTGTGACTATTGATCTAAACAATTTATTTTATCTCCGCTTTTGAATATTGGGGTAACATAACTTAGCTTCCAAGCTCTCGGAAAATATCCTGTATAAAATGATCTACTACAAATTTTAGGTTTCTGTGTAGTTTAAATATTTTTTTCTAGGACCACATATGAATATAATGGGTTTCACACGATTTGCATCCTTAGAAAATGTTAAATTTCACCCGTGTGCCGAAATTTTTTGCGCACATGTGCGGAAAAGCAGTTTCACAAAAATTAGTGCAATTCAACAGTGTTCGTAGGAAAAGTCTCGGGAAAAGTAGCGTACACAAAGTAACTTTCTTACACTCGCGTGTTGTTTTTTACAATGTGTAACTTTCTTTTTTTGTTATGTAATATACTATTACTTTGTTTTGTTTCGATTTAATCATCAATATTTTTTATTTTATTTCTTTTCTAAGCGTTTTTAAAAATGTCCCGATTTTGCATCAAATATCCTGATAATTTAGAACAAATTTCTAGATAAATCTAAATTAAAAGTTGGCAAGCCTAGATGGAGATAAAAAATTTCTAATCAGATTTTGAAAATTCAATATGGCGGATTCAAGATGGATGATTTTTGTCATCTTTTGCTAACCAATTTTAACTAACTTACACACATACGATTGACTTCAAATTTGGCATGCACTTATATTCTGGTGACAATACAATAATATATCATTATTAGGCACCTCTCCCCCTACAAGGTGAGTGGAGGCGGAAAAACCATCTAAGTTTTCAATTTCAATTTCAACCAAAATTGGTATACGGGGGCTTTTGGGGATAAGAAATACGAATTTTTGCTAAGCAATTTTAACTGACTTATCCACATCCGATTGTGTTCGAATTTGGTATGAGTTTATAGTTCCGCGGTCAAAATGCAATAATATGGTATTCTCAGGTACCCACCTCCCTCTAACGAGGGAAGTGGAGGGGGAAAAAGATTTAGTTTGTTCGATTTCAGTCAAAATTTGCTAACAGGGGTTTTTAAGGAGGGGGATTATGAATTTTTGATCTGATTAAAAAATTTCAATACGGCTGATTCAAAATGGACGATTAAGGATACAAATCTAAAAATTAATCGATTTAAATCAAAATTGGCACAGGGGTTTTTCGGGAAGGGCATATGAATTTTTGAACAGATTTGAAAATTTCGATATGGCGGATTCAAAATGGACGATTTAGGGTACAAATCTAAAAATTAAAAAATACATTTTTATTAAAAATAACTTTTAAAGAACAAGCTTTTATAAAATGCACTCATAAGTAGAAGATAATTTTTTATCTTTCTTATACCATAATAAAAGCGATGGGCGCAAATTAAAAATTTTAACGGAGCAATAAAGATAGTGGATTAAATTAATAAAAAGAAACTGCAAAAAGGTTATATTTTTTATATTTGGCATAGTAATATCTAATACCAAAAGGTAAAATTCCAGTCGAGGATCCCCTATTTTCCGGCCCCAAAAACCAAGATCACGGCTGTCAAAGATGGGAGAACATGTGTTTTCTACGTTTTTAGAAAAATCAAATTGAAATCAATTGGGTAATAGTAAGGAAATCTCACTCAATACAAAAATATAAAAAAAATTTACATATGTCCGTCAAAACAAAATGGTGGTCAGATTTCAAAAATTTAGTTTTTCATTGATTTTTTCTTTACTTTTTAAGTGATGATCTTTTTTAATGTCTCATATTATAGCTACTGACCGGCTTCTTGATCTCACAATAAAAAAGATTAGAGTTTATAAGCGGTTGCAAAGATGGCGCTTGATATGTCAAAAATATAAGAGACCTTATTAACCTATAGACAACATTAAAAAATATATTTTTATATCTATCGAGAAAAAAGTACTTTTTCCCTTATGGTGCGCTATTTACAGTAACGCCATGCAATATATCAATTTGTACTAAATCGAGGATGCTTTTCTCAAAAATTGCAATAAAAATGGCACATGTCATTATCAAATCAAGATGGCTGCGATTAAAATAAAAAAAGTTGTTATTTTTCTGCACGTTAGCAATTTTGCACAAACCAAAGCAGTTTTAGGATTACTTAAATTAGTTTTAAATTTTTGTGTCAAATAATAAAGAAATTTGTTTGAAAAATGTTTCAGTTAAAATGACGGACGATTAAGTAAAAAAAACTTTTTTTTTTGTTTCTTCCTCAAGTTAAACACAAAGCACTTGGCAAAATATTGGGTTGCGCTAACTAAGATTTAGTCATTCCAAGAAATAAAAACAAGTGACGTATGTCATTCACAAATTAAAATAGCGGCGACTAAAACAAAAAAACAACATTATGTTTCTGTTCATTTACATTATTTCACAAACATAGGCAGTTTTAGGATGAGCTAAATTAGTTTTACATTTTCGGGTAAAAAAACAAATTTTTTATATTCCAGTTAAAATGGCGAACAGTTGGCAAAATATGGGACACGTTGGTCAAATCACGTTTTAAATTCTCTCAAGAAAAGCCATTGAATTTGATTTCTTTATTAACCCAATTCATATTATTAAGACTAATGTAATGTTACAATTAGGACTTTAGTTTTTTCAAAGGAAAACATATCAAATATAAAAGTTTTTAGCAAGTATCCAGTACCTAAACAGGGGCGTGTGGGGCCCAAGGCATATTGGAAGCCTCTTCGTAGCCTTGCCTTATAAAAAAATCAAAAAATAAAGAATGTGATATATATAAAAAAAATACGCAGTGTTTATCTTACGAAAAAAAAATCACTTTTTTGTAAAACTGCTTTTGTTTGTGAAAAAATGTGTTATTTTAATCGCCGCCATTTTGGCACGAAAATGACATATTATCTCATTTTTTTTTAAATCTGCATCTTTAATCTAATTAAATCTAATATTTCATCATGTATTTTTTGTTTAAATTAGGAAAAAAAAAAAACTTTTTTTTTACTGAATCGTCCGCCATTTTAACTGAAGCATTAAAATTTGATTTTTTTTTGACACAACGATTTAAAACTAATTAAGCTCATCCTAAAACTGCTTTTGTTTGTAAAAACATGTAAACGAACAGAAAAATAAAGTTGTTTTTTTATTTTAGTCACCGCCATCTTGATTTGTGAATTACATATGTCACTTTTTTTATTTTTGGAATTGCTATGTCTTACTTAGCGCAACGCAATATTCTGCCACGTGTTTTGTGTTTAATTTTAAAAAAAACACTTTTTTTTTACTTAATAGTCCGCCATTTTAACTCCATCATTAAAATTTGTTTCTTTTTGATAAAAAAATTTAAAACTAATTTAATTCAGCCTAAAACTGCTTTGGTTTTTGTAAAATTGCTAACGTGCAGAAAAATATTGACGTTTCTTAATTTTAGTTGCGGCCATCTTGGTTTGGGAATGACATATGTCATTTTTTTTGCAATTTTTTTTGCATGACGTTAGTGTAAATACCACACCAGAAAGGTTTTTTTCGATAGTTTGGCCGCCATTTTGAATATCAAATGTCAAATCAAATGTTTTTTAAAATTATAGTAGAGACGAGTTCATTGCTAATAACATTCTACTATTTTTTTTTTAAATGTTGTCTATAAATTATTAAGGTCTCTTACATTTTTGACATATCAAGCGCCATCTTTGTACCCGCATATAAACTCTAATCTTTTTTAATGTGAGATTAAGAAGCCGGTCAGTAGCTTTAATATGAGATATCAGAAAAGATCATCACTTAAAAAGTAAAGAGAAAATCAACGAAAAACTTAATTTTTGAAATCTGGGCGCCATTTTGTTTTGAAGTGACATAATATGTCAACTTTTTTTATATTATTATAATAAATTTTAATGGGATTTTTCTGAAAACGCAGAAAATACATTTTTTCCTAACTTTGACAGCCACCATCTTGGTTTGTGGAGCCGGAAAATGGAGGATCCTCGACTGCAATTTTAGCTTTAGGTATTAAGTATCACTATGCCAAATATAAAAAAATGTACCCTTTTTGGACCTTTCTTTTCAAAATCCCTACGAATTTACTCCACTAATCCGTTAGACCGTCAATGCAACTACAATAGGCAATCGTTATAAAAAAAAGTGACAGCCTGATGCAAACCCAGCATTAGGCTATAAATGGCCTTTTGACAATATATATATATGGGACCTCGGTCCAAAAAAAGTACGGAAATGTCCCCTCGTCCCCCCCCCCGGTCCGGGACCCCGTCATTTTCTGCCGGCATGCCTGACATAGACCATCAATATCCAAATCCGTGAGACCGTCCATTCATGCCAAACAATTGATAGTACACAGTACTAAGACAGGCGATTTGATTCCACATACCCTCCATCTTGTTGCATGATGACTTTAACACTATATACAAGTAAATCGTGCGACAAGCATGCGTGTGTATGTCCGGCTTAAGTGTGGCAGCAAACCTGACCGTTTTAGTTCTTTAATGAAACATGAAAACTAAAAAAGTGGAAAGGGTAAAGAAGCAAAATGGTACCTAGTCCTTTTAAAAACAGATTATATAAATTATGAAGAAAATCCTGCTTTTTAAAAATAAAAGTACAGCAAACAAAAACCTGGATTTTAGCTCTTTTAAGAGCTCAACGGTGGTTACCTATAATTTTGGGTTAGGTTGGGTTGGGTTGGGTTGTAGTTTTTGATTGTCCAACAGCAATTTTAAATAAAAAGTAACAACAGCTGGGAAACTAAGCGCGGGCCAGCATGTGGCCTTGGTCTTTGAGTTTCTATATAAATATCTGTCCGAAAATGGTTACAGGCCTAGGCCTTTTGTCTATACTATCCGGTCAAGAAAATGTCCAATTCTTACTCAGTGGGTCAACAATAGGCTTTCTATAAACTTCGGGGGAGTGTATCACCGTGTATCAACCAAAAGGCTTTTACTAGCAAAGTGTGATCCAACCATCCCCCGGAGTGTCCTTCACTGGGCCGAACTTTTCCCGCAGCAAGTATGTTTACTAAGTTGTGACTATCGTCATACGGCGCCAATTTCTCTTCATATTTGCATTATTTTATTTTCTTACATCGAGAAAAATGAGTCAAATAGAATATATACTTGAGTTTTTTTTTTGGAAATAATATAAAATACACCTGTATTAAATATTCGCATCATTTGTTTTCTGCGATGTATAATAGAGACCTTTTGCACCTATAATTTTGATGCCTTTTTACTTTATCGGTTATTTCGGGCATGCCGAGTTACGAGGTAATAACGGAATCCCCTACTAACCGATAAAGTTTCACGTTACCTGCGGGAGAATACCGTATCTCCTATAATTGACATGGTTGCCGACAGTAAAACGTTAAGTAGAAAAACAAAAAATTTAGGTTTATTTTTGAATGCAAATATGTTCTGTATTCTTTTTAATTGTAAATATAAGTGTTAATTTTTGTTTAATCATTTTCTTTGGCTAGAATTTCGTAAGAAATGTAAAACATTGATTTGCACTGGCAACTATGATAAGTGATTCCGATCTGTTTATCATAACATCCCTTTTCTCTGTTGTATTTTTAAAAATTATTAATAATTAAAATTCACCGTAAAAGACACAAGAATAAGATATTCTAAATGAAAAATATTGTGGGACAAATTCTTTTTGTAAATCTCTTATAATAATAAATACCGTTTAAAGTGGGCCATAAACAAATCAAAAAAGCAAAAACTAAAAATGCTGTCTTAAAAATAATGTGACGTTAGCTACGTCACAAAGCGTTATTAAGCGATAAAGTAACCTAAAGGGGATTTTTCATAAGAGGTGCAAAAGGTCTCTAATTTTTCCGAAGTTCGATTTCTACAAAGTACGATTTTGCCATTGTTTATTTCTATGAAATACGTTTTCTCTATTGTATTTTTTCTACGAACTATAGGGACTTCCTGGCAGTGTTGCCAACCGTACCGTAATAGTGGTATTTGTACCGTTTTCGGATCCTCTTGTACCACGTACCACCGACCCCACGATGGTACGCCAAAAATACCACTATTTCGACATTCACAGAAAAACAACATTTTAGCCAAATACATCAACCAGTTAAGTCTCAAAATATAAAAATTGGACTTGAATAATTTTAATTTTAAAATTTAGGCAAAAAGTCCTAAATCTGTTGTGCAATCCGCATTCTAATGCCCAATGTGAGAGGGTGTTTAGTAAGGTAAATCTTAAACAAAGTAATAAGCTGATTACAAAGACAGTTAGTGGCGCAATTCTTTCTTCATAATGTGTTAAGTATAACAATACAAACTGTGTCAAATTTGAGCCCACCCTTAGTATGTACAGAAAATTTAATGTTTTAATGTACGATCACAAAAAAATGCACCAAATTCCGAAAATCAACTTCAAGCAGGTGAAGATAACTTTGAATTATTTAATTAAGTAGTTAGTTTTAGGTCAATATTCATATGGTTAACCTTTTTGTTGTTTCAGTGGCTTTTTAAATATTTTTGCTGTTAAATATATGAAAACATAAAATTAGATTTTGTTTTATTATGTTTTCTTTCTTTCTCAGTTAAAAAAAGTGAGAGGGCAATAGAAATTATATTTCTTTCTTGCTAAGTACGACAAGTGAGTAGCAAAAAGTAGTCGAAACGGATTCTGCATAAACATTCTAGCGGAAGATTGCTATTTTGGGACATATTTTAAAAAAAGTGTCGCGTACCACTATTTCTTCCAATGTACCACTAATTTTCGGTCGATTGTAACATCTCGATGCTTAAAGTGGTTGGCAACACTGCTTCCTGGGTATATATAATAATTATGTCTCTCTCTGTCATTTGCTATGCTCTTGCGTCTCGTGACGTCCGATCGGTAACTACCGGTATTTACAGGTTGTCTGCATTAAAATTCGCCCCTTACCCACGTGCTGTTTTCTTGTTGGGGTTACGGTTAAATAGCAAATTTTTGTGAGCTTACCATAGTTACTATTGTTCTCTTTTTCTAAATACATTGGGCTGAGAGAAAGAAAACTGCACCGGAATGACGTGCACTTAACCTCAATTTTTGGTTTTGTTGATATTTTAATTTTTTTTCGGTAAGAAATTCCTCATTTGGATTTTAGATTATATTAGCATATGGACGGATATAAGTTGTTAAAATGGTAAGTTTTAATTACATTAACAAGCAAATATCTTAATTATGCAGTATACGGTTTTCTGCCATTTTTGACTTTATGGAAAATTCTTTATATTCTATATATTATATTCTCTACTAGGGTCTCTAGGACCCCAAATCCGTCGACGCCGGTTGTGTTTTTTTAAATTTTCTTTTGTTTTTTTTTTAATTTTTCACTAAAACAACCCAATCCAACACAGCCCAAGCAAACCTAACCGAAACCAATCAATCATAAAAAATTATGCAGTATACGCTTTTCTGTCATTTTTGATTTTTTATGAAAAATTCTTTATGGGGGCACCTACTAGGGTCGGTAATTATGCAGTATACGGTTTTCTGCCATTTTTGATTTTTTTTGAAAAATTCTTTATGGGGGCACCTTCTAGGGTCCCTAGGACCCCAAATCCGTCTGCGCCGTTTGGGTTTTTTTTTTGATTTTTATTGTTTTTTTTTTAATTTTTTTTCATTAAAACAAACCAAACCAACCCAACCCAACCCAACCTAATCCAAACCAACCCAAAAAAATTAAAAAAACCCTTTACAACCCGCCCTGGGCACCCTTTTTAAAAAAAAAAAAAAAATCGGGCGCAGGCGGATTTGGGGTCCCTAGGACCCCAAATCCATCTGCGCTGGTTGGTTTTTTTTATTTTTTTTTGGTTTTTTTAAATTTTTTTTCACTAAAACAACCCAAACCAACACAGTCCAACCCAACCTAATCCAAACCAACCCAAAACAATAAAAAAAACACATTACAACCCCCCCCCCGGGCACCCTTTTTTCTCATAAAAAAAAAATCGGGCGCAGGCGAATTTGGGGTCCTAGGGACCCTAGAAGGTGCCCCCATAAAGAATTTTTCAAAAAAAATCAAAAATGGCAGAAAACCATATACTGCATAATTACCATTTGGGGTCCTATTGACCCTAGTAGGTGCCTCTATAAAAAATGTTTCATTCATAAAAAATGAAAAATGGCAGAAAACTGTGTACTGCATAATTACCGTACCTTATCTTAAAAGTTGTGATAATCATGATCCTATCAGAACAACTTAACCTTATATTTATTTAAATATTAAAAAAGCAGGTTAAAATGAACTTCAGGGTAACCAGGGCGTCAAGGTGAGGGTAAGTTACCTTACCTCAAGGTTAACCTAAAAACATATTGGCTTAGCAGCAAAAAGTAATTATGCACTAAACGGTTTTCTGCCATTTTTGATTTTTTATGAAAAATTCTTTATGGGGGCCCCTACTAGGCTCCCTAGGACCCCAAATCCGCCGGCGCCAGTTGTTTTTTTTTTATTTTTTTTTTCACTAAAACAACCAAATCCAACACAGCCCAATCCAAGCTAAGCCAACCCAACCCAAAACAATAAAAAAAACACATTTTCTCTTTAAAAAAAAAACCGGCGCCGGCGGATTTGGGGTCCTAGGGACCCTAGTATGTGCCTCTATAAAGAATTTTTCATAAAAAATGGCAGAAAACTGTATACTGCATAATTACCCTAGGGACCCTAGTAGGTGCCCCCATAAAGAATTTTTCATAAAAAATCAAAAATTACAGAAAAGCTTATACTGCATAATTACCCCCCAAATCAGCCGGCGCCAGAGAAAAAAGGGTGCCGGGGGGGGGGGGTTATAATATATTTTTTTTGATTGGTTTCAGTTAGGTTTGCTTGGGCTGCATAATTACCCAGCAAAAAACTGAGATTTACAACCCGAGTTAACTTAATGCTCCGGTTACCTGCTATTGAGAAACCGACCTTAAATGGCAGTGGCTAGAGTTACGTCAAGTTATGTAAGAGGTTTTTTTACACAGGTTGTCATTACATAGCTTTAGGCCTCGCTTTAGCCATTGACTTGTACCATAAGCTTTAGAACAAATTCTAAATTTACACTGGGATCCCAAGTGTCATGAAATATCTTGAATTTTATAAAATCATTTTCCAGGAATTATGTGAAGTGTCCTGTGGACGAAGGAGATTTTCGGAGGGGATGTCAGTGCCTACACTGTATGTAGAAATTTTGAGCTCATTATTGTACAATAATATGGTAGTGGTCTGCAATCATTTGCAATAGCTCACAATACTTGCAATATTCATGCTGAGATTCAAGAAAAGTATGCAATAGTGTGACATGTTTCACAGCTAGAAGTATTATCTCAGGTCACTAGGTATATTGACACTTTGGTAACATGTACAATGCACAGTAGTACAGGGTTCCCACTGACCTGGAAAATCTGGAAAAGTCAGGGAATTTTGATAGCTACCTGGAAAAGTCAGGGAATGACCAAAAAATCCTCAAAGTCAGGGAATTGGCACACAAAACCTGGAATTTCTCTTTCTCAACCTATTTTTTAGACCAACTTTGTAAAAAATATTATGTGAGTTCTCTGCTCGCCTCGAATATAAGCTCAACATCTGTTTCGCGCTCAATCAGTTCCAGTCCACCTAAAATCCAAGAGCAAGAGAAAAGAGAGAGGAAAGCTTTTGAAAACATGTAGGACAAGAACTGTATCATTATCCAGATTGTGTTTATTAAACATAGTTTGTTTTCGTTTAGAAATAATAAATATCACCTGGTATTATTTCTCCTGGTTCTAAGCATACATCATGCTATCTACTGTTACAACTTTCAAGTGTAGTCTAGTTAAATGATGTGTAACTTTAAGAGCAAGAATCCAAAATATCGAAAAAAACAGTTTCTAATTTAGACTGGATAAGTCCTTCCATAAGTTCACCAGAGTGGCAGTGTCTACAGGCTGTGAAAACCAATAAATATCAAGCATATGTTAAGCTTTGTTTAAAAAATATTGAATGGAGTAATATACGTGGCTGAAAAAAAATCAAGAAATTTACCTTTGTTGATCAAGAAAATTGATACACTATCAGTCTTAGCTCAAAATGACAATGGACCTACATCTACATCAACTACTGGAAGTGAAGGAACCTCCACAGGAACTGCGTCCACTGCCAAAAAGGGTTCTACTCCTTTTTTGTAATCTTTTCTTATTAAGCAATCAGTTATGCATGCAGAAATATTGTGGTGCAAGGAGTCTCTAAGATTAATCCTGGGTCCTTCCTGGTGGAATATAGCCGTTGGTGGCTCAATCTTGGCTTTCCTAATTACATATTCTAATGCTAAAGAAAGAAATCAGAGTATGTAGCTCTGTTCCACCCTTATCTTTCTCCTTGTATCCTCCGTACACTTTTTTACCAGGGATATCGCTTTTAAAAGCCCAGTTCCTGCATTGCTTCCCACAGCATTTTCCATTATTTGTCTAACAGTGAAAATCTGGTCTATATGCTTATGGATGATTCCATGTGGTTTTATGCTTTGTTATTCTCTGATAGTATTCTTTTATTCTGTTGTTTTGTCTGTTTTCCTCCATTTCTCTTATTATATTTAGATAGTGATCTCTCCTTTTCGTTTATATCATTCTGCGTGCTTCATATCTTTGTGGTTTATACTCTTCTATAATAGATGCTTTGGGTGCTGAAGCATTTTTTTCCTAGTCTTTCCGTCGCTCTACTACAGTCGTCATCAAACTACTTCCTTCTTTGTTTTCTGTTTTTGTCGAGCACTTGACTGGCCACCCTAGTTACTGTTTCTTGGTTGTTCTTCCAGAGCTCATTTACAATGTAGCCCCATTGCGGTTCTTTTATTTCTTGAGTAATTAGTTTCTGCTATATTTTCTATGTGTTTTCTGTCTTGAGTTTTTCCGTATTCCAGCTTATGCTGGTTTTCTTGTTCGTATGCATGTGCACATGTGCATATATATTAACACTTCGTGCAATTTGGTTTTATATCTTGCTAGATGAACCAAAAAAACGATGGTAGAACTAGGCAAATTAGTCTTTTATTTTTAATACTGTTAAGTACCTGATTTGTTTTTAGGACTTAACGACTTCGATTTCTGTGATTTTTGTTATTTATATCCAAAAAATACCTGGAATTTTATAAAAAAATGGTCAGAGAAGACCTGGAAAAGTCAGGGAATTTTGAGATCAGAATTTGGTGGGAACCCTGTAGTAGCTATCAGATTTAATGGCAACCATATTTATAGTGAGGGCTTTTAAATCGGATATTAACAACAATATTAAAAAAAAAACACAGTAATCAGGGCTGAATTAAGAAGAAAGAAGATATTTTTTTGTTAAATTTTTTGTAAAAGATGGATTGGATAAAATTATCCATCAATCTATATAAAAGAATGGTCATAAACTGAAATCAACTCTTGCACAGCTTATACCAGTTTTTTGAATTTTGTTTAGGGTGGGGGAGGGGGTGTAGGTATCTCCTTCAAAATATGGGTTGTAGCTCGGGTTGTAGGGTATCAAAATAAATCTAAAACAGTGTTTTTTTACATTTTTTCAAAGGTAACAATTTAGGGAGGAGGAAGCGGGTTGTATTAATATGTGAAATTATGTGTTACAAGGTTTTAAATAAGTGGCAGATAGGGGGAATATCAGTATATCAATATCAAATTAATCAATGGTTAGGAAGCTTTCCCTCAAAAAGGCAATGGTAACCATTGCTAAATCTCTTTAAAAAAAATTAATATTCTCTATAGAGTAATTGTACAGATCTTTTTTGTGGCAATAGACTGGTACTTTTTTTATGCATACTTTTCTGCATTATTTTATTAATTCTGGTGCTATCAACCCAGTGGGTTAGGTGCCATTACTTAAATAAATAAAATAAATTAACCAAGAATAGTTTAGTTTAGATCTTTATTTCCATAAGACAAAAAAGCATAGGAAGAAAGTCCAAAAAATAATTAAAATAGTAATTTCTAGTTTAGTTTATTATATTTATGGACAAGCCAGTTACGTTTTACATAGTAAATAAATTAATAAATTTATAAGACTATTCTAAATGTTTAAATTAATTCTAACTAAGTATCACAATCCATAATAAAAAAGTAAAATTCCATAATTATCGCAGGTATCAGTATCAATAGTGCAATTAATCATAGTAATTAAATGAAGCAGAGAGAAATACTTGACTTTTTACTATTTTAATATATTTTGCTAATGTAGTGTTCAAAAAATCGACATCAGTTTGTTCAATCAGTTCATTACTGAGCCTACTGAGTCTGTTGATCAGGGAGTTAAAACTATATGATGTTGAGTTGCAAATGGGTGGATCCGCGAAAAGTGTTACTTTTGGCACCTCTGTTCGGTACTCTGTGCTTTTGAGATGGACAATCTGTATCTCCTTGTATAGAAGAGCTGTAGTGGAAAAAAATTATATTTTTTAGTTAAGTTCTTTAAGGAAAGGTGTACAGTACAGTATTTTTTCTCAGAGTTATAGTTTTTGAATAAATAAGATTTAAAGTTTCAAAAATAGTCAAAATTCTCATTATGCTGCTTTCTACAAGCACGTTTTTTAAGATTCAATCATTTTATGACAAAAATTTTAAAATTATTACTATTTTGGTCTAATTGTACACATGGTCACATTAGAAATGTTGCATTTTAATAAATAACTTTGTCTGAACTGTAATCTAAGTGTAAAAACTTTTTGACAATAAACATATACTAGAATGTTTGAATGATGGGACACCAAAATCCAATGAAATTTTTGATACTTATATTTTTAATTTTTTTCTGAATTCGTTTTCAGACAAAAGTTAAAAGGCATTTGAATGCAATAAAAATATATGAAGAAAATAAAATAATAATTATGGTTTTTCAGATTTTAGAAATTTATGCTTTTATTACATTTTTGCTGTTGGATGGACGGGACCAGATTTGACTAGTAATAAAAAAAAATTTTGTTGATTTATTTTTTTATTATTTACTAAAATCAAATATTTTAAACGAAACAAACTTAACTACTAACAAACTTAACTTTTAAAAATTTTAATATTGTTCAATTTGGTTGGCCTATTATTAAACTTTGATTATGATTCAGAGGATAACAAAAATATATTTTTAAACAATCTTTCAGGAACTGGCTGGTCAAAAATATATGCAGCCACCGGATGCACAGAAAAAATGGATTTGTTTCTCCAACAAGTTAACATTATTTTTGAAAAAAGCTTCCCCATGCAAAACATTATTTCTGGGTCGTCATCTTTAAATAAAAATAAAATAAACTGTATTACTCCAGAAATCAGGGAATTAAATTGTCAAATACAAGCGGCCCAAGATCTTTCTATGCGAAATCCTGCATATAAGCAAATTGTTAAATTACTACAAGAAAAATTAGCTCAATAGTAAATAATGCAAAATCACTGCATTATAAAAACCTAATCCGAAACTCTGACAACAAATCTAAAAGCATGTGGCAGTTAGTTAATTCCACAGTGAAACACTGCAAAAAAAAAAATAAAATCATTCCACAAGAAAAAAATAAAACAACTTTAATGCATATTTAGGGTATTATTAAAAACAGGCCAGTCAGAAATGTAAAAAACAATTTTAGTTCTCTGATTAAAGAAAATCTGCATACCATATTAGAGGAGTTATGGCAGGATCTGGGAGATTGGTTTTATTCAAATGACATGGTGATTAATGAAAACAAAACACAGTGTATGGTTTTTAAAACAAGTCATTCAAAAGACCAAACCACAAAAATTCAACTTGGATCGACCTTCTTCGATTTTTCAGATAGTGTAAAACTACTAGTAATAACAGTAGACTTAGATATTAAGTGGATCAATCAAATAAATAATATATGTAACACCTTAAACAGTGTCTGTTATGCATTCAGAATACTGTCAAAATCATTTTATAAATCGGTGCTTAAAACTATTTATTTTTCAAATTTTTATAGTCGAGTGAAGTATGGTATTACAATATGAGGAAGTTCAAGTGCCCTTGCGGAGGTATTTTTGATTCAAAAAAGGTTATAAGAATATGAAAGTAAAACTCGTGGCATATCGGACAAAGCGTTTTTGTTTCTTACTTCATTACGACCAGACCTCCAATGTCTAATGGAGAATCCAGACACCTACAGACCTGTTTCATCCTTATTAGGAATCATCAGGGAGTCATAGGATTATACCTGGCAGTTGAAGCTACACAGTGACCATGCACACCTCTAGAATTTAAAACAAAAAGTTGGTAATCCTTGGGGACGTAGTAACTGTGTGCGCCACCTGTCGAATAAACCGAGAAACAAAAACATCAAAATTGAAAAGTGCAAGACACCGTAAATACAGAATCATGTACCGTTCAGCAGGTTATAAAGTAGAAACCTGTAAAAGTATAAGGTCACTGTAACATGACTCTTAAAAAGAGGTGACCCCTGATGATTCCTAATAAGGATGAAACAGGTCTGTAGGTGTCTGGATTCTCCATTAGACATTGGAGGTCTGGTCGTAATGAAGTAAGAAACAAAAACGCTTTGTCCGATATGCCACGAGTTTTACTTTTATTTTTATTTGCAGACACGAGATTCATTTTGTTGTTATAAGAATAATTTTTGGTAAGAAATACACAGATTCCTGCAGGGGAGTTTTTCGAAGGAATAGTATGTTAACTGTCCCAGGTATTTACATCTATTCATGCGTGGTATATGTAGTATGTGGTACAGCTCTGAATTCGAGTAATATGAACAGAAACATAATTACAATACTAGAAGAAAACGCGAGTATGCATTACATGTTCATAGACTCACTCTTTTTGAAGGTTCCCCTCAGTATCAGTTCTATGTTCGATTGTCAAGTAATTAAAAACTTTTCTCACTTATTTTTAAACATATCTGTGATATAGAACCCTACTCATTCGAACATTTCTTAAATAAAAGTAAAAGCCAAAAATCTACTGCTTAGAAAGAATATAGATGTACTGTTTTTGTTTTTTTGTTATTGTCTTGTATTTTTGTCCTATTTAATTTAATTTTTTTAATTGACACCTTCTTCTTGTAGATTTTTTAACTAAGTTATTGTAGCATTAAACTGACCATATTTGATTATGAATTTAAAAGTCAAAGGTTTAATTTAATTTTACTATCTAGACTGTTCCGTGTTGATTTTAATTCAGTTTGTTTGTAACAAAGTACGTATATGTTCTACAGTCTCAGTGTTTGAGTGTAAAAGTGCATCGAAATAGTTCAAAAATTGTCTACGTTATATAAATATGTTAGGTATAATTTTTAAACTAGAATCATATCTAATGTCAACAAAAAATTTTGAACGAACTTTTTATGTAGTTTTTTTTCAGGCAATTCCTTAGAAAATTTTTGCGCTATTCTAGATTTTAGATTTTAAGCTGAAAATTAGTCATAGATATTTTTGACCTGTCTTAATCTGTATACCATATGTAACAACTAATTGGATAAATAAATTGAATTTGAGTATTTTCATTTGGTTGAAAGAAATGGCAAGTTTTGATTCCTTTTAAAGCATTAATTTGTGCCCAGCGGTCATTCAGTTTTGCGGTGTAAGTCTCTATTTCACTTTTAGAAATAAATATTATATTAATGTTTTTGGCTTCAGACAATACCACCTGATCAAATGCTTCAGGATTATTGATAATTGTTTTCCTTGCACTTTAACTTTTTCCCAGACCATTCTTTTAACCCGTCCCCCCACACCGTCAACTTTTGCCGTGGAACGTCGCAAAGAAGTTCCAAGAGCCAGATAGCTTAAAATAAATAAAAGTTAAATTGACCTGCGCATCCGTCGGAAAAAATATCAATATACGTTATTGCTGAATAGGAGTTTCTTAGCCATTTACAAATATATTTTGGAAAAACCCAAACGCAAACTTTGTCATGGTCGAGATTGTCACTCACAAGCGCAATTGTTTTGCACACAAACAACAGCAGTAAATATTAGTGACCTGCTGATGATTCCAGTGGGAATTCTGGATTTCATCTTGGCCAACGCAGGAGTAGTTATCTGCAAAATCTACTTGAAGCACAGCTTTATTTTCAGTCAATCCTTTTTTAGCAGATTCAAGCTGCTTTTCTTGAACCGTCTTGAGAACGGTGTTGAACCGTCATAACGTAATGATGGATTTTGAACTGATTTAGCAATTCTTGTAGTCAGTTAAGTGCTGCTTTTAACGTTCCCCATATTTCTAATTGCTGCGGCCTTCCAAGTAAATTTTGCCAAAACTTCCAACTCACATCCATCTCAACACTCCTACTTAGCACACTCAATGGAACAAGGGCATCTTTAATGTCACTCTCACGTGTGAAACATTCTCCATTCATACATTTACTCGCATCAGTTTTGCAACACAACACAGACAACAACTCCTTTGAATTATTTGGAAAATTTATTATTTCCTTTTGAGTGCATTCAATAAGGTTGTTAAAATTTGCATGATATAAACACACGCACACACTATGCGGCATTAGTATGCTTAGTGGGACATATTTAGGACGAAATTGATAAAAGTTAGTTCTATTCCTGCATCGGGATTTTCTTCCAAAAATAAGGCGTAGGCTTCTCGTACAGATAGTGTCATATGGCGTTTCTGCGGTTTTATTCTTTCTTCCTCGTTTTCTACTGATACTGCGTCTCTTTTCCCTGCTGCTTGACAGCAGATATTGTCAAGCAAATAAAATCGTTCCACCTTTTCTTTTAGATTTTCGCTAATCTTATTGTGGCCTCCTCTTATTTCATGTTTAATTAATTGTTCTGGAATTACAGACGACGCCAACACTTTTACAACCTCCTGACTCTTTTAAAACGTTTAAGGCAATACGCTTTTGATTTTTTTAATTGCCTTTCCCAGAGCTTCTGAGGTCTTGAAAGCAGAATTTTTTTTTGAGTTTTCTACCACAGTTCTTTAATTCTATAAACTCGTTTTCGGCTTGCTTCTTTTTCTTTTTTAGCTTTAATGACTTCGTGAGACAACAACCCATTAAGAATTTTGGTTCTGATAGCTTCTCTGTAGACTCTTTTGCTCCTAGCGTCCTTTTATTTGTGTAATAAATAATTATCTGAATTTTATTTAAGTTTTTCTCTAGGTCTGCGCCTTCTTTCTCTTTCTTTTTCTTTGCGAATAATTTTAGTCTAAAATAATAATTCATTGCTTAGCATAACACTAAGTTAGCGCCTCTCCCTAAATTGCGTAGCGCTTGTGGTACAATGTAATATTTAAACCCTTACATGTAAAGAAAGATTGAACTTTACTTATGATTTTTTTCCGTATCTATATGTAAAAAAACGGACATAAATCTTTTTTTGCACCCGTGATCAAAAAAAAGTTTTTTTTGTATCGGTAACCAAAAAAGCCATGCTTTAGTTATCTGCAGACAGTTACTAAAATCATATTTTTGATGAAGGTATAAAAAAAGTACTTTACCATTTTCTATAAAAATCAAATACAAACCAGCAGTAGCTTCTACAAAACTTGTACCAGTCAAAGAGTAAACAACTTTACAAATAACATGGCACCCTCAAATGACGCTTGGGTTCTTTTGTTTTTTCATAGCCTACTCCGCAATAGTGGCCGAAAAAAAAAGATGACAGCTAATAGAGTGGTTTACCATATAATTATAAGTTAACTATAAAAGGCCCTGCCCGTGTATTTCCCTGTGTTAAAAAGCGTCGCGGCAACCCCCTGAGAAATCAAGTTGGCCGAGAAAAATGGTGAAAAAGGTGACTCTTCTGCGCATGCGTCGATCTTCGTCCGCGGTCATCGAAATCCTTGTTGACACACTTGAGCATTTTGTGTTCATTTTTCTAAAAGTTAAAAAAAGTCTCTCTTTTCAAAGAGAAAATGGTGCAAATAAGTGAAAAACGGGTCTCGGCTAAGTAGCAAAGTTTTTAGTTTAAAAGCGCAGTGAAAAATATGGGGTAAAATAGTTATTGACGTTGTTTTCGTTGGAATGTGGACAGAAAAAAATGTAATCGTCTTGTAAATATGAATTTTGCAAAAATTTATAAATAGTCGCAATGGCGGCCGACGAGAGCGATCACTGGAAGATAATCCAATGTTGCTGAGTTCACTCAAAAATTTTTGGAAACCAACTCGTTTTTCGTAGAACATTTGCACAAGACCTTTTTTTCGATTACTAGTCTAATAATTTAACAAAAAAACATAGTTGAAAGTAAACACGCTGTTTGTAAAGTAAAAATTAAATTTCATTTAAGTTATTTTAAATTAAATGACAACAATGACGCCGATTGCGGTCAGCCGATGTCACAAACTCGCGCAGACTCAGATGACCGGCACTTTTCACGGCTTTTGTCATGGGTATCTCGACTTTGACCGTTGCTGGGCTATATTGAGCTTACATGGGTTTTACTGAAAAAAAAAATTCTATGAAAAATTTTTTTAAGATTAGCCTCGATTATTTTTCACCAATATCTAAACCTTTGCTTGAAATGACCGAATAACAGCGAAAGAATTTTGAAATTTTCTTTTATAGTGTTCTAAAAATTTAAGAAAAACTGAGGTGCGACATATTCCATTACTTCTGACCGCGACTGTACCTATTTGTCTACAAAAACGCGGGAAATAGTTTGCCCGCGCCAACCTGTCTATGAATAGCAGGACCAATCCTTAGTCTATGGTTGCATTAGCTTTGATAGGGAGTCCACAATCAGTAAATGGTATTTTTTTTTAGTTTTTAGATGGGTTTCAAGTCTCCCTGTAATTATGATATATATTTGCCTGCTTTTTTTATTAGCCACACACTTGCTGATTTGATATGAAATGGTCCAAAAGCAAAAAAAGCAAATTAAAAAAATATTGAACGGAATTGGACGAAATATTCAAAGACGAACCATCGAATTTAAAAAATATCGACCTTCCCCGCAACAAAGCTGTTTCAAGTAAAAAAGCAACACGTTGTCAGCTAGATTAAAATATTTGTAAAGTGCTTGTGTTGGGTAACAAGAGCATGTCATGTTGTCATATATCCTATTTTGTACCACGCGACAAATTAGTTAAAAAAATGGTATAAAAACACCTAAAATCTGTAGGTTTATCTAGAAATATTGAATGATCAAAAACGAAGGGTGTGGGTTTAGGTTAGGTTAGGTTTAGGTTTAATGTAGGACATTTTAGGATAGGGATTCATTTTAAATCGATTGTCGAGCGACGGGAAATTAGGTAGGATTAAAAATAGAAATAATTGTAAAATGTCTACTGCAAGTTCTAATGTGTCGAACAATAAGTAAGTAATGTAACTAGGTAGCAATATTAGCATAACAGCGCTCTTAAAAGAAATAATAATTAAAGATATGAGTTAATCTCAACAACTGCATATTATAAAATCTAATAAGCCATTGTTTAATTGTTGTATTGATTTCTAAAAATGGTGCCTACGGCACCTACGTACTTCTAAAATAAGCTACATCCTAGTGTGGCAATATTTCAATATTTATGTTCCATGGGCAAGATCGGAGCTAGTTTTTAGGTTCTATTGTGCAACTGATGAAATTAATTTTACGCTCGGTATAGTTATTTCCGCAATAAGCATGGTAAGGTACTATGCAAAATTTTGTTTAAATTTTAATACCGTTGTTATTTGTTTTGTTTGTTTTAGCTTACCAGTATTGGTATTTGTTTTGTTTGTTTTAGCTTACCAGTCTTAGGCCTCCAAATTGTATAAAATTCGTAACACGTATTCTGCAGCAAAATATTAAAATGTCTTCCGAAGCAGCTGATGATGTCCTTATTCAAAACATTAATGATAAGGGAGTCCTACTGTTAAATCGTCCAAAAGCTCTGAACTCGTTGAACTTGTCTATGATAAATAAAATCTATCCTACTCTAGTTAAATGGGAAAATGAGAAGTCATTAGTTATAGTCAAAGGCTCAGGTGATAAGGCGTTTTGTGCCGGTGGAGATGTTAAAGCAATTGCGGAAGCTGCTTACAAGGGCGAAAAATTAGGACACGATTTTTTTCGAAATGAGTATACAAACAATGGACTTATTGGATCGTATAAAATTCCTTATATTGCAATTATTGACGGTAAGTACTGTTCATTCCAAATTCTCTGGAACAATTTTATGGCGCAGGTAACATTTAAACCCAGAAAATAAATGGAACTGTCATTGTTCAAAAATTGGTCCTATTGAATTGTGAATGGTCTTACCATGTAAAGAGTACGATTTATCTATCGAAGAACCGCAACGTAAACTGTCGTGTTACAGGGCGATCATGCCGAGTGGTTTAATTTTTGGAACAGTAGAAATGATCTAGATCTCGGGATGAAGCAGTACAGATATTTTATTATTCACACTTGAGGGATAAAAAATATACAAATTTGTATCGGAATCAAAAGTAAAAAGATGGATAAAAAGTAAAAGGACTAAGTAAAAGTGCTAAAATAAAATTTCACAATAAAAATATCAATTTTATCCCATGGTGTAAAACATACTATTTATTAGTGACTAGTGTTTTAAGGGTTTAAAGTTAGCTGCTTACAGCTTCTCAATAAAAAAAGTCAGTTAACTCATTTTCGTTTTAGTATCCTTTGGCCTCTTATCGCTGTCATTTTGACACCAAACCGCTTGTCAATTTATATTATAAATTATAAAAATGGTGGTAACCGTAGGCTAAAGGGCACTGAAGCGCTCCTACCTGGTTTTTTAGGTGAGACAGTGTTGCCCGAAGATCCTGGAAATGTCATGGTTAACTTTTTGTCTCAAAAAGCAGTCATGAAATAACTAAACGTATAAGGGGTTAAAATTTTTGAAGAATTTTCTGTTTAAATTTTAAAAAAATTTGGCTAAGGCACTATAACGTTATTGATTTTAGTTCCATTAACAGCATTTTAAATGTATAAAAAAGTGGCATTTTTCGCTGTAGCTAAATGGAAAGGAACATCCAAAAAGTGAAATGCTAGAAAATACGAAAACGTACATTTAAAAGCATTAGATAAGAATTTTTTTCTTTAACATACTGCAGTGACTTAAAACTTTTTCTCTTTAGGTATCGTTATGGGTGGAGGAGTTGGGCTTTCTGTACATGGGCCGTATAGAATAGCCACAGAAAGGTCATTATTTGCAATGCCTGAAACCCAAATTGGTCTATTTCCAGATGTAGGAGGTTCCCACTTTTTGCCAAAATTAAAAGGAAAACTAGGAACTTATCTTGCCTTAACAGGACAACGATTAAAGGGATCTGACCTTTTAAAAGCTGGTAAGTTAACCACTGGTGAATATTAATGTCCTGAGATTCCTAACCAAAGTTAAGTAATACAAAATAAAATCAAACGGCAATCAAAGTTAAGACGTTATTTTAGAAAATTAATAAAAAATAATAGTTTTTTTAGTTCAGACAGTGCTACACAGCGGGCCAGCAGTTAATCTAAGTTAAGCAAGAGTTTCTTTAAATCAATTTTAATACAAAAAGGTAGAACCTTGACATCTTGATAACTTTACGACGGAACGAAACATATCAAGCCTTATGGTAAATTCATGATGGTAATTTAAGGCTTAAAATATTTTAGCATAATTTAAAGGGGTAACGTTTTTGATGAAGCACTTTTTATTATGTTTTTCACATTTTTATGTCATGATTTTGCTCACATTTTAAAGCTTTCTCTCCAAACTTCCGATTTCTAGAATAAAACCACATTTTTCAAGTTTTCACTCTTTTTTAAGCATTCAAAAAAAGTACTGCCAAAAATCATTTTTTCTGTTAAAATAAAAAATATTTAAGGTTTTTGAAGAGAGACAGCAGGCTATAAAAAAGTATTTGAGAGAAAAATGGAAATAATTTAAGGCATTAATAAAAATTTCTGTTTTATCATCTGTCTGCCATCTTTTGTGGTGTCGTGCATATAATTTTGATTTTGCCATTTTTATCCAGAAAACAGCTAAAATTTTAATTGGTCAAAGCGTAAAGTGTGTAAGAGATAAGGTGGTATTAATTTATTTCAATTAAAGTTCTTTACAGTCTTTAAATTTACTAAAAACTTGCCTACTATAAGTGTATTTTAGCACATCTAAAAATAATTTAACAGGTATTTAACTAAATTATTTTAAGTCTCATCATGGCTTTACTATTTCTTTGATTGTTAAACTCTCTTCATCCAGTTTTGCGTAATTTAGACAGTTCCGTAGCGAATTTTTTTAACTGTTAAATTGTTTTTCACTCGATTTTGTTAGGCCGAAGTCGAAAAACCGCTAATGCCTGAATGTCCTGGATTCCTAAATTTATTAAAAACGATGTCATGATAATACGCGTAGGTAGACTGTATTCATTTAAAAAATGTATTGTATTCAACTATTTTCCTTTGTTTTTGGGTGTTCAAGAGAAAAAGTAGGAAAATGCATTAAAAGTTATTGACGGATGCCAAACATTTAAAAAAAAATTTTCTAAACCCAGTGAAAATTTTGTGTAATAAATCAGAACCATATAATTTAAAAACGTCAACATTTTTGACATCTAATAACTTATGGTTGCTTTCGATGCATTTTGCAATCCTTGTTTTAAAACTAACAAACAGACCTGTCATTAAGTAGATCTTAAAAAAGTGTCCGTAGGAAGTTCTAAGCGTCTTTCGACATAAAGGCACAGAAAAATAAAAAGTAAAAATGAACATTTCGGTAGCTAAAATTGTGTAACTTTGCCCTAATTTAAACCTTTTCGTATCGTTTAGGTGATCCACATGGTGAGCATCGAATTTGGAACACCCTGAATATGTTAACTAACTCAAGTTATTTTTTTTGTTTTTTTTTGCGTTAGGTTGGGGGCTCAGAGTGGCTTTGTAAAGGGGGATCAACCTCTCATGATTTTTGAGATAAGATGTCAAAAATCAAGTGATAAGTTATGGTGTTAAAAAGTAATTCATCTGGGATTTTTAGGAATTGCCACCCATTTATGCGATAGTTCTGAACTTACAAATTTGGAAAATGCGCTTTTAGAATGTTCAAACAATCAAGATATTAAAAATACCCTTGCTAAATTTAACAAAAATGAAACCAAAGAATTTTCACTAGAGCCATATTTAGAAAAGATCGATAATATTTTTTCTGCTCCTTCAATGGAAGAGGTGAGTTTTAAGTTATATTCGGACTTTTCAGTTTCATTTATAATCTGCAATTTGCTTTTGACCATCTTTCCAAGACTGCAGGAGTCCTACGTTCATTCGAATAAGTTTTTCTATGATTATTTTTTGTTAAGTTTTAATCAAGAGATACACTTGATACCAAGAAGTTTCCTCTGAAATAAATCAAAGTCAAAGGATAGCATGTCAAAATGTTGTAAAACTTTTTTTAGATTTATGAAAGATTGAGAAAAGACGGCTCTAAATGGGCGCTAGATACAATTAATACCTTAAATAAAATGTCACCAACGAGCTTGAAAGTCACACTAAAGCAACTGGAATTAGGAAAGAACATGAGTTTACAAGATTGTCTAAAAATGGAATATAGATTAGCCGTCAATTGTGTAGAACGTCATGATTTTCGGGAAGGTATGTGCTCTGTTTTGTGCTTTTTTTCGATATAACGATTCTTAACTGTCTAAGCCTTCTAGAACGAAATACGTTAGTAGGTATCGGATATTTTCAGTTTCGGAATAGTTATTTACCTAATAAGTGCGAAAAGTCATACTTTGCTCGAACGACGCTGCCAGCAGAGATCGGACAAGTCGTAAGTTCGGAAAATGAGCTTTCCGCACGCGGTAGATACAACATTTTTCCTCCAAGTGTGAGGGAAATTAAAAACATCTTGTCCTTACAGTCTGTAAAACTAGCGAGGAGCGTCCCTTTTCCTTATTTTTTTTAAGGTAGGTAGTTAACAAAAATATTGCAAGCTTCATCTAGAAAAATAAATAACAGGATTTTTTGTCTAACACGACACGAAAAGATGTAAAACAAAACAAACATTATGCAAGTTTGGAAAAAATATATTTTTAAAAAGAGGGATGTAAATAGCCATTTATAAAAAAAATTAAATACCGGTATACGGTATAATTAAAATGCTAGAAATCTTGATAACATGACTACGGAATGAATGATATCAAGCCTTACTTTGATTGTTAAACTCTCGTCGCCCAGTTTTCCGTAATTTAGACAGGTCCGTAGCAAATTTTTTTAACAGTTACAATTTTTTTCAATTTGATTTTATTAGGCCGAAGTCGCAAAACTTTTAGATTTATTAAAAACGATGTCATATTAGTACACGTAGATACAGACTGTAATAAAAGTCACTTTACGCACATGTTAGGTACAACATTTTTTCTACTTGCTTGAAAATTATATTGTTCTTATTAAATGTTAGGGTTTGTTAAACAAAAAAAGTAAAAAATGTACTTTTTTTGACATTTTACTTTATTGTATATATTTCGGTATAAATTCTACTTAGATATTTAAATAGTTAACAAATCGCATTAAAAAAAAGTTGGTGTGCGTAAAACTATTTTTTCCGCAGGCCATGCGTAACAGTATATTATATTACATAACGAGTAAAGAAAGTAACAAATTTCACACGAGTGTGAAAGTTTTCGGCCGAGGCGTCACCCAAGTACGAAAATCACACCAGTGTAAGAATATCCTAACGAATTATGCAGTAGCGCACTCAGGAATTTACTTTGGTAGGGGTTAGTCAATGAATTAATGAATCGTTCATTTTCTTTCTAAAATAATTACATTTTTATAACAAAGAAATTGGTTCGGAGATTTTTTTCCTTTCTTTTTAACAAAAAGTAGTATATCTAAAATCAATAAAAGTATATTCAATTGTAACTAAATATTAAAAAAAAAACAGTTTGCAGTAAAAGGTAAGATGCTTACCAGCGATATTCAATTGTAACTAAATATTTAAAAAAACAGTTTGCAGTAAAAGGTAAGATGCTTACCAGCGCGGACTTGGTCTCAAATCTAGGGGGAGAGGAACTAAATTTGAAATTGTTTATTTACCCAAAATTTGTTGTCAAAATCATTCTTAAATATCCGCAGGCGAAAATTTTTGAGAAAATTAAAATCAAAATGTAATTTTTAACTTAAAATAAAACTAAAATCGCAAATATTAATGATGTTATAGCACCTCAGGCGAAACTTTTGGAGAAAATTACACTATAAATGCCATTTTTTACAAAAATTTTAACAAAGTCAATTGCGCAAATGCTACCAAGCCGTCTAAAAGTTGACGTGCGCAAAAAATACTTTTACGCAGGGCTTGCGAAAACTTGTGCTTTACGCATGCAAATAGGAAAAAGTTTAATATGTTCAATAACAGATTTTTTTCCCATAATAGTCTAGGGGAAGTGAGACTTGGGTACGAAAATCTTACCATAGTACATTTTATGATGTCATATGAAAGCTGAGACTCCCCAGATTATGAATCTGCCGGATGACATTCCGTAAATGTTGAGCGTTTTGAGATATTCAGCAAAATATCCAAGATTGCGACCAATGAGTAAATTCGATTTTTGTATTTTTTGTGTAGAGTCAAATTGATGGTGTTTGATATTGATTTATAGGTTTTTGAATACAATAAATTCGAATCTTCCACCGAAAACTACTTAAAATAACATTTGACACATGTTTCCCAGCCATTTGGTACAGAAAAATGGATATTTTTGAAAAATTATTTATTTTCAATCTCTTTTACGAGAATTAGTAGCTTTTAATAAAGTTTTATAGGTTCTTTAATGTAAGACACTTATATCCGCCATCAAAAACTGTATTAAATGACAGTTGGCAGTTTTTTGACAACAAGTAAAGCAAAAAATTTAGAGGTTTTTGGATACAAGTAACCAAAATTTTTCATCAACTGTCACGTAAAGTGACATTTACAGGATTTTTGAGAGTTTTAAAGAATATAACGGGTATGATAATAGTAGCTATCCACTAAAGGTCTTGAGAAAAATCTAAAATTTAGGTCAAACTAACCAGTATCTTTATATCAATTTAAGGGTTTTTAAGTGAGGTGCAAATTAACGTTTGACATAGGTGACATAGTGACATTTACAGGATTTTTGAGAGTTTTAAAAAATATAACGGGTATGATAATAGTAGCTATCCACTAAAGGTCTTGAGAAAAATCTAAAATTTAGGTCAAACTAACCAGTATCTTTATATCAATTTAAGGGTTTTTAAGTGAGGTGCAAATTAACGTTTGACATAGGTGGTTTTAATAGAAATATAAATAATAAATTGTTATTCTTGATAAAAAATTATGGGTCAATATACAACTAAAGAAATTTGATCATGCTACCTATCTTTTTTGTTTGGTGGCTGGTTTGGTTTTTATTTCTATCTAGGTGGCCATGACGTTCTTCAAGAACGAAACGTTTATGTCAACTAAGCGTCGCTTAAATTAATAATAATAATAATTATTATTTTCACAGCATTTTAATTTTGGATCACTAAAATAATAATAGCCATTTTTATTTACTTAAAAGCTGTCAAAAATATTTCGAATGTCAATTTATATATATTTTTGATAAATGAATCAAACTTTTTATTCCTTAGAGCTTATAAAGTGATATAATGTAAGGTTACTTTCAGCTATCTGGTAAGTAATTTTGATTATTGCTTTAATGATTAAATGCTTTCAAATGTCATTTAATGCCATTTTCAATGGCAGATCCTTACATCAAAAGAACCTATAAGTTATTAAAGGCCACTAATTCTCGTAAAATAAATAAAAAATAAATAATTTTTCAATAATATCCATTTTTCTGTACCAAATGGCTGTCAAAAATGTGTCAAATGTCATTTTAGGTGGTTTTTAATGGACGATTCGAATTCCTCGTATTCGAAAACCTATAAATTAATATCAAACACCATCAATTTGACTGTAGACAAAAAATAGAAAAATCGAATCTAATCCATCCCGCCATCTTGGATATTCTGCTAAATATCTCAAAACGCTCAACAGTTACGAGATGTCATCCGGCAGATTCATAATCTAGGAAGTCTCAGCTTTCATATGACACCATAAAATCTACAATGGTAAGAAAATCCGGGTCGATTAAAAATCGCCACTTATCCCCTTGACTATAAGATATATTCATGTAGGACAAAACCAGTGAATTCGTTACATTAAAAATGGAGTACCCGTTTGACAATTGGCAGACAGTGTTAGTAGCGCCATTTATGAGTAAAAGCCAAAACGCCGTAGAAATGGAAATTTGTATTCGGTAGAATTGCCTGATTTTGTAGTATCGTCCTAAGATTTTTGTTTTATTGAGTCTACTATATATCTACCCCTACCAGAAGTACCCAAAATGTGACGTGAAAGTTGTCGAAATCGTACTTTTGAGCAATTTTTTAATTATTGTACTGATCTTATTTGCAAACCGACCAGAATCCAATTTTCTTTTTTGAAATTGCACTGCCACCTTGAATCTGCCATATTGAACTTTCTCTAAATTATAAAACTTTTCCAAAACACCTAACTGTGACAGAAAACTGACAGATGTCGGCCATATTGAACTTCGTTATTTTTTGTCCGATTTAAACAAAACTTTTGTTTGCACGTAAAGCGTTTTCAACAATATCCAATTTTCATTCAAAATTGACATGTCAGTAGCCATCTTATATTAAACTTCGTTATATTTTGCCCGATTTAAATAAAATTTTTATACATTTTAAGGTTTTCTAACATTACCAAATAGGACGCAAAATTATGTAAGATGGCTACTATTAGAAAATCTTAAAATAAAAAGTTATGTTTAAATCGGGCAAAATATAACGAAGTTCAATATGGCCGACGCAAGATGGAGACTGACATCTGTCAGTTTTCTGTCAAAGTTAGGTGTCTTGCAAACATTTTATAATTTAGAGAAAGTTTCTTTTAAATCAGATAAGAAATAAAAAAGTTCAATATGGTGGATCCAAGATGGCAGTGCAATTTTTACGTTTAAAATTTTATTTTTAAAAAGGCAGTTATGGCAAATTCAAAAAAGAAAATTAGATTTTGGACGGTTTGCAAATTAAGGTCATTACAATAAAAAAAATTGCTAAAAAGTGCAAAATCGACGACTTCGACGTCACTTTTCGGGTACTTCTGGTCGAGGTAGAGAGTTGGCGCAATGAAACAAAAATCTTCTTAGGACGAGTACTTCAACATATAAAAAAATCGGGCAATTCTACCGAATACAAATTTCCATTTAAAAAGGGCGATATCCTTTAATAATAATGAGATAATTCGTTTGGTTAGCAGTTCTTAACCTCAAGGAAGAAAGTTAATTTTTTTTGAGCAATTGAGCGCATCAGTCTTGCATGCGGGTAGCCCAGGTTCAATTCCACCCCAAAAAGAAAAAAAATCTTAAGGCTAATTGTTTGTAAATGTCCAAATTTTGTAACTGGACATCACTGGAAGTATATGTAAATATAAATTTTTCACTGTGCAAAAATGTTACTGCGGTGAACTGTTTTTTTATTTACTTTTGACGTATGGTACATTTGTATCCAAACTAACTCTTATAGCGTATTCCATTAAGGCATTCGGTGCGCCACTGGTTCGGTTTTTGTGTTCCAATGACAGACACTTTTTAAGTTTTCCTGTTCCATTGGGGAACTGACACCTTCAGTGTGGCACCGAGTGTTGCTTTTTCTGCACCGGCTCTGAGGGCTCGTGCCGCACCCAAAACTGTTTCGCTTCATTAAAAATTCCAATTGCAATAATTCTGTGTTATACATCATCGCACAGAAACCCCAAAAATAAAAACATCGGAATATGTAGGTACTTCAATGGTTATAAAGTTGAAAACACCCCGTTTGACAAACGGACGTGTAAATATAGCAAAAGGGTCACAACTAATTGCAATCAAAGAAATTAAAATAAAGTAGAAGGCGCACTCCATATATTAAAAGCTAATTTTCCAAATCAGTAACCAAATCTAAAGAAATTGCGGAGGACTGTTCATGGCAACATCGTAGAGCCGCGTTCTGATTGGTTCTAAAGTAATATTTAAAATGTGGCGGTTTAATAGAGATGTGTTGTTCACCGTGAAAATATAATTGCGGCGACTTTTCAGCACTCTTTTCACCTAACACACAATTCTTATGCATTTTTATAAATCTTAAAACAAACGTTTATAAGTATACTAAATAACAATTGCATAAAACACAAAACCCGTCGGATCGGTCGGACCTAAGATGGCAAACTGTGCCACAATAATTCAATAACTTTTTTGCCCTGGTTGTCAGATTGTCTTAACCCTGATTTCAATAATGATTTCTAGGAGGTAAAACAAAACATTATATTGAGTAAACTCTCTCATGCATTTTAAACTGAACTTCTTCGGCACTATACCTACTTTATCAGAATAATGTCTTGTATTTATGCTACTTATTGCTAAATTACATAATTATAGGAAATAAAATATGGGTTAATTATGAAAAGTCGGCAACCGCGGTCTACGTTTTCGGAATTTGCGCGGAGATGTGTGATAACCCTCAAATTTTTTATGCGGTTTCTATTTTATTTAAATTTCTTGGATTGCAACAGAAAACAAAACCAAAATTTCAATCCGAAAATGTGAGGTTAGCCTTTTGTCAGTTCCCCTGTTGCAGTCGTGTTCCATTCAAACAGCACCAGTGCCATTTTCTTACAGCACCGGGCCAGTATCAGTGCGAAACTGGAAACGAGTGGCAGCGAGTGCGGAACTGGATTTTACAATAGAACACGCTATTAAAGACGCCATTTAAAAACTTTTAGCAATTTTTTGTGTGCTTACTATAGTTACTATTATTATCTTCTTTTAATTGCATCCGTCTGAGAGAGATCAGGCTTACCAGAAAATGCTCCCCCTGCACCCCTCTGCCCATGAAAATGTAACTATCTCTTTGATATAGTTATCGGTTGACAGGTATACGGGGTCGAAGGGTGTACAGGCGGGTCTGACAGGACATTTTCTGGTATGCTGGATGTCTCTCAGCCGAATGTACTTAGAAAAAGAGAACAATAGTAACTATAGTAAGGTCACAAAAAAATGCTATTTAACTAAACTAATAGGGGTAAATTGCGTTAGTGCAGTCTGAGAAAAACATGAAAAAAACTGCACGCAAACCAGAACACTCGTTTCATTCAAACACTCAACTCAATGTATATAAAAGTAACTTAGGACCATTGAAAAACTCTTTTTGAGGTTGATTAGTGGGTTTTGATTTCAAATATAAATGCGGGAAAAAGTTTTCGGTGCGCCACCTCAGAGCCGGTGATTTAGTGCAATGGAACATGAAAACTGAAAAAGTGCATCCCAATAGAACAGCAGCAACGACTCAGTTGTGCACTGGTGGCGCACCAGTTTTACGAATGGAAACCGCTATTAAACTCATATTTTTTAACCAACCTCGTTAAAAGGCAATGAAAAATTGTAACATACAGGTCAACAACTCGGTCCAAGCCTACTTAAATGCTGATTAATAAAAAACTGCCCAGTATTTTAACAAAGGTATAGTTACGCAAAGTGTGATGAAAGTTCTTACAGGTTCGATTTTTTAAAAGTGGTGAAATTGAATTTATGTAGGTTTTAAGATATTTTTTTCGTGGTGGCCCAGACACTAACCCATTTTTGTTCCTGCGTTATATTTTTTCCTACTAAAGCACCTTGCAGCAATAATTTGAATTTTAATTATTACAGGTGTAAGAGCTTTGTTGATCGATAAGGACCAAAATCCAAAGTGGAAACCCGCCAAATTGGAAGAAGTAACCAAAGAAATTGTGAACGAACATTTCGCTAAATTACCTGAAGAACTTGAACTTAATCTGAAGCATAAGCTATAAGAAGTTTTTTACATTTTAATAAATAAATAAAAAATTGCGTTTTGTTTTTGTTTATTTACCTACTTATACGTACATATTTATTATTCAAACCAAAAATGGGAGGGTTATTCAAGAAAAAAAAGTGTGACTTTTTCTTCCAGACTCCATTTATACTATGTTTTAAATTTATCTGCGTTTTTTCTGTGTGCAAAATGGTAATTAGGGTGGCTATCAAAATTTAAAAAGTAACATCTTGATTAATAATGACCAAAATCATAATCTCATGATGACCTAACCAACTATAACTTTCAACATCCAACAAAAAACTTAGTCAATTCCGAACATTTTCTTTTAATTTTATTTTTCTTTTCAGAATATCCTATTTTGTTTATTATTTTTTTGGGGGATATTTTTTCCTTCTGGGAACATTTTAATTTATTTTTTATCATTAATTAAATTTGGGTAAAACCGCACAAAGGAACAATAAATTGTTTTTGTTTAATTTTGCGATTAATTCTGGCCGCGAAATACCGGAGAAGGTCGCTTGTATGGGAAGAAAGCTAGCCTGTCGGTCATATCTATCACTTCGCATTTTGTGTCGGAATACACAAAAGTTTTGTTTTGAAAACCGTGATCGCGGGTGCACCCCAAAAGACTTTCGCTAAGAAATCCACGCCTACAGATTGTCGTAGCGAAAACTGCCGCCAAATGTTATAACAAAGTAAAGGTTGGTTCGATACGAAAATTTTATTTTAAAATTTGAATTTTATTTTTGAGCTATTTACTTCAAAACATATGATCCTTCTTGCGGATTATTTTCAAAATTTGTGAAAATTTATTATTTTTGAAGCGAAACTCGTCATATTTTGCATTTTTTTGGAGACACTCAATCATTTTTTTTTAGTCTTTGGGGATAAATACCTTACTTTTGGTTTTGGTTTGATTTTATTTCATTAGTTATACCATATTTAACAAAATTTAATAGGTATTTATGACAACTTTGGAGAATTTTGGATCAAATTATTTTTTGCAATTTACGATATTTGATATTAGGAATTGGAACAAGCATTACCAAACCCAAAATTCAATTTTCTTTGTATCAAAAATCCGTCAATTTTCAAACTGTTTTTTTTTCTGGTACAGTTTTTGTGGCACAGTTTTTTATTATTTTTTGCGGATTTTGCTGCTCTACTAGACATCATTTTTTGTGATATGATAAAAATACATCGGTTTGGAGAGTTTCTTGGTTTTTTGCGCGCTTTGAATGCTGCAATTTATTTAATTAAAAGAATAAGAAAATAACTGGTAAAACGGATAACAGTTGATAAATTTTTGCCGGGTTGAGATTAGAAAAAAAAAAGGCGAATAAAATAAAAAAAATTAAGGAATACATAACTTTCTATGCGTGTTGCATTTCGTGAATAAAAGGTGGGCCTACTATATTTACAGTCACGACCGGATAAAAGAGAAATATTTAATTTTTAGCAAAATTTCTTGGTTTTGTTTCTTGCTTAGACAGTATGACTTCTTTAAATTCTTATCGTGCCAATCGAAATTTAGCGGCTACATGTATAAAAGAGGTACAAAAGCTGGGTAAAGGGGTTGAAGAAAAAACGGAGGAATTGGTTTCTTTTAAGGTTCAGCATCTTTGGATACGCAATATGCTCTTTTCGAAAAATATCACTGTCGAATTATTGAAATTTTGGCTACTAAAGAAAAGTTTGCGACTGCAGACGAAGCGATACGATTTGAAGTTAATAATGCGTATTATTTGGCTCTAAAACTTAATCTAAATATGACGAGCAACTTTTTCTCGACCAGCAACGGTCACGCCTGCGCCTCAAACTCAGAGACCGCCTAGTACGTCGCAGGTACCTGAGTTGCCTGTTCCGTGTTTTGATGGAAACATTAATAATTGGCAAACGTTTATTGATTAGTTTAGTATGATTATTCATAATTGTTCCTACTTGTCTAATATTCAAAAATTTGAGCATTTGGTTTCAAACTTGTCCCCCGAACCAAGAGCAATTATTGCTAGCATACCTATTACTGATACTAATTATCAAATAGCCTACGGTGCCTTATTGACTAGGTAAAGAAAATAAATTCTGAGACATATCAAGAACTTAGACATTTAATTATTTTTTTTTTTCTGAAAATTTGCGTTTTCCGATCGATACATGGGATTTTGTACTTTTGGATTTGATGCTATCTAAATTAAATGAAAGTTTAATAAAACAGCAGTGTACTGCTTTAGAGTCAATTGCTTATCTATCACCTTCTTCAGAAAAAGGCTCCTTTCGCAAAGGTAAAGACAGTGGATTTAGAAAGGAAGGGTTGTTGATTGGTAAAAAATCCAATAATCAATGTTTGGTATGTTCTTCTGATCGTTCAATTTATTCTTGCCCTTTATTTAAGGAAAAATCAACACGTGATCGGCATCTCCTTGCAAAACAAAAGAACCTTGGTTTAAACTGTTTGAAACCATTACCTCTAATTCTTGCCCTAGCATGTTCAGATGCAAATTATAATCACAATAGTCTTGCATTACGTTTCAACGAAACCAAGGTGAACATACACCTCCCTCTGATAATCGTAGGATGTTACATCTTTGCTAAGTATTCACGCTTTGACTTTGCTCAGTACAGCTCAAGTTAATGTTGTTGACACGTGGAACAATATTCAACCCGTTCGGTGTTTATTAGATTCTGCTAGTCAAGCAAGTTTTATTACAGAAAAATGTTTAAAAAGACTCGGTTTACCACGATTAAAAACTGATGTTACGGTTAGTGGTTTTGCTCAAAAGAGCCATACAGGCATGAACTTATAGTTGAGTTTTATATAATGTCTACTATTTGTGGTAAAATGCCAACTACTCATTTTTCAATAAAAAATTGGGCCACACGTTACCAACCTTACATTTTCTGATCCGTTGTTAAATCAGCCAGCAGAAGTATTGCTTGGTGCTGATGTTTTTGGTTTTTTAAAAGATGGCCGGTTGGAAGGTCAACCAGGCCAGCCTGTTGCTTTAAATACTATTTTTGGGTGGACCCTGATGGGAAAATTTAATTCCACTAGTTCTACTTTTCATTCATATTTAGTGTCACAGCAACCTACTTTGGCAAAATTTTGGGAAATGGAAAAAATATCTTCAAAATTTTCTCCTGAACAAGTTATGGCGGAAAAAATATTTTATGATTCTGTTTGTCGCGACTCTTCAGGCAAATACAGTGTTAATCGTCCTTCGTTCGGTTTTGATATTCGTTTTTTTGCTCTTCGTAGATTTTTTACCCAAGAACGTCGATTAGAAAAAAAATACTAATTTGATTATTTTGAATCGGGGCATATGTCTATTGCAAACAACAATGGTAATTTGTCTGAATTTGTGTATTTTTCCACACCACTGCGTGTTAAAACCGGATAGTTTGGCCACAAAACTTCGTGTGGTATTTGATGCCAGTTTTTCTCCTAGTACAGATGTGCCAGCCCAAAATGATACTTTGCTTGTTGGACCCAAATTACAACAAGATATAGTGGATATTTGCTTAGATTTCGTTCACATTTTGTAGTTTTCACTGCTGACTTATAGCAAATGTACAGAAGTATTTGGGTTAATCCTTCTTAAAAAAATTACTAAAGGATTCTATGGAGATTTTCTCCAAATGAACCAGTCCTAGATTACGTTTTGAATACTGTCACGTTTGGTGTGACTAGTAGTCCTTTCTTGGCCTTAAGAGTAATTCAGCAGCTTGCAAATGATGAGGAAAATAAATATCCATTGGCTGCTTCAATTTTACGTAAAGATTTGTTCGTAGACGATTGTGTGAGCGAAGGAAAATAAATATCCATTGGCTGCTTCAATTTTACGTAAAGATTTGTTCGTAGACGATTGTGTGAGCGAAGCAAGCTCTATAAATCAAGCTCTCAAAATTCAATCGCAACTTATCGATATATGTAAACTTGGTGGATTTGTTTTTAGAAAATGGTCCAGTAATAAAATTGAGCTACTATCGCATTTGCCTGACTATGCTTAGCAAACAACCTTCAACTTTTAATTTAGATACTGACATGACTGCTTTGAAAATCTTGGGCTTACAATGGTTTCCGAAATCAGATAATTTTTCATATAAAGTCGAGGTGGTTTTACATCGTCCTTGCACAAAACGCATTTGGCTCGAATCTAAAGATTTTAGAAAATTAAAACCCTTTATTGATAGCGACAATATTTTGAGGGAGGGAGAATTGAAAATTCATCTTTGTTTTATTCTAAGATTCATCCAATATTGTTACCTACTAGACATAAGGTGACTCAGTTGATAATTGAATCAACTTATCGTATCCAGTTTTATAAACGCTGCATTATTTGTTCATTCGACAGTTCTGGATTATTTCGCCGAAATGAGCCATTAAATCAGTAATATCGAAATGAAATACCTACTTTAGAGTAAACCCCAAGCCTTTGGAACCGCTAATGGGAAATTTGCCGTCTTGTCGCCTTAACGAAATAAAACCCTTTTCCATTTCTGGCGTTGATATGACCAGGATCAAAGTCTTCCAAGGCTTATATTTGCTTATTTATTTGTATGGCTATAAAGGCTTTACATTTGGATTTGGTGTCAGAACTTTCTACAGAAGCATTTCTGGCGGCTTTATGGCATTTTGTTAGTCGCAGAGGAAGATGCAATGAGCTTCTCAGTGATCAAGGATCAAACTTTATCGGAGCAAATCGAGAGTTAAAACGCATCATGGGAATAATGCAGGAAGTTTGCGACGCTGAGGCTATTCGTTGGACGTTTAACCCTCCTAGTTCCACACACTTCGGTGACTTATGGGAGTCTAACGTTAAGAGTGTTAGGCTCATTTGACTAAAGTTATTGGAGAACCAATCCTGAAATTTGAAGATCTTACCGTTTTAGTGCAAATCAAATTGATTTTAAATTCGCGACCCCTATGCCAAACCTTCAGAAAATTTGTCTAACATTAAAATAAACTGCCTGACGGTGGCAATTGATCCACCGTATGGTTCATGATTTCTGGCGTCGTTGGAGTTGCGAATATCTAACCACTTTACAACAACGCAATAAATGGAATAAAATTTCTGCGAATTTAAAAATCGGTACACTCGTCATTATAAAAGAAGAACAATCGCCTCCACTACGTTGGCGTCTTGCGAGGGTGGTAAAATTACACCCTGGATCAGATGGTGTGTGTAGAGTGGCAACTGTTAAAACTAATCAAGGTCTATTGCAAAGACCTTTTGTCAAATTGTGTCCTTTACCGATGCAATAAAAAAATACTGATTAGTACTTTGGTGGGCGGTATGGTCAATTCCGATCATTTTCTTTTATTTTTCTTTTTAGAATATCCTATTTTCTGGGAATATTTTAATTTATTTTTTATCATTAATAAAATTTGGGTAAAATCGCACAAAGGAACAATAAATTGGTTTCGTTTAATTTCGTGATTAATTCTGGCCGCGAAATACCATAGAAGGTCGCTTGTATGGGAAGAAAGCTAGCCTACCGGTCATCTCCATCACTTCGCATTTTGATTTCGACACAAAAGTTTTGTTTTGAAAACCGTGATCGCAGGTGAAAACTGCTGCCAAATGGTCCTTATGTTATAACAAAGGTAAGCGCACCTTCTTTGGTTCGACAAGAAATTTTGATTTTAAAATTTAAATTTGATTTTTGGCAGAACAATTATTTTTGAGCGTTTTGAGCTATTTGGTTCAAAACAAAACTGATGCTGCTTTGTCGACATGATTTATAATCTATGCCTTATCGGGTTATGCGTTTACTTCCGCAACATAGGGATGTTAATTTATTTTCCTCCCTGTAATTTTTAAAACGCTTTTTTTTCATAAATGTAGTGTGATTTTCTGGTAATTGTTTTAAGTTGCATAATGGTCTGCTACATTTTATTGCGGAATAATATCATTGAATCAGGTTTGTTTTTTTACTTTTCTGACAATTTCTTAACCATTGAAGAATTTGAAGCTTATGGGATTGGGCCTTTCGAAAACGAAGCTGGATAATGGTCTGCTACATTTAATTGCGGAATAATACCATCATTAATAATGTTGATTTTTTTTTGTTTTCCGGCAATTTCTTGGCCATAAAAAAATGACAAAATCTGACAATATCACTGGTTTTTATTCCGACTGGTTTTATTATTTATCAATGTACAGTCACACTCAGAATCATTTACCCGTATTTCTTGGCGGTCATTGTATAAATTTTGTATAATATAAACAAAAATGCCGTTCCAAAAACATCGGGTTCAATCGAACCCATATTTACCCAAAGTATGGTTATCCGTTAAAACTAGTAGGTAGCATCAAATATTAAAATTAAAATAAAAATTTGATTTGTTGTAACGTAAGCTTCATAAAAAAGCCTTACGAGTAGATATTCTTTTTTTTTATATCAGTGACCTTAGCTCAGGAAAGTGACGTTTCGCTGAACTTTAAATGGAAGGTCCAATTTGAAATATTCAAACATTTAAATTGGTGGGCTTAGAAAAATTTTTTAGCTTACTCGGAAAAAAATCAAAAAAGTGCTCCGAGACGTGTCTTAGTTTTTACAAAATGTGCCTTCTATTTAAAATTCAGCCAATTCTAATGTTTATTTGACTCCAAAAAGTATGGATATCACATGACCCGTTTTGAACGTCACTTCGACATTTCCTGAGCTAAGGTCACTGAAAGAAAAAAAATCTACTCTATACGCTTCCCGTTCCTAACTTTTAATGTGCTACGTACTTTATATTTGGACATAAGTTCACGTACCTTATTCGGAGGAGCGCGTACCCGAAAAGCCTTCAAAAAGTGGTAACTTTTAAAGTGGTTCTTTAAAACTAATGATAAAACCACCGCACACAACTTACTGAGCAAATGCACCAAAAAATAAAGAACAAAAAGCTATTCTTATTTTAAATCAGCCAAAGTGACTACTTTAAAATATGCCAAAGTGACTTACATCGTTATCCCTTAAAAACTTGTCAAAAATTACATGATCCGAAACTTGGACTGATGTTTTTGGTTTGACTAATAGGCCAAATACAGTAACCGCCAAGAAATACGGTACGGTAAATTATTCTGACCGTGACGTGACCAGTACGAATAGTTTTCAATGCATAAAATCCCTATGATGCGGAGATAAACGCATAACCCGGTATATTTTTATTGAGCATTTACTTTGAAATTTTGTATTCATGAAAAATATTACAGGGTTTGTCTCAAAATAAAGAAACCCAAAAAATAAAAACCAATTTTAGAAAATTTTGGGGCAATTTTTTAAAAACTAATATATCAACAAAATGAAGGGAAAATTTGGCGCCCTAATATATTTACAGAAAAGATTTGTGGCGTAGAGGGCAAAGGGTGAGGGAATTAATTGGAAAAAAGGTTTTCCTCGACCAGGATTAAAAACTTTTTTCTGATTTATTCCCTTACCCTTTGCCCTCTACGCCACAAATCTTTTCTGTATAAAATATTACCAGGTTCCAACATATAAAACTCTTATTTTGTAAATCAAGGCCCTATTTTGTGTTTTTTTCATCTCTAAATTTTTTTACAAGTGACAGTTTTTAATGTGTTTCAAAAACTCTAGTAAAATCGTTTTGTAGTAGTGGTTCTTACACACCATAATAGTTGTCAAAATTTTAAGTGTTCAAAAATTTCCCTATTATCTTAAGCCCTCACCAAGTTTTTCTGAATAAATTAAATTTTATGAATCTTGTCTTTCTTTGGTTTAGTCAGAGAGAGGGAGATATGGATGGCGTGCTACCTTTTTGGGAAGGTTTTTTAATTGCTTCTACAATGCTGATATCTTTTAAGAAATCGATTAGTCCTCATGTGTCACGAAGTAGGCATTAACAAGGCAAATTAATTAATTCTTATGTTGCAAAGTCAACTGCATCATCCGGATAATTATAACTATAAGGTCGGGTCTGCCCGAAAAAATTATTACACAACGATAAATAAAATCAAAAGTTTTGAAAAAAAATCTAATTTTTCTTTCATTAAACTACATATATTTTAAAAGAAAATTAAGAAAAAGTTTATTACTATATACTCTTAACTAAAATCTTTATCGTTTTACCTAAATTTAATCCGAGTCGCTTCCGCTGGATTCAAAATCTCCAACATCAATTGAAAATTTATATTCTTGGTCACATCCCAAGTAAGCGTCACTCATGAAGTACAAGGTATAGCTATGGTGACCAGGACTTGGTGCAACAAAGTCCAGTTTAACTCGTGCTTTCTGTTGAAGCGTTAATCGTTTAATGGATAGTAGCGAATTAGTTTTAGCATCGCCTATCACTACCCACCATCCTTCTTCTCGTTTCTGCAATAAATAAAATATTTTTTTAATTCCAGGTAAACTCTACTCTGTAAATAGGGACTTTTTGGGCAGTTTACGAAAATAACAACTTTTGTGGCTTCGGTTATTTTCCTAACTATTTCTACGCTTACCTATAACACAATGTATCTCCCTCAATCAAAAACTAACAATTCTAAACATTCGTTTTGAAAAAAAATGCCAAAAATACAAAGACTTTGAAATTGATTGACAGAAGAATATTGAAATAAGCATAAAAATTGTGGATAAAGGTAAACAAGGCGCTTATTAGCGGCAAAATCACGTAATTTTTGTTGTTAACTTTATTTTGTTTATATTTACTTCTATCAATCCACGTCAAAGTCTTTGTATTTTTGGCAATTTTTTTCAAAACTAATGTTCGGAATTGTTAGTTTTTGATTATAGAAGATGCAGAATATTTTGCTTTATGTGTAAGCGTAAAAACAGTTGTGAAAATAAACCGTAATAACTTTATTCTTGACGGTTTGTCAAATAACGATAGCCACAAAAGTTGATATTTTTGTGTACTTACCAAAAAGTCCCTAATAGGGACTTATCGGTACATAAAGTCGGCATAGCCTGATTCGGCACTATTTCTGACAGTTCCGCATGAAGATTGAAAGGTTTCTGACATTTTTTCATGTTAACATGTCATCTAAACATGCTCATATTGTGACATTCTTAAAGTTGGCAAATTAAAGTTAATGCCATTCTTTATTAAAGATATGTACAAACATTATGAAAGTCGACATTATTTTGATAGCAAAGATGACATATTTAGACAACAACAATGTCAGAATCCCTTTAAACTTCGTGCGGAATTGTCAAAAATAGTGCCGTCTTTATTAAAGACAGGCTATGCCGACTTTATGTACCGATAAGTCCCTAATGTGTACCTAATTCGTACTTTAATAAAGTGCACGATACACTTAACACGGTATGACAATGCGCATCTCGACGTCACTTTTTGACCCCGATACTAACACATGTGCATGGAAAAGGTATTAATTTTTCTTAATTTAATTTTGGTCCGCCGCGCGTTTAATGTTTAATTGACTTGCGTTTGTTTAAGTTAGGTTTGGTTGATTTAGTTGAAAAAATAAAAAAAAATTAGCAGGCGCGGATTTGGGGTCTTAAGGTCTCTAATATGTCCGCATACTAAATAATTACCAAATATAATTATAATAAAATTTGCTTAGAACATTGAACTGTGGTTTCCAAAGTTAAAGACTGTCGTAGGCTGTACCTACGAGTACATTAATTTTGAATATTATTGTACATTTGGAAAGGTTAATGTCAATAAAAAGTTTGGGAAGTCAGTCGCGACATCTGTCTCTCAACGGATCTTTGAACAGTATTTTAAATTATGATTCCAGCTCGATCCGAGCAACACCGTTCTTAACTAAAAAGCCTGTTTACTCCTATCGCCTCAGTGCCCTTTAGCCTATTGTGGCTGCCATTTTTATAACCAAATTGACAAGTAAAACATGGATTTTCTGTCAGTTTGGTGTCAATATGGCACCGATCATAAGCCAAAGGATACTAAAACGAAAATGAGTTAACTGGCTTTTTAGTTGAGAACGATGTTGATCCGAGTTGCGCAAAAGTAATAGAAGCCTTATGGGTTTTCGAGATGATGTTGTGATAGATACGCCAACGACTTCCCGGCGATATGGCGCCCAAGAAAAAGCAAACACAGAATCCCATTCAAAACGCCCTGAGAAAGTTTTGTAGTTCTCCAAAGACTACATGTCGCCCTTCAACAGATGAAAATTTACGGAAAGTAACAGAAATTACTTCTAAGATCTGGGATGAGCTGAATATTTTAAAAGATCCAACAACGAATGTTCAAGCCTCGGTTCCTAGATTTTCTGGTCTAGATTACGAATGTCCCAAAGCGTTTTTGAAAAATCTAGAAACATATTTCGCTGACCAGAAAGTACCGAAGACTGAATGGTGTCTAATGAGTAAACCTTTTTTAGAAGGAGAAAGACAGGTCTGGTTTTCGTCAATTTTTTATCCTAAATTAGAGTTTGATATGTTTTCCAGTCTATTTTTACAAAAATACGATAACACAACAAAGCAGAGTTCGTTATTTGCTAAACTTTACGGAGAAAAGCAAACCGATGAAACAGTATCTATTTTTTTAACTAAAAAGAGAGCTCTTTTCAAACGTTTAGAACCTCAACTCTCAGAAACAGTAATCACCACACGCATGATAGTTAATCAAACCAAATATTCGTAGTATGTTGAGATGTCAAAATTTTTCGTCTATAGACAAATTAGTAACAATCGCATCAGCAATAGAACGTGATTTAGAAGAGGATAGTTCTTTTGACTCAAAATTCGAAAACAGGCAATCAAATCGTATTCATTTGGGGGTGGCAAGCCCATAGAGAATATTTATGTTCCCTACGCTTTCAAATAATACATGAGACAAATACTGCCGTCAGAAGGAAAAACTCGCAACCCACAAATTTTTCAAAAATGACTTTTGGTTTTTTAAACTTTTGGTTTAAAACAGGTTTAAAAGAAAAGAAAATATTTGTTTTTTATTTTTGACTTTAAAAAAAAATTATGAAACCTAATCTATAACTATAATCTCCACTAATCTATAATCATATATAACTCCAGTGCTAATAAATAAACACGTAGTCTGTGGATTTACGTGGATCTTTCGTAGTATTTATGCCTTTTGCCCAGCAGGACTGCTCGAATAGGATATGTTATTTTACCGTATGTGCCTATTTTATCTGCAAAACGCACAATTATTAATTACTGTGTTTTATTTTTTGATATTTTAATCCATATTTTGAATCTTTATCTATAGCCAAAAAAAATCATTTGTCTGTATTACACCTAGAACGTTTTTAGAGACTTTATTACAATTCAAAGCTTCTTTTCCATTTTTCCACAAATCAAGTTTAGGTCGATCACGGGGTTTTTCCTTCTGACGGCAGAATACATCAACGCAGTGAACACATTCTCTTAATCGAGCACGCTAATAAAACTTCGAATGTTGACGTCAGTGTATGACTGCGCGGAAGGCGACGGAATTTGGCATAAATAGTAACATACCGTGTTAAGTGTATCGTGATATAGTGTACATTCGATTTATAGCTGCCCAAAGGTGCCAATTTATTAAAAATTTACTTTGTTTTACATAATTTATTAAAAATTGACTTTATTTTACATAAAGTAATGTACACACCTGTGGGAAGAACGGCGCTATAACTGGGCCGCTGACCTCGTCTTCCCTTTCGAGCTGTACGGCAATGTGTACAGAACGTCCTGAATGAATCTGGTCCTTGTCGAGCACTTCGTAACTCATCTCGATGTTGGGATATCTGTTACAAAATCTGGCTACATCCGCCATTTGAGAATCGGTTAAGCCCAACAATTTGCTCCGGTCTTCGTCTTCCAGCTCCATTATGTCGAAAACAGTTTCAACGCCCTAAAAAGAAGCATGTTATAAAATACTGCATAAAAACTAATACTTTCAAATGAGATAATAGGGACTTATCGGTACATAAAGTTGGAATATTTTTGACACTTCCGCGCAGGGTTAAACAACTACTACTATTTTTAAGCACTACACTTAAGTTATTAAATGACTTGAACAAACCCTAGCATTTTTCAAGAGTTTCACTTAAATTTTAAAGATTATTTGCTCCTATCCAACTATAAGGAAGAAAACATAGTTATTTTTATCAGGGGCCCAATTCTTGAATCACTCGAATTTCAGTCGTATACGGATCATATTTTCGCAAAAATTTCACGAAAAAAGGGTTGATTTTCACTGATTAAGAAACCAAACACAAAAACAAATTAGAACTGGTATGCAAATTGCAAAATATAAAAAAAGCTGTAAAATTAAAATTTTGCGTTTCTGACGTGCAAAATAGAACGATTGTTGACGCTTAGATGTCATTTCCACTCGACTTTGCATCGAGTGGGTAAAAGCAACCGCCGAAGATCCGAACGATTATGACAGAGGAATGCCAAAACTTTCGAATATTAGCAAAATAAAAATGTTAAATTTTAATTTTAGGGCGAATTTAACTAAATATTATACAATGTCAGTACAACTTCGATTTTGTGTGAGCGTTAATAGTGGATTAAAGAATATTTAACGCTTTTGTCGTGAAGTTTTCTTTTTGTCGCGGTTACGGTTAACCTTGATCCTAAAATTTCCCAGAAGTATAAGCAAAAGAAGGAGACCTCGATTGTGTAATATCTTCGAATATTATTTAAATTTACAGATTATTGTTTATGTTTACATGTGTATATAATCAAAAGTTTTTAATTTTCATGAATTTCCGGATTATACTTAAATTTTCATATGAAAAATGCTATGACGTCATCTATTAGCTGACATGAACAGAAAAAATCGATGTAGCCAGCGCATCCTGTCATGTTCGATGCCTTGAGAATCGGAACCAGCTTATTTTGCCGGTTCAGAATAGTTGCGGTTCTCAAGCCATCTACCCATTTGTTCTGTTCATGTCAATGTAAACATAAACAATTATCTGTAAATTTAAACAATATTCAAAGATATTACACAATCGAGGTCTCCTTCTTTTGCTTATAATTCTGGGAAATTTTAGGACCAAGGTTAACCGTAACCGCGACAAAAAGAAAACGGCATTGGTTGCGGAGGTATCCGAAACCTACGTTCGGGCTATCCGGCCAGTTTTTTTGGACGCGGTGCTGTCGAAATAAGGTCGACTTTTATAATGTTTGTACCGAAATTCAATAAAGGACGGCATTACCTTTAATTATGTCAACTTTGTTTAGATGACAGAAATAGTAGCAAGAACGCTAGGTAACCAACTCAGGGAGTGGGGGAGAGAAGTGTTACAAGACGGGGAGGAGGGTTTCACCCAAAAAATGCGAGGATTTGTGCCAGCAATTTAATATGGTGTAAAGTTCCTAAAAATATGTATAGTAGTTGTTTAACCTTCATGCGGAACTGTAAAAAATAGTGCCGACTTTATTGAAGGCACTACAGACCGATAAGTTCCTATTATTTTTTTCTTCTTCTATCAAAGAAAAAGTCTGCAACCTGCACATGTTTAAGTTAAGTTTAAGTTTGCACGACCATCCGCAGGATCCTTCACTTATAATGAAATTTTTATACGATTGTCCTAAAAAATAAGGTGTTGCACACGAAAAACTCTGAAAGGGAAACGCTTTTACAAATTTAACTTTTCCTACAATTTCTGCTGGAGGTAAAATGGGGAGGCAAGGGGAGTCTTTTTATATTTTTTAATATTTAGATTTTAGATAAAAAATATTTCTAATAGCTATATAATATTCCGCATTTACAAGGATTTCATTTTTTATTACAACACGCACTCGACGGCAGTTGTACGAACGACGCGAAGCGGAGTTCTGGCAAGCCGTCAACAGAGGTAAAGACACTTTACGCATGTGTTAGGTACAAAATTTTACCTACGTGCGTAAAGTGCCTTTACACTACTAGCGTCTTATACCTTTTAAAAAAACATAATAATTTGAAAAATTCTAACAATTTTTTTCAAGATTATTAATTTTAAAAAGAATATGAATTGTAAAAGTGTGAAACCTAGAGTTTATTCCTTTGGAGATTTTTTTTTGAGTGCGGTAAAGTACATCTTTCCGCACTCAAATGACTGCGGTAAAGTGCACTTTACTGCACTCGAGTAGGTAAAATATGGGCAACTATAAACAGGGACTTGTTTAAAAATTAATAAAGAGTTACTTTTTTTTTACAATTATATCGTGACATAGTTAAAAATAGAGACTTCCATTAAATTGGCAACAAATATATTTAAAAAAGGTTAAAATTTCTAATTAAAAAATCACAAGCACTGCTTTTTATTTCAATGAAAGAAAATAAAAAAATTCAACTCCCGAAACAACGCATATTATATTTTAGAGCTTTTAGCGAATTTAAACTGCAAAAAAGGACCACCTTTCCAAAAAAGGACCACCTTTCCAAAAAAGGACCACCTTTTCCAAAAAAGGGACTTTTTTTAAAAAAAAAAAGAAACTTCTTCGATTTATAAATATTTTTTTTATAACTTCATCAGAAACCATGGGTTTTTTTGGTTACCCGTTTTTTTTTGTTCGGGGGTAATAATTTTACAAAAATGTTAGGTGACTTGTCAAGGGTTTTTGTGATCTATTTTTTGTATATTTTTCCAGTATTTTGACTTTTTAATGAAGGTGCTCCACAAAATAATGTTTCGTCAATCGCAGCGAAACTGTGCTTTTTTACTCGCGTTTTTACACCTTATTCCAAATTCTCCAGACCAATTTTAACATGGCGGCTGACAATTAAACGCAGAAGCTAAATGGAACTGTCATTGTCAGTGTAAAAAACTGGTCCGCATCAATTTGGAATGGAGTGTCAAAATTGGAGATCACTGCTGCGTTTTATTGAAACCACGAAAGAATATTATGTTTTTAATCCTGAAAAAAGGGACTTCAGGGAGCTTCGAAAGAAAGATACTTTACTAAAAGCCCTGTATATTTAGGGCACGCGGCCTCAGAAAATAAACACTCGTTGGTTTGTTATGATCGGATATTACCTCAAGACCCAACTATTTAGCTTGCAGAAATATTTACTAATTGTCATTTTACGTAAAATACAAAAAAGTTGTTATTAATTAACTATCATGCTTACGAACCCTACCTTTTCAGTACATCTCTTAATAATGTCGGTAGTAAAGTGAGGCAGTTGCTTCAAATACGAATCTTTACTCCACATGGCTTGTGTGACCATTTGAGCCAGTTCCATGGCGGCAACCGCCGGCGACAGCCAACCATTAGAACTTAATACGTCAACGCAAGCTTGGATTAACCTGATGGCTTTGGCTAGGACAATTTCGGTGTCGCCTTGAAGTTCGGCGTTTAATTGTAACCTACGTGTAAAAAAATAAAAGTATTCAAGTACAAAATAGTTGCTATAGATACCAAGACTTTATCCATGAAACTAGCTTTTCCAAAGATTGGTTAGAAGTTTCATGTGAACTAATTTTCCGAGTTTGTTTTGCTTTAAAAGTTAATGTAACTTCAGAATTATAGATTTTTCAAATTCCTTACAGGCGCCATTCTTAAATCTAGAGAAAGAGAGTACTCCGTTCTTAACTTCAACCAGATGTCACCAATTAAACACGACCTGACTTGCCCGATTGCAGTTTGGTTGATATTTCGAACTTTCCCCTTTTTCAGTCTATAATGACAAGAGAATGCCTATTTATTATTTTTATCATTACAGTGCTAACATTTTTTAAATGCTCGCTCAAGTGCCAAGAGTAGTTTTCAAACCTTGTTGGTCAATTACACTATTTTTTCACGACTAGCTAGAAATTGGACACGCGACGAAAAAGAAGTTGTTCTATATACCCATATCAACCTTTAAATTTTTAAGCTGGTAAAGACAATGTTGACAAATTTACTAGCTCGAACTATGTCAACACTTGCAGGCATCGGCGTGAAAAATAGTATATTATACACCAAAAGAGAAAAGTGGGAAAAGGGATATAATTTGTCGAGGTATAAAAAAACACTTTAATCACGAGGTTTATATGGTACTTTTCGTACTTTTGGCCCTTTACAAAGGGAAGTACGGATTCGCGCCGATGCCTGCACTTGTTATGTAAATTATATTCAGTGGCGGCTCGTGACTAGCAACTCAGGGGGGCGCTGGCTTTAAATAATATGGCATCTGTAAATCACTGACCTTCATATTAGACGAAATGTCCAAACTTTATAATTAACCAAAACGTAAATTTCAAAATCAATAATTTGAAAACAGAGAACTATTAACTATTGGGCGGAGTCCATACGTGCAGTTTGTTGTGCAATGTGAAGGTTAAGCCACGCCTCCGTAGTCATGGCAACCGACTTGAGTAGCAGTAGTTGCATCGGGACGGATATCAAGCCGCCCGCGCTTGTTACGAATAGAAAATGATCGGTATAACCACAGTGTAAGGAAAGGTAGGCTGCGATAACTGGCCCGTTGGAATAATGTGTTGTTGGTGTTTTAAGTATTTTTTGTTTTGTTTTGAAATAATTGTTCATTAACGAGCCGCCACTGATTATATTAAAAAATTAATACCTGTTGTTGTTACTGCTTGTTATGTAGATTATTAAAGTACCTGCAAAGATGAGCTTGCAATAGCAAATTGGTCTTGACGTGCGGATCATTGAATTTGGGTTGTCCGCCGTTTGGACCGGTAAGTTTATTTGGTAAGTTTTGCGACAACTGACGTAGTATATTGTCTTCGTGATGGCGCACTGGAATGTCTTCATATTCTGCCGCGGATGATATGATTTCTAGGAGACCTCTTATCTTAGTTTTACTGTTTAGAGATAAACTAAATAGTTCTAAAAGAAAAAAAAAAGATGTTGCGTGTTTTTTTTTTAAAGTTATACCTACCCAAGCAGCAAAAATCTGACTTCCAACCAAATGCGTGTTAATATGACGTCAATTTCGGGTAGAATTAAGGTTACAAAAAAGAAAGTTAAAAAACCTCAATATCAGTTACTTCAACCGAAAAGAAACTAAAAAACAAAAGATCTCGAGTGGAAAACAACGAAAATTCAAACTTGGATGAGCATGTTCCTTGTGGAATGCTCAACCAAGTTTGAATTTTCGTTGTTTTCCACCCGAGATCTTTTCTTTTTTAGAATTAAGGTTGTGATCAAGGACGTTTGTGTCCAACGTTGTTTTTGAGGTAAAATCGACGTTCTTAGTTATCCGTTACAGAACCCGACGATATGCCGACGTCGGCAAAAGCGACGTACGGTTTTTCTGCAAAGCCGACGTCTTCAGTGCGTAGGAAATTTAAATGTGCCGGATACCGACGTCTGCCTGCCGTTTAAATTTAAAATCTGTAGCTCGTTGGAACTGGCCCACGTCAACCGACGTCCCAAACGAACACGTCCATTTTCGTGCGTCTGATCTAATTTTTTAAAAAAAAACTATTTTTATTTCTCTGGTTCTAACTTAACTTTTTTTGAAAATTTAACCCAACTTTATTCAAGTTTTAATTTTTTTTTCTTGGAGTTTTTGGATCCAGGATCTGCTTATTACTAGTTGCAAGTGCTCTTGAAAATGCCAAAACAACCATTCAAACATTCGATTGGATATTTTTCTTTGCTATAGGGAACCAGCATATCCCATTTTCCTCCCACATGTGTGGAATGGGCTCCATTTCTTTTAATTTTTTAATATAAATAATTTTGAAGTAATCACTCATGTCGAGATAACTAGAGGCCCTGTCAACGATTTTTGACAGTTATTGTTTTACCAGGGCCCGTGTTCTTCAATTTCGGGGATTAGAAACGCACCTGATTGGCCGAATTCTCATTTTTTTGTCACATTTCTGTCAGTTTTGGCACTACTGGCATTAGTTGTGAGCAATCTTGCACTCCTGCCTTTTACGAGGAGAACAAAGTCATTAGTGCCAAAACAGACAGAATAGTGACAAAAAACTGAGATTGCGACCAATCAGGTGCCTTTCTGATTCCCGGGAGCATTCCCTTCCCCGAAATTGAAGAATACGGGCCCAGCGGTGAGCAACTGGATTTGACAGTTGCTAGAGAAGTGTTTGAAATTGTGTGTTGGCAATGATAGTTGGTAACCCCTGACAATAAATAATTTTGTCACTGTCAGATTTTTGATTAAGAAACGTCAGGTTTAAAAATGGAATTTTGCTGTATCAAAAACTGTAAAAATACGTGCCTCGACGAATTTCTATTGTTCCTTTGTCCAACGGAGAAAGAAACTCAGGAAAAGTGAAAGGAAAACATGCATTTACCAAGCTGGAAAATTAATAAAAATAGCAGAATTTGCGAGGTAAGTGAGCTATACGTAGTAGGTACAAACATACGCATTTGGCATGTACTTTGTTAATAAATAACACATTATGTTTCCGTATTTTATTGTAAAACAAATAACAAAAATATAGGTCAACAGCAGTCTTTATATTTTACCTATTATTTACATTTTTAATATCTCCGCGTTTATGTTCTTGAAACTTGAAATATTTTAGTAACCAATAAAAAATCAATCTTTCAAAAACTGTCCGGGGAAATTATAAAAAGAGACAACAAAACATCAGTGCATTATGTCCAAATATGAAAAAAACTATAAAGAGGGGGCAATATGAGTTGGCCACCTCTGGTAAAACAATAATTGTCAAATGTATAAAGGGCCTCTAGAGATAACGAGGCACGACCACAAACAAGAATAAATAAAACTGTGAGGTTAGGGCTACATTTGACAGTTATAGGTATGATTGACCTACTAAAACGGCTTCAGATTCTAATACGTAGATTAGGTCAATATTACATACTCCGTGCAAGACGTGCAATTCTAATACGTACGCAGGCCGATGGCAACATTAAATGGGTACATCATGAAGGACGTATGGTGTTAATACGTCGTAATGCGTTTGCGAACAGACAGGTTTCGTAATTTTAGTCATGTTTGACGACTTAACTTTAGTCATGTTGACACAAAAATTCGCCATTCTGAACAGGTTGGCGTCTATCAGCCATTGTAAAATATTTTTTTGCTTTTTAGATTTAGTCTAAAATTAGAGAGTGCCATGTAGCATAATTAATAAAATAAGGTTTTGGGGGAATGTTAGATCGTTTTTACAACAAAACTAACAACATTATTTAAAAAAATATTTCGAACCAACTTTTTTTAATATTTTATTTTCTTAGATTTTTTAAATTTTCAGGGCGCCCGGTTTTTCCGAAGTATCTTAATCACATTTATCAATAAACAGCCTTTCGTTGACAAATTTTTATATGAAAGGTACTTTAAGAGTAAATAAAAGAATTATATATTATTTATATATACTTATAGACATCTGGATCCTTTAAAAAAGCGCATCCATTTTTATTCTTTTACAAAAACTTTATATATTTTAGGTAGTCGAAACAAAACCAAACGTAATTAACGTTCTTGTTTAGTAACTAATTTTAGATAAGGGAAATTAAACGTAAAATAACGTTGGCAATTGGTAAAGCTAGTCAGGATCAATGACGTCGAGGCGACCCGAATCTGTATTACCCATTTAGGTGCAAATGAGGGTCGTCAGGAAGTCGAAACGACGTCGCTAGCCGACGTCGCGTTTCTCAAGGACTACATATGTGCAACGTAAGATAACGTCCAAATGCTGCTTGGGTAATTCGTATTTATGTTTGTGATTTTTATCCTCGTCCAAACAACAACTTTTTACAAAAAAATATCGATGCCTTTAAGATTTTTCAGAGTTCGCACGAAAAAACCTTCATTCAATGTCTTTTTCTGGTCTTCCCAGACCATTTTTGCAATATTTTAGCAGTATTGTATAACAAAAAGAGATAGCAAAATATATCTAATAAATGGCCTTTTTTGCCTGATTATTTTATAAAAAATAATCTATAAAATCTTTTTTCTGTTTGTTTATTGTTCTTTAATTTTTTTCCTAGAGGTACTCCAAATTTTTTATTATTTCCTGACTTTCTCCGGTCCGTACGATCCATAAGGGCTCTGCCTTTTATTGTTAAACAAAGCAAAATTTAAGATTTTTGTTTTGATAGCTCTTCACCCTTTTTGCCGATGACACTTGCGTCCTGTGGCAACATAAGAATGTTGCTGTGTGATGCCAACAAGCTATCTTTTAAAATGTGGCATGTCTGAAATGCATCTTGCTGATGAACCACTAGAGCAAGTGGAGACTGCTAAATTTCTTGGAGTGTTTATTGACAACAAATTAAAGTTTAATTAGTCTCAGCAAAAAACTGTCTTCTGCATGTTTTGCGGTGCGCACAGTGAGAGCAGAATTGGGTTTACAAGTTGCTAATTCAGTTTACCACGCCCTCTTTGAATCTAATTTACGGGATGGTATAGTTTTTTGGGGGTTCTGCAAACAAATATTTATTAAAACTTTTATTTGTACTGCAGAAGAGAGCTATACGCTTCATTTCCAAGGTTCATCAGCGGGGAAGCTGCAAACCACTCCTTGTATCTCATAGGATCCTTACTCTTTCCCCCTTATTTATTTTGAAAATATGTACTTTATTGTATAAAATTGCGTGGTCCACAACCTGTTCGATTTACTCATCAAGTTCATGACTTGCCTCTTCCTATTCCTAAAAGTCAACTTAGAAAGAATCTAAAAAGGGAACTATGATATTTACTACTAAACGAATTTTACAGCTGTCCACCTCAATAGAATTCTCTAATTGCTGGTTTATTAACAACTGTTTTTGTAATGTGTCTTTTTTTACAAATTGTTGCACTTTTTAATTGTTTTGCATTTTATCATTGTTGCTTGGAAAATAACCCATGATATTACTAAATTTAATTCTGTTTTTCGTTTTTACTAATTCATTATTCTTTTTTATTATATATGTTAAGTGATAAATACTGTTTTTAGCTTTTAAATTGATCTTCAATTGTTTTTCGTCACTAAATTTAAAAATAAATAGAACTTAATAAATGCTTAATAACAACATATTAATAATTTTTAAAATAACGAGACTTATATTATTTTTAAATATTTATTTTTTAGGACTGATTTGAATGTTTTTTTTTTCTCTCTGTTGTAATTTTGGTAATTTTTTTTCTTCTCTTTTTATTAATTTACTAGTTTGGACCTAACCTAATGTGTTTTTTATTTCTTTGTAGTCCGTCATTATATCAAAAATCAAATAAAAAATATTGAATTTAAAGTTGGCAATCATAGAAGAAATTGCTAGTATTGTTTTTTAAGATTTTTAATCAAGATTTTCTTTGTGCATCATTTGCATTGCTTTAGTTTTTGTTAAACTATGAACTTTCCTTTTCATAAACATGAAGTGAGATGTTTAAAACACGGCCTTGCTGGATAAAATTCCCAAGTTTTAAATTGCGCGGTGTTTACAACCTGAAAAATCAGGGAGTCAGGAAATTCAAAAGTGGTCAGGAAAGGTAAATTTCTCCAATTAGTATGTTTTGACATCGTACTGAATACGTAATAAAAATATTGTCTTCTTTTTATTTCATAGAGCATGTTCTCGGTTCCCACAAAGAGCTTGATATATAAAAGAACAAGATACGTATTGAATACGATGTGAAAATATACGAATTGATAACAATTCTTTCAGAGACAATGCAATTATGAATATTTAAATTTGTGGAATATTTGTATTTGCTACTGCATAAACTTAAGTTAATAAAGTGTCTATTTGAATAAAACTATTTGCAAGCATAGCTGATTATCCTAAGTTTAAATCTTTTTAATCTGGATTCTCTTGGATACGTTTTTAAACTGGAGTGTGTGTCAGGGATTTTTTTAATTTGGTCGGTAAAAGTCAGGGAATTTTTCCTAAGAAAATCAGAGGATACCTGAATTGTCATGAATGTGAAGCAAAAAAAATCTCAATAGTAAACTTACCAATGGTGGTATAATTAATATAGTAATATGCAGCAATCATTCCCAAATTAAGTGGAACGCAATCCATATCTTCCTCAATGCTGATGCACTTGGATTGTTCCAAATCGGAAAGTGTATTTTCTACCAATTCGGAGAGATGGTCGGATAAATGCCTATGCGACACACCCTGTAGATTGTAGTAGTTGGGGTTTTGAGTCAATCTTCTGTACAAGAAGGTCCAGGTAAGGTAATCTACGGCATCTTGCTTGTTTTCAATGGTTTTTGTGACTATTTCTGCGTTAAAATGATCATGTAGTCTGTGGTCTAAGTGACTCTAAAGAGAATACACTATTATAAAAAAAATGTAAAACAAAAATATTTTTTTAAACATAAATTTAACTTGGATATCCCTTCCGCACTTTCTTAAGAACACAGAAAAAACCGGAATTTTTAATATTTTGTGCTAATCGTGCTAATCATACCTTGGACGGAGGTTTAAAAAAAAACTAAATTTGTTGTCGGAATTTTTTTTGTGTTTTTGTTATAAGAAAACATGACTCCAATCCAATCCGAAAAAGAAAAATGTTGGTCTTCTTAAGGCTTTTTATCTTAGATGAACTTGTTTGATCCTTAGGGAGACTTTGGTTATATTTATTATCTGGGAAAATATTTAGTTTTCTTGAGGCCCAACTTTTAAAGCCGGGAAAGGTATCGATCACTTAACAGTCAAAGCAAATCAAATTCATGTTCACAGTTCATCAAGAATCTATCCCCCGAAAGCCACAAGTCGATTTTTGACTGACGCGGGCATTCTCTTCATTCTGTTAATTTATGCCTGTTTTCACAACTGAGTCACAACCTAGATGCCTCTGTCCCTTTTCCTCTCTAATGTTTAGGACAATATGAAAGTCATTCCACCTTATTGTTTTGGTTTTTTCGAGTGACAAAATTTTGTAAATGAACAGTCGAGTCGTTTCGGGTGTCTTTAGGTAATTCGTATAAGCTCTTTACCGAGGAGCTTCTCACTGCGGAAATCCCAGTTCACTTGTTGAGAAATCCTTTGAAAATCGCAAAAATCCTTAGAGATTCCCGGAAATCCTGTCAGAAATCTGAAATCCCTAAAGAAATAGGGAAATTGTTGTGGAAATCGCAGGTATTTCCGAAAATCGCTGAATTTCCAAGAAATTAATTATTTACGCAGTATTTTTTGGAGTTGCTGCTAAAAAAACCTATACAAGTTGCAAGTCTTTATTTAGAATTCCCTACTTGACGTTATTTAAAATATTGTGACGATACCTTTGATTTTGGTCAAAAAAAGACTACCTATAATTTTGCAAAATTTTAGGGGTTATTTTTACAACCAAAGGGCCAAACCAACCTCCTAGGCTGGTTCTAAAATTTCATAACCGGGTTGCAACTGTGACGTCATTCTTTTAAAATGGAAGGACCGGTTCCGGTTCTGGTTCAACCAGAACCAGGACCAATTGTAAATCGAAAATCCTTTAAGCCTCGTCTTGTCGTTCGTCTGTCATTCGTCGCACCTTATTATTATCCATTCACAAACAGAAAAGAAAGTACAGCGTCGGGTAAAGTTCAGAGTTACAATTCGATCAGCGGTGAGGCTTCGAGCGAATGTCTGCGTCTTACGCACACGAAAAGACTTCCGATCTATCGATTCGATCGTATTAATTTTAGAAAAGCACGTGTTAAAAGCTGGCATGGCGATTCCGCTTTAATAGTATATTTTTTTCTGGAGTTCGAATTGAAAAATTATGGTATTTTAGCGTTGTTTTGGGAAGAGCGCTGTTTAAAAGGAAGATACGTATATTTTTATATGTTTGATTGATTTTGAGTTTTTTAAAAGGTAAAGGCGAATGTAAGTAAAAAAGGTAAAGGCGAATCTTTAATGACTTTTTACGGACTTTCCGTTCATGAAAGAAAATAATTTGGCACACCCAACTGGAGGCCTATCACGGCCGACCAACTATTTTTTCTTTAATTGTAGCACCTATTTCTTTTGACACCTGTCAAAAATTTTAAAAAAATTTTTTTGTGAGTTGTTTTAGCTTCACAGTAAACTACATAAGTAGAGAGTTCTCAATCACTGTTTCTGTGCCAGGAATCACATCAAGAATTACAGATTATTTAACGGGAGAAGAAAATGAACAAGAACAAGAAGATGAATCCATAGAAATAAATGAAGAAGAAAAAAATGAAATCCAAAACGATTTAGACGATTTTAAAGCAGTCAAAAATTTTAATATAAAAAATTAAGAAAAAGAAAACAGTAGACAAGTCATAATTAAAAATAAAAAAGACAACAAAGAAATATGTGTGAGAAAAAAAACGCTTTGTTGGCTATTAACGTCTAAAAAAAAAAAATTATTTATTTATTTAAGCACCGGCAACATTGCCAACTAAAAAAAAGAACACAAGTTCTTAAAAACAATAAATATAAGAAACCAACAAAAAAATAATACTGAGAAAAAACGAGAGAACATAGAACTGGACACTGATACTGACACGACTGAAACAGATACTGAAATAGAGTACATATCGAAAAGTGCAACAGAAATAGGGTATAACTCAAATTATTATCCGTTTGCTTTTATACGTTGTTACTGTGTTTTTATGAGTTACTTGATAAATTAATAATGAACAAGAGATAATTTTTTATTGTTTTATTGTTAAAACTCAACCTATTGGTTTAGAAGATTTTTGTGGGACCCCATTCTCAGAGACTTTTTTTATTGTCCTGAACTAAAACTCTTTTTAACAGCGGGAGCGACAAAGACAAAAATTACCCATTCTTTTCTCATCCATTGTTAGAGGGAGTTTTGTTTTAAGAGTACAAAAAAAGTCGGTACAAATAGGGGTTTAACTCATGTGGTTTCTGGAAATCGCGGAAGTCCCAGGAAAATCGCATTTTTCTCAGGAAATCGATGGATTTCTGAAAATTGCTTGCAAACCTCAAGAAATTCCGCGATTTCCTGGAAATCCTAGGAATCGCGCGATTTCGGAAATCGCAGTTCACTTGTGGACCTAATGAGACGTCCCACCCTTTTTACCCAACTTTTTTTTAATATTAGGTGATCTTTTTTCTTAATGTGACATTATCATCTATAAATTCTTTAGCTGGTTTACTTAGTTTATTTTTACCAGTACGATAAATTACCGTTCCCCATATAACACGATGTACACCTAGTAGTAGTAGAAGGGGGGGGGGGGAATCTCGACCTGGCGACCATGCTCTGCGCGAGCCCTTTCCGCAAACTCTCAGAGCTTCACCCTCACACTTCCACTATCCCACGGTCGAACCTTCTCGTGCTTTGGATAAAGGTCAGAAGGTGTTCTGGCGCCACATAAAATGCGTACGCTGATTTTATATGGTGTATTATGGGCCTCACGAATCAGTAACCTTGGGGATTATAAATTGTCAAAAAATGTGACTCTCATATTTTATTGTTGCCATCCGCTTATCTGCAAATAAACTCCTCAACTAGCCAAATTTGAAAAAGCCCAAATTTTGGTAAAACTATACGGTGTATGAAGGACACTATTGTGCGAATACGAAAAAAGTATCATGAAGAAAGAACTGCTTGGCGAAAGGAGGCACTGGCTTGACCAAAGTCAGCACACTTTAGTAAGCGATCAATATTCTAAAAGAGCACCTATTTGCCATAGCGGTGAGCCCCAAAAGGCAAAATAAAAGTAAGTTTCGAATGGATATAGTCGTCCCAAATAGCAATCAATTGTTCATTCTGTGCAGAAATAATGAAATTTGGCTCACTTATTCTTTAGACAATTCTTTAAAATTCTGGTCGGGGAAATCAATGATCGGATGTATAGGAGCCAAGATGTAAGAATTGTAGGTTCTCCATCATAACAAGATTATACTAGAATCCATATAATTCGATAAAGAGGAATTGAAAAAAAAAGGCTACATTGACGTATGACCTTTATCGTACTTGAAAAGTGACATTTTAGTTTTAAAAAAATAATTTTGAATTTTTTTTTTTTATTTTTTCAAAATTTAGTAAGCCGCGACAAGTCTTTTGTTGTAATTTTATAATTTAGGAAGAACATCAAAATGACCTTTCTAATTGACTTTTTGCTTACAGGGTGATTGGTTTAGTTATACCAGGCCAGTCAAAGTAAGATTTAAAAAAAGCTACATTATCATCCGTATTTTTATTAGTTTAAGAAAAAATTTCAAATTTTTTACGATTATTACAATTGTCAAGGTCAACTGACATTTTAAAAACATTTTGGCTAGGTGGCGTTGCGGACGACGTAGTACTCAAATTTCCGATTTTAAATTTGATAAAAGTTCATATTTTTTTAATAGTTTAGATAAGACATGAATATTTAATAAAATAATCGATTATGTATAGCTAAAGTATGTAGATTTTTATAAAAATAATTTTAGTTTGATATGGTCATTGGTCGCCTAAATTTTTTTTTGAGTATGTAAAAAATCCGGGTTTTTCAACGTTTTCTTCAATTCTTCCTAGCGACCAAAAATTTGGACGGATATACACGTTGATGACTTCTGATGTATTAGAAGGCTCCAACAAATCGAATCAGATATGAAGTTCCAAATTCCATCGGGCTGTTTTTACGCTATAGGCCAGTAAAGTTGATCTAACATGTGTTTAGTCGCCCCGAATAGTACTCTAATGTACCATATTGTTAATTTTTTGCGCAAAGCACCAAATTTGGTACGCTTACTTTTTTACAATTTTTTAGAATCTTGGTCAAGAAAATTTATGATCGGACACGGACACACCAAGTTAAATCAAAACTTACTTATCAAAAAAAAATTATGCTTTAATCTATAGAACTTAATTAAAAGAAATTTGACAATACTAGTTAAATTGACGTGCAACCCTCGATGACCTTGAAACATGTAATTTTACCTTAAAAAAAAAACACTTTTCCAGAGCCTTTTTTTTAAATTTTTTATAACTCTGAAAACGGCGACAGGTCTTGTTTTTATAATTTTAACATGATATCAACACATCTCTCCTACGTGACTTTTTGCTTACAGGGTGATTTATTTAGTAAGATCGATTTTTTTTCTACTTTTTATAGTACAATTTTCAAATTTCTTACGAATTGTTAATGCTAATTTATCAACTAAAAATATTTTTTGGATAGGTGGTGCTGCGGACGACGTGCCATAAAAACATCCGATATTAAATCTGATAAAATATGTCTTAATTAAATTTAATAAGATTTTGTTAGGCACCCACTGGATGTTTTGCTACGATTCCATAAATAATAAAAATAAGTTATGGTGAGTTTATAAAATCTTATTAAATTTAAAATAAAAAATATTTTATCAGATTTAACATTGGATGTTTCTATGGCACGTCGTCCGCAGCGCCACCTATCCAAAAAAAATTTAGTTGATAAGGTAGCATTAACTATTCGTAACAAATTTGAAAATTCTACTTTAAAAAGTAAAAAAAAAACAAATAATAATGTGGCTAATAATCTTATTAAACCAATCACCCTGTAAGCAAAAATTAAATTGGGAGAAAAATGTAAAAACCAGACCTGTCGCCGTTTTCGGAGTTATAAAACATTTTTAAAAAAAGGCTCTGGAAAAGTATTTTTTAAAGTAAAATTACATTTTTCAAGGTCATCGAAGGTTGTTCTCTTTATTAAGTTCTATAGTTCTATAGATTCAAGTATAATTTTTTTTTATAAGTAAGTTTCGATTTATCACAGAAGAATTCGCCGCCAACTTGGTTTCTGTACAATTTGGTTTCTGTATCTGATAATAAATTTTCTAGACCAAGATCCTAAAAAATTGATAAAAAAGTAATCGTACCAAATTTGGTGCTTTCTGTAAAAAATGAACAATAGGGTACATTAGAGTACTATTCGGGGCCACTAAACACATATTAGGTCAACTTAACATATATGAATCGATTGGTTGGGGCCTTCTAATTCATCAGAAGCCATCAACGTGTATATCCAGCCAAATTTTTGGTCGCTAAACAAAATTGAAGAAAATGTTTAAAAACCCGCTTTTTTACATACTCAAAAAAAAAATTAGGCGACCAATGACCATATCAAACAAAAAATTATTTTTTATAAAAATCTAAATACTTCAGCTATACATAATCGATTATTTTATTAAATATGCAAGTCTTATCTAAGATATTAAAAAAATGTAAACCTTTATCAAATTTAAAATCGGAAATTTGGGTGCCACGTCATCCGCAGCGCCACCTATCCAAACATTTTTTAGAATATCAGTTGACCTTGACAATTGTAATAATCGTACCAGAAACTAAAAAAGATACGGATGATAATGTAGCTTTTTTAAAAAATCTTACTTTGACTGGCCTGGTATAACTAAACCAATCACCCTGTAAGCAAAAAGTAAATTAGAAAAGTTATTTTGATGTTCTTCCTTAATTATAAAATTACAACAAAAGACCTGTCGCAGCTTACTAAATTATGAAAAAAAAATCTCAAAATGCATTTTTTTAAAATAAAATGTCACTTTTCAAGGACGATGAAGGTCATACGTCAACGTAACAGTTTTTTTTCCATTTCTCTCTATGGAGTTATGGATTCGAGTATAATCTGGTTTTGATGGCGAATCTACAATTTAAAAAAAAAATAAACGTCCATTTTGAAAAAATCGCCGCCATCTTGGCTTCTATACATCCGATCATCGATTTCCTCGATCAACATTTTAAAGAATTGCTTAAAGAATAAGTGTGCCAAATTTCATGCTTTCTGCACAAAATGAACAATTGGGGACCTAAGCCGGACGACTAATAGCGGTTGCGTGCACTTTAAATCTAACGAAAAAACAGGAGTTTTTTGTACTCAGTTCAAAATGAACTTCCTGATCTTCAACTTTTCACACAGAGGGTGGAACCTAGGACGACGCCGTTTCGTCCTTATTAGGGACTCATCGACTTATAGCTGATGAGTCCCTAATAAGAACGAAACGGCGTGGTCCTAGGTTCCACCCTCTGTGTGAAAAGTCGAAGATCAGGATGTCTATTTTGAACTAAGTACAAAAAACTCCTGTTTTTAATTAAAAGTAAGTAAGAGGTTTCCTGGATTTTAAAACGATTTGCAGACGGAGTTGCTCTAGGCTGAGTTGTCGCGTTGCAGCTAAGAAAATAAAACTAAGTAAAGAAAAGCATAATGGTGGACTTATTTTCCGTAATAAAATTGTTGTACATGTTTAAATGATTTCTTTTTATTCATTGTTTATTTCCCAACAAACCTTAAGGATTACTACAGGGAAGTAACAAAAAAGATTAAAAATAAAGTAAAAAATCAAACCTGGAGGTAAATTTAATTATACCAAAACGAACAAAAAATAAATAAATAGTTAAAAGTCGAGGTAAAAGTATTTTGTTTTAATTTAATTTGTTTTTAATAAGTCGAAATAAAGTTTAATTTAAAAAATATGTTTTTGCATGTTTCTTAAATAGATGTAAATGGTGTATTTGTTTCAATGATATGATTAGCTTAGCCATCATATAATAAAGATTTTTTCCCAGTATTACTGTTATTGTTATTTTTTTGAGTTTTGATATTTGAATATTTTTCATCAGAAAATATTGCGTAAATAAATATACTTATTTTAAGTTTATATAAGTCAGTCAATTTCAGGTAACCAAGGGGACGGTATAAATAAAATTACGGAAATAAAAGTTTATGAATACATTTTATAATTTATTAGCAGAGTCCCAGATTGAAATTAAGTACTGATTTTTGAATAAAAAAATGCATGGGATGTTTTGAATGAATAATCCCAAAAACCGAGTAAACTTTTTATATATAATTTATTTTTGTCAAAAAATAATTGGTTCATGATCTTCCTTTTGAATGTTGCTTTTTTTTATAAACATGTATGATGATTTTCAAAATTAATAGGCAACTTGTTAAACGTTACCCATTTTTCTATGATGTTTAAATAATTTTGAATGTTTTATTTTATTTCCCTTAATGTGCTTGCAACATAAATAATAGTTGTATTATCCGCGAATAATTTAATTGTCATTTAATTTTAATTTCCCAATTGAATTAATGTAGATTAGTATAGCAACCTTAATGAGATACAAATTACAAGATATAAAATACCAAAACTTTGGTATTTTTTTTTATCTGTCAGTAGTAGCCTGTATTTAGTCTTTTTTTTTTATTTTAACTTACAGCTTTATCGCTAGTATCTAGTAGTTTGTATTTTTAATAGTGCCTGCAGGCTTGCCAAAATATAAATACGTTAGACCTGCAGCTAACTTCTGCTGTGAGGTTTTTATGTGGCACCAAGTGTACGTGATATAACTAAAATGGAATTGAAATGAAAAAGCCCACCAAGGGAAAAGTTAAGGAAATAAAAATATTTACCAGCCAACGACTTCCAATTTAGTACTCTTTTCATCTGGTAACTTACCTCAACTGGTAAAGGATCGCTTAAAAACTTCTTAAAGAAATCCTTCCTCGACGTCTGACACATCAATATGCACTTAGCATCCTCGTCTTCCAAAGGTCTGTTCGCTCTTCCGACCATTTGTAAAATGTCCGTTATAGGGTACTCTTCGTATGCATGAATTTTCCCATTGAAAAATTGAGTATCCATTATTATGACCAAATAAGCAAAAATGTTCACTGTCCAACAAAGGTCTCTCGAAACAACAGCGATCTGAACGGCACCTGAATCAAAAAGTTGTTCTACCAAACGCAGATCACTAGCGCTTAATCCTTCATGCATGTAGGCTACCCCTTGAGAAAGGGTTTCTTTTAGGGTCTAAAAATTAAAATTAAAATTAAAAAATCCACGAGGTTTATTGTTTTTGTAATTAATATTAAAAATATCATTTAATCATCAATTGATTTTTACTTTTAGAGAGCCAATAACGGTATAAAATTAGAGCATATTTTGGTTTAAAGCAAGTTGTTTGACCTAATTCATGGTCAAATGGTTAGTCTGTGTTGAACCCTATTGTGCCATGTTTATACGGAGAATTCAGCTATTTCTAAATCCAAAGGCAAAAGTTTTACAGCAATTTAATCCCCGCAATCTATAAGCACTAACCTTATCAGACATTCTATCCAAGAATGGCTTGATATCGTCTTCGTCAGCATGGAAAAACTTATTCGGCTGGCCTTCTGAAGCGGCGTAGGTAAGTAAATCTATGGCGGTCAATCTGGCTTGCTTTCTTGTAGGGACGAAAACTATCACTGGCTTATGCGGACTGTATCTTACTATAGCGTTGTAAACGGGTTTCGCCATGGCAATTAACCTGAATACAAGATATACGATAGAATTATGGTCTGACAATGAGAGAAGGATAAACAGTGGCAAGAAAAAACTTTATGCATGAATTGAACACATTTTTTTTTCTACGAAACTAAAAACCTTAAACAAGTTTCTTTTTATATCTTCATCAAAAACATGATTTTAGTACCTGCCCTTAAATAACCAACCATATCTTTTTTAGTTACCGACATAGAGAAAGCAATAGCTACGCGAGAGTAACCGATACTGTGTTATACTTGGGGAACATTATTTGACAGCGAAACGAGCTCAGCCGTTGGCTACAGGAAGGAACTACTTGTACAGCCAGACTCATAATAAAATACATATATTGTTTAGGTTAATTTTTTACAAACACTTACTTATTTAATAATAAAAAGATATGAAAAAACTTAATAGGCGCCGTTTTTCCATACTTTTTAGTTTTAAAAAAGCAATGCATTCGCGAAAGGTTTTAGCTCTATACACACCTTAACCAACTTTGTACTGTTCCGTGCAGCTAAATAACTTTCTTTAGCATACAAAAAGTTTTTTGGACCCTTTAAAAATCTAAAATAGGATGAGAGGGTTATAACTATGTTGAGGAATATTATCAAATATTAACAACAACAACACTTTATTATGTTATTTCTCTCCCAGAATAATAAGTCTTGTATTTTAACCTATTATCTTCTTGCTTAACTCATCACAATATTTTCTTCAGGGATTTAGTTCGCAAAAATCTGAACACCAATTTTCGGCACTCTTCAAGTAGTCCCATGCTCTCTAGCTTTAATGGTAGTGATCCAGCCTGATTTGAATGGCATTTTAGACTTTACAATAAGCTATTAATTCATTATATAGCTAATCCCATTAACTAGCGCGATTTCCAACCAAAACTGATTAAAATAACTCACTTTTGAAAATCTAAAAAAACCCCTTGCCAGGCTTGAAAGCCTGTGACAAGCGGTGGCAAAAACTGTCAGGTGCAAAATTAAAATTGTTTGAAATATATTTCGACATTGAAAAATGTTCTGTCTTTCTTTTATGATCGTATAGAAAGAGATGAAAAAAAGCCCAGGGAAAACTAAACATAAGAATTAGCCGAAATTTTGCACGGTTGTTTATTTTCAAATTTTTAACGAAAATATCTGAAGGATTTTTCAATATTTTTTTTCGATAAAAAAAAGGTCTAGAGATAACATCTTACTTCCAGGTTTCAAACTCTATTAAAAAAAAAAAAAATGGAGAATTATCAATAATATCCTCGGGATTACATTATTCCTTTTTATATTTTCCTGCCTGAGCGACAAAAAACTAGGTTTCATTTTTTCTAAAAGCCTGGGCACTCCGGCCAAGGAAATCATTGATCGATAATACTTGCTTTCTAAGCGTTTCTATTTCATTGATTTTGAGAGATGTAGTTCAAGGATTATAAAATAGATCGCAGTACTGTTCCGTTGTTCGGTCGAGGTCATTTGGCGGATTTACTGGCGTTTTATTTTAACTACTGACATTCATGCAGTGTTGCTAAAACTGTTTTCCTAGATCGTAACTATGGCCTTAAAACGCTTTTATATAAGGACAGTTTGAAAGTTCTGTCGTATGAACACCACTAAAACCTTTTTAAGCACTAAATCGATTTTACTTTAAAGCGCTTAAGCGCATTGCTTCCAACTTAAAGAAATACTTAACAATGGTTTTACCTAAAAATCTGTTGTTAACTTCGTTTGTTTTATTTGCTTTCTTTTTAAACTGACGTTAAATGACATTTAACGAATGAACAGTTTAAGGCACGTATAAACTTGGTAAGTATCCTCTTATCCTCCAGAAGTCGAAATTTAATAAAACTGGAGTAAGCCTCGAAATATTCCGTTCCTGACGTATGCTTCTGTTATTCATAGCCACTAGCCACTCTTGATTTGTATTTAAAAAAATGGCCATGTTTGTTGTGTTCGAGTTTTATGTAAGTATTTTTTAGTTTTTCTTTTGATTTTGGCCGTTTAACGGGCCCTTTCTGTCATACCCCGTTGTGTACCCCTGTCCTCCTATTCCCGCTACGCGGGTTGCGACTCTCTCCGGGCCTTCCTGTCTTCTTTACGATGTTCAGTATGTCGGCCCATCGAAGCAAGTGCTCTCTAAAGTATCGTGGAGCAACCCCACGTCAGCTGCCTTAATCTGGCCTGTCTGATGAAGGTATAAAAAAATTGTGTCTAAAACGCTCGGCTAAACTGTGCTTTTTCTTTCTTGCTGCGCTCGTTATCTGAACCAACTATTCCTACGACAACATATGAAAATGATGAATTTCACGTGTGGAGAAATATTTCCGCACATGTGTGAAAAGTGTGTTATTGAATCAAATGAATGTCAACAATACTTTTCCGCGCGTTGCAATAGTATATTGTATAACAAGAGAAGAAAGTGACAAATTTCACACGAGCGTGAATGTTGTGTGAATGTGAATCAAATTAAACTGCTTTTCCGCACATGTGTAGAAAAGTATTTTTCTACACGTGTGGTGACAGATAACTTCATCGTACTTTCTGCACACGGGTTTTTTAACAATGCAAATCATGTGAAATTCATCATTTTCATATGTGGTCGTAGGAAAAGTACTTTTCCACACATGTGCGAAAAAGTAGATTTGGTACAAATAATTACAGAAATTAGTGATAATCTAGAGTGTAAGAAAAAATAGCGAATATAACTCGTGAAAAAGTGACCCAATAAGCATTTTCAGAAACCTGTGGTAATAGAAATTTATACAAATATTATAAAGAGGACTCCATTAACACCCCAGGATATTTAGAGGTTTCCTATATATTATTACATAAAACATATTTATAAATATATAAGTTATCAGTGACAAGTTATCAATGTTTCCACAAACATATTTCTAAAAATTTAATTAATTGGTCACAAAAGATACACATAAATTGGTGTTTGCTCACCATGAACACCTCCTAAACGGTATGAGATACGAAAAGGTTTAAATTGGAGCAAAGTTGCGCAGTTTAATGTTTGGCTCAATACTAAAAAAAGTTTAGAAAATCCGTGTAGTTCCAGAGATAGGCCAAAAAGCCGAAATTTTTCTTTTTTGTTTTTATTTTTCTATAGGGGCTTTTTTAGAGGTCCGTTTTTGAGATTTGACATTTTAGTGTGACAGAAGCAGTGTCAAGTTCATTTTTTCTTATGGACACATGCTTTTTTTCTCCTGCCGTTTGGTTCATTAATGATGACAGATAATATTTCGCAACTCTATTTTAACAAGCTACCTGATGTTTCGGCTTAATTGACCATTTTTTTGCTTTTAACTTACTGAAAAGGCGTAGGAAGATTATCTTAAACCTTTTTGCTCCCCACTACTCTATAGGCTGCTATAGAGTAGTAGGGAGCAAAAAGTTTAAGGGAATTTCCTTACGCCTTTTCATGGTCCTTAGAGCCGGATCTGAACCAGCAACCTATGGATGGTCCTTAGAGAATCAAGGGCCCAGGGAGCTTCCTACGCCTTAACATGGTCATCGAGCTGGATCTGAACCAGCAACCTATGGATGGTCCTTTGAGAAAAAAGACCCCAGGGAGCTTCCTACGCCTTAACACTTACTCAAGATATTTTGGAAAACCGCTTGCTGTACCGTTTTTACACTTTAAAAATGAGTTTTTTTGTCGTTTTGTTTTTTATACTGAGACATTCCATCCATTGTAGGATCAGTGCACAGTGTTGCCAAAGTGAATGCCAAGCGTTTTTTTTTAGGAAAAAAACAAGCCGGGATTCCACCCTGGACCTTCCGTGTGGCAAGAAAAAATGCTTCCCAATGCGTTACTGAGGCAATGTTTACTTCGTTTTGAACGAGGTTTGAATTTTAAAATTCTTTTATATAAATACACTCAAAAAAATTATAAACACTTTAATAAGACAAGTTATAAAATTAAAGAATTAAAAACAGGGTGTTCCAAATTCGATGCCCACCATGGGAAATATCCTAAACGGCAGGAGATACGAAAAGGTTTAAATTAGGGCAAAGTACATTCAAATCTTCATTTTTAGTTTTTCTTAAAGCTGTCAAAAAACGATTAAAACTTTCTAAAGACACATTTATAAAATCTACCTAATGACAGGTCTGTTTTTGAGATTTTACATTTCAGTGTGACAGGAACACAGTCAAGTTAATTTTTTCTTGTGTACATGACATATATTTTGCAACCTGACGTTTAGGGTTAATTGACCATCATCAGCACAAATTCAACTTTTGCTTTTATCTTACTCAAGTTATTTTGGAAACCCGATAGCAGTACCTTTTTTCTCATATTGAAAAACGGACAATGTGGAATATGAGTTGTCACCTTCTCTTAAATATCAGCTTTTTAACTTCCAAATTTTCACCTATTATACGGAGCAAGAATCCAAAACAATTAATGTCAGAATTTGTTAACTAGATTTTAAAGATGCAATGATTTGGTGCATAATATATAATTTATAGATTTAGATTTTTTATTAGTCGTATTGGTTAAGGTTAGACGATATATTCTATGATTTATTATGTATTTTTACGCTATGCATAGTCCTTGTTCGGAAACAAGAAAAATTGTGATATTTGGTGTGATCTAGATCCATTTATCAGTTTTTTTCATGTTCAATAAAAAAATAAACTTATCATAAGTTTCTAACTCTCAGAATATGAAGTAGACCAACTAAATTAAAATAAAAGACAAAAAAATTTTTAACAGCAGTTTGATGAGTGGAAATGGTAAAGGGGCTTCTGATAAACGTTTAAAAAAAAAATGCGTGAGTGGGGCTCTTGCGGGGTGGATTTGGTGGGGGAAAAAATTGTATTATTGTAATTTCCGGCAAAACTGAACGTCATAGAGTAAAAACTTCAAAACAAAAATTGAAGACGGTGCAAAGATCTACAACTTTTGTAAATGTCACTTTTTAACATAACCTCAAAATTTTCGAGAAAAATGCGAAAAATCATAATATTTTTATTTTTGGTTTCTTATTTTTCATTTCCGCAAAAATAATTATATTTTCACAAAACTTGGTTAAAGTATACCTGTCTATGTCCTTAATACCTGCAATTTTTTTTAGGTAAAAAAGTTAAAAAAATTTTGTGATATTAATTTTGTTCGGTCCAATCTCTTTTTCTTCAATCAAAAATTCTACTCAGGAAAATTTTCGTAGTATTTTTTGACGTTGCCCATTTTTTTTGTTTTGACATATACTTTTTGGTGGGATAATAAAAACTTATAGTTACTATTAAAAAATATGCTCAGAAATGCAAAAAAGCAAATAATGGCTTTTACAACAATGAATTTTTCAGCAATTGTTGATAATTTCTTTGTATAATATCTGTTTGTACGGAAAAAATACAAAGCAGACGGTTTTTAATTTACTACGATTATACCCGCCGGTTTTATATAAGAACGGTTTTAAATAAAGTCGCTTTCACCTTCATTGTAATTGTTTTCTACTAGCTGATCTTTGTACTGTCAATTCTCTTTCCTTACAGGTTCTCGCACATTAAAACATATATATTGATATATTAAAAAAAACCTTATATTAAATTGTTTTTAAACGCAAATAAAACAACTAAGTTAAAAAAAATTTTCCGGTTTAAAATAAAATTGATTTAGTATTTAAAATTGTTCTAATGGTTTGTTTAGGACAAGCATTTTCAAACCGTTCTTTGTTTAAAAGCGCTTTAAAAGTACCGTATAAACAAAGTAATTGTTTAACCTAAAACTTGATTTTTTTGCAGTATTGCTTTGAACACCATATTTCGATTAATAAAGTGTCATACATAAAAAAAATTGTTTGTCGTAGAATCGATTGGTGCACTTTTTACCTTATTATTAAATTTGAATCTAAATTTCCTGCTTATATGAATGTAATTTTTATGTAAAAAAGATTAATCCGATTTTTGCTTTTAAAAATAGTATACTTTTTCTAAATTATTTCGATGGAAATAGAAAAAATACGCCTCTTATATTATCCTGATTTAAACAGAGTTAAATAAAAGGTAATAAAAAGGTTTTTTTTAAGGAAAGCAGTTTAGTTTAAAAAAAAATACATATTTACTAAAATGACCAAAAAAGTGCATTCTAAGCTTATAGAAATACTACACAAAAATATCGTTTTTGCATTTTTTCCGTACAACTAAATAATGTAATCGATTCTTGATTTTTGTTTTTTTTTGCATGTCTGAGCATGTTTTTTCTTTGTAACTATAATTTTTTATTATCTTACCAAAAAGTATATGTCAAAACAAGAAAAATGAGCAATGTTAAAAAATATTCCGGTTGAAATTAAAAAATAAATAAATAAATATTGAAAACGACAAATATTGATTTTTCGTGAGCCAGTAATATAAATATCCATTGCAAAAATTTTTAAAAATATACTATTTTTGAAAGCAAAAATCAGAATTTTAAATAATTTATTTAAAAAATGGCCTATTCATTTCCTTTCTTATTTTTTTTACATAAAAATTACATTCATAGAGACATGGAATTTACATTAAAATTTATTTATAAGGTAAAAAAAAAATAATTTTAAATTATATATTAGAAACATATATTTTAATTATTAAAATAAAATCAAAAATAAGTGAACCAATCGATTCTACGACAAATAATTTTTGTTTATGCATGACACTTAATTAATCGAAACGTAGATAGAGGAAATACTGAAGATAGGTAACCTTACGGGCTAAAATGTTAGCAAAAATTTCGTTCGTGGATAACTCCCCAGAGCGCGCATAGTCGCTTTTGGACAACTCGACTGTCATCAACCCAGTGCATTTCGCCGCAGCGAAATCTGTAAGCATAGAAGACATAATCAATTTTCCTTTGCAATCTGTAATAACTCTCCAATGTTTCCCTTGACTTCGTATAGGTGGCGCTATTAACTTAGCATTAACATTCCTCCTGCGCTAGATAGTGTAGAAAATAGAAATATCACTGCCATTGTTTAGATTTGATGGAAATCGAACCGTATATCATTGAATTTAACTTTTTATGACGACATAGAGAATATTCTTCTTGTTCTTATCAGTACTTTTTTAGTGTTAGAAAAAAAAAGATTATCTTGTTGATTTTGTGATTTTTCCTGTGTTCCTTATTTTGCATGTTTTTGTTTTATAGTAATAAAAAACTGTTGGTAAATGTTTTCTCGGTAATTATGCAGTATACGGTTTTCTGCCATTTTTGATTTTTTATGAAAAATTCTTTATGGGGGCACCTATACTAGGGTCCCTAGGACCCCAAATCCGCCTGCGCCCGATTTTTTTTTAAGAGAAAAAAGGGTGCCCGGGGGGGTTTTTTCTGATTGTTTTGGGTTGGGTTGGGTTGGACTGTGTTGGATTGGGTGGTTTTAGTGAAAAAAAAATAAAAAAAAAACATAAAAAAAAACAACCGGCGCAGGCGGATTTGGGGTCCTAGGGACTCTAGTAGGTGCCACCATAAAGAATTTTTCATAAAAAATCAAAAATGGCAGAAAACTGTATACTGCATAATTACCGTTTTTTCGCATTAATAATTAAGTAGGTAGGAACTATTTAAAAAAAAACATCGGGCAGTTCGGGAATTTCCTAGAAAATTGCAGTTATAAACAAAATATTAAATATAAATAAATTTGGCTTAAGATATTTTAGCATAATTAAAGGGGTAACGTTTTTGTTTAAGAAATTTTTATGCCAAGATTTTGTTCCCATTGTATAGCCTTATTTCCAAACTTTCGATTTTTAGAATAAAACACTCAGTTTTCTCAAATTTTCACTTTTTTTTTAGCTTCAAAAAAGTACTGCAATAAAACCATTTTTCTCTGTTAAAATGAAAAATATTTAAGGTTGTTGAAGAGAGACAGCAGGCTATTAAAAAGTATTTTAGAGAAAGATGGAAATAATTTAAGGCACAATTGCCTTAAATTATTTCCATCCTAAAAATTTCTGTTTTGTCATCTGTCTGTCATCTTGAGTGTTTTTTTTTTATCCAAAAAACGACAAAAATTGTAATTGTTTATCGTGTAAGTCATAAGGTGGTATTAATTTCTTTCAATCAAAGTTCTTTATAGTGTTTAAAATTACAAAAAAACGTATATATAAGTGTATTTTAGCACATCTTAAAATAATTGAACAGGTATTTAACTAAATTATTTCCAGGTTCATCATGGTAGATGATTCTATTTTGTAATGTGGCCGCTAAATATTTAAATTTGAAAACAAATTGTTGTTAAGTTAAAATTAAAAAGCATATTTAAAAAAATTAAATACAATAAATACCTATAATAGAAATAAGATTATAGCATTTATTATATTTATGCTTATAAAATATCATAAATTTATTTAAGCGTAGATCATGAAATCTTATAATGTTTTATTTTTTATAATATTTTTTGAGGATTTTTTGGCAGGGATGTCAGCGTCAAAAAATTGATTCGATTAAATTTGGAGTGGATATAGTCTTCAGTTTCATAGATATGCATTTTGTTTTATCTTTTTGCTTTTGTTTTGAAGTTGTTTAATTGATCCTGTCCTTACATAGTGATCATACACTTTAATACACTTAAAAGATATTATATAGGTTCTATAGATATTACTAATGCTCGTATCCGGAAAAATTTCCTATTAGGTTTTAATTATGATTATATACTAATCGGTGTTTAGAATGTGGTGTTTTGTATTGACACTTTGTTTGCCAAGACTCATTCCAAACTCCGATTAATTTTAATCATAATTAAAGTTTAATGGAAGGATTTTCACGTTGGTGAATATGGATTAAGATAGTACGATCCTATAACTCCCTGATGATTCGTAACAACGATGCAACTGGAATGCAGCTGTCTAGATTCTCCATTAATATGGAAGCCTGGTCTTATCTTTTTATACCAGAAAACGTGTCCTACTATAAGTGCATTTTAGCACATCTAAAAATAATTGAACAGATGTTTAACCTGGTGGTGTCTAACTAAATTATTTTAAGGTTCATCATGGTAGACGTTTCTATTTTGGAATGTGGCTGCTAAATATTTAAATTTGAAAGCAATTGTTGTTAGGGTTAAAATAAAAAAGCATATTTAAAGAAAATAAATACAATAAATACATATTACTATACTATATAATTAATATACTATACTATTATTATATTTATGATCATCAACTAATACAATATGTAATAAAATAATTTTTTCTGAAATATTTTTGCAATGCCTAAATGCGACAATAAATTTTTGTAAAAAAGGAACTTTTATCACACGCGTAAAATCTAATATATATTTGACAAAAAATGCACCATTACAGTGCGCCACTGGGGCAATTTTTGGCTCTACCATGATGAACCTTAAAATAATTTTGTCGTCGTTGAAATTTATTTTGCAAGTTTTTTTCCTGTTTTTTTAGGAGTTTTTGATAAAGGTATTAAAAAAATTGTGTTTACAACTCGCGCCTAAACTCTGTTTTCTTTTACTCGGGTTTTTAAATAACAACGGACGTAAAAAAAAACACTCTTTTAGCCACTTGTTGTAAAATAGTAGTTTTCACAACTAGTGGATAAAATAGTGCTTTTTTTACAAGCGTTGGTTGAAATAACGAACGCAGCAAGCAGTTATTTAAAAACGCGAGTAAAAAAAAGCACATCAGTTTATCCGCGAGTTGCTAACACTATTTTTTTAATTCCTTGATCAAGAAATCAAAGAAAAACAGGAAAATACTTTTAAAAATCTCGAACGAAGAGCACTTCTCGCAACACGCCACCTTTACACTATAAATCAAGGCGCTTCGCGCTTGTTCTTTAAAACCAAGCTTGCAAAAAACACGATTTAAAAACTATATTATTTTTTAAATTTTATCCATTTTTAACACGCTGTATTTCTATCCAGGCAACCCAACTCAAAATGCGAAATAAAATAATTAGTTGAAAACTGATCAATCGACAATATTCTGGGCAGCCATGCTCACATGCTGTTTATTTTTTGTTGCCCACTTTCAATAACAAAATAATGGTAATTTTCTGGGATTTTTGTACTGCCAACTTAGTAATCATGTAGCTAGTAAAATTTTAAATTTTGTAAAAGAAGGTCGAAAACATTACGCGGACCGGCATGGCTATTTTATGTGTGGAAATTATTCTGAATGGTAGCAGAGGATATAATTTTAAAGTTTAACAAAATATTATGTTAAACCATTGTATAAAGAAGTATTATACAATGGTTAAACATTATTAAAGATACTTATAAAATAGTGTATATGCACCATGATTTTATGTCGAACTTAATAATATATAATGTGCCATTTACGGCTGTAGTAAACAGAGATTTGCCAAAATATTTTTTACTTTAATGCAATTTTTTAATAAAATCGTTCAAGTTAAAAAAAATATTTATTTTATTTTTCACATATTCCTAATCAAAAAGAAACAAAATGCAAAATGTATAGGATGTGCCAGAAAAAAAAACCGGTCCGATTTTAATAATATTAAGCTTTTTAAAAAGCCAAAGCTTCAAAATTTATAGGACCAATTTCAAACTCGACATTTCCTAAAAATCCAAGACGGCGAACCAATTTGAAAAATAGGTATTTTTAACCCCCCGTAGATATTTTTTTGTAATAAATCTGAAACATCGGTTACGAAGCCACATTCTTTCGAAGCACATCGATGAAACATTTTAAAAATTCGGACAAGAAATAAGATTGAATAAAGTGTCTCAGAAAGTTTTTTCTAGGGGGGATGAAATTTGGCTACTTTTTAAATAGGCCCGCCATCTTGGATTTTTACTAAATGTCAGTTTTTTTCATTAGTTCTATAAATTTTGAAGCTTGTGCCTTTTAAAAAGTTTAAACTTATTAAAATCGATCAATTTTTGAAAAAGTTATTGCTATTTAAACAAGTAGTTTTTTTCTTAATAAGCATGATTTTGTAGGTACTCCGGTCTATTTAAAAATTGCAAACTTCCTTATTTCTTGTCCGAATTTTTAAAATGATATATATATATTCTTCTTCGCTTTCGCTTTAAAATAATGTGACTTCGTAACCGATGTTTCAGATTTATTACAGTGTCGCACACAAAAAAATATCTAGGGGGGTTAAAAATGCCTATTTTTTAAATAGGTCCACCATCTTGGATTTTTAGGAAATGTCAAGTTTGACATTCGTCTTGTAAATTTTGAAACCTTAGATTTCTAAAAAGTTTTATTTATATTTAGTATTTTAAAATCGGACAGTTTCCTGCTTAGTTATATATCATTTTAAAAAGTGCAGTTGTTTTTTGCACACCCTATATAATTTTTTCGCAACCTTTCCATTTCTAGCATTTCTTTCCTGTCAATTTTGTACAAGTTCTCTCCCAATTAACTCTGCATAAAAGTCCCAGTATAAAAGAAGTTCTGAATTTACCTCCTTTACACCCCTCACACTCACACCCCCCACTTCCGATTTTTTTTCATAAAATTGTATTGTCACTAAAACCGCATGTTTGTATCTGTTTTCATTACAAAGTTCTGAATTTACCCCCTTTACACTCCTCAGCCACCCTCTACCTCGGTTTTTTTTTCATAAAATATATATATTGTCACCAGATCAAATCATAAATCTGAAAACCGCACTTTTGTATTTGTTTTCATTACAAAGCTCTGAATTTATCCTTTTTACACCCCTTAACTACCCCCCCTACCCCCGATTTTGATTTATAAAATTGTATTGTCACCAGATTCAATAATAAATCTGAAAACCACATGTTCGTATCTGTTTTCATTTCAAAGTTCTGAATTTGCTCCCTTTAGACCACTTTACCCCCTTTACACCCCCCAATCACCCACTACCCCCCCTTTTTTCATAATATTGTATTGTCATCGGATCTACTTTGCTATGCCAAATTTCATTAAAATCGGTTCACGGGAAGTGTGTCAATGAATTTAGCCACTTATTTTTAAACCTTAACCACCCCCTACCCACCAATTTTTTTTTCATAATATTGTATTATCATCCGAACTACACTACTGTGCCAAATTTTATTAAAATCGGTTTACGGGAAGTGTGTCAAAAACGAATCGCAAAATTTGATAGTCAGGCAGACTGTAAAGTTAAATATAATCGTTTAATAATAATAAAAACTGTCTTGCTTCATTCAGCATATTCATGAATTTATATTATGATCTCTCTACCAGCTCCCATTCCCTTAGCAACAAGTTCATTCATTTACGCCACTGATAAACCGGTATTCAGCAAAGAATCAAAAACTTGCGGTAATTCCCCTTTCATGGCTTGGCTGGCTGTTCGGATACCGTCGGCTTGGGTCGGATATTAGCATGTATCCTCGTTGCCAGCACTACCTATTTATTGCGGTCTCCGCTAGCGCCCTCTAACAGTTACTCGGCAAAACAAAATTTTTGGTTTCCATACTTTCCGCAAGGTAAATGGGGGGCACCACTTGCCTGATCAGGGTTTATAACGAGTGGAAGTGCAACGGACTATTCTCACTTCCACTTATCAGTTACATATCTTAAGTATTTTCTATCTACGATCGAAATAAGATATACTGCACAAAAATAAAAGTTTTAGGTCAAACAATTACTTTGTTTATGCGGTACTCTTAAAGCGCATTTAAACAAATGACGGTTTGAAAATGTTTTTCCTAGACATACCATTAGGACAATTTTAAATACTAAATCAATTTTGTTTTATTTCGGATTTTTTTTACTTAGTTACAATATAAGGTTTTTTTAATATAACAATATATATGCTCTAATTTTTGGGAAACTGTAAGGTAAGAGGATTGACTGTACATCGATCAGCTGTTAGAAAATGATTTTAATGAAGAAGAAAGCAACTTTATTTAAAACCGTTCTTATATAAAACCGGTTTTAGGTGCGTATAAACGTAGTAAATTAAGTACCGTCTCCTTTGAATTTTTTCCGTACTAATAGATAGTGTGAAAAATTCATTGTTGCAAAAGCCATTATTTGTTTTTTTGCATTTCTGAGCATGTTTTTTAATTGTAACTATAATTTTTTATTATCCCACTAAGAAGTTTATGTCAAAGCAAAAAAATGAGCAACGTCAAAAAATACTACGAAAATTTTGCTGAGTAGAATTTTTGATTGAAGAAAAAGTGATTTGGACCGAAAAAAAGTAATATCTCAAAAAATGTTTAACTTTTTTATCTAAAAAAAAATTAGACATTAAGGGCACAGAGTGGTATATTTTGACCAAGTTTCGTTACAATGCAATTATTTTTGCGGAAATGAAAAATAAAAAACCAAAAAATTAAAATATTACGATTTTTTGCATTTTTCTCAAAAATTTTGGGGTTATGTTAAAAAGTGACATATACAAAATTTGTAGATCTTTGCGCAGTCTACAACTTTTATATTAAAGTTTTTACTCTATGACGTTCAGTTTGGCCGGAAATTGGAATAATACTATTTTTCTTCCCCTTTCCCCCCACCCCGCAAGACCCCACTCACGCATTTTGTTTTAAAACGTTTATCAGAATCCCCTTTACCATTTTCACTGACCAAAATGCTTATTTTTTTTTTCTCGCTAAATGAGTTAATCCGATCGGTCAGCAAACAGTTTTTCTAATTTTAATTTTTTCCCCCGTATAAAAAAAATATGTTCAACTACAACCATACGATTTAAAAAAAGGTTACCCTAACATATACCTACCTAGACGCATTATGCGTAAGGTTAAAACCTTGCACATGCAATTCTAAGGTAACGGGTCTAACGCTGGGATGGAAATTAAAAGTTGCGTTTGCATTACATCCTAACCACTGGGCTACTTCTTTGTAATCCGTCAGCGAAGCGCTGAGGGCTATAATTCTGATTGGTTTTTCGATCTGAGACGAGATATACCTAATAGAAAAAAATTACGATATGAATAATAACGATGACATTGAACTTTCTTAAGTTTAAATATGGGTTGAAAGCAACCAAATATGGAAAATAAAAACATGTTACATATAAATATACTAATAAGTATACCTGAACACTTATTCGTAGGTCGTAAAAATGAAAAAAATGACAAAAAACCGAGGGATGAACAACTGTAGGCAGGAGGTGTACAAAATTTTGGGCAGGACTAGGCAGTACTTTGGGCAAGACTAGGCAGTCTTTAGACAGGACTAGGCGGTACTTAGGCACAACTATAGGCAGTAATTAGTCAGTACTTGCACAGGATTAGGCAGGACTAGACAGTACTTGGGCAGAACTAGGCAGGATTATGATTTTGAGCAGCTTTGCATGATTTTGTTTTAATTTTCAATAAAATATACTTAGGGGGGGAGGTCGACCTCTTGTCACGTCACGGTAAAAAAAACGTCAAAATGAAAATTTGTTAATTTTCTGTAAAAAAAATAAAAACACATCTTTTCTCTATCAGGCTGGTTAGGTTCGGAAAGGGGAGTCGACTAAAACGTCACAAATTGTGATAAAGGGTTGGAGGGGCTTATTGTTTTTCCTTTTTTAATTATTGAAAACGTGGTAAAATAATATAATAACTTCGAAAGATATACATGGGGAAAATCCGGGAATTCCCAGGGAATTTTGTTTCAAAATAGGATAGGATTTCAAAATATTCGTTTAGTGTTCTTTCATAAACTCCCTTGTATTCTTTCTTATTGATAATCCCTGGTAATGACGGACAACAAAAAAGCTCAAGGTTGAGTACCGCGAAGCTCACAGCGATTTTCTTTTGTTGCACCAGTACGCACTGAGTGTATCTCTATTCTTTATTTTGATACAAAACAGAAAAGGATAGAGGTACACTTAGTTTGCACCAGTTAGTTAGTACGTCGTGCATCAAAAGGAAAACGCTATCAGATTATGTGCCGTGTAGAATTATTTACCGCCCGGCTCGCTTCTTGCTTCTATAAGAAGAGAGAAAGATAACAAAATGATCAAATCAGAAAAGGAGGAATTTCATGTTTATTATATTAAACAACATTTCATGTAAAATAACGCGAGTTACAAATTTTCAAGTTTTGAGGGTGCAGGATTAGACAGTACTTGTTCAGAACTGGGCAGTACTTAGGCAGGACTAGGCAGTACTTGGGCAGTATTAGGCAGTACACTAAGCACCGACAGGTGGTGTACATATTTTCTTCAGTTGTTCACCCCTCGCAAAAAACCAACCTCATTCTTGAACAAACAACTTCTACTATGGGTCCATCTTCTCCTCCGATCAAATGTAACTCGTCAACAATAAACAAGTTAATATTTTGAACATTCTTTCTTTGCTTCCATCTTCTAGAGAGAACGTCCCATTTTTCAGCAGTGGTGATAACAATCTGCCCTTTGGCAAGCAGCTTTAAATCAGTACCTACAAAATTAAATATTATCAAATTTTTGTCCAAAAAGTGTCAACAGTTTTGACCATAAGGTTGTGTAACTGACTGACTTAAGAGTGGAGATTCTTTTTTTTTGTCAGTGACCTTAGCTCAGGAAATGTCGAAGTGACGTTCAAAACGGGTCATGTGATATCCATACTTTTCGGAGTCAAATGAGAATTGACTGAACTTTGAATGGAAGGCACATTCTGTAAAAGCTAAGACACGGCTCGGAGCACTTTTTTTCTGAGGACCACTGCCACCAAGGGCGAAAAAAGCACTTTGCGCCTATGTTAGGCACAACATTTTTCCTTTTTGAACAGAAAAAATTCAATAAATTTTGTATTTTAGTGGTTCAAAAGTTTATTGATGGGTTTCCAAGAAGCATTTTATTGGACAACACAAAGAATGAAATGTACGGCGTGCGCGTACGTAAATGCCACTTTTACGCAACCAAGTAGGAAAACAATCAAATAAGTTACTTTTTTAAATTACATGAGGTGAACAAGAAAATTGATAAAAATGCCATGTGAAAAATCAAATTAAAGGTTTTGGTTGTAGTTTAAAAAAAAAATAAAAAAAACTAAAAAAAACACACGTTTTTATTCACCGATTGCACAACCCTTAAGGGGCCCACACAAAACATCTTGCGATGCAAGGCATCGACTCCGAGAATCACCTGAGGAATTCAGATTGATCAACTTGGCATCAGTTGCGCCGCGCACAGGCGAAATTGGCTAAAAACGTGGTCATAACCCGAAAAACAATTTTATAATTTTGGGTATTACCCACCATAATTTACAAGGGGAGGTGCCTGCCTATCGCTAGCGACCCTTTTTGTTTCTATTATTGCCTTGCAGCAAATATTAAACAAGTTTAATTTTGACTGTTGCGAGGTGCTGAGTTAATTATATTGTGATAAATCAAATAGAGATATTAAAGTTTGTGCTTATTTTTTTTCGAAGCTATAATAGTTTCTTGAAACTAAATACCATGGACCATATACCTGGGGGTAAGTACTTCATAAAAATATTGTTAATTAATATATACTTGGGTTTATTTTGTTTCGCAATTATTTTCCCGTTGTTACAAATTGAATGTAAAATTTTCAATTAAAAAAACCTAGTTTTCGCTTAGATCAAAAGTTGATTGGCCCACATTGGCCCGCGCTAATATTACTATTTTAGAAAAGCCTAAGCTTTTGTTTTTCAAGCCCTTTAATAATATTTTGCTACTTTGCAAGATTTTGATTTTATTGAAATACAGTGTTTAACAAATAGCAGTTATTCAAAAATAAAAAATAGGTATATTAGACTTAAATTTTAAGAAATTCATTAAAATTTATATAAAGTCGCGTTTAAAAAAAAGTGCGTAATAGGTCACGTCACTAGTCCGGAAACTTGGTCTTTACAGGTCGACGCAGGCGAGTCCTGTAAACTTACAGAGACCTGTAAAAACACTTTCCGGTCGTGCATCGTTTTCAAACGATCAGAAAAAACATTTTACTACCTACCAATTTTGTCAACGCCTAGCCGGGTAATTTATGAACAGTCCCCTAATAAGAAAATGTTAGCCTTCTACTTCTTGTTGGCTAGATAGCCATTGCCGCTAAGGCCAGTAGTTTTTAAGATGAAAATTAAAGAAGAACAAATAAACTTTTGTGGTTAGATATGATTTTTGTACTTTTAACTTGTGCAAAATTGTAAAAAAATATTAGAAAAATTATAGTGTAGTGCCTAATTCAGTGATGACTGACGACCATTTATGGCCGACCATGGCCAACTTATCAAGCAAAATAATGATAAAACAACTCATGAAAGGCAGATTTCTCGGTTTGTCCTTTATTTACCTATATTTATAGTATACTTATTTTAAGCGTCAAAAATGTGCGGTCAGGTAACAAATAGTGACTCTTATTTTATAGATCTGAGTCCATTTTTGTAAACAACACTTTTGAAACAAATTTAAAAGAGCTTTTTTAGAAGGGTCAAAACTGCCAAAAAACAAGCTAAAATCTGTCAACAAGAAGTCACTGCCAACTTGGCCAAAAATGAGACCGGAAAAGGATCAAGGGACCTGAAAATTGAACAAAAAGGTCCTTTGTAATGTAGACCTTTCCGAATGAAAAATCGTACGGAAAGTGGCTATTTTCCGGTTGTTTGAAAAAAAACATATTAAGCTCGAATTTGTATAAATTTTAATGAATTTCTTAAAATTTAAGTCTAATAAACTTATTTTTTATTTTTGGATGGACTGTATTACAATAAAATCAAAATCTTGCAAAATAACAAAAAGTAGGAAACAAAAGGGCTTGAAAAACAAAAACTTAGGCTTTTATAAAATAAAATATTAGCGCGGGGCAATCAACTTATCACTATCAAAATAATTGCCAAAAGAATATACACAAGTATATATTAATTAACAATATTTTTATGATGTACTTACCCCCAGGTATGGGGTCCATGGTATTTAGTTTCAAGAAACTATTATAGCTTCGGAAAAAATAAGCACAAACTTTAAGGTCTCTTTGATTTATCACAATATAATTAACTCAGCGTCTCGCAACAGTCAAAATAAAACTTCTTTAATATTTGTTGCAAGGCAATAATGGAACCAAAAAGGGTCGCTAGCTTGTAAATTAGGGTGGGTAAAACCCAAAATTATTAAATATTGTTTTTCAGGTTTTGACCACGTTAATAGCCATTTTCGCTTATGAGCGCGGACGCAGACTCTGGCGGCTCATTCTACCATGCTAACGCAAGTTTTATAGTGTGTAGGCGCTTACGCAGCTGATGCAAGTATAATGATTCCGGGAGTCGATGCCGCGCATCGGAACATGTTTCACTTTATGTGGTCCTTTATATTTATTCAATGGTTTCCCACTTGCTTTCCCGGTTAACTTATCAGTAGGAAGCATCGCAGTATTTTAAATCTTTTGCAACCAAATAAAATACAATATTATTGTACCTGTTTCACCAGTCAAGAGGACAACTTTCTTTCCAAGGCTTTGTCCAAACTTGTTGTGCCAGTCAGCAAAAATCAATTCGGCGAGTGCATCTTTTGGTACCGAATAAACACATCGGCCATCAGGATTTCTTTCGAACAAACTATTGGAAAAAATGGTAAGAACATAGTTTAAAATGCTACTAAATCGAAAAGGTAGGAAAATTTATCTCGAGGGATCATTTCGACTAGAAATTAAGTCACAATCAGGCTTCGCGTCGCTTTAATAATAATTGATCATTATAATTTTGGTTTTATACAATTTGTCTCAATCATCAGCATTCAAAACGTTTTCCGAGTAATTTTCTTAATATTTTAACAATCATAACATGAATTTAGCAAGAAATCTAGAATTGAAACTAGGTCCACCCGAGTATCCACCCTTGCTTTTGATTATACCCAACACGTACCAAACATATATTATTCGAGACTGTAGATAAACACTAAAGATAATTTTAAAATCAGTTTTTTACCCCATTGAGTATTTATTACTTACCGCAGAATAGCAAATTCAGCTATCGTAGTCTTTCCAGATCCAGTTGGTGCCCCAACAAATACATTATCATCACCATTGTACACAGAATTAAAAACTTGGGTCTGAATGGGATTGAACTGGGGAAATTTGTCATTGTAAAGTGCTTCGTACTTTTCATTTCGTAGAGCTGTTATTGGCAAGGGTTGAAGATCTAAAAGTTCGGTAGGTGGGAAATTCTTTTCTGGTAGAATGAGATGTCTAAAAATATTAGTCTATAAGTTTATATTCAAACACTTCAGGTAGTTGTGTGTTGTTAGTTACATTTTTAGAGTCAATAATGTATTTTTTAAGGAAAACTTGAGAAAGTGTGTCGTGAAAATACTTTTGCTAAAGGTGAATTTTACATCCTTTTATATTACTTCGGAATAAACGGTTTGCTAAAATGCAAAAAAAAAACATATAATTATGGCTTCAAAGTCGTATAAGACTCGAAATTTTTAAAGCTCAGTTAAATAAACTTAATTAATAATACAACAAAAATTTGTGTAAGGTAAATGTAATTTTAAAGATTTTTTTATGAAAATTCTGGGGAAACTCTGCGATTTTTTACAGGAGCAATCTAAAAAGACAATTTTTTTGGCTAATGGCTATGGCTAATCATTTAATACATTAATTTTTTACGTTGTTTGTTTTATGTTCCTTTGAACACACGTTCGTAACCCCACCTTTTTAATAATTACAATGCGAGGGTATTGGTACATTTTTAGTAGTTCCTAAGACAGTAAATAGAGTAGAAAAAATGCGACTACAGTAAGTTAAGTTTTTTGCATCTTATAATACGTTAATCAAAATAATCCCATTTTGATTCTCCTGAATCTTAGGGAATTTTTGTTTTTTTCGGCAACCCACGTCGCTTTTTCAGGTTTTCTTGACTACTTTATAGTTATTTACATATCAAGGGAGGAAAGTGTCACTTTTTCCCCTGTAAAGTGGCATTTTTGTCTCTCATATGCAGGTCGAAAATTACATTTTTTTGGTAAAATAGATACATAGAAAATAGATTAAAAACCTTTTTTTCCATTTTTATTTTTAAAACTTTCAAAGCCGACTTTGACTTGAACTTCGCGCTATGTGATCTTTGAGTCTAATTATGCATAAAACTGGAACCCTGTAAACAATTTATAAATCTGTACTTACTTGAAGGATACTGGTAATTGAGTTTCAGCTCCAATCCATCTATCAGATACTATTCTTAAAAAGTAGTGTGGTGCCAACGGCTCGAATATAGGAACAAAGAATTTGACCAAATGTTCATCTTGACAGTATTTTTGCTTCAGTAAAAAAAATTCATGATGCAAAATTACTTCAGAATCCACGTCTTCTACAAAAATCCAAAATGCTTCCGCATTACCATGTACTCGTTCGTCCCATTGAAAGTCTGGGGTGATTGTTAGTTCTACTTTTAGCATAGATCTAGTAATTGGCTGGATATGGGTCGATAATTCCAATTTTGGGAATTGATGAACGTATTTGTGAATAGTTTTTCCAAGTTTGGGAACCCTTATTAATTCTCCAATTTCATTTGGACCTAAATCATACAAACGTTCCCATGGAAAGTATTTCTTTTCAATTTTTTTCACAATTTCTTCGGGCATTTTTTTAAATTGCCGTAAAGGTGACATCGATTGCCACATTCTCTTATCCACCATTTTGCATAAGGTAAGAACTTTGTCCCCCAGTTGTGCCCAACCTCTGTGTAACACAATTTCAAAAATTGCTCTTATTAATCGGGAAGCTGACTGTGTCACGTATACCATGTCTGACATAAGGGCAAAACTTTCTAATTTTAATTGGGATATATATGCTTGCAACAAGACGTTTACTTTGGCGCTGGGTTCTTCTATACTTTCTTTAATCGGTATGGGCACTCTTTCCATAAGCTTCTGCAATTCGCCAGGTTCTCCTTCGCGAACTGCTATATTCCTAAATTCTCCCGAAAGAGAAAATACTCTGAACAGATCAATATCACTAAGATACGGCTTAAGTAATTGGTTATACGTAGCCATTGTTTCATGAGTGCAATAGTATTGTGACGCTATTCTACCCAACTCTGTACCCTGAAATTGGCCGGTCTTCCTATCATATTTGATTAAACCACTACGATCCAAATGCAATGCGGCCGTGTGAATTAAGTCAGCTCTATGTTGCTCCAATAAAGGATCATTTTTCAATTGCTCGTGTGAAATACTGTACAGTGTTGGCTGCCGTAACATTCTTATATAAAGGTACGTGTAGCCAAGCCAGGTTACCGCATCCCTTATGTTTTGTATAGTTCCTAATACAATTTCAGCATTAAGCATATCCGGAAGTTTTGAAATCAATTGTGATTCAATTGGTAATTGTTGATTTAAAAGCGAAAGGTAATACTGCAATTCGCTGTGATTCGTTATCAAAATACCTTCTCCTTTGGTGTCATACTGGGGCCTACCTGCCCTACCTATATTAAAAAAAAAAATAATCAGCTTCAATTAAATAACATGTTTAATAATACATACGAGAAAAAAATATATGATGAATATCGTTTTGAAGTTGTGAAAACTGTAAAAAAATCTTCTTAATTAGTATATGGAAATATAATTAAACTACATAACGGGCGGAATATAATTGAACAGATCAATAATTGTAAGTCATCAGTCAGTTACTAAACTAACTAAATTAACTGTTATTTTAAAGTCCCTTATTTCAATAGTGCTAAAAAGCACGGATAGTCCACCATACAATCAATTATTTTATGTTGAAAGGAAATGAAAATATACCGAAAACTTTAGCTTTGATAGATTTGAACCTTATAACAAAACTTTTGGGTAATATTTACGTAAACCAAAATCTGAAAACCGCATATCAATAGCTGCTTTACTTCTAAAGTTCTATACATTTTAAAGTTTTTTCAAATAACTCGAAAACTAAAGCTCCCACGAATTTGAACAAAATTTTTAGTCCGTATTCATTGAAACCTAAATCTGAAGACCGTATATCGCTACTTGCTTTCGTTCCAAAGTTACAATTTTTTTAAAATATATTATCCCCCTTCCCCCCCCCCTTAACCCCCACCACCGTACCCAAAAGTTAATCAGTTCATGGTCAGCCGATAGAGAATTTTTGTACCAAATTTCGTTAAAATCGATTAAGGCGTTCTTGAGTTATCGTGTATACAGACAGACAACACCGACAGACAACTTTTTTTTTCGTCGATTAATGTTTTTGAACCTTAGTAACTCATTTTTGATAAAATTAAGAAGTCAAAATTTCACGGTTTTAATAGTCTCCCATACCATATTTGTATGGTGAACTACATTGGAATAGAATATTTTTATGGGCTAAATGGGCTACCGTCGATCGCGGGCAGACTGAAATTTTTTGGTTAGGAATATTAAAAATTTTTGAATGACTACAGTGAAACTTTTGTACCCGGTGAGAAGGGTAATTTGGAAAATACTGGTACTGTTTTTGATGCTAATAAGAAAAAGAGAAAAAAACGTAGCCTCAAAATGTACACACTTACCCAACATTTGAAGTACATCCAAAGCCCCCAATTCGACCCATCTTCCTTTAGTTGGATCATAAATCTGAGTACCTTTAATAATAACAGTATGTGCTGGTAAATTTACACCCCAAGCTAAAGTCGCTGTTGATACTAATACTTGAATGTGTCTATCGGCAAAAAGATCCTCGACCAAAGTTCTGTCTACTCTAGTCATACCAGCATGATGGATCGCAAAACCGTAGGGCAGCAAATCTTTTAGTTCATTGTTCTTAACCTGATCAGCTTCAGTTCGAAGTACTTCCATGGACGCTGATCCTTCTCGTAAAAATTGACCCAAAGTGTCCTTTTCTAAGCACATATCTCGAATGGCTCTTGCGGTTTTGCCAGTTTCATTTCTGGAATGAACAAAAATCAATATTTGGTTTTTGCCAGCGTGCTCCATGGTTTTCTCGTAAACAATTTCGTTCATAATTTGACATCGTTTGGTAGCTTTTTTTTCTGTTACCCCGATGTACTGTTGTTCCAAAGCCACCGGTCTGAAGCTATTATCAAAGTAAAATAGCCCTGAATCAGGTTTTACTCTTAGGAATGCTGCAACATCTTGATAATTAGGTAATGTGGCTGACAGTCCAACTAGTCTTACTTCCTCTTGAGTAGATTCAATCATCCTTATTGTTCTGGCTACTAGAGCTTCAAGCACGGGACCTCTCTCATCGTGAAGTAAATGGATCTCGTCAATAATAATCAGCCTAACCAATGATGTAAATGTCTTCTCACCGCCTAGTAGACAAGTAAAAACGATTAAGGACAACAGAGTTCCATGTGCGGAGTACTTAAAAATTACAGCGTTTGAGTTTTTTTTTCGATTTTTTCCCTTACCCCTTTCAGTTTTCAATCAGAGTTACTAAAATAAGAGTGAGCTTTTACTCGCAAGCAAAGAGTGCGGTTTTAGACTTTAAGCCTGTGTTAGCTGTAAAGCTAAGCCATTTTTTTAATATGCAGAACTAATTTCCTAAGAACACGCCCACAGTTTTATCAACTATTATGGGACCAATAACACCGCTAATTAAAACAAAAGTAGCAAAAACGCAAAAATGGAAAATAAACTTATTAAACGCGTGTCATAATTTAAGGTTATGTTACTGAAGAATGCATTACTAAAAGAGTTCAGTGTTAATATAGAAATAAAAAAAATACATTACTGAGAGTGCTTTGGAATTAAAAAAAAAATAGGGAAATTTTGGGACCGGTTTATACATAACTAAGATAACCTTTTTTTTCTAAAAATTAACAATTTTTCAGGAAAAAGCGAAACTTCTACAAAATAGTATACATCCACATCTTATTCTTAAAATAATGAACTCAAATATACTTAGTTGTACACGTCACTTAAAGGTTTTCTGTTTTCGAATCCCCTTTTACCAAAAACACGCGGTGGCCCCCGCGAAATTTTTAAAGCGACGTGTTTTACCACGCACGCAAATACAACGCAAGCCATTTATCGCGAGAGAAATGACCAGCACAGGCGGATACAGCGCAACATTTTTAGGGCGAGTCTTTTAGACCGCGAAAAAAATTTGCCGCGACTTTTAAGATTCCGCGCGTTATCAAGTACCGCGAAAATGTAAAAGCAAATTTTCTTTAATTTTCAAATATTTATTAGCCGCGCCCGCCTCTGACGAGGTTGGGTTAGGTTGGGTTATTGAGAGATTGCCTATAGTTTATAGATATAATTACCCAATATTATATATAATTAAGTTCTATTATGTTAATTGTTACTATGAATTTTTAGTTTTGTGGTATAGTTGTTGCTTTGCTTTCTTAATTTTCTTTTTTTAATATTTATACAAAACAAATTTATTGACTAAATGGTAAATTAAAGATTTTTGTTATTAGTCACTTGAGCGGTAAATGTCTGTCTGGTATTTAACTAACGCGGTTTATGTCTTGAGTATAATACGCGCGATAAGGTGCTTACGCTACTTGTGCTTGCGTGGTAAAAACTCCGCTGTAAAAAATTCGCGGTAAATTTAGCGATTCACATTCTACGAAAAAAGTACATATTTAGCAAAATTAATATGCAGTATTACACTTCCAATGTAAAAGTCCAGTAGCGTAGACTAGTCTTAACTGGCTCTTCTTAAGTATCGATTTGTCGTAATTGCAAACAGTTAAATGAAAAAACTCTCATAATAGTCTGGAGGATTCCCAACTTTTAAAGGAAGTGCTTGATTAAAAAAGGTTTTTTTTACTGATTTGGTTGCTGAGGGGGTCTATTTTACAAATCCGATTAATACCACTTTTGTTATTAGTCTTTATATGTTTAAAATTTATATAATAAAAATACCATGAAATAAGACGTGACCAATTAACACATAAAAATGGCAATTTTTATTCATAGTGTGCATGCTTTAGATTTCTCCTACTCACCTTTTCTAGTAATAATGTCCCACTTTTCTGGGGTGCATACAATGACTTGGGCTTCAGCAATTTGTCCCCTAGTTAATTGATGGTCACCGGTCAACTCATGGACCGTTATATTATATTTAGCAAGTCGTTTTCCAAAATTACCAACCATTTCCTGCACCAAAGACCTCATTGGGGCAATATAAATAATTTTGAATTCATCTGCATTTATAGTCAAATCGGGGTTAATGTGCTTGCCAATTTCCCGCATCATAGTAAGTAATGCTACGTTCGTTTTACCAGCACCTGTGGGAGCACATAGCAAAATATTTTCATCATTATCTAGAGCCGTTTTGCATAATCTACTTTGAATTCTATTAAGGGTCTTAAAACCTTCAAACACTGGTTGAACATAAGCTGGAAGTTGATCAATTGGTTGCAACTTTTCATTTTCTGCAAACGGTTTTGGTTTAAGAGCGGGAACATGTACTTCTTCATAACCTGAAAAGAAACAATAAAAACTATAAATGCAGAAAGTTTGTTTTGTCTTAGACATATATTTAGAGAGCTGATATATTTGACTTTTTTTTAAATAAATTGTTTATTTCCCAACAAACCTTAAGGATTATTACAGGGAAATAATCTCGGAAATAACAAAAAAAAAATATAGATTTAAATATAGATGAACCATCTAGAAGACAATAGGGCCCTATCCCAAGACTCCCTTATGAAATTAAACCGCACTCAGCAGCCAACTACTTCGTTGAGGACCTGTATAACTTAGTGCAGGATATAAAAATAATGGAGAGAAAACCTAGCCAATGCTAAATTTCCACACTGTTAAAAGAAAACGATGATGCTTATGGTGTAAGTAGATGCTTTTTTTTAAACATATTGTAACTCACCTTTTCTTTGTTTTCTAAAAGATCCGTCAGGCAACTGGCATCTCTTATTGGCCATAAAATGAGAACCTTGAGAGAAAACCAGGTCCTCAAAATCTACCAATTTCCTATTGCCAGCTACTTTTTTTTGATCAAGTTCTTCGCCATCATATTCGTCATCAGAACTGTGTTTTCTTTTAGTGTGTCTGTTAAATTATAAAGAAAATACTTCAGAAATAAATATTGACTTAGACACAATTTCATATTGTTATGAAGCACCCACCTAAACTAAAAAGTTAAGAGAGTCAGCAATTTTGCGCGGTCGTTAACACAAAAAATGATGGAACCTGGACAGTCGAAAAAGTAGCGCAAGTGTTACGACTCCACGTGTGGCTGGACTGGAGTGCCGAAAGTGCCTCCAGAAGTAGAAAATGTAGGTAGACGTTTTTAGTGGTTTTTTATGTAATCTTTAGCTAGACCTTTGCAAGCGTGGGAGTAATCAGCAAAAGTCTGATTAGGCTATTTAGTTTTTTTTTGAGGTTGTACCTTGTTATATCTTTTGGTTAAAAAAAATATATGGTAGTAGAAAAAATAATTCTTAAACTGGGTAGGCAACTAATTTCCTCGATAGCTGCATTCAACATAGTTTTGTTATTCGTTTAATTCATTAAGAAATGTTAGTACCCTTAGTGGAGCTATCTGAGCAGAGGAGATTAGTTTAACCTCCTTGCGTCACAATTTAATTGTTAACACCTTTTGAGCTATATCCCTAAGAGTAGAAAATTGTCGTAAGGTGATCTATTCTGTCAAATAATAATTAAGCTGAGGTTTGGTACTCTCCTTTTGTGCGAAAGCCAAGGGGCAGTTGGTTAAGTTTTTAAAAGAATAAAATAAGTCACGACAATATTAGGGACTTATCGGTAAATCAAGTCGACATAGCCTGACTTTAATACAGTTGGCATTTTTAACAGTTTACCCACCTGCTATGAAACCGTACAAACATGATGAAAGTCGTTATTGTTTTGACAGTACCAGGCCCAAAAAAGTTGTGGACGTATAGCCCAAACGTAGAATAGGATAGAAGTTTATTAATCCCAAAAAAAAATTACAGAGTAATCGCTAATCGCTTATCTAGGGACACCTCTAATTGTACCTATATGCTAATAATAAGTAGACTTAACAGAAAAAAAAAACTTAACTCTAACTGACATAAAGGAAAAAAAATAAATTGTAGCTAATTCAAGTTTATCATATAGTAAGGAGCACCATTGCTCTATGTGTGTTACTTTACCTTACACAAAAAGGAATACTAAAGTTTACTTGTTTTTTACATTAGAGATTTATCGGTACAAGTCCTGACTTTAATAAATTCAACACTATTTTTGACATTTCTGCACGCAGGTAAACAACTACTATTGCCATTTTATTGTCATCTAGACATGCTCATATTTTGCCAGTTATAAAGTTGACATAACTAAAGTTAAACCAAATATTATGAAAGTTAACATTATTTTGACGTTTAACCTGTCTAACTGTTAAAAATATTATTATTTGTTAAAAATATTATTATTATAAAGAATTACACCCTCAAAGTAAATCGAGTTTTTCCCCATTTCAGAACAAACCTGCGGCAAGTGAAGTATGTTTGTTTGTCTTGTTGGGTAGCTATGTACATCATGTCTATAATAAAAAATTATTTGGCTATGCCTTAGTTTATTTAGTGACTGATACATAAACATACAGGTTTGAAAGTTGTAAATACCATTTATATTTCTTATTTTAAAGTTAGTAAATAAGTCGCACGTTGGATATCTTGGTGGTAGAGAGAGCATACAGATTTATGGCCTTATTTGACTTACGCCTGATCCACAGTTTCACTTCTTTAAGGTCACTTCTATTTTCCTCTTCGTCGTTTAGAGAAAGAGGGAAATATATTTTCTATTGCCATCTCACTTTTTTCGATAAAGAGAAAAATAGAAGTAGCGGCTAGAAGTGAAACTGTGGATCAGGCGTTAGCCTTTTTAATACCCCCACTCGAGGGGGATTCCGCTGACCATTTTTTTGTACATATGTTGGGGAACACCGCATTTGACAGATAACTGCTGAGTTTCTTTTCCATTTACAACCACCAACTGTTTCCTTTCAATATTTAAATAGTTTTGGAACCATTGGAGACTGGTGCACTGAAACCCAAGCAATGACATTTTTTCAAAATGTACCTGATAAGAATCTTATAATTACGTAAGTTTCAGATAGCCCCGGCAACCAAGAAGAGAGCCGTCTAACCGTAATTTTGTCATAATAATAAGTTCTTTGATTTTTTCTTTATAGATGGATAAGAGCACTTAATCATGAAAATTGAAACTTTCCTGAAAAATGCGAGGATTTGTTCCAGTCATTTCATATCGAATGGGTAAAGCGCCTAAAAATATGTAGTAGTGGTTTAACATTCATGCGGAACTGTCAAAAATAGTGCTGACTTTATTAAAGTCAGGTTATGCCAACTTTATGTACCGATAAGTTTCTATTAACTCTTAAGGTAGCAGAACAGTACTTGTGGCGTCTATTAGTTATCGAAATTTAATTTACTCATATAAACTGTCATTTTTGTACTTTTACAGAAAAGTTTAACCTCTATTTTTTAACCTGTGTGTTATACTCGTATTAAAATCAACTTGACTAATCAACTTGACTAAGAATTTTGTAATTTGTATTAAAATCAACTTTTTATAATTTGTAATTTATCTCGTAATTTATGTCTATAACTGAGGAAATATAAAAGGCGAGAAAATTAACCCCGTGTGCCTTTTAATTAGAAAAAAAAATAATAACAAATATAGTGAAAAAATTAATTTAACACTATTAAATTAATTTTTTCAATATATTTGTTATTATTTTTTTTTCTAATTAAAAGGCACACGGGGTTAATTTCCTCGCCTTTTAAATTAAGAAAAAAAATTGAAAAACGTTAGAATATAAGACATTCTCGTGTAACCAAATTTTTATTTTATAGATTATCTACTTCAAATTTGTTCAGCTAGAGGGTTTTCAAAAAAGAAATCTTTAACTTTTATTTTAAATCTACTCAATGGCAACATTTGTATATCTTTTGGAAACACGTGGAATAAAATAATTTCGATCATTATGATTTCTTTCCAAATATTTATACAATAAAGTTCTGAAAAATTAAAATTTTTATTGTTTTTAAAAAGATTTGTGGTATGTCCTCTATGATTACATCCTTCTATGATTCTGATGAATGATTTTTGAATAATTTTTATGCTATATATATTAAATTAAAAGCCATAAACTTTTGTTTAGGATAAGAATAACCTGACCTTCTAACTCAACTACTACATAGCAATAAACTGACCTTGATGCTGCCTCTTCGTCTCCATTTTCTTCTTCTTTGCCATTTTCAATCAATTTTAAAATCCGATGTAAAGAAGGATCGCTGGCCATTTTGTCCTTAATCTCTTGGCGTTCTTTTTCACTTGGACATTTTGCTAAGAGTGTGCAGTATAAAACTAAAAATAAAAAATCCAAAACAACTTTAGAATTTGTGTTTAGCTACAAGAAACTTCAGGGTGGCCACTTTTTCTTGCTACCCAACTCTCTGACTTTTCCCGGTTTTCCAGACCATTTTTAATTATTAATTAAAAGGGCAGTAATAGGTAAAATATAAAAAATCTTATTGATTTATCTTTTTGTTACTCTTTTTCTTGAATTAATAATAATATAGAATGGTACGGCCATGAATGAACGTAAAAATAATGGTAAAGCCATGATATCCCTTAAAATAATTTAGTTAAATACCTGTTAAATGATTTTTAGATGTGCTTAATTACACTTATGGTAGGACACGTTTTTTGGTAAATTTAAAGACTGTAAAGAACTTTGATTGAAAGAAATTATTACCACCTTATGTCTCGCACACTTTATGCTTTGAAAAATTACAATTTTTGCTGTTTTTTGTATAAAAATGGCAAAATAAAAATCATATGCACGGCACCACTCAAGATGAAAGACAGGTGACATAACAGACATTTTTATTAAACAATTGCCTTAAATTATTTTCATATCTCTCTAAAATACTTTTTATAGCCTGCTGTCTCTCTTCAACAACCTTAAAAATTTTTGCACGTCACTAAAATATCTCTCCATCTACCTCTAAAACTCTGCCCTCTCTTTCTAAATAATTTTAACAGAAAAAAAATGTTTTTAGGCATTACTTTTTTTGAACCCTAAAAAAACCACTGAAAATTTGAAAAATTTGAGTGTTCTATTCTACAAACCGAAAGTTTGGAAGAAAGCTTGGCATAAAAATGTGAAAAACATAGTAAAAATTGCTTAATCAAAAACTGTACCTATTTTTAGATTTACTAAAATACATTTATAGTAGGACACGTTTTTTGGTAATTTGAAAGACTGTAAACTGTGTACACACTTTACGTTTCGAACAATTGCAATTTTTGTTGTTTTTTGTATAAAAATCAAATCACTCAAGATGACAGACAGATGACAAAACAGAATTTTTTAGCGTTAAAAAAAAGTTCTGCCAAAAAAAATTTTTTCGCTGTTAATATAAAAAATATCTTCCTTTAAAATACTTTTTTTATAGCCTGCTGTCTCTCCTTAACAGCCTTAAATATTTTTTATTTTAAGAGAGAAAAAATGTTTTTTGGCAGTACTTTTTTTGAACGCTAAAAAAAACAGTGAAAACTTGAATAAATCGAAAATTTGGAAAGAAAGCTTTAAAATGTGAGCAAAATCATGGCATAAAAATGTGGAAAACATAGAAAAAATTGGTTAAACAAAAACATTAGCTCTTAAATTATGCTAAAATATACTTAACATACATATTATTACTTAACTTAAACCAACCTTACTTACCTCGAAAAATCGACTATTTTTATTAATTTTCTAGTTTGGCAAATGCATGAGTTTTTATCCATTTGTCTTGCGTTTCTTGGACAATGGAGCAATAAAAAGTCTTAGGCACAAGTATAATATATATATATAAAGGTTGGAGGTTTTATCTTGGCCCTCAAACAGCCCGGACCTTAACCCCTGGAAAATGTTTGGGTTAGGTTGGTTCAGATCGTTCAGATTATTTATAAACATAATGCCCCGTCGATTCCAAGAAATTTTAAGGAACAATAGAGCAGCTATAAGATATTAAAATATTACTTTAAATTGTAAGCTTTTTTCAAGAAATTGTTTTTATTTATGTAGTGATATGATAAATATATTTTTCTTTAAATTGTAAGCTTTTTTCAAGAAATTGTTTTTATTTATGTAGTGATATGATAAATATATTTTTCTTTGTTTTATAATAAAAGCCGCGATTTTTTAAAGCTTATTTTATTTAAAAAAATTATATGCAATAAGTACCCTTAACGAAAAGGCAAATTAGTGTACTTAATTAGGTCAGTTTTCTAAGATTAAAAAAAAAACAACTGACACATTTTACGTGTACGAGAATTTTTTGCACAGGAGTGTACGTTTATTAATTTAAAAAAAATTGTTAACATTTCCCTAACAACTGTCAAATCGAGTTGCGTCTGGGGGCAATTCCAGTGGTCTATCGTTATAAGATAACGATCGCTATCGCCATTATTTTCACTGTTACGGCAACATCGCTTGTTATTAATTAAAAAGAAGGCTTAAATGGCACGCAACCCGCAATACTTTCCCAAAACAACTGTCAAATGCCGACAGTCAGTCAAGTTTGTTTATATTTTTGTGGAACTTGCGGCGAAATTTCGAGAAAATAATCATTTTCATGAGCTTTTTGCATGCAATATAGACTAAAAATCTGATCACAATGTCATGGTGGTCAACCGTTATTGAATTTTGTTTGGAAAAGCCACGTTCTTTGAAGTGCCTCCACATTTTTTGTTTGGGTAAGTACTTATACTTACTTTATCTTATGTTCTATTCTGTTCTTTTTCGTGCTTAAAGAACATTACTTACATAATGTAAACAAAAAGATATAGTAGGTCAGTTTTAAGTTCAGTTTATACATTTTGAAAAGACGTGAGCCAGTGGCCAGAAAACCGAAAAATAATTTTACAAAATATTCATACATTATAAGAAAAAAAAGTTGGAAATTCAAGAATGTAGGATAGTTTTATCCAAGGTTATTACACTGACTTTTTATTGAAAAAAATCTGACGTCAACTAATATCTACCTATATATCGAGAAAAAATCAAATATAATTTATTTGTTTGTATTTTTTGAGGTTATCGCCAAATTACTAAATATTATGCCTTGTATAAATAATAGTACTTACAACAGAACGCATTGAGTACCTAGTTGAAGAGACGCGGCTGATTCTGAATTGCTATGCACGATCAAGTAAAAATTTTGCATCCCTTCTCATACTGTCCCCCCTTCTTCAATGATTTTATTTGCACAGGATAGTAGATCTTTTGAACTCCCTCCCTCTGACAGACAGATAAGAATCATGTACCTAACTTTCATACATTCAAATTGATTTTGCTAAAACAAATTCTGATGTACACATTTTCTTTTTTTAAGGTTTTCAAAGTTTAGAATGTAATTTACTGTTCTTTTTTTAGGTCAACTGTTGAAAATCTCCAAGAGCAGGACCCATGCTGTAGTGCTAATAAGAGAGAAAATAAATTATGAAGTTTGGGAATAAACACTTACCGTAGCTGCTTAATGTATATTGATAAATTATCCATAAAAATCAGTTTTGGTAAGTTTTCAATTCCAACACCTGATTTTAAATTTTTAGGTACACCTATTGTCAAGTAATGCAAACTATCCTAAGATTTTGTCCCATACAGTCAAGTATTGTCAGGTATTAGAGACATAAAGCTATTTGTAACTCATCGCAGTATACGTATCCGCATCTAGCGAGAACCAAGCACATTGATTGGTCAGAAACTTGTACCACGTTCGAAAAGAGCAGATATATGCTAATTTAAGGTGTTTCTGAACGCTATAGGTGCTGAGATACGATACGTGTGTCGTAACGATACGTGATACCTAACGCATCTCAACACCTATCGCGTTCAAGAACACCTTAGATTAGCATATATCTGCTCTTTTCGAACGTGGTACAAGTTTCTGACCAATTAATGTGCTTGGTTCTCGCTAGATGCGGATACGTATACGGCGATGAGTTACAAATAGCTTTATGTCGCTATTATCGAGTTTTCGTACACCTATTGGAGGTGTTGGCCTCTCGGTTTTAGATTCTGAGTTTTAAAAATGTTTACTGAAATCTAGTAAACAAAAACTTCTAGTAAATTTTACCATCAGTAGCTATAGACATTGAGTCATTACTTTTTAAAACGATCAATTTAGGATTAATTTATTTCTCAATATTTTTAAAAATTGATAATTTTTGACACTTATATACTATAATTTACATGTATTGGTTAAAAAAAAACCTAGATTAATTTTTTTCCCTGTTTGTAAATATGTACTTACTTGCTTATCATTTAAAATTATGGTTTCAATAAAGCCGATCTGAAATTACATACAGAATAGTAGCTTTCAAAAGTCCCTGTTTAACTGGTCTAATTTTTTTAAATATATTTTTTAGGGAAAAGAAAAAAATTTGTGTAAATATAATATTTTTGTGTAAAAGTAGAGTATTGTGGTTTTTGACTAAACATCATTTTAAGTTTCGCAGTTATGTCAGTCATAAATAGTCATTTTTAAATATTTAACCTTTGCGTTTCTACATAATTTTAAGACCAAGTTTCTCACCTTTGTCAGAATCAAAATGCATAAAACTTTTAACTTTTCAAACTCTCTACTGTTGATCAAATTCCTGTCTTAAAAACTCTTTTAGTTTTTATCTACTGTTTTACAAAGTTTACTAGTTCTTATCAGTAAATTATTTAACCCATCATCACACAAAAATAGTAAAGTTTAAAAAATTTAATAATAATAAATTGTAATTTTACTCGGAAATCATTTTATTGGAATAATTTCAGATAATTTCGTTTTTTTAACCGGTATCAGAGAGTTTTTACCTCGACTCCCCCTTCCTTTGGGACGCCACTGGGTAACCATATACACCTATTTAACAAATCTTATGCATTTTTGTTAGATGACGTTTAAAAAAATTGGATTATTTAATTCACGTTACATATTTAATGCAGATTTTATGGATGTCACTAATAAAAAGAATAAGTAAAATTGATAATACAATACCTAAAATGTGTTATAAAAATCTAAACTTTTTACATGAAAAAGTTAGCTCATTTTTTTCCTCGTATTGAAAGGTCATTCATTTTGATTCAGGCCTAGATGAGAAGATTAACTTTAAATTTGACACAAAATTGGAAAAATATTGGGAAAAAAAACAAAAAAAAAATAGCACATGGTATTGCTATTGTCTGAAGTATTAATTCAAGTGAACTAACTGGTTAGCTGCTTAGACTATAGATTTGCATACATCACACCTATAACAAATTACTTTAAATTTAATTTCAGATCAATGATTTCTCGTAATTATTAAGATGTATGATGAATACATTTAAGCAGGCAGCACCCCACCCCACCTACGCAACTAAACATTTTAGCAGGACAAAACACATATGGTAAGCTACCTTCAAATTAAAAAGAAAACATTTTAAAATCCAAAAATCCATCAGTAAAATTAAAAAAATTGGCTACTTTCGTTTCAACCACACATAAATTTCCACTTCTTTATTGCTGTAATTTAAGTTTTTGTTTTCTACTATTTTTATTAGCCACCAAAACGTAAATATTTCAAATTTCATTAGTAAAATCCAAGGTGGAATAAAGTTTTAAGGTAACTTTTTATGTCCACAGGATATTTAAAAAAAAAAACATTAAATAACAATTAAAGATCTTGGGGTAACTAGGGGATAAGCCACACTTATTTCGTTAATTTACAAGAAAAACTCAAGTCTTTTTCCACTTGGATCCCAACTTGTTAGATTTTCTGAACTGGTTCCCTTTGTTTTCTCAAGGTTTTTAATTATTATTCACTATCTTGATAGTTTTTTTGATCGACAGTTTACATTACTTTTTCTAAATAATATCTACAGGGGCCAAATTCATATCGTTTTTTTTAACAGGCAGGTTTTTTTACGACCTTAGCCAGAAAGTTGTTTTATCATCTCCCTTAATTTCTAAATCAAAGTGCGTTGGACCAAATCCACACAAGCATTGACCATCACTTAAGTTCCTACTTTACCTTAAATATTAAGATGTAGGGTAAACAAAAGATAGTCAATAATAAAATTTTCAAAGTAGAATGTAATGTAAAACTTGGTCCGTACTTTTCTAAAAGAATCTAAATTGGCAGACAGCAATAAAACTGGTGGCCAAAAAATTGGTGAGATATAGTCGATGTAAGTCTAATAAGTGGGATTATACTCTTGTTCAAAGGGTGAGGTGATTAAAAATTACTATTGGTGTAATTGATTGATCTTACAAACCAAACCTGAAAGCTTTCAATTTTAAGTAGTAATACATCTTATTTTTTCTTTCAGGTTAGCAGTGCCCAAGCTGATGAAAGAAAAGATGCAATCCACCAATTAGTAAAATATTAGAAAACAATTTGTAATTCTAAGTAACATTTAAACTAATAAGTAAAATAAATCAGTTTTTTTTATCCCAAATTTTATTATTTTTTAATAGCAATGTTAAGAGTGACAAAATCAACTCAAATCAATTTTTTCTTTGTAATATAATAAATTGGTAATATTAAATTAAACTAGTATAAAGTGTAAATCTAGCCAAAAATTAAATTTATCTAAATGCATTGTAAAAAAACCTGTCATGTCAGTTAATAAAACTTTAAAGTTAATTTAAAAATGCAGCATACATTTTAGGCCCTTTATTTGAAGTAGGTACTAAGTAGGTTTCTTAAATTATATTGCTCAGCTTTATGAATGTATAAAGATTGATTTAAAGTATGGTATTTTCCAGGGTATTATTTATAAAAATAGGTTTCTGAGGTAACCATTTATTTGATTATTTAGAATCTATAACTTTGAGTTATTAGTTTTTCTGGTAGCCGTAAAATAAGTTGACAAAGCAAATATTAAAAAGGTATTAAAAATTAAAATAATTTGCTTAATTAGCCAACTGCTATATAAATATCATGCTATGCTATGTGTGTGTGGGAAGAAATATCATTTAGGTAATTTAAAAATGGATGTAAAATAATGAAGAAATATCATTTAGGTAAATATTAAATCACATCAGTCCAATTTTTTAAAACATCTTCATCAATTATTTTTTATAGCAATCAGAGCTGGAAATAACTTAATACTTTAATTAACTTACCCTACCAAACCAATCTAAAGGCTCTTGAAAAAAAAACTCTGCCTTATTTTAAAAAGTTTGCAATAACTTAAATTAATATGTTTAAAATAAAGTGGTTTTACAGGTATGGCAGCGAACAGTAACTGTGGCCCACTCTTTTTCGATGACTCCCCCAAAAAATCTGCGAATTTTTATGAAAAAGTTCTAAAATCGTAGTTACAATAGGTCCAATGTTCTATAACTATCACTTAAGTGACATTTAAATTTTTTGATTTAAACAAATGTGGCCTAACAGAATTAAATAATAAAATTATTATTTTTTAATGAGAGACCAAATAACATTTATCATACATGGATATTGCATCAGTTTCTTCTGAAAGTTAGTTTCACTTCGTTTAGTTAGTTTCATTTAGTGCCTTGGAAGGTTTGTCTGTGTCTTACTTGAATCCATCCATAGTTAATTTGTGGCCCGAGTTGTGGTCTTGTGTGGTACTATCCTACTAGAATGATTCTTACATGTAGCTCCATTCACATACCCTAGCATGTTATACCTAAAAAGAAGTATACACTTTAAGTTTTATCAAAATAGTACTTATCCAAAATCTGACCACAGCTTTAAGTAGTTATTTTTTCTTTGGTGAACTGCAAGAATCTAAGTCACTAGTTTTTATTTTAAATAAACTATCTCAATGTATCACATTCTTGCCCAGTCTGACTTTCATTTAATTAGGTGATAAACTCAACTAGCTGGGCCATGCTTATCTATATTTTATCATTAGGGCTTGCGATTCCTTTTACAGAAGAGTATAAAATATAAACCCAGCTTAAAATAGAAGTTATGTACAAGTTTGGGATAAGTAAAACAAATATTTCCCCATAACAAAAGCTAGTTTTACTTACTGTGCCGCTCTTTGTGGGCTCCAAATATGGTGTGAACTTATTTTCGTCTTCCATTCGGGTGGTTGGAGAACACAAGATCACATGAGAAACTAGGCAGCAGGAATTATAAAAAGTATTTTGTTTCCCGATGTGTGCAATTATCGCAGAAGAAATCATGTTAATTTTTCTCAATCAAATCAAAACTTATATTTTTGTGCGAGTTTAGTTGTCAAAGTCGAATTGACACGGCCCCGGCCATTGTGAAACAACAAAACAAACCGCGGTGTTGCCGCGATAACGAATTCGCTACGTAACGATATCGGTATGAGCCACTGGATTAGCCCCCCTAGTAAAACAATAACTATCAAAAATTGTATACTGGGCCTGTAAGTGGACCAAAATGGATCGCAGGCTTTTGCGTTGAAGCAAAATCCACTGCTAATTTAGCCGATGATGTTCCCGTTGTTACAAAAAACTCTTAAATCTTAATCGTTTCCTAACAGTTTTAATTATTTGTAATCGCGTCAAAAACCTAGCTACCTAGGCTCTTTAAGCATTGCACCAGGTCTATGCAGGTATACACCGCATTCGAAAAATTAAAATTTTTTCAATGCAGGAATTACGGGCTAGTTGTTCTACCGCAAAAAAATTTTGGGCTTATCTCCTTATATGTTTTTTTTTAAAGCTTAAAATGCGGGGTGCAACTGCATGTGCAGCTTTAAGTTTTAAAAAAATCAGATAAGGAGATGAGCCCAAATTTTTTTTTGCACTAGATAATTTGACCGGAATTAGCCCGTATTTCCTACATTTAAAAAAATTTGATTTTTCGAATTCTTATAGAGGGTATAAGCCAGTTGGCACTTTTTAGTAGTGCGACCATTAATACTATTTTTGAGAGTAAACTAATCTTTTTCAAAGCTTTGTACTCTATACTCTCTTATATTACATTAAATAACTATTTTTTACGATTTTACTTTAATTTTAGACATTTTTTATCAGCCAGTACTAAAGTGTTTTAAAAAAAATGATACCTTCAAATTAAAATTTCTAAAAACTTTTGCCAGGGGCGTATTTAAAACATGGTTTTGATAAGTTTTAGGTAAACAAAAAACACAAAATCTGATTACCAACTTCCCCTATATTTTCTAGATCATATTGTGACCCCGTTCCGAAATAATTTTCTGAGTGTGTAACTCTGCTAATATGATTAATTACAGTGGCGGTCACAGGGGCCGGGCAGCAAACTCAACCCACTTTTTCTAAATAGTAATTGACAACGGAATAAAATCATTGATTGTTACAGTTTAAGAATTTTCTTTTCAAGAACATTAAAAACTAGAATCCGCCCCTTTTCTTTTATCTTACACACCAATCCAACTCGACAACCACTAAATCCCCCCCCACCGATCTTCAAGTAAACGACGACCGCCTTTGTTAATAATATTTTTTTATCATCTTGTTTTTCGAATCAGGTACCTATGTACTCTTTTTGCTTATGATAACACAATTTTTACTGTTTTTTAAAAAAATACTTAACTAGTATGCTCATCGACTGCTAAACGTTATTTATAGGGCTTGAGAATGAATGAAAAACAATTGAAACCGTTGCCACACGAAAAGTAGTTTTATTTGGGTTGCACTTTCCATGACCCACAAATCCCAAAATGTTAAATAATGAGGAACATAAACAAGCAATAATTAAAAATGAAACTTACTCATTTTCCTATGTTTCTTCAACAACTTAATAAAATCGAAACAATCATAGCCCAATAACAGAACCAGTTGATTTTCAAATTCTCTGTCGTCATTTGCGTCTCTCAAGACGTTCAAAACTTCGTTAGCCTTGGCCTGCGACACCATGGCATCATCGTAGATTTTTGACAGTTTTCGTTGCAGCCAATATGCGTCAATATCCATGGGATGAAGAGCTTTTTCTTTCCTTTGTTCCTCCAATATACCCAACTAAAAAAATAAACCGTGTGGTATTAAAAATTCAGGAAGTGAGTAAACACAAAAGAGAAATCTGATATTTGGTCTACAGAAGGGAGGTCAAGTGGTAATTAAGAAACACATAAAGAGTTTAAAATGTTAAGTACCGAGAGTTACACATTGAACAAGGCAAGTCAATGGAAAAATATTTTCTTACTAATTCCCAGATTGTCATTAACAAAAAAGAAATTAGTTTATCAAGTATAAAAATTTATTATCATTTACGATTAAATATTTAAAACATTTTTTTTATACCTTCATTAAAAACATGATTTTAGTAACTGTCTGCACATAACTAAACCATGGATTTTTTGGTTACCGATGCAAAAAAAAATTCTTTTTTCATCACGGGTGCAAAAAAAGATTTCTGTCCGTTTTTTACCCAAAATTAAAGAGAAATAGCGGAAAATGGTTTATTGAAAAAATCTAATTATTTTTGCATAAAATAATGAAGCCATTTCCGCCAGTTTTCACCAAGTAATTACGAAAAAATCATTTAAAAAAATATCAAACTGTCAAAAGTTTAAAATGTCGCAACAATGAACGAGTAAAAAGGCACATCGCTATCAGTCGCCTTGATTTATAGTGTAAAGATGGTGTGTTGCGTGAAGTGCTCTTCGTTCCAAATTTTTAAAAGTATATTCCTGTTTTTCTTGGATTTTTTGATAAAGGTATTTAAAAAAAAGTGTTAACAACTCATTGTTACTTGTTTCTTGTTCTATTGCCTTTAACATTTTTCATTTTCAAAAAATACATACGTTTTCCGCGTGCAGAGCTCCATCTTCCCTGGCCTCTTCGCCTTCTTCTTCGTCAATTTCCTCCCTCACTTCACCGTACGCATCTTCATCATCTTCCTCCTCTGATTCCTCAAACTGAACATTTATACCTTAAATACAATTAAAACAAGAATTATGTGTTTCCACCTTTTTAATATGCCTTTAAGAGTATCAGTATCAGAGTATTTTAAATAACAACCAGTAACAAAATTTGCTTTGATCAAAAATTCAAGGCATATATTTTTTGCTTCATTAAGCATACTGATTGCTAATATATACAAGACTATTTTTTTTATATAAAACTATTTACAGCAAACAATTGATACGATACATATAGGATATCTCAAAAAGTCTTAGATCCCCTAATATCGCCAAAACCAAAAAAGACGCACGTACGTTTTATAAAAAAATATATTTTTGAATGCTTATCGTGCCGTCAATGAGGGTGGAGCTACGGCGGCGACGTTACTTGTTTTAAATGAAAAACATCTTTGGAAAACAAAGAAACATCATATAGGGTGGCCAAAAAAATACGGACTTTTTTGATTGTCACTTACTATAGATACTACAAGATTTTGTCCGATTTCAAAAATTTTAACTATTATAGCCAGAACTTAAAAATTTAAGAATTTCATGTTAAAATTGAAAATTTATCAAAATCCAAGACACCCATCATAACTTTCTTATATCTTACCCAATTATAACAAGCGATACATAAGTACACTTGGGAAATCTTAATCTAACATACATACTTATGACTGACTGGTCTACTTAAAACATTTCAAAATATTACAAGATAAAATAGTGGTATAGCTATATGCCATTTTATCGTGGGGTGCTGTAACAAACAAGCATTTAGAAGTTCTTAATATCTCTCAAAAATGGCTGCTTAAAATAATTTTTAAAAAAGACAAGACTATATCCTACCAATTCACTGTACCAGGAAACAGAAATGCTTGACACAAGGCAACTTTATTTCAAGAAAATCGCACTTGGACTTTTTCTTTAAAAAATTCCTATCACAAATATTGAGCATAGATATGCAACAAGAAGCCGCACGAATCAAAATCTTCCTAGGCCTAAAGTATCTAAAGATATAGGTCAACGATGCTTTCTTTACATAGCACCCAAAGTTTTTGAAAAAATTTCCCGATATCTCGTTCCAACCTCCTCTTTACTAACTTTTAAAAATAAATTAAAATCATTTCTTAAGACAGAAATATCAAGAGAAGAAATCCACAATATTGTTGATGTCAAAAATATCTAAAAGTAATTAAATTGCCCTTTGAGTTTTAATTTTAATTTAATTTAATTAATAATTAGTAATAATTAATATTTTTTTAAAACAATAGATACTTATATATATAGTTTATATTTACATTAAAACAATTGTCATTTATACGAAACATTTTCAGATTAGGTGTTATAGCATAGAATTTTAAAGTAAATGCATAGTTATTATTTCCCACGCGCGAGATTTCTCTTGTGGGAGAGAAATTCCGTAATTATTGTTAAATAAGAATCATTGTAACTTCTATCTTGTACTAAATGACAATAAATGCTATATAATAATAATAATAAATAGCTAGTATTGTTGTAAGTATAAAATACAATAAAATATTCCTAAATTTTAATTGAAAGTAGTAACTAAAAATTTATAAAATAACATTTTTTGTAGGGTACTTTTGTATCAATATTATTGCTTATTATCCATTTTGCCAGTTTGTGTTTCATTTTGTTGTAATTATTCTACTTAAATGTTTCCGGTAGTTTGTTGTATATGATTGGTGTCGTAGTAAAATGCATTTGTGGACATGTTAAGTTATTTGCTTTGGTTGATCTAGTGTTTATGTTGTGTTGAGTTTTTGTAGTATTTTTTTGTCAACATGTATTTTAATGCCATTTTAATGTAGAGTTAGTCAATGCGCATCAGGCCACTATCCACTAAAAACATAGTCCGTAGGATATCGTGTGGTTTTAAACAAAATAACTTTTATAATATACTTTTGTGTAATTTTTAACGGATTTAATGTTGTTTTGCAGGTTTTCCCCCATATAAATAATAATAAAAGTTACATTTTTCACTAGTGGAACGCATAAAAAAAGGAGGTCACAAATACCTACTTTTTAAAAATGTCAGCTCATCGGAAAAAAAAATAAGAAATGGACAATCAAAAAAGTGCCGTTCTTTTGGGCCACCTTTCATATTAATTTTTACCTAAAAATCCTGAAGTAAAAGAAAAATTCTGTATTCACATTTGGCTTTATCGTTTTATCGCGAACCAAAACTTTTTTTTGTAGAGCAGTTTTATTTTCTTGGTTTTAGTATAAAACATTTTTGAATTCCAGAAAATATTATAGCCTACGAAAATAGAATTTTAAAATTTTTATTTTACAAAAAAGGCAGTCCGAGCACTGGCAAATGTTGGTAACAGAAACTACAGGCAACATCAAAGTTACATGTATCAAGAAACATGGAACTTTCCTCGAAATTCATTTGATACTTCATCTTACTCTTATAACACCAGAGCTGCAAATGAAATACGTATTCCACGTCATCGACTGATTTAAAAAAATATGAAACTTAATATAAAGAGCTGCCTCTGACTAAAACATATAAAAATTTAAATTATAAAGATTTTAAATTTGCAATTAAATCGTCGATGCTTAGAATTTGCTTTTGGTGCAGTGTGTAACGCACTCTTTCTCGCCTATATACAGGGCTAAAACTCGCGGAATAAAGCCTCAGGCTTTAGTGACTAAAAAAAAAAATCCTTAGTAGTTATGGAATAATATTGTATTCTTTCTTTCTAAATTATAATGTTAATAATAACGTAAATGTTTATTTCGCCCAATAAAGTACCTACTGTTCGAAATATTTTCTCGCCGCAACGATCTATATTACAACAGGGTTCCAAATTGATTTTCGACTGTGTGGAAATCCAACTAGAAGTTTTTAGTTGTGTGCATTCTTTTCAAATTAGACTTAGTTTTCTTTCATTATAAATATATAAAAATTACTTTGTTGACTTTTTATTCACAAACCGTTAGTCCGCCCTAGGATTTCAAAAAAGTCAATGTCTTAAATCAGCGCCTTAAATATCTACAACAAGAACTACACACAAAAATATAAAAACTTTAAATCTATTCCTCTCTAATAAATGTAGATTTAGTACAAGCATCGTACGCCTACGTAGTACTTTTTTAAAGGACCACGCATGGATCATATGGAAAAATAAAAATTATACGATTGTGAAAAACCCGATCAAAAGTTCTCATAGGCCCAAAAAGATCTTATGAATAGTTTCGGAGATACAGGGGCATGTTATTTATTGTAAATTTTAAAGATATTCTGCAGAACTATTTTTATGTTAAAGTTTTAAATAATAAAAATAAGCAAATAAAATAAATTTTTAAATAAAAAAAGGGGGTTTTCACAAAAACTGCATAAAAAAATTAAAATTGACATATTTTTTATTTACTAGAACAGTATTAAGAATCTAAATTTTAAAGAATCCCAGCAAATAAGTCCGGACAAAAAAGCAGTTAGTTTAAAAATCGTCAGTAAGGGTGAGATTTTCTGACGGTTTTTGAAGAATCGCGACCAATATACCATATTTTAGAAGAAAATGCACTAAATTTGGCACATAATAGCTTCATTATCCTGGTTTGAGGTTATAAAGTTGGTAATTTTTTAGACCACCTCTGGGGGGTGGTTTAAATTTATAGCCCAGAAAGGATTTTTTGTGGCAACTGGTAATAAGTTCGTTTATAATTTCTTTAAGTAACCGTTTTTACAAGGATTAATTTACCTTATTTAATATCCCAAGTTGTTCATTAATCAATAAAACAGATCCAATTTTGTCCAGAAAAACGCCGTATTTTGAACCCGCAGCACAAAAATATATTTATGAGGGCACTACGAGGTAAAAGAAACATAAGTGAAGGTCACTGAATTTGCGCGAAAAAAATCCAAAACAAGTACATTTATTCATTTATTTAGAAACTGAAATTAAAACATGAAAGATCACACTCAAAAGTCTCAAAGCTGCAGTTTTCACCGGTACTTCGCTAATGGCCATTTTCTCATGTTTTACCAGAAAACCAGGCACCATCCAGTTCGTTGAGTCGACAGGACTCTTGGAAACGCATCAATGAATGATTGTTGTATTCAGGTCTGTTTTTAACCGCATTTGTTTACAAGACCTCCTTTGATGAAATATTTTTATTTGTGGTTGTAAAGTTTGTTGTGTATGTGAACCAAATCCTTTCTAACCCGGCCAGACACTTTTAATCATGCGCATTTTTAAGTGCGTACCTATGTTTGGACTGCAAACACTGAAGTTAGGTCAATAATTGACCAACGTCGGCAATTTCGGCGTTCCATTGAATATTTTTTATCTTTGCGCTTTTTTATCAGCGCTCAATTTCTTAAATTAGTTAAGAAATAATTAAATTATGCAAATTATTTGAATATCCACCCTTCGCTCCCCTAAAAAACCTTAATATTTTTGCCCCCTCACCACGTGTTGCCTTACATAATTTATTTGTGGCCCGTTAGTCGATTAATTACCAATTAACTAGTAGCTAGTAGAAATCTGTACTTGCTGAGTTTGATAGATTTTTAAATTTTTCAATTTCTGAACGCATCCAAGATGGTAAAACAGACATTTTGACAGTCATCGAAATGAATACAAAAGTACTAATCGTGAAAATCAATAAACAAGGGTAAGTTTTCATAACAGTGACATATAATGTGAATTTTAATTTGCTTAACAGAGTGTTTAACTGAAATTAACTCTGTGTATTAACTCTGTGTATTTATACACGACGTTCCAGGTGCAAACTGAAGACGATCAGAGATTGTACTGATCAAAACGTCGTGTATAAATAAAATATAGACAATGGAAGTCCGAAACACAGAGTTAATTTCAAATACATCATTATCTCAAACTTTCAAACAGTGTTTACCATTTAGATCCCCCCCCCCTAGGGTTAAAAAAAACTTCTTTTAAATTGAAATTTTCTTCTTAAATCCAACAAAAGGTTGTGTTAAGATGATTCTTTACTAAAAAAATAATGAAAATTATTCTTATAAATCAAACGATGTCCAAAACTCAAGAAAGTTAGTATAAAATGCTTAAAACCAACCATTTCACTTAAACTTAGGACTTGTCTAAAATAGGCTAAACCCTTTAAGTAAATCCCACTGTAAGAATTTGCAGCTACATTCTTAAACTACTTACCATAAGTTTCATCAATATTCTCTTCACCAGCGGCAGCAGTTTTAATTTCATCTGTTCCAAAGTCAGTTATCTTTTTACCCAAATTGACAAGTAATGCAAACCTTTCTTCGGCTATTGGACCTAAAAAAAATAATTTTGCTACATTGATTCTACTTGTCGTATACAGTATATAAAAAGCATGGAATAATAAATAATACAAGCCACGGAGCTTTGGCAAATTTAGGGCGTTCTTTCGATAAAGCTGGATTTTTGTCACATGTTAGTTTATCCCCACCGTAGTGTGTAAAAAATTTTCCCTGTAGGAGAAGCTATATTAATAAGATTTTGGATTAAGGATGGAGGACAAAGGTATTTTTCAAAAAATCACAATTTTCTTATTTATCAACCGATTTTTTTCTCACAAAAAACTTCTCATTAAAACTACTAATTTGACAAATGTGTTTATTTGAGGTTCGATGTCATTGTCACCGCTGTCACCTCCAACCAAAAGTAATTTTTTAACATATAATTTTTCGATATTTGGGGACTTTTTGGATCTAGAATCGAGGTGGGTAAGTACTTTTATCCTTAGATGAGAAAACCTTTTTTGTACATTTTTAGGATAAATTATTGTTTTATGATTTAAAGGAATGGTCATCATGACGTGAAAGGACGTAGTTAACGAAAATCACAAACAATTGTGATAAAAACTTTATAACTGCACCTTTATTATTAAAGCCCCAAAATATTTTGTCAATAAATGAATGAGCTGGATTTGAATTAAAAAAATAGTAGTTTTCCTAACAGTACTCAAGGTTGCATTTTTCCGCACGCGAAAACTGTTAGATGAACGACGCAAAGCTCGAATAAGCTTTAAGTGCGGGAAAACGGCTTTGCGCAAGTGCTAAGAACAATGTTAGAAACGAGGTACTTTTTATAAGCAAAAGTGTACGCAAAGTAGCTTTTTGCGGACACTCGTAGAAAATAGTATATTCAAAAACTAGGTATGAAAATGACTCTTTCCACACGAGCGAGATACGTTGGTGGACTAAGGCGAGGTCTAGAAGTCAAGGTTTTGAAACGAGTTTTTTACGATGCTTTTTATACGACCAAGCCAATAAAAACCAAATAGATTTTTTTGGTTTTTAATCAATTAAAAACCTCGCACAAAGATGGCACATCAGTGTACACAGTTGACACATCAGATTGAGTTTTCCTTGTAAAAAACCTAGGTTTCTATAAATCAGTTTTTAGCATAGACCAAAATCTTTTTTAAGTTCTATTTTTACAGTTTAGTTTATTTAAAAAAGAAGACTTTCCTCCTCAATTAGGAATTTGAGAAAATACAAACCATTTCTAAAGGATTATTACAACAACAATCAACATCCTTCAAAGAATGTTAAAATAAAATTATTGCTCTTTTGGAAAACACATTTTTTATTGATGGTGTTTTATACGCTTGCATTTTTCGCTTTTGCTAGTAAAGGAGAAAATTCCTCGGCTGGATATCCCTTAATTATTATATTTTATTAATAATGCACAAGGTATTTTTTATTGTATTTTCTAATATGACTGTTAAACTTGTGAACAATTTAATTTAGCTGATAAAGTATAATAATTATATTTTAGAGTTTTAGTCCCCTTATTTGCGAAATGTTGTATTTTATAAATTCTCTTATTAATAAAATTATTTTAGTGTAACGCCCGAGGTAACGCCAGTAGTATTTTGACATTTTGACAAGAAAATAACAAACCAAAAAATGTCAGTTTCAGCTTCAATAAATGAAATATTTACCTAGTTAAAACCACGATACACTTAACACGGTATGACAATGCGCATTTCGGCGTGACGTCATTTTGTGACTCCGATACCAACACATGCGCAAGGAAAAGGTATTAATTTTCCTTAATGTAATTTTGGGCCGCCGCGCGTTTAATTGTTTTTTGGTTGGAATGGATTGACTTGCGTTTGTTTAAATTAGGTTTTGTTCATTTAGTTTAAAAAGTAAAAAAAAATAGCGGAAGAACTCCGAGCCGTGTCTTAGTTTTTACAAAATGTGCCTTCTTCACAACATTTAAAAACTCTATAATTTTTCTTTCATTATTTTTGGGTCTCAAAAGATATTTTCTAACTTCAACTCCTTACTCGCCACAACCCCAATCAAAATAGCAGACAATTAAGATAAATAAACTAAAAAAAATGGTTTAAGTTAACGAACTTAAACCATAATATTTGTTCCTCTAATTTGTGCTCTGATTCACGTCTTCTTTTGGCAAGCACCGGCGACTTTTCTTCATATTTTTGCTTGAGTACAAAATATGTTAAACTTCCAGGTAAATTTAAAGTAGGTACTTCATCAACCCTTAAATTACGAGCGTTCTTTGGGGTGTAGTTCATAAGTTTTTGTTGTAGAGGTATTTCGAAACAACTATCTTCGAAATGTTCTGAACAAATCCTATCTGGAAAAAAATTACGATTACCGATTATATGCCGTTTTAGCCTAATAATAGTAACGTAATGAAAATGTACCTACTTTATACAAAACAAAACTAGATTTTTAAAGAAAAATAAACAGGTTGAAGTAAAATAAATCATAACTCAAAATATACGTATGGAGTTTCCTAAAATTATAGAATGAATATAGGGCAATGCTAAAACATAAGGGTTAAAATAAATAGTAAAAACTGTTTGACTTTATTTTTTCGTTTGTTTGCAGGCAATTATCCATTTCATTTCTAAATCATTTTCCCTTGGAAAGCTGAAGTATTTAACTTTTTTTTTATTGTGTAATAATTTTTACAACCAAAAACAGCGCAGTTTGACATAATTATAAATAAATTTTGACACTGAAATAATCATTATCAGACAAAAAAGTGGTACTTGCACAAGTTGTGTGTTGTTATTATATGTTATATTAATTAATCTCTCAATCGAGCACGCTAATAAAACTTCAAATGTTGACGTCAATTTATGAGTGCGCGGAAGGCGACGGAATTTGGAATAAATAGTAGCATACCGTGTTACGTGTATCGTGGTTAAAACTAGATAGTGGGGTGAAACCAAAAAAAGAGTACTTTTCGTTTTGACCCTCTCCGATTTTGATGATTTGTAGTACAGTTGTTCTACCTGTCGAAAAAATCAAAAACCCAATTTTTAATATTTTTATGAGCAGCAGTTTTTATTTATTTATTTTAATAATTTATAACTCCCTAATTATTAGAGTATAATTTTTAATCAAAAAACCAAGTTGTAAATTACTGGTTGAGGGTTTGGAATTTCAGGCAGTACACGTTTCAAAATGGATTTTTGTGTAAACTACAAGTTTTCATATTGCAAAATAGCATTTTTCCTGTTCGTTTACATTAAAAGTTATTGATTATATTAATGTTGAGTTAATTGTTGAGTTTTTATTTTCAAAAATTCCAAGTTCTTATAACACCCCTTGTTTGCGGATTTGGGTTGATAAGAACATGAGCATGTGGGAACAAGAACCTAGGAAAATTAAATAAATTGATTGTTTTTCTTTGTTTGAGATTGGTAAAAAAACAAGTGACATAAACATTTGGAAAGGTCTATATAAAAGCTAAACTAACAATAGCAGAAAACGGTCCAATTAAGTTTTTGTATTTTTAATATGTGTTATAAAAAAAAAGTAGGAACATTTTGCTGTAGTTTGTTTTTTTATTCCCACTATTAACCATTAATAAAAAAAAATTAAAATCAAATTTTGCATCTTTTTACATAAAAATTAAATTTCAAAATTAAAATCGACGTAACTTTAAGATCTTGTATTTTTTACCGTCAATTTTTTCCAAAATCTATTCAGATTTTCAGAAACAAATGATTACTTAAATTGACCTACTAGTGAGATAACCTCATATCTTATAAAATAAATTATTTAATTATTAACAACAAAATCTAACATTATAATATTACAGTATTATTTAGAGCAATCACATGTATTTTTTGCAGGGTTGAAAGCATATGAATAAATAATTTCTTATTACCCTCTGGCATCATCAAATAATTAAGGGAAATTCTGAATAGAGAACATGGGTCGTGCGGGGCGATTCGCGGCCTAGAACGCTCATACACTTACCGCGTCGGCCCCTAGCGCACAAGAACTCTGGGGTTTGGTGGGTAGCATCGGCAATACCACCCAACCCAACCCAAGCCACCACATCTTACGAACCCCCAGAAAAGTTGCGCGGAATTGTTCTTTCGCGCTAGGAGTCGACGCGCTAATGCATGCGCGGTAAATTTGTGTGTGCCAATGCACTACTAACATTTTGACAAGAAAATAACGACTCTGGTACAATTGCGCGGGAGACAAATAAGCGCGGTAAAAATAAGTGCGACCAATTGCGCGCAGAACCTTTCAGCGCTGGGATAACTTATTTCTGTGTCCATCTTTGTATCAGAACTTCCTAGAAAAATAAATCGGTTAACCTGTCCTCTATATACATGTTTAGGACTGGAGGTATTTGGTATTGCATGTTTCTTATGCTTTGGTACATAACTTCGGTTTTACGGCAGTTAATTTTTTCACCCAAATATTCTGCAAGAGTGGTACTCGTCTCGAACATAGCGAAAAGCGAAATAGCGAACAGAGTAAGTGCAAGAACACAACCCTGCTTAACCCCGACAGTGATTCCAAATTATGTTGACTCATTCTCATGGTGCTGTATCCTACACCTCATTTCCCTGATTATTTTAACACATTTGTTCGGGCAGCCAATTTTTTTCAGTACCATCCAAACAGCTTTACGGACCACCTATCAAACGCTTTTTCCAAATATAAAGTGGTTTGTACTACTCCAAGCTCTTTTCTTGCAATTGACAGATACTGAATATTGCATCAGTTGGACCTCTTTTAGCACGAAATCCACCCTGTGAGTCTGGAAGTATGACTTCAGCTAGGGGCTCTAAACGATTAAGAAGAACTCTAGCTAGGATCTTTCCAGCTATATCAAGTAGGGATATGCCTCGATAGGAGTTACGGTCTGATACAATGTGCATATTTTTGACAGTTTATATTCCTTATTCACAGTTTCTGTTGTCCATATGTCGCAAATAAAGGCATGCAACATGACATAACCACTTCTTTATAAATTTCAGGAGGTATGACATCACTACCAAGTGTTTTGCCGTTCTTTAACTGTGAAATAGTCTGCGATCCATGATTTAATTTTTGTCCGTAAACCCATTGGAATTCATAGGAAAAACTCTTCTTTTGCGAGACCCACACACTTGCTGTACTTTTTCATAAAACATGCCTGTTTGAAGAGTATCAGCAAGCATTTGTAATTCTGCAGCTCTTTCAGTCCTTTGCCGCACTAGAAATACTTTTTAAGTTTGTCCTTCAAATTCTTGCTTGAGCATGTGAAAATGGCAGTTTCTTTTAAGAGTCCTGAGGGCTGTTCAAAGAGCAGTTAGTGTAACTACAAGCTAGTCATTACTTTCATCAAACCAATCCTGATACCTAGGCTGTCTTGTGTTACTTACAATAATTTTTGCGGAAATGTGTTCTTGTCACTTAGATTGTTTCATCCTCACAGATACTTCTCACTTACTTTTGAGGTTTAATTTTTAGAACAGAATTTTTAACTCCTGTATTTAGTTTCGACACTATTTTCTGTGTGCTACGTAAAAGGCTTATTTGTAGTCTCACCTTAAATGTAAGTAATCTGTGATCCGTAAAAGAATTGGCATCCCTCATTTCTCTACTTAATAAAGGTCAGCTACATATTTTGTTTTGTAATGTCCAAGACATGCTATTGTTTTGAACGAGGATGTTGCCAGGTTGTCTTAAGTTTATTATTCTGCCAACACATTGCAATTCTCATTGCATAGACCCTCTCTGTTTGCCCAACCAGTGGGAAGGCTGGTTATTTGCGGGCTAGTGAGTTTTTGATTGCAAAGCCAACTCCATTTAATATTACATCCCCCTCTGGTCGCTCTTTCCAAAAGAATGTATGTCCCCCAAGGAATCAACCCCTAGCTCAAAATTTGTACACCTACTGTAACCAACAGAAATATTGTAAGGATTGTAAAGGACTGTATTGTATTGTCTAGGACTGTATGGGATCGTAAACTACTGTATAAAATTGTAAGGGACTGTAAGGGATTGTTAAATAATGCTGTGTCTGCTATTCCTAACTTTTACGTACTTATAGTACCTAACATATTGTCATCTTTCTCAAATCAGCCAAATCTCTAGTAACAATCTGGATAGAGAAGGCACTATCTACAATAGTACAAGCGATAGAGATAGCGAACGCAGCCGTATTTAACAGCAATTTGCCAGCTTAATTTTGAATATTTCCAGTACCATTTTTAAAACCACATAGGTTTTCGTTTAACAAGCAATATTTCGATTAAAACACATTTTGAAACCCCATAAATAACGTTTTTATTTTGGTCAAAAACCTATTGTTGGAATCCAAAATGGCGAAAATTTAAAAAACAATACAATTATACCACTGTTTACTCTTTCAACACTATTTTATCAACGTTTTAAAACATGTTGCTAGTCGGAACAAAAGGCTGCAGATGGCGCAGTGTTAAACACTGAAGGTCCGTTTCTGCGAGCTTAACATAGTTACCATTGTTCTCTTTTCCTAAATGTATTCGTCTGAGAGAGATCCAGCATACTACACATACCAGGAAAAATAACCGCCTGCACACCCTTCAACCCCGCATAACTGTCAGAGGTAACTATCTCAAGAAGATAGTTAGATTGCGGGGTCGAAGGGTGTACAGGCAGGTATTTCCCTGGTATGTTGGATCTCTCTCAGACGAATGCATTTAGAAAAAGAGGATAATAGTAACTAGTCAAACTCGCAGAAACGGACCTTGAGGCTGCGTTCCATCGCGTCATAAGGGGATGTATTCACAATTGCCGCCGATCAGCCGTGCGCACTGTTACTATATTGTTCTCTTTTTCTAAAACCCGGTTCCCAGATATGGGTTTCTTATGCGTGAACTCCCCGAATCAAAACACGGATCACGTAGTCTAAACGAGATTTGCCTATACAAGTTCATGTCGGTCCACGTGGGAAACGCTGGTCGGAATCGGGTGTAGAATGCATTCGATCCCGATATCTGTCATCGAAAACTATCTCAAGAAGATTTGGATCTCTTATCTCTCTCAGATTGATGTAATTAAAACCAAATAAGAATGATGGTATGGTATCTCGCAAAAACGCGCCTTTTGATGTCGCAAAAACGCACCTTTTAAAGTAGCAAAAACGAGCCTTTTCATGTCATAAAATTAACCTAAAAAATATTGTTTGTTTTGTTATAAATTAAAATTGTTTTTTTGTTGTAAAAACAGTGGTATTATAACCACTATATAAAGAAATTAATAAAAGGATTATAGAAAGAATGGGCAAAAAAGGTTTATGAATGAGTTCATAAGAATATTACAGGCACCAATTTATATAATTACCTATTGTGTGTAAGTTCCCAAGTTTTTATAAGTCTCTCTTTGTTCTTGGTTAATTAAGTTTTTATAAGTTAGTTGATAGCAACATTTTAAAAACCAATCTATATATCTTTAATTGATAGTTACTTACGGTTTTATGGATGGGTTAACAGAAAGATTTCAAAAACCAATTTATATAACTTTTGTCACTGATGACTTATATTTTTATAAATATGTTGGAAACATTGTTAACACCAATTTATATAACATTTATTACCGATGACTTTAATTTTTATAAAGATGTCCGTGGAAATATTGTTAACGCCAGTTTTATGTTACCTTAGCGTACCATCAATTTAGAACTTTTAATAAAACAAATATACAAACTCAATTCCTGTAGGAAACCTCTAAATACCCTAGGGAATTAATGGAACCCTCTTTATAATAATTATATAAATTTTTGTCACCAGAGGTTTCTGAAAATGCTCATTGGGTATTTCTGCTGGGTTGAACCTTTTAAATGTTGTGATTTTGGATTTTTGTTTCGACCACATGTATAAACAAAGCACAAGCGTCTCTGTGGCTACTACTTGGATGTATGAGCTAAGAATTTTTTGAGATACCTTTTGTAGCCCCTTCCCCAATATGAGAGAATATGGCTGCTTTATCGCCATGGGTGCTGCCGAACTGACATTTTAACATCATAAATGCCAAAGCTATCTCCCATTGACGCCTTTTCTGTAAACGTAATGCTAAGCCATAGTTGCATTACGACCTGGCGTACTGCCGTCTGCTCCTCGTCGGCTCTGAAAAAGTTGCTTCAGGATGAAATAGGAGGTAGTCTTGAAGCTAAAGACATAACATATATATATATGTAAAGTAACCATATGGGCGTCGGTATATTAAAGTAGTTAAGGAAGTGCCTCGTCTTCAGATCCACCCTTTAGGCTTTAGTCCATATAAGTACACCTAGTGGAACACAAACATGCTACGACTGACGCATTTTTCGGGTGTAGTCTCCGATCAACAATATTTTGAATTCCTATTGCCGCTCTTAAAATTCTGAGACATGACCTGCTGCTGTGCCAGGTGTGCTGGATGTTATTGCCTATCGACGTTGCTCGCCTTTAATACCAAAGGAGACGTCATCCGTTTTGGATAGGAGAGCAATTTGCTTCTAAACCCCTCTCTACCAGGTTTAGCCCGCCGACTAACGCGGTTTACCATTATATGGCCGGTGCAATGCACAAACACCTTTTTGGAGTCACTGGTGAGTTGACTTGAGGTCCGAAAGGTTGATGCCCATCTACAACCAGAAGGGGCACGCATCCTCCTAAACGTGCTACCCCTGAGAATAACTGCTACATCCCACCAGTTTAATAACATATTAACAACTGAACCGACCTTAAGTTTTTTTGGAAAAAAACATTTATAAAATTAAAAATCCTTTAAAAAGAGGTCACATGACCCATATTTCAATTTAAGATTTTTGTGTCGAACGTGTTGGGTTGACCCCATCAATATAGTAAGTACACCAAAATTTTTTCCCGTCAATAAACTAATTGACGTGTCTTTGCTTTTTTCCCAAAAACTGGGTTCGAGGGTTCTTGGGTGGAAAGTTTTAAAAGAAACTTGAATATTATTCAACGGTTATGAAAAAGCCAGGGAATCCAACTGTCCAAATCCTTAGAAAATATTTTTGAGTATCTTTTTGGAAAAGTTATGGTCATAATATTTTTATTCCGCTAGAATGGCCAAATGAATCTGTAACGAAGTTACTTTATTTTTGGAATTTAATATTAGTTCAGGCAACATAAGCGGTTAAAATATTAGGCATTTGCAACTGCCCCGGTTAAATAATAATCATTTTCTGCTCCTACACCTTAGGTCTTTAGTCCTAGCCATAAATAAAGAATGATTGCTAGTCAATTTCCCGGGGAACATTGAAAAATGTCACATGTGTGCTATCACTTACCGAAGGCAATATGCAGCCCAAATAGTCAATCCTTTTACTTTGTTTTGATGCTCAAATGTGGTCTAGGTCATGTGGAAGGGAAGGAATAATGATGAACCAAGAATTTCCCAGTTTCATGCGGGTTTTCCGATTTTTCCTTTTTGACTTTTCACTATTGTTTGTAGCAGGTTTTCTTGCACTCAGACACAGAAAAGATACCAGGACATATCATACTAGGTTGGGCCTTTATTGTACATTAAGTTACAGTTACCATGGTCTTTGATTTTCCTGTGAAAACTCCGATTTTCCCGCACCTAAGTTTCCAACAATAATGATTTTCTCCATAAATAAAGGTACCAAGACTAGTAAACTGGAATGCCTACTTTCACACACATATGAATTTGTGTTCGGCTTTCACTTCGGGTGTTTCCGTGGCTAAACTTTGGTACCGAACTACTGTTTTTTTTTGTGGGAAACATTTTGCTATAAATTGCCGTTCCCCCCAAGCCAGAAAGACAGCCGATACACAGTACCTGTCAGTATTGCCAACGGGAAAAGAGTGAAAGATCCGCCCACAACAGACAAAAAGTCCGAAAAAGTCCGATTTGATTGAAGGTTTTGACTAAAAACGTAGCCAAAAAATATAGTAACCCTTTTCATAAAAGTGTTTTTTTTTTTGTAAGTAAGGCAATAAGCCCCTGATTCAGTTACAAGCAAAGTTGCCAACGCCAACTTAAAAATTCTTCTTCTTTCGATTCATTTTATGGGTTTTTTGTTGTTAACGTTTTTGCAAGCAACGAAATGGTCATGTGGTCACTTAATTAGATTCAGCCTGACGATCACGTGGTACTCATTTAGTTTACTTGCGGGCACCGCGATGTTGTACTCATAGATACAATAGTCGGAAAACAAAAACTCCGATAAAAGTCCGTAAAAAATCCGATGGAAAAAAAAGTTCACAATAAGTCCTATTGATAAAAAAAAAGTCCGCAAATCGGAGTAAAGTCCGCCGATTGGCAACACTGGTACCTGTACCAGTACGACCATAAGAAATTTTAAGTTTAAAAACCGCCAGCCGATTTTCCGGGTCCTTTTTCTCTACCTTACCAGCCCTACAAGCGATCATACCGATTCCGCCGCTTCAGCCGCCAGTTTTTGTCAAGCTTACCGAACGAGACCGCAAGTATTGATTTCACCAGGTAAACCTTAAACCTCCGTTTAACTTTCTGCTCTGAACCCGCGAACGGGATATATTTTTGATAAAAATAGTCACTATCGTTTGAACCAGTTTTAGTTTGGTTGTGCAAATAAATCCTACTTGGACTAAACTAAACTATTGTTTAGACTAATCCGTAAGTCGGGAGGCAAGCAATAGTTTTTAATTTTATTTGTACAAACAATTACAACTTGGACTAAGCCGTACATCGGGGGGCAGGTAGTACCGTTTGAACCAGTTTTAGTTTGGTTGTGCAAATAAATCCTGCTTGGACTAATCCGTAAGTCAAGTAGTAGCAAGAACTATTGTTTGGACTAATCCGTAACTCGGAAGGCAAGCAATAATTTTTTATTTTATTTAGATAATTACAACTTGGAACCACGACCGACAACGCGTCGGTAGAATATCGCCGTAATAAAACCCTTGTGGTTTTAATTTGGTAATTCGCCCGTGTGATCGCAAAAACGGGCCGTTAGTTTGATTGCCGGCACACGTTTCGTTGGCTCATGCGAGTTCCGGGGCGCGTTCGCAAACCTCGTCTTAGTATTACACCGCCGTTTATCGATATCGAGAGCACAAGGTTCCGTATTCACATGCTGTCTGCTGCTGAGTTAGTTTGCTACCCCTTACCCGCTTTATTTTGCTTACGCATGTAGTCGCCTTTTAGTCGCATCCGCTTTATATTTTATGCATCTCCGTTCGCTATGCCTGTTTTACCCGCTTTCTTATATTTATTTTAATTTAAACTGCCTGTGCTAAAATGGAAATATAAGGGAAATATTAGAGGGGCTGTTAAGTTTAGTTTCTAGAAATAAATATTGCCAATAGTAACATAAGAGATGTTGTAAATTATAAAAACACGAAATAAATGAGCTTTATTTTCTTTATTAAATTTGGTATTTGTTTCTGAGCTAAATTTCTTAGCCTACTTACCTGGATTTCTCCACTGTATAAAAGCTTACTCGAGAGGCACAGGGGACTCCAAGCCTCTTTCATTTCTTGGAGTGGCGCTCCAGGCAAATTTCTATCAATTTTTCAATAAAATACATAATTGACAGAAGTGATAGGAAACTCTGCGTGCCAAGCGAAGGGGAAATTTCTCACCTAGAGAAACCACCCCTTACAAATCACTATGCGACAGTCTGGGTTTTAACCGGCTATTGCTAAATTCTTTCCGCTAATTGACTTGTTTTAAAAATCTTTCGTAAAACTTTGATATGCACACCTTGGAGAAAGTGGCTACCAAAATAAGACAAAGGCAAACAAACTATACACTCACCAATAAGTTGTTCGGTTTCTTTTTTCTTTTCTTTTTCCTTCAATCTATCATTTTTCAGTACAGAAAGTACTTCATCTGCAGCACCACAAATTATGTCTCTTGGTTGGTCTCCCAAGGCCTCTTGTAAAAAACTTAGCAGGACCTAAAAGTATCAAAACTTTAATCGTTTGTCATATTAATATAGCCATTTCATATTAAAATAGGTGATCGAAAGCCGTTTCTCAAAAATAATTGTCAACTAAAATTGATTATATTTGGTGGAGCTGGGCATGGTTCAGAAGTTGACAACGGAGATAAAACAAATATCTTGCTTAGCAAAAAATTGGAGCTAGAAAACACGGATAGTCCACCATACAATCAATTATTTTATGTTGAAAGGAAATGAAAATATCTCGAAAACTGTAGCTTTGAAAGATTTAAACCTTATAACAAAATTTTTGGTTAATATTTACGAAAACCAAAATCTGAAAACCGCATATCAATAGCTGCTTTGCTTCTAAAGTGATTTTTTTATATATTTGGAATTTGGACTTTATAACAAAATTTGTAGTCCATATTCATAGAAAACCGTATATCGCTACTTGCTCTTGTTCCAAAGTTACTTTTTAAATATTTTTTCTCCTTTTCCACCACCCTACCCAAAAGTTAATCAGTTCATGGTCAGCCGATAGAGGCTTTTGTACCAAATTTCGTTAAAATCGATGAAGGCGTTCTTGAGTTATCGTGTATACAGACAGACAACAGATCGACAGACAACTTTTTTTTTCGTCGATTAAGGTGGTTTGGAACCTTAGTAACTCATTTTTGATAAAATTAAGAAACGTCAAAATTTCACGATTTTTAATAGTACCGCATACCATATTGGTATGGTGGACTAAAAATCAACTATAATCTAATAAATTGTTTACTTTCGAATTTATTATGTAGTTCGGTAGCCATTGCGTGTAATTTGTATTTTCTGCTAGTTTTAACGTACTTAATTACATTGAATCCATTCAAAACAAAGAGAAAAATAAAAAATACTTTCCAATTAATGTCAAAAATGAGACTTATTAGACTTTAGTCGACAATATAAGAAACTTTGTTATATTTCCAAGTTAGCTGGGTGAGTCCTTGGACTTGGAATATATTTATTTCTACATTTAAAAAGCGGGAGATTTAAGGGTTAAAAAAGTCAAAACTTACTTATATTGAGTTTTAGCCAGGACTAAAGAAAATTAGTCAATATTATCATTACTCAGTTTTTAAAATAGTACAATGTTCAAAGTTGCGTTTTCCCGCACGCGATTGCAGTTAGACGAACAAAGCGAAGCCGAGTTTGATAAGTTTTAAGTGCGGGAAAACGGCTTTGCGCTCGTGTTAGGAACAATATTTTTTGCTTTAAGTGCCAAAACCACATTTTCTTTGTAATTTTAAAAAAACAAGTATGCGGATTTTTGTCTTCTTAATATTGGTATCTTAAAGACCAAAGAAATATAATTGACAACGACATTGTTTTTTTTTTGTCGCAAGATACCAAATTTTTTGTAAGTACAGCACCATTTACCGTTAAGAGGCTGTCCATGTCACGCTATTTTTGAATCTTCCCTCCCTTCCCCCCTATGTCACGCCCTTGCTTATCCCTCCTCCAATTTATTTACGTCACGATAGCATAACCCCCCCCCCACTAAAAAATTAAAGTTTGATATTTTATTCTACAAAATATATATAAGTATAAAATCAAAAAATAAACATGCAATACAATAAAATATTAGCCGGAAATATGTGTTGCGTTAAATATTTTTTCTATTTGCATGACATCAAGCTGCAAATAGTCTCCTCTGCCCCCATGTCACGCGTTATCACGCAAAGCACACGTCATTTATGAACAGTCTCTTACGTCACTTTATAGGTAAAAGGTTGCATAAAAGGCAAAAGAGAAATTTCGAATATAAATTATATGGTTTATATTATAGTTAACAAAGTTAAGAGAGAAAGAAATATACCGGAACACAGAAGGCGAAATGAACACACTGGAAGGACAAAAATCCAAAAATGGACTTTCATTGCATTTATTTTAAAAACGTTATCTGTTTGCAACGAAATTTTTTATCGAGAGCGTGCAAAATAGTACTTACTTCCCCAAGGCGATAATACAGGTGCGGTTGCAGCTTGTTTTGAAAGGGGGGGGGGGTTAGTAATTTTTGAGCTCGGTTTATGTGTATGGAAAAAATATTTTAAAGTAAGGGCGGATTTAGCCTCCATTTTTAAGATTTTTTGCGCAGGCGAAAATTTTGAATTCTGAAAAACAACTGGTTAAAACTATAAAAACTTTCGCCAACTTAAGCATAATATTTTTGATCTCTTATGCTTTTTTGTGAAATATTTTTTAAATTGGGTTGGTTGGTCTTAGATTTGTGCCCAGAATCATGTCATAAAATTACATTAAAAAAGCCATTGTTGACCAAAAGTTACTTAAAATTAAACTGAAATTGTAAAATCAATACTGTTATAGGATCGCAGGCCAATTTTTTTGAAATTTAAACCGAAAATTCTTTAAAAATTTGGATCCCTTTTACGTTTTTTGTTAAATATTTTAAGTCTAGGATTAGATAGATCTTTCATACTTGTCTTTTGTTGTTAAATCAAAAAATTGTAATTATAGAATGTTTTCCAGATTCCCATATCATTTTACAAGTTTTTGTAAAATTTCTTCATTAAATTTTTTAAGACTTTTCCAGGCTTTTTAGGACTTTTCAGTTCCCTGACTTTCCAGGTCGTTACAAACCCTGTAAAAAAACAATGACTAAACTAAAAATCAGCTAAACTACGCGTTAAAATTGAGCACCTTTTCTTTAGTACTAAACTTCAAAAAACCCTTTAAAAAAAGTTAAGTATACCTAATTTTCTACAAAATTAGTGCTTCTACTTCTTTTACACAAAAATGGTTTGCATTTCGAGGATGTCAAAGTATGTCACAGCATCATAAGTATACATTTTAAAAAAAAATAAAAATTAGCAATATACACTTCGCGTCATATAATACAAATAAAGGAAGAAGGCGTTTAAGCCTAGCAAGTACGCCTTTATAATCCCTTTTTATCATACATCAAGCATGGCTATTTTTTTTTTAAACAACGTTATGTTATTTGTCTCGTTATCCTCCTATTTTAACATTTTTCCTTTTTGCGAAACTAGACGATAGTTAATCCGTTTGGCAAGTATTCGCTTATTATGGACAAGACAAGACAACTCTACTTTTGTACGAATAAAAAAAAAGGTAATAGGAAGAAGGAACTGTATCAACAACACAATTTTCTAGAAGTAAAATGTGCTTGATCTCTGACAAACGATTTGCAAGCGGGTTTTAATCCGAAAATCCCCGCTCATAGCTGACAACAACCAGCATGTCATTGCCATACTATTTTTTTAAAGTTTGGTGCTTAGAACATTAAACTACTAAAAGGAGTCTGATCTGTCTGGTTACACTGGTTGTTTGAGTGCAACATCTACAGTGGGGAAAAAGGAGAACGAAATCTGTGTTGCCAATTTTAATAACAAAATTATGCAACAAAAAACTTATTAAATTTGGATGAAGTTTTGACGCTTATTTATTAATTAATTAATTAATGAGGTTTAAGATATATGTTGAAAAAGCTAATATACACAATATATAATACTCACAACCTATTTAAAACTTTCGACGTTTTTTGAAAATTTAACATGTGTTTTCCTTAAACATCTTCTCTAGTCAACGTGGCAACCTTGATTGTTTGTTGCGGTTTCTCGATTTTTCCTGGAATGTCATTATTGTTTTGAAAGAAAAAGTTTCAGCACTTCTCAATAGTGTTTTTTTTTATATTTTTGTCAAAAGTTTATGGCGAAAAATGGTTCCGAAGTGTATTATTACATGCAAGTTGAAACAGAAGCCGAGGGACCGCATTATTTCGTTTCACAGGTACATTAAATTAAAATATTAACTTAATATTACGTTAGAAATTAGAAATCTGTGTTGCCGACTTGTCATTAATTTCAGTATAAATAGGGATTTCCATAGCACCTTTTTCTTATTTTTATAGTTGTACATCCTACTTGAATAAATTTTTAGGTTTTTTTTTTATTACTATGTCTAGACCATTTAATTAAACGGAACTAAAATTATTTTTTATAATATTAAAAACAGAGGAAAACATATTAGGTTAACATGACAACAATGGGATGAAGATGTTGAACTCAAACACCCTGCCCTAGGTCTGAAAAATAGCTCCTTCTAGCAGTTCAATGTTCTAACGTTTGGTGTCTGTCTATCTACAAATATTCGGTAAATAATCTACTAAATAAAAAATAATCAGAAAATCTTATCTACGTTTGTAGCATTTAAAAACTGTTTTGTCGAATACCGTCAAACAACAAACCTTATATAATACAAGACTGCGTTAAGATTGTAACGCAATGATTTTCGATAACAAAAATATTTTCTGGGGTTAATTTAATTAAAAAATGGTTAATATAATTCCTAAAAAAATTAATTATCATTACAAAAAAAAATTAAACTAATTTTTTGAAGTTGAATTTGTTTTTGTATCACTCCCATCATCGCTAAGATCTGAAGAAGTAGATGTTTGAAAATCATAACCAAATAGGTAAGGTTTCCTTCCTGCCAAATTATAGCTCCCACTCATGCTTGAGTGACAGGCTGCAGCCATGTGATAATCAAATATATCATTATCTTTCGGTTCTTTTTTAATAATAGATTTTTGTGCTGCTTCAGAGTACTGGATCCCATTGGAAGCAGTTTCTACTTGATGGTTAAACTGGCTTGGTTCAACACTCTTTTCTGTGTCGGTACTTGAATATCTAGAGGAACCGCTGGACTTCCTCTGCGATTTTGTATGAAGCATTTCACTTGGTTTTGTCGAATTATGTGAATTCGACTCGTCTTTAGTGCGCCTAATTGTTGACGAAGCAATGGGTTGTGAAAAACTAGTAAGATCCTCCTGTTTGGTTTCCTGGCCTTGATCCTTAGTACTAACAGAAGATTTAGAGCTGGACATACTAGTAGATTTTTCGGAATATAGCGGACATATCCTCGTATTCTTGTTTTGTTTATTAGGCGGAGCGCATGGCCGATTAATATCAGATGCAGTTTCGCTGCTCGAAACCTCAGTTTGTAGATTAGAAAATGAAATTCGCCTAGTGGTTCCTTTATTATTTTGTGCTGTAGACTGTTCAGATATCTCGGCAATAGATGGAAGTATTTTTATTGAATTATTAGCATCTATTATAGCGGGATCATCTTTAGAAGGGCAGACACAAGGAGTACTTTTTGCAGTCTTTTTAAATAAACGTGTTTTGTTTTTCGTTTTTTCTTTGTTTTCATATTCACTGGACATAGTAAATTGGGTTTTTTCACTTAAATCGCTAATGGTTGAATCACAACATTTACAAGGGCTTTCACGGATACTTGTCTTCGATGATGACTTGGACTTTGACCAAAAAGTCCTAAATGAAGAAAATGTGCCTGAACTCTCCATATCTTTAGATTCATCATTGTCTCTTTGCTTTGATCCGTTTCTCATTCGATAACAGATAAAACAGGAACCAACAACAAACCAAAACATAATAACTAAAAGAATTGCTACCAACACAGTCTTTGTTCGCTTTGAGCTTATTCCTATAGCTGGTACAGCACCCACTTCTTCTTCCCCTTCGTCACTGCTACATGGCGCATCTCCTTCTTTAGCGCCCAAATGTTTTAAAGTAGTTTCGACTCTTAAAATTCCACCAAAAGCTGAATAAAACTTATCATCCTTCAATTTGGGCAAAGCTTCTTTTACAATCCATGCGTATAGATTATTTTGAAACTTATCGACCATATCCTTCTTTGCCTTCTTTTCTTCCAAACACTTGTGAGCCGTTAAGTAATATTTCATAAGTAAGTAAGCGGACCTTTTAGATTCAATATTTCTCAAAGAAAATCTTTTGAATGGCACGACAATAGCTGTGGGTTTATTTTTGGCGTCAAAAAATGGTAGGGGAAAATAAATTCCTCGTTCCGCTATAGCCCTCTTTTTATTCCTTAACGGCTCGTGTTCGTAGTAAAGCAGCTTGTGACAACAGGTTTCGTTAGTATTGGGTGGGTGATTATCTTTTATTTCTCTTTTAAAATCTATTGGTGAAGCTTGGATAACCTTTTTAATGACCATGGGCTTAGTCCATCCCTGACCATTAGTCCTCAAAAACCACTTAACTTCTTCATAAAACTGAATAATTTTTTCCACCTCAGCATAATCTACAACCCCAGAGTAATATCCCCTCTTCACTAGCGGTAAAACAGCGTAATGTAAATAACCTCCTAACAAGTCTGTTAGGGCCAACAGCATTATATGTCTTTTTCTGCCCTTCGTGCAACTTCTAACAGATTCAATCATAGATTTAAAATATTCAATCAATTCTTCCACATCTTCATTGCAATTCATAGACAAACTTCTTGGTTCAGGTAAAATATCTTCCAGTATCATTCTAGCAGTCAGCAAAGCTATTTCATCTTGAGACCAGCATTGCTTGTCTACATCAGTTGGATTAAACAATACGGTACCTAAAAAAATCATGTCTCGTAAAAAACTGAAAACAATTTTTCGATAATTATATTTAAATATCCTAAACTTTCCATCCTACAAGAAACAAGAAACTGTTTATTTAGATCGTCTAAGAAACAAACAAATAAGTTTAATGCACACAACTCCACCAAAGCGTATATTCTATACTGGGCAACCCATACTAAAAAAAATCTTGAAAATAGAATTTTTTTATAGTTTTAATGTGTATGTTATACTAGCGATACCAACCAACTTCAATAGTTCATTACATTAAGACTGCATTTACCAATACATGAGATAAACTGGACGTGGCTCCCCCAAAGAATTAATTAGAATTAGAAAAATAATCTACCAGATTTTTCTTTTTAAAAAAAAAAATTGGTGCAGGTGTACATCACTTTATAAAGAACATTTTATTCGCTTTTGAAACTGTATTCTACCCCGAAAATACACAAGTTTTTCAAGGGCTCCAAGTTCGAAGCAAACAAAAAGAGCAAATTAGTGGAAAAAAATTGTGCTAAAAACTTTTCAGATATTTTCGTGTTCTAAAAATTTATTACAAGAAATAAAGTAAGTCGACATACCCTGACCCTAATAAAGTACGTATTATTTCTGACAGTTCCGCACGAAGTTTAAAAGATTTCTGACATTGTTGCCATATTGTGCCACCCATAAAGTTGACATAATTAAAGTTAAAGCGGGCCTTTATTAACATAACCTGACTTTAATAAAGTCGGCACTATTTTTGACAGTTTCACACAAAGGTAAAGAATTGCTGCATATTTTTAGGCACTTACACATCTGTTATAGGATGACGCGGCGCTCTTCTTGGAACTCGGAAAATCCAAAACCTACGGTTTGGCTATCCAGCCGGAACTTTTTTGATCGCGGCGCTGTTAAAATAATGTTGACTTTGAATAATGCTTGTGCCTACCTTTAATAAAGGACAGCTTTAACTTTAATTTGTCAATTTTATGATGGCACAATATGAGCATATTTAGATGACATGTTCATGTGACAAAAATGTCAGAAAACTTTTAACCTTCGCGCCGAACTGTCAAAAATAGTGCCGTGTCAGGCTATGCCGACTTTATGTACCGACGGATAAGTCCCTATTAAAGGTCGGTACAAACATTATGAAAGTCGTCATTATTTTGATAGCATCACGCACAAGAAAGCTCTGCCCAAACGTAGGTTTCGGGATACCTTCGGCAACCAAGAAGAGCGCCGTCTCATTACGGATGGGTAAAGTGCCCAAAATATGTAGTAGTCATGTAGAACTGTCAAAAATAGTCCCAATTTATTAAAGCTAGCAGTACCAATAAGTCCCTATTTTCTTGCACGAGTACACCTGTATTTACTAGAAGGTCTACTCGTTGTTTATTTTTCCTATAAAGTAAAGATGTAAAAAGAAATGCCGATAATTTCATAAATTTTTAGTTAAATTAAATTAAAAAAAAATATTTAGAAATGGGCACCAAAACACTTTGGACTGGTCATAATTCTCTATGAAAATTTGGTAACAGTGTTCCCCTTTTTATTTCTCACTTCCTGCAACTCCCTAGATTCAAGAAAACAGCTTTTTGAAATAATGAAAAACTGCAATCAATCTTGTAGGATCTACTTTAAAAATACACAATATAGGTTACCCAAATTAGGCTAAGTAAATCCTGTAAGTAGCCCTTAGACTGTTAATCAATTTCTAATTTTGATTTTGTAAACTGTAATTTTTTCATAATCGCTTAAATATGTAATTACAAAGTTTAAAAAAATAGCCGGCCTCCGTAGCGCAGTGGGTAGCGTATCGGCCTGCTGCACGGAAGGTCTCGGGTTCGAATCCCGGCTAGGTGCATGGATATTCTGTGTTGTCTTTAACTTTGCAAAAACTCGGCTAACACTGGGCATTGATCCTATAATGGATGGAAAGTCCCAGTAAAAAAAAAACAAGTAAAAAGTAAAAAATATTTAAAAACCATTACAGAAAATAGTTAAAAGAGAGATCGTCATATAAAAGTGTTCATTCATTAAATCCACTTTATATTAGGTCATGCAGTAAGTGCTCCTAGAACATACACTTAGGAGAAAAATACTGCAACCTCGCGGAAAAATCAAGTTGGCCTGGATGGAAAGAAACCGATGGTTTTCGGTGCACATCCACTGAGGTTTTGTTTTGACCCTTAACCCGAGGTTACAAAATATCTCCTGACATTTCTCCAAAACAAGTAAATCATATTTGATGTGGCCTTGTTATTTTTTTTTACTTCTTTATTACTTTAATTTTAGTTTTTATTTGTCCGGGGGGTTACTTTTGCCGTTTTTAGATTCGGATTTCGATTTAGTATGGCGTCACACTACAATTTTACACAGTTTACACGCGCTTTGGTTCGACTTAAACTTCTTCAACCAACATAAAAAATCGTAAAAAAACTTTCACACATTCTTGTTTTTATTTGGCTGTATAAACCAAAAATATTTATTATTTTTATTTTAATTGGCCTATATCTAGCTTAAGTTTTCTAATACTTTTCATAAATAAAAACAACTTCACCATCCTTATTAATTTTAACACATCTAAATCGTTGTGCGACATAGAGTATTAATCGGGAAAATCAATTAACTTGTGTGTGAGTGTTTACCATTAAAAACCCATGTGGGTTTAATTTTTTTTCTTCTAAATTGAAACATTCCTCTTAAATTCAACAAAAGATTCTGTTGAGCCGATTATTCACGAAACAAATTAATTAAAATTCTTTTTATAAATCAAACTATGTCCAAAACTCAAGGAAAGTTGATTTAAAATGACTAAAACTAAAAATTTCACTTAAACTTCCTAAAACTCCCTTTTGGTAAAGCCTTACATAAAAGGCAAATTTTTCTTTTAATATTTCTTTTAAAACTTTGTGGGTTGCCCTATTACAAAAAGCGCTATTCAAAGGATTATTATTTTTTAAAATAATTATGTAAAAAATATACAACAATAAAAAACTGCCACCAAATAGAGCCACATAGGAGAAAAGTAATAGAACGATCCTACCCTGAGAAGTAACCACTTCTACTAAAATCCAAAATTCCGTATTCTGCGATCGGCTATAATTATCCCCATCGCACAAAAGTCATTCGAACGACGTCCTACTCTGAAAAACAGTCAAGGTTTCCCTAGCGTGTGCATTAGCGAGTAAAATATCGATCGGGCACGTGATGGTTCGTCGCCAACTACTCTCTAATCGAGAGAACAGCTTCGATCAAAAATCGTTGTTCGAGCTAGCTCTGCGCATGTCCGTAATAGTTTGATGATTCTTCAATCATCTCGTCACTGCTTTTAAGGTTGAAACTACTTCTTTTCTCTCAGGCGAGCGATCCTATCCTACGAAACCCAGAATCGGCACCCCGGTGTCAGTTGAATGTGCTGACCAAATTTAAATTAAAAATGCTGATTTATTCACAAGAGTTCTGTAATTCGCGAGCAAGGTTGCCAAACTTTGATAATACATTACACAGACTGTGTACAAGGCTACGTCGTGGGGCGCATCTATTGAGGTACAAGAAAGAAATTTAACAACTACATAAACCTGACAAAGATTACATCCACGTACCTGCACTAGCAAACACGGGCGGGGCTTGCGAATAAATCAAGCAGGTTTAATAATTCTTAGCATTTTCTCTGGCACTTTATAATTTATTAATCAACCCAGAAAATTGTTTTTAAGCAATTTCAATAAAATTGATTTAAAAATATTAATTTTTTTGCTTTTTTTTTCGGGATGTACTATTTTTCGGTGTCATTATTGCAAAAATAATATTTTGCTTTTTTCTCTTGGACTTTCCAACGTTCTAAACTTAATTTTAGAAAGATTTTCGTTAAAGCAGAACTTTTAGTATATTACAGATATTTTGCAATAAAAAGGGACCACGGTTTTAAGCGCACCTAAATATATTTTTAAACCCAGTATTTTAGGAGTTCAGTTGGAGGTGTACATAATACAAAAACACAGTTATAAAAAATGAAAAAAATATTACTTATTAGTCCTGAAAATAACTAGGTAACATCTTGTTCCGTATTTTTATATTTGTTAAATTTTAAATCTGTTTTTGGTTTGTATATAAAAAAATTTAAACTTGAACGGAATTCTATGTTCAAATCGGGGAAAAGATTCATGTTTTATTATTTATTTAAAATTAAATCTCATTTTGGAAAGACGTTCGTGCCAAAATTTGATAACGATAAGGAAAAGTAAAAGAGAACGCGGTCAGTTTCCGTTCTGTAGTTTTAATATTACCTATGTAGGTACAATTTTTTTGACCGACTTCATCTTTAATATCAAAACTTTTTACAAAAAATTGGAACCGTTCATAAATTACGTAACGCTTTAGGGGAGAGGGTCAGCGGTACCATTATTAAGCGATACAAACGGGTGGTGGGCGACTCTCCGGTAACGCCAGGTGCCGATTCTTGAGTCAATAGAAAGGTCACATCGTCTGACTTTCATGAGAAAGCTCTGTCAAGATTCAAAATGCCATATTTCTGAGTGGATCACATCACGTGCACTTCTACTAAAACTTGAGAGAATCGCTTCTCTTGGTCAAAGGCAGTAGATGCAAGGGATTTTAATAGAACAGATTCGCGACGCATGCGCATAATGCGACATTTTGCAAGTAACTCCCTTTTTTGCATATTTGTTTTTGTTTTAAAAAATTGAAGAATTTGTTTATATTTGATTGATGACCTGGATATAGTACAGGATAGATTTCCCAGAGCTCATGGAAAGGCCTGATCATTTTGAGACAATGCTAAATTTGGCGTTCTTTAGAAGATTTCGACTAACGAAACCAACTGCGGAAGGGTTATTAGAAGAAGTGGAGGAACATTTGGCATACAATAATAGAGTGTAAGTAGGATACAAATTTGGTGTGATTGGTTGCCAACTTTATTGGTTACCAACTAATCCGCCTGCCTTATGTTAACAACAAGGAAACAGATTCACTTGTATGGATTGAGAGAGTACCGGGGGGTAACCACCTCAGAAAAATTTGTAAACAATACCTCCTGTACTTTTTAGAAATTTAGAAAACAGCTTTTGTAACCGTTAACAACATATATGCTGTTACCTATTAACATGTAATGATTGTCCTTTGCAATAAACCAATTATTTATTTATAGGGTGGGCCACAAAATTCCGCACTTTTTGGATTGCCTATTAATTTTGACATAAGTGCTCGATTTTTAAAGGTATTAGTTTTTTAGATAGATGAAACGTGATACTTTTTCGATTCAGTTGAAAATTTAAAATTTCTCAAAAATCCAAGATGGCAGACAGTTTAAAAAAATGTGTAATTTTCACCTCCCCTGAAAAAAATTTATGTACGACAATGAACAAACTTTAAAACTTTCACTACAAATGCTCGTTGTTTATGTGTATATTGACGTATCACTTACTTAAATCGGTTAAGAAATGAAAAAGTTATAAGCTTATAGATGATGAGTGTTTGGGGTTAACATTGGAAAAAATCACAAAATTACATATTTTTTTAATTTGCTGTAACTTTTGGCCTGATTGGTTAATTAAAAAAAAAATATTGTTTAAAGATACAAAACATGAGAGTTGCGTCTGTTTCTTCAAAATTTGACATTAAAAAAAAATCAGAATGGCGGATAGTTTTAAAAAGGGTTAGCTTTTATACGCCTTATTTTTTTTTTAAAGTAAGACACTGGACAAAATAAAAATTAGTATTTCCAAATCTCCCTTTTTTCTTCGTACATCGAGGTATCGCCTAATTAAATCGGATAAGAAATAAAAAAGTAATGGGTATTTAGATTTTTAGTATTTTTCTTAATTAAATAATTAGGTCAAAAGATATAACAAATGGAAAATGTATGTAATTTTGTGATTTTTTTTCAATGCGAAGCCAAAACACTCGTAGTCAAAAAACTTATAACTTTTGATGATACTTCAATATACACAGAAACAATGAGCGTTTGTAGTGAAAGCTTTAGAGTTTGTTCAGAGTCGCACATAAATTTTTTTCAGGGGGGGGGTGAAAATTTATACATTTTCTAGAACTGTCCGCCATCTTGAATTTTTTGAAATTTTTTTTAAATTTTTAACCGAATCGAAAATCTCCAACGTTTTATCTTTTCAAAAAGCCAATATATTTCAAAATCGCGTAATCATGTCAAAAGTTATAGCCAATCCAAAAATCCTATATTTACAGTCAAGCAATGTGCCAGGACAAAAAGCACTGGGAGCCAAAATGTACAAATATTCTCAAATATGGTTATTCCCTTGGAGGTTTAATTAATGTTAACACACACAAAATTCCAGTAGTGGTATACCTATAGATAGAGTTTAAAAATGTTTAAATGTATATATTTTTTTAGTAACGACCCGCTATCACCAATGGATCAGTTGCTATTGACCTTAGGATTTTATGCGTCAAATGGACACCAAACTTCCATAGGCAGAGGGTTGTGCTCAAAACACTGCTTCTCGAATAATTAATAAAGTTTCAGAATTGTAGATGGGTTAAGACCTCTCCATGTCTACATGCCACAAGCTTTAGAGGAAAAATTGCAGACTCAAGAAAAAATTTATTGATAAGCACGGTTTTCAGTTTTCACCAGTCAAAGGTAACAGTTGATTAACCAATTTTTTAACTTGCTTGTTGAATATATTCATTATTTTAAATTGAATGTTTTTTTAAGCTTTTTTAAGGCAGATTTAATGAGACCATTTAGGAAAAGTGTCTCTTTGTTAGGAAAAGTTTTATTTTAGTTTTGGAATTAAAATATATGTTTATTAATAATATAGTTTGAAAATGTTTAATAATATAAGTCTGATAACTTTTTATCTAGTGTAAGGGTTCAAAATTTCCCTTAGAATTAAAAAATAACACACCTTTGTAATAGCCCTTTCAAGAGCCCGGTGTTGCGTTTGAATTATACTAAAATTATGATTATTTGAAATGAAAGCACTTTATCCTGGTTAACGTTTTTTTGAACCCTTCATAATAAACAACTGAATTTAATTACTATATCAAATCATGCGTATTCCAAAAATAACAAAACATCATCAAACTTTTTCTTATATTAATTAGTTATATATACACTCTACAGTTCAGTGAAACATGGTATTTTTCTTGTATAATGGAACCCGTCCGCAGTGACCTGAAACAAGAAAAAATAACATAACTTTACACCCAAACAGTCTTTATAGCACATAGTTTAAACCCCCAACTTACTAGGTTAATATAGTAAAACCTTTGCTTTTTTAGACTAATTATATCAAATTCTCACCCCGTCAACTACTTAAAACCCAAAAAATAAAGTAGATAATAAGAGTATAATCGATATTATAATATAATAGTTTTATAACCTGTGTCAAAAAAAGAGAGACTTAGCTGTCTTGTACTTACTAGAAACTAGTTTCGGTCCATTTGTTGAGTTGTAGAATCTTGTCATCAGTAATGTGTTCAAGTTTGGCAGTTTCTGTGAATGATTGGTCTAGATTTGCACATATTAGGCTTGAGGGCCCCTAATATGTCCTAAAAATAACAACCGAGTTTGTCACCAACCATTTGATATAAATATTACAAAATCACTCTAACTTTGTCGTCATTTGACAAAACACTCACCTGTTGGTTTTGTTTTGATGTTGATTATGCTTGAATTCCTCAAAGAGCCTTGCCCAATCTCTTACATGTGAATTGTCTTGCCTGTCTCTGTGTGCATTTTTGGTCCGTAAGTTACACATTTCAGTGCTGTCTTCAGCAGGCTACATTTAAACTAGCAGTTAGCGTTAATCATCGGTTTCTTAACAGATGGTTAGGATGTTTATTGGTGGATATGGGCATTTTAAGCCCTTTTATTCGACAACCAGCAAAGAAAATTCTTTACCTCACCCATGAAAATTTGTCAACTGTCAAAAATCCATAGAAAAACAACTACAGAATCTTTCAATTTAATTCTGACACACTGAAAACTTAGTTCAAATGTACCACGAATGTACCACCGTAATGTACCAAGAGAAGCGGGTGGGTTCAAGAATACGACCTTCTTTCACCGAGAGAAAACCTTTCTATCGGGAATGCTCTCAAAAGAACAGTTCTCTCTCGATAGAAGGTTCACCTCCTATGACTTCAAAAATCGGCACCCACGGAGAGAGGTCTGCGTGTCACACGTACATACGCATTAAAACCGTCTAAATTGTAAATATAAAAATAATTACGTCGAGACAGCAAGAAGCGCACGCTCTGCTGCTATAGGGTAGGGTGTTCTTATATTTGGTGCCTTCTCGCAATATTAAAATAGGGTTGGAGGCCATATAACTTAACCAAAACGTTTATAACTTACAGTTTATTTTAAAGATATTCTCAACATAATATCTTCTTTATCTGACTATTTACAGTCAAAAGATATGGATAGAAGAGACTCTTCGGCAACTACAATTAATCAGAAGATAAAGATCATATTGGAATGCCATTTGGGAAAGAGTAGAAAAATTATGGACGGAAACTCGTAACAATTAGGAAGCAGTTCCCAAAAGTAAAAAGTAACTATCTGCTCGTTTCAATATGTTTCTTACAGATGTTGAGTTCAAGAATGAGTTGGACACTACAAAACAAAGTCTAAAAGTTGAAATTTTTTCCCCAATTTCGAACAAAATATTAATTGAACTTTAATCCCGTTTTTCAAACAACAAGAAATTATTTAATGAACCAAGTTCACTGCAGCTAGGACACAAAAACATTTTACATTTGACAGACCTTTCATCGATAGCTGGTTTCTACAGTAATATTACTTCGATTGGGACAAACAAACGCTAAGAGCTGAATCTAATCTTTTAAAGATGCTAATTACCAAAAAACTGGACATACAAAAAATTACAAAATTTGTAAAGTTGTTACAAAAATGTTATCCAGCTTTTAAAAATATTTATTTTCCAACACCTGACGACATCTGCATCAAATACGTCTCCAGAAAGACCAATCTCTTGTTTTTTAAACAGATTAGAGACGTACACAAGGACCGCAATGCTTAATAAAAGACTTTCTTCTGTATAAATTTTAAGTATTTTTTATGTAAAACTCAACAACCTTGGAAAGTCGGCACCTAGAAGAGTAACCTAGAAGAGTAACATATTTTTTTTAAACGCGATTTTAATATTTAACTGTCCGCATGGCTTTTTTGGTTACCGAGACAAAAAAAACTTTTTTTTATCACGGGAGGGGGTAAAATAGTAATATTAAGAAAATGTAATTATTAAAGCAGTGTTTTTTACGTATTCACAAAAAAACATTTTGAAAATGGGACAAAATAGTAAACGTCATGTAAGGTTACCATAGAAAGAAACCATTGTTGTGTCTCAATAATTTTTTCCAGGATATTTTACACAAATTTGTCTTCAGAATTTAATAGTACAAAAAACTGCGCGAATAATATTAAAAAATACAGGGGCGCACAGTGAATCGTTTAATACAATCTAGCGGGACAAAGAGGCCTAAAGTATAAAATTATTTTAATGCATTTTTCGCGTGATTCGAAGTGGCAATTTTTAAAGTGATAGTGAAAATGTAAAAAAGTGTGACATGGACTTGTTAACTGAAGGTATGTTCTTTATTTAGAGTGTTCTATTTTCCCTTTTTGTTTGCTTTTGTACTAAGAATTGTATAAAATACTAGAAGTTGACAAAAGATCACATGAAAAAAATATTTTTTAACCTTTGTTGGATTACCTGTTATGTATGCCGCAAAATGCCGCTATTACCCAATGAGCATTTTCAGAAACTTCTGGTGACAGATATTTATATAATTATTATAAAGAGGGTTCCATTGATACCCTAGAGTATTTAGAAGTTTCCTACAAGAATTGAGTTTGTATATTTGTTTTATTAAAGGCTCTAAATTGATGGTACCCTAAAGTAACATAAAACTGGCGTTAACAATATTTCCACGGACATCTTTATAAAAATTAAAGTCATCGGTTCAAATGTTATATAAATTGGTGTTAACAATGTTTCCATCAACATATTTATAAAAATATAAGTCATCAGTGACAAAAGTTATATAAATTGGTGTTTGAAATCTTTCTGTCAACCCACCTATAAAACCGTAAGTAACTATCAATTAAAGATATATAATAGATTGGTTTTTAAAATGTTGCTATCAACCCACTTATAAAACTTAATTAACAAACAACAAATTTATATAAGATAAGATTGAAAATATTTCGAGAGACACTTATAAAAACTTGGGAACTCACACACAATCGTTATATAAATTGGTGTCTGTAATATTCTTATGAACTCATTCATAAACCTTTTTTGCCCATAGGGTTTTTTCTATAATTTTGTTATTAATTTCTTTATATAGTGATTATAATACAACTGCTTTTAGAACAAAAAAACAATTTTAATTTATTTTGGCAATTATAAAAACAAAACAAACAAGATTTTTTAAGGTTAATTTTGTGACATCAAAAGCCGCGTTTTTGCGACATCAAAAGGAGCCTTTTTGCGACATCAAAAGGCGCGTTTTTGCAAGATACCATACCATTATTATCTTGTTTTAATTACATCAATCTGAGAGAGATAAGAGATCCAAATCTTTTTGAGATAGTTGCCGATGACAGATATCGGGATCGAATGCATTTTACACCCGATTCCCACCAGCGTTTCCCATGCGCAGTCACCCTGACTCAAAAAACTCATCACGTGGTCCGACATGAACTTGTATAGGCAAATCTCGCTCGTGTTTTGATTCGGGGGACCCACGAATGAGAAACGCATAGATGGGAACCGAGTTTTAGAAAAAGAGAACAATATAGTAACCGTGTTAAGGTCTCAAAAACGCACCGTGAAACGTCGAGCGCATACGTTGATACTGCTGGTCGGCGGCAAATGTGAACACCCCAGAAAATACTCGCCTGTACACCCTTCGACCCCGCAATCTAACTTGAGATAGTTACCTCTGACAGTTATGCGGGCTTGAAGTGTGTGGAGGCGGGTATTTTTCCTGGTATGTGTAGTATGCTGGATCTCTCGAGGAATGAATTTAGGAAAAGAGAAAAATGGTAACTTTGTTAAGCTCGCAGAAACGGACCATCAGTGTTCAACACTGCGCCATCTGTAGCCCTTTGTTCCAAGTAGCATCATTTTTTAAAAGGGTTATAAAATAGTGTTGACGAGGTAAACAGTGGTATAGTTGTATTGTTTTTTTTTTATAGAATTGTCGGAAATTTTCGCCATTTTGGATTACAAAAATAGGTTTTTGGCCTAAATAAAAACGTTATTTATGGGGTTTCAACATGTGTTTCAATCGAAATATTGCTTGTTAGGGTTAAGAACAACATACAAAATTCAATATTTGTCCCAGAAAGAAAAAAACGCGTATGAAAAAAAAAACGATATTTAAATTAATATTTTAATACTATACAGTGCACACGGGACCGCAGCTGATTTTCAGAGTAGGATGACTTGAAAAACAGCTTTTATTTGACTTTAGTATATAGATATTCATATTCCTGCTTCAGCTTATCTCACTTTCATTTTTATTTATTTTAGAAGATTGCTAAACACCATTTTATAAAAATTTTTATTGTAAAAAGAAAAAGAATAATACATAACAAGCAAAGGGAAGAAAGATGGAAAATCTAAATTTCTAAATCCATAAACACCTCTAAGTTGTTATGTAATGTTGTTAGAACAGTTGTAAAACCTTTTTATAATAATCTCTATACTTGAGGGCTCATAAGGAAGTTTTATAAAATCTATATGTTGTTTTTCTATCCATTACTATGTACCATAAATTTTTATAAACTGGTGTTGAACAGTTGTTTTTCAAGTCTTTTTTACTCATTTAAGAGATATATTAGAGTTATAAAATTATCACCAACACTAAATAATATAACTTTTGGTTATTTTATGAAGGTTTTATATTATTTGCTGTAACTTTTATATAGACAAAAATGCTCATTGGGTAAAGCTATCCTCAAATTAATCAGTATAATTTCTTCTACCAAAAAACAATGGTTGCGTTTTGCGTTTTCTTGCGTTACTCATACAATGATTTTTTTTAGATACAATGCTGACAGTCTCGCGGCGTGATTTTTTCGAACTTTGGCGAAAATTTTCCAAACAAGGCCGAAACCGCCAACTTCTGGACCCTAAAGTACCCTTTAGGGCTCTCAATAAGTAATGAGCCAAAAGAGCTTATTTTAAAGTAAATTTTAAAAATATCGAAACAGTTAGACAGGAAATGGGAGCTGTTCTTACCACAAATAAAAGTTGACTCAATGGAAATGCTTTTCAATTGCCTTTATCTGGAATATCCCAGGACAAGGTTTTTTCAACAAGCAGCCAAAATTTGGGCACAGTTAGGCCTACCAAGTGAGACCTCCTGTTACTGATAACTATGACTTTGGTTTATCAACGTTTCACGCATGGATTCGTTGCTTCGAATGCTTTTTGCATATCTCATATAAGCTGGAATATAAAATATAGTTGTTGATAATCCAAAGCCAGGTTTTGGGACCAGTAACGATGGGAATTCGACTCGAAGATTTTTCCGTGATAGCGAAGTGCCGGCATTAGAAGGCTAGACGTAAATCTGTTACAAAAGTTTGACACTATTTTAAGAGTAATTTCTTCGGGGCACAAAGTAAACACGGAAAAATTTGAGACCTTCTACAGAAACCAGAGAGTTGTATCTAAGACTCTATTCGTGATATAACATGCATGCGACAGTCCATAAAATTCTCAATCATGGCACTGAAATTATCAAATATCATATCCTGCTAATAGGACAACTTTCGGAGGAGGCCCAAGAATCTAGACATAAGTACTGTGGCAGGTTTCTTAAACATCATACGAAAAAAAACTCAAGGTATAACACCAATAGAGACTTGCTGAATATGCTTTTGCTAAGGTCGGACCCATTCATAAATGTGCTCAGAGAGCAATCACTAAAGATGCTCTTCCCGAAGAAGTTCTTTCATTACTGTTTCATGCAAGTATTTCACCATAACCGAGTACTTCGCGTAGTTTAAACAAAGTTGATTTAGACATATATAACGTTAGTGATTTTTCCAGTGATGAAGGCTCAGATTTCGAGTCGGATTGAACCAGATAATTTAATAAGTAGGAAAAGTTACAGCTATGACAGAATAAGGACCCGTTATTTAAGAATGTAGTTAATAATTAGGTACTTCCAATTGATGTCACAATCCAAAAAATTGAATTGAATGATCATGTGGAACATCGAAAGTTTTTTTTTGGAAACCAATCAAAAGTCTAGTGGCAGGTTTCTTAAACATCATACGAAAAAAAACTCAAGGCATAACACCAATAGAGACTTGCTGAATATGCTTTTACTAAGGTCGGACCCATTCATAAATGTGCTCAGAGAGCAATCACTAAAGATGCTCTTCCCGAAGAAGTTCTTTCATTACTGTTTCATGCAAGTATTTCACCATAACCGAGTACTTCGCGTAGTTTAAACAAAGTTGATTTAGACATATATAACGTTAGTGATTTTTCCAGTGATGAAGGCTCAGATTTCGAGTCGGATTGAACCAGATAATTTAATAAGTAGGAAAAGTTACAGCTATGACAGAATAAGGACCCGTTATTTAAGAATGTAGTTAATAATTAGGTACTTCCAATTGATGTCACAATCCAAAAAATTGAATTGAATGATCATGTGGAACATCGAAAGTTTTTTTTTTGGGAACCAATCAAAAGTCTAGTGGCAGGTTTCTTGAACATCATACGAGAAAAAACTCAAAGTATAACACCAATAGAGACTTGCTGAATATGCTTTTACTAAGGTCGGACCCATTCATAAATGTGCTCAGAGAGCAATCACTAAAGATGCTCTTCCCGAAGAAGTTCTTTCATTACTGTTTCATGCAAGTATTTCACCATAACCGAGTACTTCGCGTAGTTTAAACAAAGTTGATTTAGACATATATAACGTTAGTGATTTTTCCAGTGATGAAGGCTCAGATTTCGAGTCGGATTGAACCAGATAATTTAATAAGTAGGAAAAGTTACAGCTATGACAGAATAAGGACCCGTTATTTAAGAATGTAGTTAATAATTAGGTACTTCCAATTGATGTCACAATCCAAAAAATTGAATTGAATGATCATGTGGAACATCGAAAGTTTTTTTTTTGGGAACCAATCAAAAGTCTAGTGGCAGGTTTCTTGAACATCATACGAGAAAAAACTCAAAGTATAACACCAATAGAGACTTGCTGAATATGCTTTTACTAAGGTCGGACCCATTCATAAATGTGCTCAGAGAGCAATCACTAAAGATGCTCTTCCCGAAGAAGTTCTTTCATTACTGTTTCATGCAAGTATTTCACCATAACCGAGTACTTCGCGTAGTTTAAACAAAGTTGATTTAGACATATATAACGTTAGTGATTTTTCCAGTGATGAAGGCTCAGATTTCGAGTCGGATTGAATCAGATAATTTAATAAGTAGGAAAAGTTACAGCTATGACAGAACAAGGATCTTTTATTTAAGAATGTAGTTAATAATTAGGTACTTCCGATTGATGTCACAATCCAAAAAATTGAATGGAATGATCATGTGGAACATCGAAAGTTTTTTTTTGGGAACCAATCAAAAGTCTAGTTTCAAAATTGACAATTTTAAGTCCAGTTGGCCATGATTAGCGTCACTGTTACTGTCTAATTAAGTTTGTCATATTGTTTATTTTGTATGTTTAAATTATTAATTATATTAATTAAATATGATTTTTTAATAAAATGGATTTTATTTTCGATGATGAAAAATTGTTTATTTCCTACTAAACATGAAAACGTTTTCAGAATCTTCCTATATATTAGGACAAATAGATTAGCGCAAAATATAGTAGAGCACCCTGTACACACTGCATATATTCTAAGCGGCAAAATTTTATTATATTATAAAATAAATTTTCAAGCCAGAATTAGGCAGAAAATATGTAAAAATAATTTTGTCCCGCTAGCCTGTATTGAACGATTCACTGTGGGCCGCTCGCAGCTTTTATTTTAAGAATCAAGAATCAAGAATTTTATTTAACCACGTTTTGTACACAAATACAATTGTAGCAAGAGACAAAGAGAGAAAAATATTATAACATAGAAAAGTTAAAAAATAATTGAATAAATAACAAAAACCACTTAAGTATATAACAAACCAAATACACTTGTAGTAGAACTAACAAACATTGCTAAAAAAGAGGAAAAACAGAAAACTTAATTTCTATAAGTCTTCATAAAGGATTTGTATTCCTGTACAGAGTAGAATGCTTGACTCGCCAGGATACTCCTAACTTTAAGTTTAAATTTTTTTTTATCTAAGTTTGTAATATTTTTAGGTAAAATATTATAAAGTCCAATTTTTTAGTAAGTTCGAGTCTAAATCCAGGAGCTCTAATAAGTTCTGCTGATTTTGTGCAATAGTTATGATAGGTAGCGTTTGTTTGGTCAAATGTTTTATTTTCATGTATTGTAACCAACTGGTTTAAAACGTACAAGAACCTTTAAATCCTTAAAAAAAGCCTACAGTGAGCTCTAAAACCGGCACAGACAATACATCTTATTGCCTTTTTTTGTAATCTAAATATTATGGAAGAGTCAGTAGAGTTTCCCCAAAGATGAACACCATAGGAGAGATGGGAGTTAAGTAGAGCATAATACACTGTTAAAAGAATGGTTCTCTCAAGAAAAGTCTTCAGTCTCCTAAGAGTAAATATGCAGAAGCTAATTTTGTAGATATTGATGCTATATGAGGTCTCCAGCTTAATCAACCATCTAAAGTTATTCTCAATAACTTAATAGTATTGCTATTTTTTAAATGTTGTTTTGTAGAAAATGTGAGATCCTGCGTTTTTTCTATATTTAATTTTAAGTTATTTTGGGTAAACCAAAATTCCGCTTTTTGATTCAGCAGTTTTTTTTATTAAGAAGGCTCACCTCATCTTTACCGCTACATTTTAAAGACGTATCGTCACACTAACACACACAACCAAATGGGTCCATATATTGAAAGAAGTCATTTATATAAATGATAAAAAGAAGTGGACCCAATACTGAACCCTGTGGAACTCCATTGTTTATGTCAAGCGTTGAAGATTCTACTCCCTCCATATTGACCTTCTGCCGTCTTCCATTTGCGTAAGACTCAATTAACTGTGCTTTTTTACTCGCGTTTTTAAATCCCTCGCTCGTTATTTAAAGCAACGAACGCTTGTAAAAAGAAACACTATTTTAGCCGTTAATTTTTAGTTTAAATATCGAAAATTACTGCCTGCGGCGCTTTAACGTCGTTTGGTACAAATTTTGATTATAATTAAGCAATTTTCTTCAAAAGCATTCTAAGTGTGTTGCCTTTTACGTATAATTTTCTCAAAACTCTCTTGTTACAAAATTCTCGATAGGTGACTCAAGTCTGAATGCGCGACGATTAGTGCTTAAAGCAAGAAAGCCTGGTCTCGCGTACCGACTAGTGTATATTTTTAATCACCCCCACAGCCACAAATACAAGCCCCGCTAAACTGGGTGACGATTTTGCGCCCTCTACAGAAAAACTTGTAAACTACAAACCTTCTGCATGTTATCGTTACCTAGTGAATTTATTTATAGAGGGGGTAACCTCTTTTCCACCACCTTTTATTTTTTAGTGTGAGGTGGCAATTTTTATTATTGTATACTTTTTTATTACGTCTACCTATGCCTATCCTAAAAATTATGTTTTAAAAATGCAGATTTTTGCTGTTATTATCAATTGTTTCTTATTCTACTTTAGTTCTTTTCAAGTTTTCTTTTACCTGTAATTGGTTTGGTTTTTAATTATCCCACTAAATATCCCTCTTTAATGGTAAAGCCATGATGTTAATTTAAGTCTTAGAATATTTAAGCGTAGTTTAGGGGGTAACGCTTTTGTTTAAGCAATTTTTACTAGGTTTATTACATTTTTCTGCCATAATTTTGCTTACATCTTCTTTCCAAAATGTCCATTTCTAGAATAAAACACTTACTTATTTCAGGTTTTCAGTGTTTTTTTTTTTAATTATTTCAAAAAAGTACAGCCAAAAATTATTTTTTCTCTGTTAACATGAAAAATATTTAAGATTCTTGAAAAGAGACAGGAGGCTATAAAAATTATTTTAGAAAAAGATGGAAATAATTTAAGACATTTAAGGCAATTGTTTAATAAAAATTTCTGTTTTGTCATCTGTCTGCCATCTTTAGTGGTATTGTGCATATAATTTTTATTTTGTCATTTTTATTCAAAAAACAGCAAAAATTGTAATTGTTCAAAGCGGAAAGTATGTAAGACATAAGGTAATATCAATTTCTTTTAATCAAAGTTCTTTACAGTCTTTAAATTTACCAAAAAACGTGTCCTACTATAAGTGTATTTTAGCACACCTAAAAATAATTAAACAGATATTTAACTATATTATTTTAAGGCTCATCATGACTCTACCATAATCATAATGTAACAGGTATTTAACTAAATTATTTTAAGGTTCACCAAGGCTCTACCATAACCCAACACATATATTTTTAAGCCTTTAATATAGTCAGTATGCCTTTACTTTAAAGTTCCCGAGATATCAAAGGTGTGGAGCAAATTTTTGTGACCCAAATTACTGCAAAATAAAACAGTTCTTACCTGTTCCCGATGAACGAATCTTAGAATTATTTTTAGTTGGACAATTAGGATCTTGAGTGGTTTCACAGATTGTATAATTAAAAAATACCACATTTATAAGAATAAGTCCTAAATTACTCAAAAAAAGCATTTTCATTTATATACTTCTGGACAAAAAGTATCAAAAATGACATAGTTTTTGACATTGATACCACAAAGCCACCATTACATTTTTTACAGAAAAACATGCCTACGAATACACTGTGTACCGCGCAGCGTAGTAAAATAACGTTTTCGAATGCCCTTATTTTATTTTGGTTCTCCACTTACAGTGTATCGTACTAAGCAAAAGATATCTTTTTAAATGGAAACTTGCATTCGGTAGAATTGCCTGATTTTTTTTATATGCTGTAGTACTCGTCCCAAGAAGATTTTTGTTTTTTTACGTCAACTCTCTACCCCTCCCAGAAGTACCCGAAAAGTGACGTCAAAGTTGTCGAAATCGGACCTTATTTGTAAACCGACCAGAATCTAATTTTCTTTTTTTGAACATAAAATTTTAAATGTTAAAATTATACTACCATTCTTCTTCTTCTTCTTCTCATCTTATCTGATTTAAACAAAACTTTCTCTAAATTATAAAACGTTTCCAAAACACCTAACTGTGACATAAAACTGACAGATATCTCTCCATCTTGCGTCGGCCATACTGAACTTTGTTATTTTTTGTCCGATTTAAACAAAACTTTTGTTGCACATGAAGCGTTTTCAACAATGTCCAATTTTGATTCAAAATTGACATATGTCAGCAGCCATCTTGCGTCGGCCATATTGAACTTCGTTGTTTTTTGACCGATTAAGATGGCTACTGACATATGACAATTTTGGATCAAAATTGGATATTGTTGAAAACGATTTATGTGCAACAAAAGTTTTGTTTAAATCGGACAAAAAATAACGAGGTTCAATATGGCCGTGGCAAGATAGAGACTGATATCTGTCAGAGTTAGGTGTCTTGAAAACGTTTTATAATTTAAAGAAAGAAATAAAAAAGTTTAACATGGCGGATCCAAGATGGCAGTGCAGTTTTGACGAGTAGTTTTATTTTTAAAAAGGCAGTTATGGCAAATTAAAAAAAAATAGATTTTGGTCGGTTTGCAAATAAGGTCAGTCCAATAATTCAAAAATTGCTAAAAAGTGCGAAATCGACGACTTTGACGTCACGTTTCGGGTACTTCTGGGAGGGGTAGAGGGTTGGCGCAATGAATATCTTCTTAGGACGAGTACTTCAACATATACAAAAATCGTGCCGAGCGGGGAGACCACAAATTTTTTGTCCAAGTCACTTATCATGGTTGGTTTTTAAGTTTTCTAAATAAAAACAATAACACGATTTTGACAATCGAAAAGCTACATTGAGCGACGTAACGAAATAACCAAAAAAAAAAAAACAAAACGCCAAAATGATGTTTATGTTAAACACAGCCCCTTTAAGTTTCTTTAATTACAGTTACTCCGTTTACACCGGGGATTAACTGCCTAAATTAAGATTAATCAGACAAGCGTTTATGCCGTGGATCTAGTTTAATTTTTATTTAAAACTAAAATTTACAAAAAAAACACAACTTATAACCTATAACCTCAAAAAATAACAGCTGCGCGAAGCGAGCTGTCACTACTAGCCCCAGAAAGCCTTTAAATCCGATTTAACCGTATATGCCGTGAAATTAACTCTGTGTTTCGGACTTCCATTGTCTATATTTTATTTATACACGACGTTTCGATCAGTACAATCTCTGATCGTCTTCAGGTGCAAACTGTATTTAAAGTCGAAAGGTAAGTAAATTCTAAAAAATTGTTGGATTGGATTATCTTAAATCGCAAGCGTTTATATCGTAGATTAGGGAAAAATTAATATTAATCCGGGCAGTTAATCCCCGGTATTAACGTAGTACATAAAATGACGTAACTTTGGCCTTGGGGGTGGGATTAGCCCAATTCTGAAATAATTTAATTTTGCAATTGTGGCACTTAAAAGCAGTTTTTGGATATGGGTTAGCAGCACTAAATTAAACCCAGAATCAAAACTAAAAACTGCATTTAAGTGCCACAGTGACAACTAAATTATTTCAAAATTTAGCTCAAACCTCCAAGTGACTCCATTTTACGGTACTTAAATTAATTTAAGAGGGCTGTGGGTTAAGCGGAAATAGATAGATAAGCACAATCTGGCAATCTCATCGTATACTGTACTAAATTGAGGTTAACCAGACATCATTCAGGGTGTCTACAAAAGTATCTGAATAAAATTCCCGTCTTTTTCCCGTTTAATTTGAAAAATTCCCGTGTAATATTTTTTTTTCTGTATTAAAATTTTTAGCCATCCATACTTAGTCACTAAAAATTAGTTATTTGGGCCTAAAAAGACCTGAATACAAAATTTTGTCTGTCTCAATAGCCTCTATACTATGGATGGCAAAAAAAACTAAATAAAATTTTCAGTTCAAGTTAGTCGTGATATTATCAAATTTGGCACAAAAAATCTTTGTCACCACGCGGCAAGCTGATTAGTTTTTGACAGGAGTGGGGGGTTGGAAAGGGGATTAAACTTAAAAATTCTAAGTTACGAACTGTACGGCTAGCGACATGCGGTTTCACATTAAGAGGGATAATAATTACATTTCCAGGGTGTCTACAAAAGTATATATATATATATATATATATTTTTCCCGTTTAATTTGAAAAATGTCCGTGTAATATTTAATATTTTATATTTTTTCCTGTATTAAAATTTGTAGCCATCTAGTGACTAAAAATTAGTTATTTAAGTCAAAAAAGACCTAAATACAAAATTTTGGGATGGTGTCTGTCTGTCTGAGACAAGATAACTCTAGAATGGCCTAACCGAGTCTTATCAAATTTGGCACCAAAATCCTTTGTCACAAGACGGTAGGCAGATTAGTTTTTGACGAGGGTGGGTGTTTGGAAAGATGGCTGGAAGGGGTATTAAACTTTTAAAAATTCTAACTCACGCACCGTATTTTTTTTTCTGCCCTCTCCCCAACAACCCCCCCCCCCAACCAAAAACAAACAGCTCATCGCCTGGTGACAAAACATTTATTTGCCAGAATCGGTTTAGCGGTTTTAGTGTTATCGTGTCCCAGACAGACAGAAACTATCCCAAAATTTTGTATTTAGGTCTTTTTTTGACCCAAATAACTCACTAACTAAATTTTTAGTAAAAATAATTTTTTGCCGATCTCTACAGCCTCGATACTCTGTATGGATGGCTAATTAAACTAAATTAAACTTTCCTTTCAAGTTAGCACGGAGACTACTGAGATCCGCCAAAAAAGTTTTATTAAAGAGTTATTTGGGTCAAAAAAGACCTAAATACAAAATTTTGGGATGGTCTCTGTCTGTCTGGGACACGATAACTCAAAAACCGCCAAACTGATTCTTATCAAATTTGGCACGAAAAATCTTTTGTCACCAGGCGCCGAGCTGATTAGTTTTTGACAGGGGTGGGGGGTTGAAAAGGGGATTAACATTAAGATGGATAATTACATTTCCAACAAAAAAAAATATAAAAAAGTTTTGAATGGTTTTTTTTAGGTTTAAAAGGTTATGATTTTTATGTATTAACCCCTACATTTCCCTCTCCCAAAAAAAAATCTCAATCCAAATTTTGAAAACTGCGTTCCGCTATAGCCGCTGAGGTTTTCGAGTTGTGAATTTTTATACAGTTCAACCCCTCTTTCCACCCCTTTACAAACCCTCACCAAAAACTATTCGCCTTTTTTCAACGAGAACCACAGAATTTGTATGCCGGTTCAGTGGTTTTTGAGTTATCATGACAGACAGACTGATAAACGGACACGCAGACAGTCAACATCACAAAATTTTGTAATTAGATCTTGTTTGACCCAAATAAAATATCTCATTTGGAGTCGCAATAGAAAAACTTTTAACGATCCCAAAACAGCCTTTCATACCTATTGGTATGAGCTGCTAAAAATGAACACCCTACAATTTTTTATTTTCATAAAACAGAATTATTTATAAATTGTATGTAGCGATATTTTTTGTCAATTTTTCTTTCACATACACATATCTTTCACCTAAATTTTAAAATTTCCCGTTTTTCTAAAAATTCCCATCATTGTAGACACCCTGATCATCCATAGGCAATAAAAGTTGACAAGACATTGAAAATGAAAGGTCAAATACAGCGGATTCATTCTGTCGGCTTGTGCAAAATGGTTGAAAAACAATTTCACTGATAAAGCCGTAACGGAAATTTTAAAATTAACATTAAAATGCACAGGAGAATGGCAGAATTCGGTTGATTTTTGTACAAATCCAGAATTTTCGAAATTAAAATGTCAAATTGGACAGTTGACAAATATGGCTAAAATTCCGCCAGTTTTTATTCAATTTTGAATAAGTGTGCAAAATTTCGTGTCTCGAGCAGATCCCGTTTGGACTCTATCACTGAACTCGTTTCACAAGCACTGAGCTTCTTCTTAAATCTTAAAATAACGAAAATCCGTATGTTACCCCATAAAATTGTTACGTTTAGTAATTTTTGCCTAATTTATTTTTTTTGTTTTGCAGATGAAACTGAATTTAGCAGTGATTTTACGACGAATCAAAAATATAATTATTTCGTCAATCGGTACCTTTACCACAAAAACTGTGGTACCGCCACCAATGTAATTTTTGTTAACAAGATTGCAATAAAAAAGTCCGAACTTTATGCCATTTAACAGCCGTCCTTGACACTTTTAATATTGCTGACAAAAAGAGGTCAGATCTGATTGCCCAAATAATAGTGGTGCCCTGTAATTTTTGGTGTTCTATATGTTTTTTAAGATTTAAAAAAAGTGACTTTAAAAGCATGATCAGTGTCCACAGTGATTAAATATTACGTAAATATGTATGAGGCAAGCTAAGAGTATGTACTTTTATGTACCAACTTTTTGTAAAATTACTTTAACTTTAAGACGCAGACAGGTTCAAAGTGATTTTTTAATTTTCAAAATTTCCGGTTTACTCTGGCCATTTTTTAAAAAATTTCCTGACATTTTGGTCCTTGTTGCACTTTTTCAAATTTAGTCTCAGTGTCTGTACAACATTATTTTTTTCCTTTATTAGTTCACCAAACTATAAAATACAGGCCTATTTACTTTTTTCCAAAGTATTCGCCAAACCTTTAACATTGTTGTAATACCTTAATAATAATGTGAAAATGCAGATATAGGCAAGTAACGTCTCCACCAAACTATAAAACTCAAGCAAATTTACTTTTTTCTAACACATTCGCCAAACCTTGTTAATTAATACAAGACAATGCGGCTAGGTTGCCAACCCCCTCACCAAACATAAAATAGTTTTTTTTTCTGACGCATATGCCAAACCATAAACCTTGCTTAACATAAAATAATTGGGTTTAGCAATATCTCGGCATCTACAACGTCTTGTTTTAGAATAAAGTCTGTCATAAATACATCTTTCTGATTACCACAAAAATTATTAGAATTTTTTGAGGTACTAGCTTTATTATTTTTGTTTATCATCACACTCTCTTTATGGTTTGGCAGCCCTATTAGCTTTTGGGATTTTACTGCCCGGCGGCCCATGTTGGACAGTTCCAATGTCTTATTTTTATCACACAGGACACACAAAAACTGATTTCGATTTTTTTCTACTGGCTAAAGCCCTTTTACATTAGCTGGAGCTTTCGCATCAGGATCAATCCAATCCATACTAAAATTAGTTTTTCAATTTGAAATTTTTTAAATTCTTCCACTAGCTAGAAGGCAGGCTGACACGATAAGAGGACGGTACCGTATGATGCATATATTGATAGTGACGCACGTTAAAAAACCCTAGCCCCGACAAAGGGGTTTAGGTGTAAATCCCTCTAAAAAAAGAAAACCGCCTTCCTAGGTCAATCTCTTAGGTCGCAGTGGAAGGAGCTGTAAATTTCACCACTCATAACAAACCTAACCTAACGTAGCAGATAAAAAAACCGCACAAATTACAGAACAAAAAATAGATTTCTGCAGGAAAACAGGAAAATTTTTAAGCGCTCTAATAATAACAAACAAAAAGAGTCTCTCTCCAACCCCCATTTGCACCAAATAGTTTTTATCTGTCCTTTACTAAAACTCTCTTTAACAAGTGCGGAAAAGAAGACACATACAAATAACTCGGTGAAAATGGGGGTAAGAGCTGGTGCAAAAAAAGCGGGATTAAAAAACAAATACATTGGCACGTTTTTTACATCCTCATTGGTACGGACAAAAATACGAATATAGCTCAGACAAAAACACTGACTCCATGTATCTTTTTTTTTGAACTATGCTGCACAGTTGCAAAAGAATTTCGGTAAGAATTATCTGCACACGCCCGAAAAATGGTTATATTTCTAAAATAATTACAAATTTCATGACTTTTAGGGTTTTCCCTGACCACTTTGAACTTTGCCATTTTGTATAGTGATGTATGAAAACTAATAGTCAAAAAAGAGTCGTAAATTTAATACAACGGAAACGAAAAGGTTACATAGGGTGGCCCAAAAAAAAAGACACCTTTTTGACTGTCTGTTACTTTTTTGTCGGATTTTAAAAATTTTAACCATTTAAAAAAATTCAGAATTTAAGAATTTTACGCAAAAATTGACAATTTATGAAAATCCAAGATAGCAGACATTTTCAAAAAATAAGTATTTTCGACGTCCCTTCAATTTTTTCTAAAGTGTGCCACTGGTGAAAAAAAACTTTTGCGTGTAGGGCTTTTATTATATTTCCCGAGTGACATAAGAAAGTTATAAACTTTTCAAATGAGTGTTTTTTCGCATGGCTAAGCTTTCGGACGTATTTGTCCGATTTTGATAATGCGGACTATATTCAAAAGCAAAGGTTCTAAAATTTTGCAGTTTTATAATATGAAAATTGACATTTTCGAGAACATTTCGAAAAATTCAAGGTTTTGTTTTTCTGACTAAATTTGGTTCCCTAAACGCACTCATTTAAACAATTCATCACTGTCTCATATCATTTCTAATCCGATGTTAACAACTGATAGATCAGTACACTCGGGAAAACTAAAGTTCCACACGCAAAAGTTTTTTTAAGTGGCGCACATATAAAAAAAACGGAGGGGGCTCAAAACTACCTATATTTTAGAAATGGCCGCCATCTTAAATTTTCATTAATTTTTAATTCTTGTCTTTTCAAAGTCGCTACCAAAAAGAAAAACGTTTCAAGTATTAGACAGTCAAAAAAGTCCGATTTTTTACACCACCCTATTAGTCTATGGACAAATCGGGCAAAAAGAGGGGTTCGTGTGCAAATCGTGCTAACTTTATGCCGATAAGCTAACTTTGTAAAGGGTAGCTCACAGATCACGTTTTGACTTGTTGTCATTCTTGTAAATGCGTTTTTTTCAAGTTATTGCCCTCACCACTTTTTTTGCATGATACTTTTAAAAACGCTGTAACTTTCTTAAAAATTAATATAGAGAGTCGAAAATGATAGCAAACGATTCAGTGGAAACACACGATAAAATTGTTTTCCATAAAAAAGTTCAAAATTTTGCTTTGTTTTGTCACAAAAATAAGAAACTTAATTTTTAGTTTTTTTTTATAGCAGTTATTTCTTTTCAGAAGCCATAAGGCAAAATTAAAAAAAAAAGTTTTAAACAAAACTTGTAGGTAAACACTTTTCTTTAATTTAATGTATAGAAGTTATATGTGCACTACTATAATAATTTCAATGAAAGAACAAATTGGTTGCCACTAGAAAGACCACGAGCGAATTGGTTTTACAAGCTTTTATTTAACTTTACCTCTATGTATGTTTTTATGGTCGGAACTAACTTCTATTTGTCCGATTGAATTCAAATTTGGTGTGCGATTATAGTTCCGATGACAATATAATAATATGGTATTATTAGGCACTTCCCTCCTCTCCTACGAGGGAAGCGGAGGGGGGCAAACGCCTAAGTTTGTCCGATTTCAACCAAAATTGGAGAATTTTTTTATCAGATTTTGAAAATTCAATACGGCGGATTCAAGATGGACAATTTTAAGTGACTTATACACATCCGATTGTCTTCAAATTTGGTATGCGGTTATAGTTCCGGTAACAATACAATAATATGGTATTATCAGGTTCCCACCTCCCCCTAACGACGAAAGTGGAGGGGGCAAAATATTTAGTTTGTTCGATTTCAATCATGGCATTGGCAGGGGTTTTTAGGGAAGGAGATTGGTGGATCCCGCAAGAGTAAAAATAACTAGAAATATTAGAAAAAAAAATACCCGCAATTAATTTACCCTTTTTGGATGGCAAAAAATACTAATTCTGTAAATTAAAAAAAAGGAAAGTCGACCCACACGTAAGGAATCGCCTTCTTTCTTGAAGTTCCGTTGCCCAAAGTTGCAGCGAGTTGAAGTTGGTGATCTCTGTTGGCCGCGGCCGTTTTTGCACCCACGAAGAAAATGATTTTAAACTTATGAAATTTTTGGTGCGGTTTGACCCACAGGTTTTTCGCAAGTTAGGAACCAAAAAAGTCACGTGACCAAAAAACTAATGACTTTCACAAAATTATGCTATTCCCAAAAAGGTCAGCTGATTGTCAAAATTTCTAACTCCCATTTATTTAAAAAATAAATTAAAACAAAAAAATGGATTTCACCATAAAAATTATGATTTTTATAAAAAAAAAGGTTCAGACAAAAAAAATTTTCTTTTGCACTATTTTGCAGCACATTTATCTCCCTTCTTGATTCAACGGAATCAATTATCGGTTTTAAGCACATTTAATTAATAAAACAAAACGAAGGAATTCTCTGACAATTTCTTATTGGGTTGGCAAAGGGCACAGCTTGAACAGCGGTCTATCAAGCACACCTTTCGCGGTTTTAACTTGCACAATTCGCGGTATTTTATCAGGACTCTGATAGATTTTAGGGAGGTTATCGGGGATGTTCCACTTCTCCCGCTGCTGCAACGAGTGCAAGTATTCAACGTGCCAGCGGCGCCAAAAGTGTTGGTGCATTTGCTGCACTAATTGCCATCAGGTGAGCCGGTTCATTTTACAGTCTAGGTTTTCATCGGGTGGTGCGGTTAAGGATTCGAGAGTAAGGAAATTGCCTGGTATCAAAGGTAATAATTCATTTGGGTCTGGGCTGATGCTACACCGAGGTTGCGAATTAAGGATCGCCTCAATCTGGATTAAGAGTGTCATCAGCTCCTCAAGTCATAATTTGGTTACCAACGATTCTACACAGATGGGTTTTGGTGGACTTTACTCCGAACTCATGGACTCACCAAAATGTGGCCCAGCGGGCGGGTTAAAATTCCACTTGGCCAATGACTCGACAGCCTGACGACAATACGAAGTGAGGAGGTTATCAGCACCAGTCAGATTAGTTCCCTGGTCACTATAGATAGCAGCGCACCGACCCCGTCGTCTCACAAATCTACGAAGGGCTGCTAAGAAAGCATCAGCTGATAGGTCCGATACAGCCTTCAAGTGAATCGGCTTGGTAAGGCAGCAGACAAAGATACATCCATAAGCCTGCTGGCTTTTAGCACCTCGGCGTGATCTGAAACGGTCCCAGGATAGGTAGCTAGGTACTTACCTTTTCCTATCTTTATTTGTTGTCATTATGAAAAGCCTGCTTGAAAATCGTTTAATAAAAAAAAATATTTAAAACAACGGAAATAATTATATAAAAAAAGCCCAAAAACAATTACAAATAGTATATAACACTTTTGATTATTACCCTATATTTTTTCTGTCTCAGTTTTCCTTTATTTCTAATAAACGTAAGCGACAACGTATACCTCAAACAACAACATAATTTAATGATTGTAATACTGTCACTGTGTTTTTTTTGTATGTTTTCTAATTTATTTATGGATGTATCTATTTTATATATAAAAAAATTGTTTCTTGTTAACTCAAAAACAATTTAAATTTTTAAATTTTAACATTGTACTTTATATATATATATATATATATATATATATATATATATATATATATATTCCAATTTTACAATATTTGTCATCAAAATTGTATTTTAGTGCCCTGAGGATGAACCAATAAAGGACCGAAACGTCGGCATCAAGACCAAAAAGATTTCTGTGTTTTCTTGAGACCTCTTCCAACAAACTACCTCAACTAAATTTAAATTGGGTCGCAAACCATCACACTAAATTTTTTTTTCAGATTTTTTTATTTTCTTTTTAATGAAAATTATAATTTTTTTTTTACTTTTTTTTTCATAAAATATATTACAAACGAGGTATTCCAAAAATTTTTCCATCAAAATGGGATAAAAAGTTAAAATTTTTTTAAATATATATGGTTTTCCGCCATATTTTTTTTTTTAAACGAATTTATCAGAATGACAACAAGTCAAAACATGATGTACGGGATAACCTTAACAAAGTTAGCTTATCGGCACAAAGTTAGCACGACTTGCACACGAAAGTCGATTTGTCCATAGACTATATATATGTAGTGATATTTTTAATATAAGTGTGTCTCCTTTGGTATGTTGTCTCATTCTCTTTACAAAAATAACTCCTGTAACACATTGAATTTTTTGCTAAATAATTGCCAGTATACTAATCCAAATAACAAAGCACTCACCTAAAACATCAAACGAGACAACACGCAAGAACGCCTGCTTGGTATTGCATCGGCCGTCATCGATTTGAATTGCAAATTTCGATTATTTACTAGCCCGGTCAAGAAACATTAGCTCTTAACATAGGTCAGTACATTTTATGCAATATTATGAACTTTTTTAAGTAATACTTTTCTGTACCAGCTTGAAGTATTTATTTAATATGTAAATAATATAAAATCTACCAATTAATTTACTAGATTTATGATCTTACCTCATATGTCTGTCTCGTTTCTTGCGTCTTGGGTTTGTAAATAATTCCCACCATCTCATCAACTCCCTCCGACAAAAGTGTGGCTCCTTTCATTCGAGCAAAATCATATTGGGCTTCATCTCTTTTTTGACGCCTTAAATAATAACATTAAAAAAACTGATGACTTAAATCAATCATAAAAAATTCTGCAACATGGTCGAAAACATGTAGTTATAAAAAACCAAATTGTTTTAAGTTTTTTATAAAAAAAAATAAAACGGGGGCATTTTTCAGAAGGGAGATGTTTTTATGTCCCATTTCGACCAAAAAATTCTTTCTCGGTTATTATAAAATATGTGTTATTTTTAAAAATTCCATTCCAGGCGAAAAAATCTTTACCCATGTTTTTTCTTTTTGGCAAAAAAACACATTTTACCCAAGAGAATCACATTTAAAGTTTAGTACTCTAGAAAATCTCAAAGCAAGCCAAGAAGTTTGCGATAAATTAAATATATTATTGGAGCAAATTAACTGTCTGTCTGTATTTAACTGGGAAGGTATAGAAAGTATGTAATTACAAATTAACTCTTTTTTTCCTTTTTAGTTTTTCCTAAGTTCTCCTTAATTATTAATGATATCATTAAAAAGATGAATATAAGGCAACAAAATTTATTATCAACAATCAAAATTTTTAGAAAGGAATACATCCTTTTTGAAAAAAAGAAGTAGGACGCTAATATAACTACATTTCTGAAAAAAAATAAAAACCGTTTTTTCTGCTTAAAAGTATAAATATACAGATGATTATCTGAGAAGTTTCAGACAAAATATGTGTCGTGTTATACCAGTGGCGGTCCCAGCCATTTGAAAACGAGAGGGCGGTTTCGATACGAAAAAAAAACTAGAATAAAATCATAGCTTTTATGAGGAACATATCAATATATACAAACAAAGCTTAGTAACTACAAGCGCGGATTTGGCCTCAAATCTAAGGGGGGGGGGGTACTCAGATTTTAAGTTGTTTATTTCATACATTTTTTATTTTAAAAAATGTTTAAATGCGCTAATTGACTCAAATTAGACTAAAATCGTAAATATCAACGTATCGTAGCGCCGCATGCGAAAATTTTTAAGAAAATTGCACTGAAAAATGCAGTTTTTCATTTTAAATTAAAATAAAATTGTAAATATATCAATGGTTTCAAAGCGCAGCAGGCGAAAATTTTTAAAAAAGTGATACTACACAGAATTAAACTATTTTTAGTTATAGCGCCGCAATTTATGCCCTACTTTTGATTTTCTAAATATTTTCGTACCTACCTACCCCCCTGAAATCCGCGTTTGAGTAACTACGTATAATTATTATAAAAACATAGATAACAAGCAAACCACAAACATTTTTTAATCTCCTGAGGCAGGAGAAACTTCTTTCTGACGAAGCATTACTTACTGACAAACATCCAAGAATGTTTTTATCAACAGAAAAATATCGCCACATTTGTTCATTGCCTCGAAAACGTTATCATATGTTTTGATTTTAAACTTTTGCCTACTTGTGACCAATATTGTTTCCAAATACTGACTCTCCCAATAAAAGTTCAAGAATTTGTGTTTTGTATTAATCAAACAGTTTATAGTATTTGGAAACGACATTAGTTAATTTTGCCCTGATTTTGGCTTCACGTTGTATAAAACTTGGTATGAATATGTTCACGTCAAAAATACTTAGATCTCGTTAGTGAACCTTTATTTTATGTCCGAAATGATTTTGTCTAAAACTTGTTTATAAATTGAAACTCTATAATACTATTCTGTATTTCTAAATACTGTGGAGGGATTCTAGAATGTCTCTAAAGGAACGTTCTGCAATTTCTCGTTTTTTCTCCAAAGACTTTAGGGTTTTACCACCATATTAGAACTACAATATCTTTACTTTCTATATTTTAAATTTGGGTTTTAATCATTTTTCTTGGGTGTATCTACACTGTTCAGGGGTGTATTCAGACTTTTCCCATGGTGTACTAGGACATTTTCACAGTGTATCCAAGCTTTTCCAGAGTATATCCAGACTTTTCCAGGGGGTTTCCAGACTTTTCCAGAGTGTATCCAAACTTTTCCAGGGTCTTTCCACACTTTTCCAGAGTGTTTCCAGACTTTTCCAGGGTCTTTCCAGACTTTTCCAGAATATATCCAGACTTTTACAGGGTCTTTCCAGACTTTTACAGGGTCTTTCCAGAGTGTATCCAAACTTTTCCAGAGTCGTTCCAGGCTTTTCCAGGGTCTTTTCAGACTTTCCAGAGGTTATTCAGACTTTATCAGGGTCTTTCCAGACTTTTCCAGAGTCTTGCCAGACTTCTCCAGACTTTTACAGAGTATATCAGGACTTTTCGAGGGTCTTTCAAGATTCTTCCAGGGTCTTTTCAGACTTTTACAGAGTGTTTCCAGACTTTTCCAGGGTTTTTCCAGACTTTCCAGAGTGTATCCAGACTTTTCAAGGGTCTTTCCACTTTTCCAGAGTGTATCTAGACTTCCAGGGTCTTTCCAGACTTTTTCAGAGTGTATCCAGACTTTTCCAGATCATATCCAGACTTTTCTAGAGTATATTTTCCAGGATCTTTCCAGTTCCAGAGTGTTTCCAGACCTTTCCAGGGTCTTTCCAGACTTTTCCAGAGTATATCCAGACTTTTATAGAGTATATCCAGACTTGGCCTGGGTCTTTCCAGACTTTTCCAAGGTCTTTCCAGACTTTTCCAGAGTATATCCAGACTTTTATAGAATATATCCAGACTTTTCCAGGGTGTATTATTATTATTATTATTATTATTATTATTATTATTATTATTATTATGAAATTCTTTATTTTAGCAATACACAGTTAATCGAAGCAAACAAACATATAAAATAAACTAAATATATAAGAATAATGTAATACCTAACTTAAAAGTTTATACTCTGGAGTCAAAGATGGTATAAGTCAAGATTAAACCTAAAACTATCATACAAGCTATTATATATGTATAAATTAAAAAAAATCACTACTAAAACCAAATTAATAAAACATTAAACAATAAGTACAAGTAATAAAAACAAGACGTAAATAAATAAACAAACAATTTAAATATAAAATAAGTAAAACAATTTAAATATAAAACAAGTAAAACGAATCAATCAACAAATAAGATAAAACTAAACAAAAATCTCAAGTAAAATTAACAAATACATAATAAATAAATTAGTTGACTAGTTAATTTACATAAATATCACATTTTTGTAGCATAATGCCTTAAGCTTGGCTTTAAAAGTTTTGACAGAGGGTGCCAACTTAATTTCATCTGGCAATTGATTAAACAGGATAAATCCTTTATAAAACACAGAATTTTGAGCATTAACTGTATTTCTTTTTTCAATATAAAAAATGTCTGATATCTTGTGTTATAATTATATATTTGTTCATTATAAGTTATATAATTTTTAAGATATTCCGGTGCCCTCCTTTTTATTTTAAAATTAAAAACCAACGCAGAATACTCAAAAAAAGCTTTTACAGGGAGCCACTGTAAACATTCCAACATAGATTTTATGGAGGTATATCTTGTACAACCACGTATTATTCGCATGACTTTGCTGTTTCTGAATTCTTTCTATCTCATTTTGCTGAAGCATAAATAAAATTGTAGTATGTTACGTGCGGAATATGGAGCACATCTGGACATATAACTGATACTAAAGTTTATTTTGGACATTACATAATTAGCATGATCTTTAAATTCGAGTTTTCTATCTACTATAACCCCTAGATATTTTATTTTTCCCACCTGATCAATATTATTCTCTCCTATTTCAACTTCTTTAAAAGCCGACCACGGTCAATTGTTTCAAAGGCCCGTTTCAGATCCAAAAAACTGCCAATGTAATTAATCCTGAATCTTTGTTAGATTTCCACTGATCTATGACAAATTGTAATGCGGTTTCACAACTATGGGCCTTTCTGAATCCAGACTGCTGTTGAATTAATACATCATTCTCCTGGACAAATTCCAACATTTGGTTGTAAACACATTTTTCAATTATTTTCTCTATGGTTGCCAACATGTTCACTGGGCGTAGGTCACTTGCTTTAATAGATCCCTTTTTTTAGGGATTGGTATAATAGTTGAGATCTTTAAGGCCGAAGGAAAAGTTCCTTGCTCCAAAGAAGAATTTACAAGATTTATTAACGGGTCTTCAATTGAATCATATATACCTTTAATATCTTCTATGCTTATTCCATCAGGACTGCTTTTCTCTTGCAAAGAAAAAAACCAATTTTTTAAGAGATTCTCTATCCAGCAACCTAAACTCAGCAAACATATTGAAAGATTGAATCTCTAAATTATTATAATCAGCTGTTTCGGAATCTATACTTTGTACTACATCAGTTAAACTTTCAATAAAGTAATTATTAAGGGTATTTGGAATTACATTTTTACCAGAAATAATTATATTATTATGTTTTGCAGAAGTATTTGTTTTAATGTTCTCCACATTTGTACACTATTATTTTTATTGGAAACGATTTCCTGTTCATAATATTTTATTTTCTCCTCCCATATAACCTCAACAACATTATTTCTAGCTTTTTTATATAAATCTCTATTCTCTTGTGTTTTACTTAGTTTATACTCCCTGTATTACTTATCCCTAATTTCAACAGTCTCTTTAACTCTTTGGTTCCACTCTTTGGTTTAATTTGCTTTTTTGGTGCTACTTGATTAAATATATTAGTTGTTTTTATAAATGTTTTCAAATTTGACATTAATGTCATTAACATTATAATCCCAATTTTGGTTGTTTAGTTTTAGTTTCATTAACTCATAATTTATAGTTTTATCCCGACTCTCAATAATAATTAGTCTGTTACTAAGTTTAAGTTTGTCAATTTTCATTGAAATTATGTAATGGTCACCTATTCTTGGAGTTTTCATAACAAAATGTTTTAAGTTTTCAATGATAGTGATGACATAATCTATTAAACTTCCGCTTATAAAGACGTTACACTGTGCTCTTCTTCACTTATAGTAGGTCTTGTAACCTCGCTAACTACTTGGTTGAGACTATAATCACTTAAAAAGTTTTTAATATGCCTTGAATATGTAAAATCGTTAAATAAATTAATATTGAAATCTACAACAATAATGACCATTTCCCTGGAATCACAAATATTCTCAATGCACCATTCTTCAAAAAAATCCAAAAAATCAGAATCACTAGAACTAGGAGAGTGATAAACAACAACTAAAATTAAATTGTTTTCCTCAATTACAACTTTAACTCTCAACAACCAATAATTTCTGTTGTCAGTAACATTTTCAACATCCTTAATTTTTAAACAATTTCTGTAGTACAACTGCACACCCCCCGTATGTCGAGTTTTGCTATTAACTCTTATATTTGTATAACCATCAATATTTATTTCATTCTCAAGAATATCATCAGTTAAATGAGTTTCCGCAATACAAATAATTTTGGGCTTTTGTTCTAAAGTTAAAGAATGTATTTCATCATAGTGTGCTGTTGTATTACTCGAGTTAAGGTATTACCAAATTTGTCCTATTTTCCATAAAAAAGTATTCCCGCAAATAAGTGTTTACAATACCGGACATTTTTTGAAGGCCTCTAAAATTCAAATATTTTGAAAATTTTCTAACGCAATTTGATGAAAATCTATAAAAATCAAAATCGATAAAACCAATATTATTTGAAAAAAGACTTTTCTAGAGTGTACAGACTTTTCCAATACATTTTATATGTGCTATATATATATATATATATATATATAGATTCAGACTTTATTGTTTCTAAAAACATTTTATTTTACATGTGCTATAGATATATATATATATCCTCGTATACATAAGATTTTTGTCCATTAATCATACAATAACGGCTAAACCAATTTGTATGAAATTTGATAAGACAATAGGGTGTGACCTGGATCTTAACCTAAGCTACATTTTATTTAACATTTCGTTTCATAACTCGAGATATATGGCACAGAAAATTGAATTTTTGTAGTCAAAAATTTTGGCACCATTCAACTACAATTTTTAAAAGCTTTCCAAGGAGGTATCACCGAGGGGGTAATAACTGATCTAAAATTTGTACATGTATTGCGAGTAATGTCATGTTAATCTGGTAATAATGCCAAGGAATTTGTACATATATTGCCAGTAATGCCATGTTACTAGGAGAATGCTTAAAAACAATAGGGGTCTGCGCGTCAACAAAAGTAATCACTATTTAAAATTTTGTTATGATTTGAGTTAGAGTGGCTACAACGTAGGCGACAGACAGACAGACCGACAGACAGAGTGACAGTGTCTGGATTCGTGCTTATCACAATTCGGAATGTCAAAATTCATGGAGGATCATGAAAATCTCGAAGTGCCATTTTTTGATAATTACATTACTTCCCTTTAGCAAAGAAAGTAAACATTATTAAGACACTGTGTAATTAAGAATTTTGGTACTACTTACTTTACTTTACGTTCTTCTGCTTTTCCAGGTCGTGTTCTTTGTGCTCTGTCACCCATTTTGGTACTTGTCAGTTTACCAACCAAGGACATAACCTCACCAGTAGCTTCATCTCGGCTTCTTCTTTCAATAAGTCGCACATCAGCTTGAAGCACAAGATTGGAATTCTAAAACGAATTTGTAAATATTTTTATCAATAACAGGTTTCCCACCTTCCATTATTACTAAAACAGAAAAAGAGCAACAGTACCTTTTATAAATAAAAAATTATTACTGATAAATGAAAGTTATAGTTAAACTTACGTCCCTAAAGTTAGCAGTGCAATGATTTTATGATTGAAAAAATTAGTGCTAATTAAGAGCTAATTAAATGCCAAAGTCACCAAATATGGCCTTCACTGCTGTAACCTATTAAAGATAGCAGTGTACCCTACCACTTTTCTGGACCATTCTAGTACAAGTGCACTTGAGGGTTGGCTCAGTAATGTACTTTGGTTCATGCTGATGGCATTGTGTGACATTTTGAGGCAATTTAAATCATTATTTTGAGGCATTTCGGGGGCATTTAGAGGCATTCTATGCATTTTAAGGCAATTTATTGCATTCTGAGCATTTTTAACAGAAAAATCTGGTAAAAAATGCCCTTTGGTGTACACAAAATGATCACCAAGCCACCCTTTGGGTGCTCTGCTATATAGGTAACAGAAAGTAAAGAGCACAAAATTTGGTGACTTGATATTTAATTAGCACTCAAATAGCACTAATTTATTCCAATATCAAAAACCCCATAAACCTCTTTTTTCATGAAGTCAAATTGTACTGCATCTAAAGTTAGCAATGCACCATGTGGATTTTAAAAAATATGTGGAAAAAATAAGAATCTATAGAATATTTTATGGAAATGGTAGCACTTAATAAACATTTAATTTTCTTGACCATTTAAACTACCCTATCACTTTTCTGGACCATTCTAGCAAGCTGCATTGCTATCTTTAAGGGTAGCTATCAGTGCAGGTCATATCTCAAAAAGTACAAGAGCACAAAATTTGTTGACTTGGCATTTAATTAGCACCAAGTTGAATAATCAAGAATCTACTATACTGTGTTATCCCCAAACTTGTGTCCAAAATAATATCTTTATTATTATAGATATATCAAGTAGCTTTCACTAAAGCTTCAACTCGCATAAGTTGAAGACAAATTATCAAGCCTAAATCAAGTTTTATAATATGCAGGATTTTTTAGTTTCCTAGGTCGTATGTGTTTGAATTGCGATCTTTTAAATCTCAGTGGATATATGGGCACAATAGGCCAAATTGAGGCCCCAATGCCTTCAGTAGAGAGCTTACCACCAGTTTGAATAAATACATACATATTATAGATATGTCATTTTCCTTAATTTAAGAAAATATATGGTAATTATGCAGTATACAGTTTCCTGCCATTTTTGATTTTTTATGAAAAATTCTTTATGGGGGCACCTACTAGGGTCCCTAGGACACCAAATCCGGTGCGCCGTTTTTTTTTTAAGAGAAAAAAGGGTCCGGGGGGGGGGGGAGTTGTAATGTGTTTTTTTTATTGTTTTGGGTTGGGTTGGACTGTGTTGGATTGGATTGTTTTAGTGCTAAAAATTTAAAAAAAAAAAAAAAAGTAAAAAAAAAAAATGGTAATTATGCAGTATACGGTTTTCTGCCATTTTTGATTTTTTTGAAAAATTCTTTATGGGGGCACCTTCTAGGGTCCCTAGGACCCCAATTCCGTCTGCGCCGGTTGGTTTTTTTTTTGTTTTTTTTTTAATTTTTTTTTACTAAAACAAACCAAACCAACACAGTCCAACCCAACCTAATCCAAACCAACCCAAAACAATTAAAAAAACACATTACAACCCCCCCTGGGCACCCTTTTTTCTTGTAAAAAAAAAATCGGGCACAGGCAGATTTGGGGTCCTAGGGACCCTAGAAGGGAAGAATTTTTCAAAAAAAAAATCAAAAATGGCAGAAAACCGTATACTGCATAATTACCAAAAAAACAACCGGCGCAGGCAGATTTGGGGTCCTAGGGACCCTAGTAGGTGCGCACATAAAGAATTTTTCATAAAAAAATCAAAAATGGCAGAAAACCGTATACTGCATAATTACCAAATATATAAAAACATAACGTGGCCAAATATGGGTTAAAGGCACGTTTATATTGTTATAACACCTACACAAAAACAATAAAACTTACGGCTTTGTACTCGTACTGAAGCTGCCTTGCCGCAGCATCCGCCATGACTGATCTTTCTTTGTAGTTAGTAAGATAAAACAAAGTTTTTTTTTGCTTTTCTACAAAATTTTCTAGCCCAAAGTGAAATTTGTAAGCGAAATGAAAAACAAACGTAAGTCAAAAGCAAGCCGAAGAGGTTAGGACTATTGGTGGTTAGGCATGGATACGGTGCAGTCATGTTGTGCAGTCCATAGAGAAAGTGTGCAATCGGTGCAGTGCTACTATGGTACTACTCGTTTTCAAGCGCACTGCCTCCTTAAATCAAAAAAGCCTTTTACGTCCATAAAAATCAGAGGGGAAAAGAACGATTTTCGAGGAGTGTGCATCCAAGTTTTAGCAAACACCACGAGTGCTACTCTTAAAGTTCAAATTTGGTCACCATTATAAACCAACAAACCTTTATTTGGTTCTGTTGCTTGCTACAAACTTGTGACCTTTTTTTCAGTTTTTGTAACGTTTTTCTTTAGTTTTTACCTAATTTTTTGTTGTCGAACGAAAGAGACAATAAGGTCGACAGCTTTTTCTTTTTCTTGTTTACTGTATGGACTTCGGGCGTCCAGGTCCCAGTATCCAACTCAAGTAGCACACGTTGTCCGCTTAGGACTAACGACGTCTTTAGGACGTCCTGGGAGGTCCAATGTTACAAATTAATTAGTCCACAGGACGTATGACAAAGGCGTCTCTGGGACGTACACAAATACTTCTACAGCACATATTCATTTATTTTGATATAATTTACATTCACGATCTACAGCACATATTCAGAAACGGCTTTTGTCGGACGTCCTGTGAACTAATGTTTTTGTAACATCGGAACTCCCAGGGACGTCCTATAGACGTCGTAGGTCCCGAAACGGACGTCCTGAGGACGTCGAATGTCCGGTCGTGAACGTCCCACGGACGTTTTAGGGACAGATGTGTGCTACTTGGGAATAGTTAAGTAGACAGCTCTTTGCACTTAATAAAATTGTCGCTCAACAAATGAAAAAAAACGTTCCGGGAATTAATAGAGATTCTCTTTTGCTGCATCAACGTGCAATGATTATTTCTCTATTATTTATATATATATATAAGCTAGAAGAGAGCAAAGATAAACTTGGAGCACATCAGCGCAAACAATTTTTTGGAAGCCAGCTGGCGGCTCAACAACTTGGGGCGCCGCGGCATGTATACCGCCCATGACCCCTTTGGCACGTATCGGCCGACATGCGGGTGGGCTCGAGTATTTTACATATAACTTTTAAAAAAAAGTATTGGACGCAACCGGGATCCGAACCTGCGCGCCCCGGGTGAGAGTCTCATACGCTACCACTACGCTACGAGCCTTCTATATCAAATCTGTCTTTTAACTTCAACCGTTGCGAACCATAAAAATATGATTTTCTACGTTGCGAACCCGCCGCGAGAAAGTTTGCGTAGAGTTGGCGCCTACAAAGCGATAAAACGCTTAATAGGGTCAGGCGATTTTCAACAAGCAAAGAATGTACTCGTTAGAAAGCGCATTTTGGTGGCGTTTAACTAACCTCGAATTGAATTCGAATTAGCGAGCGCCAAATACGTTCCATAATACAGAACGATTTTAGCGGCTGCATTGCAAGTGCTTATACGTCACGTCATAAATCCTCCGGTATCACTTAGCGGTCGACTGTTTACCGCCACCTCTTGCGTTGCTGGGTTAAGATTATATAAGAATTTGTTCATAAATTATGTCACACTTTTTTAGGCCATCTTTGACCCTCCTTACCTCATTTCCTCCAAACAAAATCGTCAGTATAAAATTGGGCCAACACATTGCTGATGTCCCACAAACCGTTTTTTCATAAGACGTAATGCTAACTTAAATCAAAAGTTTCGCAAAGTGGAAAAAGACGCAGATTAAGCAAAGTGATTTTTTATAGAGTAAACCTCTCTTAATCTGTGAAAAACAAGCATTTTGTCGAAATTTTAACAATAATCTCAAAATTTGCAATTAAACGTGGAAATGTTCCTCTAACTGTATCTCTTTAAACCGATATGGTTCGATCTTCAGGCTGATCTGAGAGAGACAATGCCTAACCACACTGTGCAAGTGCGAGAGAGATAAAAATACATGACATTGCCTCTTTAAACTGCGAATTTTGAGTTTATTTTTAACATTTCGGGAAAAGGCTCATTTCTTCTCGATTCAGAAAGGATTACTCTATAAAATAGTCCCTTTGTTTAATCTGAATCTTTTTCCACTTTCCCAAAATTTACATTTTTATAAGCATTATATCTTATGGAAAATTGCTTTCATTAATGACTGACTTTGACAATTTGTTAGACAGCCCTATTGGATGTGTATTTTATATCTATGTATAGTGAAACAATTCAGACCGAAGGACCGGGTTAAGAAGAAAATTTTTTGCTAAAAAATTTTAAATTAAAATCAAAAATCTGTCACATCTTTTTTGAACGAAACCTAAAGCTCCTTTCGGGTTTTATACAAATTTCAAACCAACTAAAAGAAAACATTTTTCTATAAAAACCAAAGCTCACATGTGCGGAGAAACAATAACGAAAGTAGAGGCCAACCGATCATTATGCTTCTTGGTGAACGGTGTTGCTTGGTGCTACCCCAAATCTGAAATGCGTTGATCTTGTTTTTCGAACGGGCTACACCAAGTCCGAGAAAGACAAAATTAGTTGTTTTATTGTTAAACTTAAAAATGGGAAATTTCGTTAACCGGCGCTCCAACCGGTTACGCCAAATTCGAGATGCATTGATCTTGTTATTGATTTGCGCTTTTTAAGGGCGCGCAAATCAATACCTTGTTTGTCTAACGGGCTAACCCAAGTCCGAAAAACACAATATATAAGGCAAATTTTTCATGACCCTAACCACTCTGTGGTTTTTTAGGATAATGACGTCAGGAATGACGTCACGGTTAACTTACTGGTTAACAGCTGATTTGGTTGACAAATACAGTATACCAATTTACGTTCTGTGGTTTTATCTTCTTCTAACCTCACTTTTATGTAAATAAAAGGTTGGACATACCAGAACTACTACTAGTTACTACTATATGGTGCTGCCTTACCCACCTAGAGACAGTTATGCAAATATGTCAAAAATGCATACCCACATAGACTCTAGACCTACCTAGGTTCCCTATTAAAATTTAGAAGTAAAATTTCAACAGCATTTAGAGGGACGTGGGCCAGAAAAAAAAACAGAGAGACCAGAAACGAGTAAAAAAATTAGGTAATTATGCAGTATACGGTTTTCTGCCATTTTTAATTTTTTATGAAAAATTCTTTATAGAGGCATTTACTAGGGTCCCTAAGACCCCAAATCCGACGACGCCGGTTTTTTTTTAAGAGAAAAAAGGGTGCTGGGGGGGTTGTAATGTGTTTCTTGATTGTTTTGGGTTGGGCTGTGTTGGATTGGGTTGTTTTAGTGAAAAAAAATTAAAAAAAAAAACAAAAAAGTTTCAAAAAACAACCGGCGCCGGTGGATTTGGAGTCCTATGGACCCTAGTAATTTGTCGACATTTTAACGATGCCAAAGGCGACTTTACGTTGTGTGAAAACGCGGTATAATCGTTCTAGCAACTCGCTTTTGCACCAATTTGGCGGAGATTTTTTGAGTCTTGTTGACGTTGCCTGCGACTAGAGTCGCGTTCCTACACCGTCGCCGAAGCGACTACGACTGAAGTGCCCTTTGGATAATATTTTTATTAATATAATTGATTTGAAATCAAGACTTCCACGTCTCTGCAACCACAAATGGACTAATTTCCAAACACCATCTATCAATAATTATAAAATACGTAGCTAGGTAACATTCAGTTAATTTATTACATTAAAGTAATTTTTTAAAGGTTCCCACTAACTAAATTTAACAACAAACCTTAGTTTTCCGTCAAAAATTGACATTTTAGCTTTAAGAAATAAGGGGGGCCTTCAATCCTTCTTACTTTTTTGCTAAATAATTTTTTTATTTAAATACTGAAAAAAGAATACTTAAAAATTTCCAAAATTAACTAAAAATCATCAAACTCCAGCAAAAAACAAGATTCTTTTAACGATTTACACAAATGGTGTAGCGGCGCAAATCAGGAAAAGAAAACAGTATGGCGGCAATAATCATTTCTTGATTTACTGAAAACCTAACCATTTTGCGACTAAAGAGGTCCCTCTATAGTTGTCTTATATTTTGAAATTGGCCGAAAGTGCTAATAGCTTTTTCCTTTTGCTGCAACAATTTGCACTAAATATATCTATCCTTTATATTTATACAAGCCAGAAAAGGACATAGATACATTTAGTGCACACCAGTGCATCAAAAGAAGAACCCCACAAATTAATTTCAAGGTAGTCTGATTCTTCGTTACTTGGTATCTACAGTCGGTCAGGGACATAGAAACCCATTATATGTTTATGGTCAGGGACCATAGCCTGACTCTGGGTCACTTGGGGGCGTTATATAGTTTGTAGGCAGAAAAACAAATCAAACAATTATAGCTGCTAACAAAATTACGTCGCGATTTTTGATTGTGTGACGTCACAAACGTTTAAGGGTGTGTCCCCTACATGATCGGTCAATTATCTAACATCATTTTATTCTAATTTTAACCCCTCTTTCCTTCATCGTAATACTTTTGCAAATTGTGCAACACTTAATGAATATGGAAGACCCCCCTAAAAATATAAATAATTAATTTTTTATTGTTTTTTTACATTATTTTTGGAGTAACGGCCCTTAGTTTATATTTCAAGATAGTTTGACTTTCAAGATAGTTTGACTACTGGTCACTTGGAAACTGATTTTTTGAATTTATGTCTCCCTGACCATTTTTTTGTGCCTCTAATATACCTCTAGTAGACCAACTATGTTGACGTTGAGTAAACGGCCAGGAAACGTTAAACTAGGGTATACAAATTAACCCTAGTTAATTAACAACCTTATGGCGTCGTTGTTTCGTCGTTCGTTGCGGTCGTTGAAAACCCCACAATATTCCAGTAAAAATAAAAGTTGTTAGAGGGAGGCCAAATTTACCCTAGTTAATAACAACGGTGTGGCGTCGTTTTCTTGTCCATCATAGCGGCCGTTGCACAAATGACTAGTTTTTGTACTTTATGCAACGTTAATTTTAGTGTATTTCGTAGTTATGGCAACTAAGACAACTAAAAATTGTTACTTGGGTATGCTTTACAGATTTTTACTGTGGCAATTTCCCTTGAAAAATAAAACAACACCATCAGTCTTTCGACAATTCATAGTTATTTAAACACTCGTATACATCTTTAGGCACACTGCAATTGCATTTTTTAAATAGGTATGTATTAAAAGCAATCCAAGTGTACCATGATATATGCTACTTAACAAAATTTACGAATAATGCCGGGCAACAGGAAAATTATAAGATACGTAGGTAAAGTACCTTTTCTTATATTTTCAAACACCAATGGGTCATCTGTTTTGATAATAAAAAGTTCTTTGTTAACGACCACTGCATACTCCAGCATTATTACTTACAACCACATAAATCTGTATACCTATTGATGTGAAAGAATCAGAGATACGAAGAAGGGCAAACCCCCACTTATAAAATCGGCGTTAGAATTCCAGATAAGGGTCAACGTCGAACGGTAACGTCGGGTTTATAAATGGTGGGTAAAATGCGAAAAAAATATATTAAGGACTCTTAGATATATAACTTTTTTTTTGTCGGATTTCTAAAATTTTCGATGGCCCGTGGTTCACTTTAAAGAATAATTTATAAATACAATGAAAATGCACAAAAAATGTATTTTCAAACTGCAAAAATTTATCAACCAACACAGACCTCACCAAGCGAAGACCCCCTAATTTCATTCATTAAACTACAATCACAAACCAACTGAAATAGGTAGTTTGCCAGGTTAGCCACTCACAAAAATGGCATGGTTTATGGTTTAGTTAAGTATGACGTCACACATGATGCGCCTTTTCAAATACAATTGATTGTGGTTTGAAAACCACACATGCGAAAATTTTTTTGTTTTGGATAACCATAACCATGGTATAAGTAGTTTACTATGAAAAATTTGCCTATAGTTGTTTTCTTGTTAAACTTAAAAAGGGAAAAGTTCGTTAACCGACGCTCCAACGGGTTACCCCAAATTCGAGATGCGTTGATCTTGTTTTTCGAACGGGCTATATCAAGGAATCGATTACCAATGAATGATCTTAATTTCTATTTGGTGAAAGAAAGAAAAAATGAATTATATTTTCTTATACACAAAAAGTTATAATAAAAGATACAAGCAAAAAATAGATTTTGCATCAATCATTTAAACAAAAAAAAAAAGAAAAATCCGAAAAGGTAATTTAATTGGTCAAGCCTTCATGCAATTTTTAAATGGCTGTCAAAAATTAGCTGCTATCTTTGTGTCATCATCGACAATCCGGTCAGCTTTGCGCGTGCACCATGCAAGCTCGGCAGCTTCTGAGCTTTCTTATTGGGCGAAACGAGGGATGTGAACGTTCCCGTGCGACCTTTATTACGATATTCAAATATAGGCTCCCTGGGGGCTTATTCTTGAATTTCATAGGAAAGGTCGCACGAGAACGTTCACATTCTTCGTTTCGACCAATAACCTAGTCCGGGGGCAGGTGTATGAAAGTGTAGGAAACTTCCTTCGATACACGGCAATCGGGTGAGGTTTGGTCGTGGTCGGATAGGTTTCGGATAACTCGTGATCGCTTCAAAGCCTATTATTGGTCGATATCAGAGAGAGGACCGTTCCCGTGCGATCTTTCCTACGAAATTCAAGAATCAGCCCCCTGGGGCCTAATTCTTGAATTTCAATAGAAGGAACGATCTCTCAAGTGAAGGGATCAATCCCGGGGAATGATCCCATCCCCCAAAAAAACATGATTTTTCTTGGAACATCTTCTTAATTTTAGATCTAAAAAGATAGAAGTTACGCGCATTCATGTCTGAGAAATGGGATCGATCCCCGCTCAAGAATACGAACTGCGTTCGACGTGGGATCATTCGACACAAAACTATGTCGTTCTCTGCTCAAGAATTCAGGCCCTGGGATCACCAACCACCCAATACCCTCTCCAGATAGGCCGATCAACTCGTACCGATTTAGTGTCCTTTTCTCCACCTTCGCCGCCATTTTCACTCAAAAGTGACAGATAATCCATTAGTTTTCTGTCAAAATGGCGGCGAAGGTGGAGAAAAGGACACTAAAACGATAAGAGCTGATCGGCCTATGTGGAGAGGGTATTGCACCACCCGACAGAACGTCCGAAATTCAAGAATCGACACAATTGCCAAATCGAACACGCAAATCTTTTTCCCATTGTTCCGGGAGCGCTCTAGATCAAGTTTCGATCAATATTCGAAAACGCTATAATTCCGCCTTCAAGTCAGTGATTTTTGTTCTGTGTTTGTTTTTCTCATAAGTAAACAAAAAAAAAAAAATGTGAAATTAAAATGACTACAATAAGGGTGGTTTATCCAAATCATCTTTTTGCAAGAGTGCATAAATTTACAAAAACCTCCTACAGTAGTTATAGAAATTTTTTTTGTATTTTGCTCCTTGTATCAGTGTTAATTACAATCAGTTTACCCTTTATAAACTTTTCTAGTGATGTATCAAAGCATTTTGAAAGGGTTAAACTTGATAATTTAAAAAAGGTAAGGAGCAGCTATTTTAGTAGGGTCACCAGATGTAGGGTTGCCTTATTTTTATGGGAGTGTCTAAGGAGCCGACAATTTGGCTGAATAGTTGTGAAGCTAAAGAGCCAACAGTAATTATTTATTATATGTGTTTAATATAGTTTGAGATCATCTGCGAAAAGCAGTACTAATGATTGGAGAGTTAGGCAGATACCATTTATAAAAAGGTTAAATAAAAGTGGTGAACAATGACCTCCTTAAGATTAGTTTAACAAATCGTAAGTGACCATCTCTATAGAAAAACTACACTTAACAAAGGTTAAAATGTATATTATAACTTCAATTTTTTCATATAAATGATTTTACAAAAAGATATATTTAATGGTATTATTTTTGGTTTTACATTGTAATTACAGTTTAAAAACTTATTTTTTAGAAATGAAACCGTGTATCTCCAGAATATTTCCTATTTACGTAAGAAAATCATTAAACACAGTAATTACAGCATGGATTCTTTAAACGGAATGGTGCTTCTAGCGGGTTAGATTTGGTTGATTAAGAAAATCCAAAAACAGTCGAGATTTTTAATTTCCTTTAGTTACCTAATTAATTAATTTTTTATGTCATTTTGTTTATGAAGTATGGCAAAAAAATATATATTTTTTTTAAATAGGACAGCCTGTATATTTTGCAACTTTTGAGATCTGCAAAAAACTTTTCAGCAAGACTACACAGTAGGATCTATCTTTTACGATAATCAAGATATTTTTATCTAAATCTTTATGGAAAACTTCGATACTCATTCACATATCCCCCGTAAAACAGGTCATAGACAATAATTCCATGCAAGTTTAAATGCCTCTATCTTGGAAACCATAAGAAATAGAATATTAGTGTGTGGTATTGTCAAAAAGATAATTTTTTTTAGAATTCAAAAATGTCAAACTATACAGGGTGTCCTATTAAAAAAATATATTTTTTGGCCATACCTCGTAAACAAAATTTATTTTTATTTATTTATTTATTTAATATATGGGATATCCCCATTAAATATTACAAAATAACAAAGTATAAATAGTTAGGTTCCAAGTAACTCATAGCTCAAGAAAATTTAAGTAATAAATATACCAAAAACTAAAAATAAACTATGAAAGTGTAAACCAAAATACAATTCAAAAATAAGTAGCTATTAGTAACTACTTAAGTTAAAAGAAAAATTAACAAATTATAAAGAAAAATATAAAACATAAATATAAAGAAGAATATAACAACTTATTAAAGCTAAATGGTTTTATTTTAATGTAATGTAATCGATCTTGTTAATTGGCATATTTTTATATTAAATAAATCAATATTATCGCAATTATTTAAAAGGCACATAGATATGGGATATTAAATTTTATCTGTTTCAACAGGTCAGTGCAGTCTATCAGTCCATGTATGATTTTAAATATAAAAATAGCACCAGAAACATCCCGACAAATCTTGAGTGAAGGTAATGGCATCTGTTCTTCAAGACGCGAGTAATCATGGTCTTCAATAAGAATACCAGTTCGGAAAGTGCAATGCCTTAAAAATTTATGTTGTATTCTCTCAAGAGTATTGATATGAGACTGGTAGTAGGGAGACCACATAACTGAACAATATTCCAACAAGGACCGTACCAAACTACAGTAAACTAGCCTAGTGGCATCAACAGAAAAGTATTTACAGTTTCTTGTAACAAATCCTAGTATTTTAGCTGCTTTTATAGAAATTAAGTTAATGTGTTCAATGAATGTCAATTTTTCATCTAGTATGACACCAAGATCCCTAATAGAAGACACATAATTAAGTGGACTATTGTTTATAAAATACCTTGTATTAATCCTGTTAATCTTACGAGAGAAACTGATGAAGCAACACTTTTTGACATTCAATTGAAGTTTATTTTGGTTACACCAATCTGACAAGCGGTCTAGATCTTCCTGCAACAGAACCTGATCTACTAAGCTAAGGACAACTCTCCAAAATTTTAGGTCATCAGCCAACAATAAACATTTACTGTTATGAAAACACTTAACTATATCATTTACAAAGATTTTAAATAAAATAGGTGACATGTGCCTGCCCTGGGCCACACCAGAGCTAACAATAATGGATTCAGATAAATGATTACCAATCTTGACCCTTTGATTACGACCTGAAGAAAAACTTTTTATCCACTTGACAAAACTTACATGAAAGCCAAACGCTATTAATTTATTTAAAAGAATTTGGTGATCTACACGATCAAACGCTTTGGAAAAATCCGTGTATATTGCGTCAACCTGGTTTCTACCTTCCATTTCATGTAAAATGTCAGACTGGAAGCAAACTAGATTTGTTATGGTGGATTTATGTTTGCAGAAGCCATGTTGTGCTTCAGTTATTAAGCCTTTACAGAGCCAAGATACTTGCTTATCCACTAAACAATCAAAAAGCTTAGGTATGGTAGACTGAATGCATACACTGCGATAATTTTCAATATTGTCTTTAGAACCATTTTTAAAAACAGGTACAACATAACTCGTCTTCCAGATCTCTGGATACATAGAAGTCTCTAAAAATGACAAGATAACATGATTAAAGATAATTAAAAATCTCAGTTGACGTGTTTTTAGATTTTTTTGTAAAACCAAATTTTAACCCGCTAAAAGCACCGTTCCATTTAAATAATCCACCCTGTATAATAACCCGAAATATTCTAATACTACAATTTTAGTACACAAACTAACGGAACACAAAGCTTTAAAGAGTTTTTAGCTTCTTCTGTAACATTTACAATTTTGGAGTTACGAGAATGACTAGCTATTTGGAATAACAATAAATTTACAATTTACTCACCTTCTTTTAAAGTCCTCCAAGTGTGGGTATCACTTTAACAATATAATAAGGGTACCGTTTATTTATTTCTAAAAGAACAATACTCACTGTCCCAACAAAAGCAAGCTATTTTAGAGGTTATATTTATCTGTCAAGTGTCAAAATGCTAGATTGCACGGCAAAGTAGGTGTTAAATCAATTTGACGTATGTACTTCACTGTTAAGTAAATATGTCGCATGTACGCTATGTTAGGTTTATTTGTCGTATTTGAACTGCAAATACGACATATATACCTAAAAATATGCAGTTTGGACAATTTTGCTTAACAAAGTGAGCATAATTTAACATACGACAAAGAAATAATATAGTTTATTGGCCAGTAATAAATGTTTTACGACATTTTGATCTAAGAAATAGATGTAAAACTTTGATATGATGTGAAATACCAGAAAATCTCAAAATTGCCAAAAGGTGCAGATACAACTCTTATGCTTAACAGGGCAGTACAGTGCTCTCTTGGGGAAACACCTGCAATGAATGTGATTCCACGTTTTTGTAATTTAAATACAGAATCAAAAAGATATTGGCCACAGCAACCCCAGAAGGGTAAACCATAGGCAAGATGAGACTGAATAGCACCAAAATAGACAATCTTTGCAGTTGGAACTCCAAGGTTACTAGCCACCACTCTTACACATAACAGCCAGAAGCAATGTTTTTATTTAGGGTCATAATATGGCTTTGAAATTTAAGATCTGAGTTAATTTGGAGTCCCAGAAACTTCGTACTCTCCAAACTTTTGATTTGAAAGTCTTCACAAATGATGTCATTAACATTACAACGAAAACCTATGATTTGGGTCCAAAACTGAACCCTGGGGAATACCATACTGGACCGACTATTTTCTAGAGCAATCCCTGCTCGCGAATACGCTTTGACTGCGGTCCGACAGGTAGGATTGGAGAACCAATAGCGCAACTTGCTTGTTTTACCCTTTTATACTTCCAGTTTTGCAGTTTTAAACCAAAATAAAAAAAACTGAGCCACAAAGTGTTAAAAACATTGCATGTTCTTGACCATTTATAAAAAATATAATGTGAGATCTTGTATAAGCATGGTTTTGTCGATGTGTACCAAGTATTCAGACAATAAAGCTACTTTTGATTTGATTTGATTTGATTTGATTTGTTAAAATAGCTTGCTCATTCACCATTATTGTACAAGCTGTGCTTGTAAATTACGCTTGCTTAACACGGCTTGGTTAAGCAGCGGGACAGTTTGTATTGTTTACTGCCAGAGAGCAGCCTGACTCTCTGTTATGGCCAAGAAGGCTTGGGCACAGTAAATGTTTGAGTAATGCAACTTTTCGATGTAGGTTAAATACTGATTTATTTCGAATCTTACATTTCTTTTTATATAAATTTCTTAAAAAATAATCGTGACAGAAACTCAAAATATATAAAACAATACAAACGTGGTAACTTAATAAACTTATGATATTTTTGTAATAAATCGTGTCTAAAGCTCAAATTATATAAAACATGTGAACGTGATTAATAAAATACATATAAACTTAAATAATAAATGTAAATGTATGGTATTCGGATATTTCCATAATATCTAATTTGTAAATATGAGATGTCGGTCAATTTATATTATTGAAGGTAAATTTATGTTTAATTGTTCTTGTACAATATAGGGGTGGTTTAACGAAAACCACGGTGTACCAAACGACAATTTTAAATTACACAAGAAAATTAAATAGGGCCCAATATTTACGCTAGACTCACCTGATGTCTCTTCAGTCCTAGTTTCCCTGGCCAGGGCTGATGATGCGTGATATTGGGGTTCTTTGGGGGTGAAATTCTTATGGCAAACTCCACCAAGACACTTGCGTGCGGTTCTTCACACAGATTTTAACCGAATGCTGTGATTCGTGTTTTTAAGTTGGCCACCTATGCTTTGGCTCACTGGCCATATGGTAGCTAACGCAATATTGGGCTTTGGACATAAAACTGTAAATTAAGGCTAATGGAAAAAGATACCCAATATTGAACATTCCGACCTCCTCAAAATTAAATAGTTAATTTTGACACTAACTCTAGCGTTAAATTTTGAAAATAGAAAAAAAGAAAAAAAATAAACAAAATTCCAATTTTGAAAAAACCCAAAAAATGACTCATATCAAAGGCCACAGAATTAAAAAGAGAGAAAAAATTCTAACACAGTCACATTACACAAATAAGAGTAAGCCACCTTTTACTTGTTTGGCAGTGGGCATAATTTGACCACTGGGCGATCAAATATGCTTTTTGAAGTTTTAACCTGAGCTACACGAGCATGACCGTCAGGACTTGAATACACCTTTAAAACGCGCCCCAGTAACCACTTTAATGGGGGTAAGTTTTCATCGCGAATTAAAACCAAGCTACCGACCTCTAAAGGAGCACCGGAGGTATTAGCCTTATGCCGTTGCTGTAGCGTGCTCAAATATTCAGTGTGCCACCTCGACCAGAAATGCTGCTGCAACTGCTGCACCAATTGTCAACGGGTAAGCCTGCCAACCTTCTCAGTAATCAAGTCTTCATCGGGAGGCGCAGTAAGGGGGGCTTGTGTCAAGAAGTGACCTGGGGTCAAACTCTCTAGGTCATTAGGATCACTACTAACACTGCACAACGGTCTAGAATTTAATAAAGCTTCAATCTGACACAATACAGTTGCGAGCTCTTCATAAGTCAAAATCTGTAACCCTATTACCCGAAACAGGTGTGACTTGACCGCCTTCACGCCAGCCTCCCAGAGGCCACCAAAATTAGGCGTGGAAGGTGGATTGAGGTGAAAACTGATGGTACATTGATCAGCAGCCTGCTGGACATATTTAAGAAGAATGGTGTCCGTACCCTTGAAGTTTGAGCCTTGGTCACAATACAAGTCGGTGCAACGACCTCGACGAGCAACAAACCTTCTCAAAGTCGCCAGAAAAGCTTCTGATGTCATATCAGATACCACCTCCAAATGTAAGGCCTTTGTGGCCATACAAACAAAAATACAGATATATGCCTTTTGGCTAACTACACCCCGCCTTTTCCCCAGGGTAATATTTATTGGTCCAGCCAAATCTGTGCCAGTATGCAAGAAGGGTTTGATTTGCGACACTCGCACCTTAGGCAAATCCCCTTGAAAAGGCTGAATATTTTTTGGGGACATTCTAAAACACCGATAGCATTTCGAGAGTGTATGCCGGATGGCCCTTCTGGCTGACAAAATCCAGAATTGTTGACATATTAGGAACAATAAAGTTTGAAGACCTGGGTGACAGTTCCTAGAATGAACATCTTCAATCAATAATTTTGTAAATCTATGTTCTCTAGGCAAAAGCATAGGATGTTTGGCATCATAATCCAAGGCAGATTTCCTTATACGACCACCAACACGAATGACTCCCATCTTGTCAAGAAGAGGAGCCAAATTTTGGATTGGCTTAGGACAAGGAGACCCTTGTCTTAATTTTTGCAAGATGTCAGAGAAAACTTCGCCTTGTACAAATTTGACAATTAAAATGAGCGAGTGGTAAAGGTCCTTATAGGAAATACTTTCCTTGATTATCACCTTAGTTTTCAGGAAGTCTATAAAGCGCAAATAACACACGATAAAGCGCTGAATCTTTGGCAAACTGGAATATCTATCAAACAACAAAGATATAACATTTTTAGGGTGTTGAACAGTCAATAAGATCACCTTTTTTGCTTCACTTTCCACATCAGAAAGCTTGGGATTTGGATCGGGAGATTTAGGCCAATTTTCTCGACTCAATTTCAACCAGGAAGGTCCACAAAACCACATAGGATCAGTCAATAATTGGTCAGCAAACAAACCACGAGACAACACATCAGCCGGATTAGAAATCTCTTCCACATGAAACCAAGAACTTGGGGGCAATTTGGACTGAATGTGCGCCACACGATTTGCCACAAATGTCCTCCACTTGTGAGATGGTGACTTTATCCAACGCAAAGAAACTGCCGAATCGGTATAAGCAAAGACATCCTTAATATTAAGGTCAATATAAGAATTTAACACAAATTCAACCAAGTCTGCCAAAACAACTGCAGAACACAACTCTAAACGTGGGATTGACACTGTTTTCAGAGGAGCAACTCTATTTTTACTGCACAATAAATTGACACAAACTTCACCAGAAAGCGTAGTTGACCTCATAAAAATAACGGCTCCATAGCCTACCTGCGAAGCATCACAAAATGCATGAAGTTGTAGCTCAGCTAGAGGGTCCAAGACCACTTGTCTTGGAATAGAGAATGACGAAAGGTCAGTAAGACCGGAGGCAAAACGTTGCCAATCTGACACTATATCACTAGGAGGGGTTTCATCCCAACCAACACCTTGGGCCCACAATCTTTGCATTAAAATCTTTGCCACTAGAATTGTGGGTGATACAAAACCAAGAGGATCATACACCTTTGTAAGTTCTGACAAAATATATCGCTTGGTACAAGGTACGTTGATGGACTGTATTTTATAGGAAAATAAATCTTGAGTAGGACACCACTGTAAACCTAATATTTTTAACCCAGCAGAATCCTTTTCACTAAAAGAAATGGGTTGTTGATGAGTCTCAGGCACTGAATCAAGTAATCTAGGTTCGTTACTTGCCCATTTTTTAAGTTCAAAACATCCCTTGGACAATAAACATTCAAGCTCATTTTTCAGACTACTCGCTTCTTCAAGACAAGAAGCAGAACCAATGGCATCATCAATATAGGTCATTGACCTCAATATTTTTGCTGCTCTAGGAAACTGATCATTATAGTCATCAGCTAACTGAAGTAGAGTTCTAATACACAAATAAGGACTACTACTCACCCCATAGGTAATAGTATTTAAAGTGTATTCTTGGATAGGCTGTGAAGAATCAAAACGCCACAATATGCGTTGGAAGTCACGTTGATGTTCTGCAATTAAGATTTGCCTATATGCTTGCCTTATATCGCATGAGAAAACCACTGAGTGAACTCTAAACTTAAGGAGAAGGGTTGCAATATTTGGTTGAAATTTAGGTCCAATTAATAAGCAGCTATTTAGGGAAACATTTTTATCAGTTTTACTTGAAGCGTCAAACACTACACGCAATTTAAAAGAGGGGGGCCTACCTTCGCAAGGAGTTGTGCTGCCTTTGACCACATAATGATGAGGTATAAAATAAGTTAAACCATTATTTTTAACAGATTTGGCCAAAGACATATGCCCTTGTTCTAGATAATCTCTTATAAACTCATGATAAGCTTCTTTTAAAACAACATCCCTATTTAATCTCGACTCTAGGTAGTTATACCTTTTTAGTGCGCCTTTATATGAATCACCTAAATCCACAGAATCAAAACGAAAAGGGTAACTAACCCCATATCTACCATCTGGAGTTCTAAACAAAGTTTTGACAAAAATATCCTCACAGCAAATATCCTCCGGAGACAAGTGTACCTTTTCTGGAACTGACTCCAACTCCCAGAACTTCTGTAGTGTCACATTAAGACTATTGCAATCAGAGGCGCTACCTAGAGAAGTACACAAACTTAGGGGCTGGTTCTCACTAGACCCAAGACTGCCAATAATAACCCAGCCAAAAATAGTTTGAAACGCACTAGGTCTGCCACTTTGACCCTTACGAAGACCTGGCAATAAAATATCACTGTATATGTCAATACCCAAAAGGAGATCAATATCACCAGCTTCACAAAAATATGGATCTGCAAGATGTAAACCCTGAAGATGATTCCACTGTTTTGAATTAATCGTGACTGATGGCAACCTTTCACAAATTGAAGGAATCACTAGGGCCTCAAAAGACAAGCGAGGTTGCACTTGATGATAGGGTGTAACAATACAAGAAACTATACCTAGAGCAGTGAATGTTGACATGCCACTAATGCCCTGTATTGGGGTATTGTTGGGCAGTCGATTCAAAGAAAGTTTACTTGCCATATGCTCAGACACAAAATTTGCCTGGCTTGCTGAGTCTAATAACGCTCTACACTTTACAAAACTACCAGCACCATTCTGAATGAAGACTAGAGCAGTAGCAAATAACACAGACTGGGTCACAGCACGTGTGGATGCACAAAATTTTGTTTCACTATCATTTGAATCAACTTGGGCCGAGCCACTGCTTGGAGAATTTTGATTACTAGTTGATTCTGATACTTCACTTGAATTGTGACTGCTAGAAAAACATAAGAGAGTGTTATGCTTGCGTCCACACTTTTTACACATAAAGGAACTAGTACATTTTTCTAGAGAGTGCGACTTGGCAAAACAATTAAAACATAAACGATGCCTTTTCACTATAGCATGTCGTTGATGAGGGTTAAGTTTCAAGAAATTATCACACTTTAATAATGATAAACATGTTTTTTGACAACAAACACACAAATTAGCTGTAGTCATAAATGATTTTTTTGATGGCATTGCCTTTTTTGACAAATTCTCACTTTTCTTAAAAACACTACAAGATTGGTTGGTTAAAGATGAATTTTCTAAAGCTCTACAATGTTGCTCCAAGTGTTTAGATAAATCCTCATATGTAGGCAATTGAGAAGAATTTTGCTTAAATTCAAAGCTTGTCTTTAACTCAGGACTTATTTTTTGAAGCAATAAGTTTAATTTTGTGAAGTCCCACAAGTCAACTTGAGTTAAACTTAAGGCTTGCAAGTTTTCAGAAAAAATACTTAAAATTTTTCTTAGCTCTTGCGCTGAATCATTTTTCATACATGGAGCACTAAAAATTGATGACCAATAATCAGTCAATAAGACTCTTTCATTTTGATAACGCTTAACCAATGCGTCAAAAGCTGTATTATAATTTACCTCAAGGAGGGGTATATGCTTAACTACCAATGCAGCATCCCCTTGTAAAAGAGAAACCAATATTTGGAATTTTCTTATATTAGAAAACCGAGGATTATTGTGTACAATTACTTTGTATAAGTCAAAAAAAGTAGGCCATTGTTTTATTTCACCTGTAAATTTGGGTATGCAAGCAAGAGCACTGTTATCTTCAGCGCTGGAGCATGGGGGGCTAGGTGCAGCAGCTGCACCAGCAGTTCTAGGGGGTGAAAAGAGCTGTACTGCGGCTGTTTTTATAGAATAAACCATTGAGTCCATCCTAAGTTGACGGCTATGTTCCTTATCTTTATCACCATCGGCCACAAGAGACACGATTTCAAGTTGGATGGAAGAATAGTGCTCACTCAAACGCGGCAGTTCCTCATACGCGCATTGAAACTCCAACTTTTTTGTCTTTGAGGCGTTCTGATCGGTTGCTTTTGTTGCTATATCGTAAATATTTTGAATTCGTTGTTTAGTCAAATCGCGTTTCCTAACTAAACCATCAATAATATTTTTTGTTTCCGACATGTTATGGAAGGTAGCTTTTTTAAAAACAACACCTTAAAAATCAAAAATTCAAAACAAAACAAACCGCCCACTGTCAAACAAGCAAGGTTATGTTCACTTCTACCTCGTGCTTTTGGGTATTATGGCCAAAACAATGTTGCCAACATAAGAAACGCGCTTTTAAGAGAGATGCACTTTTAAAAAGAGAGATCGCAATATGCGCGCAAAAAACTTTCGAGTTCGAGAAATGCGCAAAAAAACGAGCGATATTTCTTATCACATTTATCGAAGTTTTTTCAATATTAACAAAATGGAACAAAACACACCTAAAATTTAAATTCAATTTTATTACAATGCATTAATTAAGAAAATAAAAATCCCAAAGGACTGGTTCAATTAATTTGGCGAGGAGAGACCAAATGTACAATATAGGGGTGGTTTAACGAAAACCACGGTGTACCAAACGACAATTTTAAATTACACAAGAAAATTAAATAGGGCCCAATATTTACGCTAGACTCACCTGATGTCTCTTCAGTCCTAGTTTCCCTGGCCAGGGCTGATGATGCGTGATATTGGGGTTCTTTGGGGGTGAAATTCTTATGGCAAACTCCACCAAGACACTTGCGTGCGGTTCTTCACACAGATTTTAACCGAATGCTGTGATTCGTGTTTTTAAGTTGGCCACCTATGCTTTGGCTCACTGGCCATATGGTAGCTAACGCAATATTGGGCTTTGGACATAAAACTGTAAATTAAGGCTAATGGAAAAAGATACCCAATATTGAACAGTTCTAATTAAACAATTATTGACATTAACTTGGCCTTAAAAAATTATTAAACTTATTAAAAAAAACATGGATATTTTCAGAAGTCCAAAAAATTAAGACACATTTTTATAAGTCTAGATATTATAATTTGAGTGCTATAGTTAAAAGTAAAATTAAATTATCATATAACCAATTCCTCAATAATGTAGAAGGCAGTCTAAAAATGAATCCAAAGTTTTTTTGGTCATATATCAAGGGACTCAAGGATTCTCCTGACATTCTTGAGGAGATGGTTTTTCAAGATGAAACATTCTCAGAGACACAAAGCATGGCTAATGGCTTTGCTAATTTTTTCAGCTCAGTTTTTATAAATGATAATGACCTTGAATGCAACACGTCTGAATTAAAATCTTTTTTTTTGCGATAACATAATCTCAAAAGAAGAAATAAAAAAAGCCATTAGGAAAATTAAGGCATAAATTTTCAAGAGTTGTGGTGAGAACCTGTTGGAACCACTTTGTTTTTTATTTAATCTAATACTAAAAACTTCAACCTATCCTGATCGATGGTAAGGTGGTCCCTATTCATAAATCAGGAGCGAGACAGTATTTTAAGAATTACCTTCCCATAATTATAGTTTCTGCTGTTTCTAAAATTTTTGAAATTGTTATTATTGAGAAATTGTTTATTGAAATCTCTGGTAAAATTATTACATCCTGTCAACATGGTTTTTTTCCAAAAAAGTCAACTTTAACTAGTAGTAGTAGTAGTAAGGGGCGGCCCGCAGGTCTGCAAGTAAGGTCTCTTCATGGGCCCTTTCTGCCATACCCCGTCTCGCACCCTTATCCTCCCACTCTCTACATATCTTGCCTCTCTCTCCGGTCCTTCCTGCCTTCCTTATGAAGCTCAGCATGTCTGCCCATGTTAGAGAGTGTAGCTCCTCCTCTTCTATTGTCGGGGCACCCCACGTCTGCTGCCTCAATGTGGCGTACCCGTCACAGTCTCCTATCAGGTGCACCGCTGATTCCTCTGCCCACCCACATGCTGGGCAGGCAGAGTCGTCCAACACTCTGATCCATGTCAGGTGCTTGTGCAGCCGATTATGCTCTGTCAGCATTCCTACTAATAATCCAATGTCCTTGCGAGTTTTTCCCAGGAGCCATTTAGTTCTGGCCGCGTCTGGTCCACTCACGAACAGTTTGGACTGTCTGCACTCTCGCTCTTCTCTTCAGGACGACTTCAGTTGATCGCTCGCCCATTTATTGAGTTCGCTTTGCACCTGTTTTCTTGTGATTCCCAAGAGCGGTTCCGGTTCAATATATTGGGTTTCGGCACCAGTTTTGGCAAGTTTGTCTGCCTTCTCATTCCCTGGTATTCCCTCGTGGCCCGGGACCCACATTAATGTCACTCTCTTATCTTCAGCCAATGTCTGTAGCACATTAACACACTCCTCCACTAGGCTACTGACAATTTTTGGTGAACTAAGAGCCTTGAGGGCAGCCTGGCTGTCGGAACATATGCAAATATCTCCGCCTGAAAGACTGTAGCGTGCTCGCCAAGCGGGTAGCTTTCTTGAACCTCTAGGTCTTCCGCATACACTCCTGCGCCTGTTGTCTGCCTGGCTGACAGTTTTGATCCATCAGTGTAGCAGACCGTCGCATCTCTGCTTAATTCGTTTCGGAATTCTTCTCTCTGGCACCAGTCCCGTTCAGATATTGTGACTTTGTACTTTTTGTCAAACCTCCATGGTTTTGAAGGAGTCCCTACCGGCATCTTCAGAAGAGGCAACTCTTTTGTTACCAGTTCCTCGCTTGCCAGATGACCCACTCTTTCCCCTATATTATTTGGTAGTTGGTTAAATAGATGTAAACCCTTGTAGAACAGAGTATTTTGGGTTGAGAATTTATGAAATCTTGGTAGACGGAAGTCGCTTCTTGAACGACTATTATACTCATGTATGTCAACGTTAAACCCAACCTGTTCCACTAGATATGCTGGTGCATCTTTTATTTTTATTCTAAAGATGAGCACCAGGGTCTGATACTCAAGAAATACCCCGATTGGTAGCCAGCCAAATCTCCTGAGCAGCTCCGTAGTTGGTGTTCTTTTTGGTGCTTTGAGAACAAATCGCATTGTCCGTTCTGTAGCTTTTGTAGTTTGTTAAGCTCATTCTTTGTAGCAGGAACAGAACAGACGAACAATAAACGGAATGTGGAAGGACTAAAGAATTATATAGCAGTACCTTGGCCCATTCCGATAAAAAGTGTGAGCACCTATAAAGATAAAAGAGCTTAAATGAGATAGTATTTATTATGTACTTTGCATGTTCTGTAAAAAATAACCCTTCATCTATTAACACGCCTAAATATTTAAAAGACTTTATTACATCCACCTTTTCTTCCTTTAACTTAATTTGCAAATTATGTTCCTGAAACTGCCTTCTGTACTTTTCCTGCCCCAAAAGCATTAATTTCGTTTTCTTTATATTAATCTTTAGGGAATTAACACAACACTATCTATAAACATTGTTTAAATCGCTATTTATCACAGTTTCTATTTCTTTGACATCCATGCTTGAAAAATACAATAGCATATCGTCGGCAAACAAGTGTATTATACATTTTATGACTACATTTGATATACAACAGGAAAAGAAGAGGTGCTAGCACACTTCCTTGCAAGACGCCATTTGTGTTTAAACATTCTTCAGATGTACAGTCTTTTACTTTGACTTTCTGAAATGTGTCACTTAAGTAATTAGCTATTAGTTCTATTGCGGAATTCACAATTCCTATTCTCTGGAGTTTTTTCAGCAGCCTGTCCCTATTTACAGTTTCAAAGGCTATTTGGAAGTCTATAAAGAGCGCTCCTATGGCTAAGTTTTGTTCCAAAACATTTTTCCAATGGTTTAATACACACTGAAGTGCAGTTTCACAACTACGTTTACCTCTGAAACTCGACTGATATTTGTTGATAACCAAATTTGTACTTAAATAATGTAAGAGTTGCTCATGCATAACCTTTTCGATAATTTTGGGTGTAGTGCATAGCATATTTATCGGCCTTAAGTCAGCCGGTTGTAGGGCATTTTTTACTTTTGGCACTGGAACCATGGTTGCTACTTTTAATCTCCTGGGTATTTGGGGAGTCTCGATTGAGTAGTTAACCAGATGTAGCAGTGGATTTGCCAATCCCTCGAAGCAGTTTTTAAACAATACTGCATTTAGTTCATCAGGGCTACTTTTCCTTTTCTTGCCGATAACAATATTTTTTAGAGCTTCATAGGTTATCACTTGAAACTGGTCAAATAAATCATAACTATCTGGGTTAAGGTTTGTTGCTTCTTCCAGCTCAAAGCTTTCTATCCTCGTAACTATATGTTCAATACTTTTGATATAAAAAGTATTTAGGTAATCTGCTATTTGATTTGGTTCCTTCAAAATTTTTTCCTCTTCCTCCGCCATAACCCTATCTAAATCCTTACTTGCTTCCTTACAAATGTCTTTAATATCCCCCATAGCTCAACTGAGTTTCTTTTGTTTTCTAATATTATTTTTTCATAATAACTGGTCTTCGCATGCTTAATTACCTGTACTGCTGCGTTCCTCTTTGTCTTATAGCTTTCCCAGTTTTCAGCGGTTTTGTTATTTACATAGGTTTTGTATTGCTCATCCCTCTCAAGTGTTGCATTCTTTACATTTTCCGACCACCATGGTTTAAATTTGGGTGGGATTTTGATTTGAGATGGCGGCTAAAAATAATTTACTAATCTTCAAACCCTACTGATTACCAACCCAACAGAGTTTGTTTCATTAAAATCGGGCAAGTGGTTTTAAGATGTGATTCACTAGGTAGAAAGGAGGCCATAATATTTAAATGAAAAAATGGTCCCGGTGATTTTTGGACAAGGTTCCCAGCAAATACATCTGTTACATTAACATAGTATTTATGTAAATCTAAAGTCAAAATATTTACATAAAAAAGTTCTCATAAAATTTACATAATGGAAGTTACTTTTTACCCTGTTGTGACATTAGAAGTATGTAAATATTATATACACAATATGACTTTAATTTTACATAAATGGGCATTGATCCTATAATGGATGGAAAGTCCTAGTATAAAAAAAAATACATAAATGTTACATACGTAATATTTATATAATATTTATGTTATAAATTTATATAGTACTTACATAAAGAGTACGTTATTTACGCGACGGCAAGTTTACTTTAATGTTACTTGTAAGAGATATAAATATTAAAAATTTTCCTCAATTTTACCTTTTCATTTACTTTCTAGTTACTAGTTAATCGATATTATTTACATTATTTTAATTACATATTATTTACATAAAAAGTATGAAACTTTGTGCATGGCATTACGCAGAACATGGAAGTTACTTTTTACCTTGTTGTGACTTCCAGTTTATCTGGAATTTATGTAACCTGTTATGGACACAAATCTGGATATATGGAAGGTCAGCTGGTAATCGCTGTCAAAGTTTTACATGTACTCTCGCATTTACTATCCAAAATCAAGCGAACTATAACCGATTTTGATGAACGTGGTATCAATTCCTACTATAATGACCAAATTGGACCTAATAATATCAACCGTTTTGACACCTGTCAATCTGTCAAAATGACACCACCTATCTTTTGTAGTTTTTGATGTTTTATGTCTTTTACACTTTCGCGATAATTCAAAAATTAAGAAAAAGTGACAGATGTCGAGACATGTCATTTGTTTTTATTAAAAAAAAGTGTTCAATTTAGTTTTTTTAGTTTACCTGTCATATATTCAGGTTTTTGTCCATGGTACAAAATTTCTTCAAGGGTGTCCTCTGTAACATACTTTAGCCTTATCCAAAAATCACCAAAACCATTTATCCATTTAAATACGGCCTTCTTTGTGTAACTGAAAAATTTCGATTTTGTTAGTTAGGACCAATATGGATTACACATAAAAATAGTTTAATAATTATCATGTTTAAATTTTTTGTTTCTTTTATTATCAGACTGCTGGACCATTTAAAAAATAAAACACACCTCAAAATTTAGGTTGAAAAACGCACCCAAAGCTACACTTCGCCCATTTGTCATAACTTTTTTTGTAGGTAATTATCATAACTTGTTTATTTGTCAACATATATTAAGCCTTAGTGATTTTTAACCTAACCAAGTTTGTTTTGTCAAAAATGGTAAAAAACACTTTAAAAAATCACTGTTTATTTTTTTTATACTGGGACTTTCTATTCATACTAGGATTAATGCAGCATTCGAACCCGGAACCTACCGCGGCAGGCAGATACCGAGGCAGCGGCAATTTTATTAAAATCGTTATATCTTTAAAACTGCCTTATCGATTACCTATACAACGCAGTTTATTATACCAAAATCGGTTTGGAACTTCAAAAGTTATTTAAAAAATAATTTTGTCCGGTTTTTTATGGGCCACCCGGGACATTACGTTAATCATCAAGTTTTAGTAATATTTTTTTTTGGTTACAGATATCAGAGACAGTATTACCAAATGATATTGGTAGTGTAAAACCCACAAATTCAAAATGTACCCACTGGAATTGTTTTAACATCTACCGCTGCGGTCATTCTGGAAATAATAGGTTGTCAATATATGTTTACCATCTGAGAAAATACGTTGATAAAGATGGGTTTTCAGGTTAGTATAAAAATTAAATTTTATGTATAATATGACTCCGGATAAAAATGGTGATGTACAGGGTGGTTAAAATTGGAGGGGATTGTATGGTTTTAGGTATTTCTATAGAAGATAGCGGGCTCGATTTTTAGGAAATTATTAATAGTGAAAACCGCATATCAGTATGTCAACCCCTCGGCCAACCCGTTTTTGAGCTTCGGAAGGTTTTTGAAAAATTGCGTTTTAAAATTTGGCCTATAAATTTTTTGTTAATGAAAGTTTATTTTTGGTGTAAACTGCTTTTCTATAGAAAGTTTAAAGTGATATTTATTTATCAAATTTTATTTTTTGAGATATAACACTTAGTTGGTATTTTTATAATTTTTTTTATTTTTTTTTGTGTATTTTTATTTTTTTTTAATACATTTTATTTTTTGAATTTTTGCTCGGATTTTTGTAAAAAGTATGCTATAAAAGTCAATAAGAAAATAATAAAAAAAAATAATAAAAGAAATTAAAATAGGTATTGAAAAAAGAACAATCCATTTGCCATGGCATTTTAAAGCAAATTAGATGCTAATTTCAAAAATCGAGTAACAAAAAGTCATTCCATAAAAAATACCAACGTGTTATACCGGGTCCACACCAAACCAACAAAACAAAAACCTTAACAAAACAGCAACAAAACAAAGATGCAAGTTTTTGAAAACAGGAACATATTGTCAACTGCTGCCCACATATAGGAATACAATTAGTCAAAAACGTTTTTGGGTTAGACCGAGCTTAAAGAACCGACAAAAAGACTATGTTGACGAATTATTGCAAGATTTACGAAAATATGATATCGGTACTGGTGGAGAAATGCGATCTAGCTTAAAAAACTTTAAAAATGACCAGTAGTGATCTTGAATATCTAATGCAAATCATCGGACCCTCGATAAAGAAAAAAGATACAAATTTTCGAAATACCATTAGTGTAACAGAATAACTGGGTAGTATTACCAGAGTCTGATGTATCTTTTCGTACAGACTAGACCAACAAAGTTGCCCGAAACGTAAAGAAAACATCATCACTTTGATATTTACCGACAGGCGACGGGAAAATAAAAAGTTGCTGAAAACACCAACAAAACTAAAAAGTTTCCGCATTGTTCTCGTTTTGTTTCAAAAATGTTCGGAGACATAGAGTTGCGGTTTTGTTTTTGTTTTGTTGGTTTGGTGTGGACTCGGCATTATATCTCAAAAACTAAACGAGACAGATAAAATCAAATTTGACTAATAAATTTTACTTAAAATTATCAATAGATAAAAACTTTTAAAAAAATACCGATTATTTCAAAAAAGTACACTAAAAAGTATAAAATAAAATACTTTTATTTCTTTTAAAAAAATTTTTAAGTCGGCGCTCATATACAGGGTGTTCCAAAAGTTTAGAGTAGGGCAAAGTTGCACAGCTTGATACTTTGCTCAAGACGAGGCTCAAAACTAAAAAAAAACATAAACCAGGTAGTTCCGGAGATAGACAAAAAAAACGAAATTCTTATATTGTTTTTATTTTTCTGCGCTTTTATTCTTAAATCTGTCAAAACACGAAAAAAACTTTCTACAGGAGTTTTCTTAAGATCAACCTAATGACAGGTCCATTTTGGTTATTTGATATTTCAGTGTGACACTGTCAAGTTCCTTTTTTTCCTATGGACACGTGATTTTGTCTCCTGCCGTTTGGTTTATGAATGATGACAGATAATATTTTGCAACCTTTTTTGGCAAGTCACCTGACGTTTTGGGTTAATTGAAGAAAATATTAGACACTTAAAGTAAACATTTCAACGCATCGATATCGGTATACCTAACACGTTTAAAAGAAAGCGAAAACACACTACATTTTTGAATTGTTTATGCCATGTTTCGATCGAGGACGCTTTCATAGTGAAGGCGATGACTGAAAACTGACAGCAATCGATGCGTGCGTTGGGATGGACGTAACGATACGATACGATTTATAAAATGTCAAAAAAGGTACACTAACCCTCTGAAGTAGGTTTCTAAAAGATCTTTCTAAAAGTTAAAAGCAAAAATTCACTTTGGACTAATGATGGTCAATTAACCCAAAGCGTCAGGTGACTTGCAGTAAGGTACGGAATTTTTTGTCCTTATTCGTGAAGCAAACGACGGGAGAAAAAAATACGTGTCCATAAGAAAAAATTAACTTGACAGTGCACCTGTCACACTCAAATATCAAATCTCAAAAACAGATCTGTGATTGGGTAGATTTAAAAAAAGTTATAAGCGTTTTTTAACAGCTTTAAGAATAAAGGCACAGAAAAATAAAAACAAGAAATGAAAATTTCGGTTTTTTTCGTCTATCTCCGGAACTACTCAGATTTTGTTAACTTTTTTTTCAGTTTTTTAATTTACTCCCCCTCCACTCCTTTTTTTTATATTGTCCAATTTTTTTATTGGTTTCTTTGATTCGCGGCCTAAACCGCGAATAATTTACCGCGCGTGCACTTACCGCGCCGGCCCGTAGAGCGCAAGAACTTACCGCCCAGATTCAATACCGCGCCAGACCATTACTGCGCATAACGTTTACCCTGCAAAACCAATAACGCGCATAAAGTTTACTGGGGGTTGGTGAGGTTTGGTGGGTTGGATCGTGTTGGGTTGGGTTGAGTCTCGGATTGGGTAGCTTCGCCAACACGACCTAATCCAACCCAACATAAAAAAACTCACCAACGCCCAGTAAACGTTATGCGCGGTATTGGTCTTGCGCGGTAAACACTATGCGCGCTATTATTATTGTGTGGTAAACGTTACGCGCGGTAAGAGCATGCGCGGTAAATTTTTCGCGATTTAGGCCGCGAATCATTTTGTTCACTTTTTTTTTCAGTTTTTTAACTGCAAGAAGTATTTTTAAGATCTGCTTAACAATGCTTTTCAATGATGTGCCACATGCCAGGGTTAAAATTTTTAAGTTGACTGACAGTTATGACAGCCCGTATCTCAGAAAATATATAAAATAGGTCTATAGTAGGGGGCATTTTTAAAAAGAATATTTAGGGACAATTTATGTTTATAATAATTTGAATGAAAAGTCGTGTTAGAAAAAGTTCGTCAATAGGGGAGACTGAGAAGGGGAGGGGTAAAAGTAAATATATTTGCCACCAGTCTTATATCGGCTTGTACATATGTTACTATAACTTTTTTTTGCAAAAAAATAGGTCCTTTAATTCTTTTTGTAACTGTATTATCAAAAACTGTCAGTTTTTTTTTAAATGGCGCCCGCCCTTTTGCACTTAGAAAGGTGTATTGTTAATATGTTAAAGGCTTTACTAGAAACATGTTCCAACAAATTTGGTTATCTTCCTATTTAAAATGGCTGACTTAGATGTGCAACATTTAATTCAAGATGGCGGCCGTAATTTTTGACAGATGATAGTTGTACCTCAATTTTTAAATTAAGATATTCATGGTTAACCTGTGTACCAAATTTAACGATCTTGACTTAACGGCTTAGGAAGTTAGGCGATAGATAATAAAAGAAGGTGTTTGGCGGATTAATTTTTGACATAAGCAGAACGCCATCTTGGATTTTTATATTAGGTTCCAATGAGTACATACATTCCAAATTTTAGCTGGTTACGCCCATAAACAACGATACTAAAAAAATGTATCTCAAAAATCAGTCATTTTGTCAATATGGCGGACCTCGGATCCAGGGTATTTTAGGGGACTTCCGGTATGTTGTTTATAAAGGTATTTTAAAGCTATGTGCCAAAAATCAAAGATGTGTTATTTTTTTCCACTTTTTTACTAGATTGATTGGAGTAATTAATTTTTTGTAAATATTTAAAGAACCTTTTCATTTCAAGTCAAAGATTTAGTCAGGATGATTTCCTTTATTTTTATTTATTTCAATGAAGTTAGGTTTTAAAAAACACTTTAATTTCAATAAATGAACAAATAAACTCAGAAAACATTTAAAATCCGGACCATAAAAAACAAATATTTGCGAATTTTTAGCTCTTCATTGCTTTGGAATTTCAAGTAACTGTGGGTTATTTGTACCGCCTTCAAAATAAATAGGGGCTATCTATTTTTCAACTTCGCGTAAAAATTTAAAAAAATTATGAGTTGTTTATTTTATTAGTAGATTATATGTACCAATTGTCAGACCTCTATTGCTTTTCGTTTTTGAGATACAAAAAATCCTTTTAAAATATCAACCCCGATTTTCACCCTCTTATGTGCATAATTTTAAAAAAGTCCTTTCTTCTGTAGGTCAACTGGTATAAGCCGTGGGTGGGTAGTTGTTATAGTTTACGACCATTCTTTTATATACAGGGTTATTATTTAAGATTTTTTTCAAAAAAACGGAGAGAAATGGAGAAATTTTTGTAACTTCTTTTCGAATAGGGAAAGTGGGTCGAGTGTTTGTTTTGAAGGTATCTGGAATGTCTTTACAATTGAGTAACATTTTTGAAAATCTATCGATTCGTTTTTGACATATTCACTTTCAAAGTATACTAAAATTGTACAGGTAAATTTAACCCCTCGTAGGAATATAGAAACAAAAAATGCAATGATAAAATGTACTATTAACAAAAACAAAGTCGGTGTGTCGATAGCCAGAAAGTGTCCTCCTCGAATAAATAAATTAGCATTTTCTCCAATTCTTTAAAGTTTTTGAAAAAATCCAGGTGGACCCTTTTAAATGGCCACAACAAACACTTTCTTTGTTTAGCAAAAATTGAAATGTTTTTTTTTTATTTCAGCATCAAAGGATCTTATATCCAAGCAATTTTACACTATTTTGTCGACAATAATTGAATCAAAATATTACACACCCAATCCAAGAAATGCTTGTTTGTTTGTTCCATCGATTGATACTTTAAATCTGGAAAATATAAACACCAATATTACGTCTAGGGCTTTGTGGTCTCTTCCATTGTAAGTATTGGTAAGATATGTTAAAAAAAATTATATAAGAAACTACCTGATTGCCAGTTCTATATGGGGTTTAGTACCATATGTAGAAATGTGTTGAAGTTGTATCCTTCAATTGAGTTCGCTAGTGGGACTATAGGCATGCTACTGGAAAGCATTTCTCTATTCTGTATTACACCCTATTTTGAATTTGAAAAGATTTTGAGTTTGAAAAGATTTTGAGTTTGAAAAGATTGGCAGTCAAATAAAGTTTAGCCTGTAGCACTTTTGGGACTCTCGGCATTCCAGCGATGGCACTGTTTTTAAAATCGGTTAACCCGTTTGGTTTTCAGCGTGGAAAATGCGTATATATACATATGTACTCGAAAATCATTACCGTCCTGCCGCCAGTAGGGTAATAAAACTTAGATCCATAAGCGTCAGCACTCTTAAATGATTTATTTATTTGACATCTTTTATTAATTTACATATATAAATAATAAAGTTGTGAGTATTTGTTTGACCTGTCGCGCCGCCTTGTTTTACTTACTTTACTTACTAACAAAAGTAAAAACTTAATTGTTTTTAATATTTTTGGTATAGTCTGACTATCGATCTAGGAGACTCATTGTTATTCATGGCCGATAAGCATTTATTGCGACTCAATGGGTGTTCGAATGGAATCAGGGACGCACTTAGTTTTGTAATAGATCAGTGAATTTCTACCACGGATCACCTTAAAGGTGAAGAAGATAATATGTTTTATTGACGGTTCGGTCTAACAAATTTTTTTCTAAATGAAAAAAATATTTTAATCCAATAGATACATCCTACACCTACAAAATATATCTGCTCCTAGAATAAAAAACAAACATAAGTTAAATTTATAAAATTGATTTTAACAGCCATAAAAAACCGGACAAAATGTTTTCAGTTATAACTTTTAAACCATACCACCGATTTTAATGCAACAAACTGTTCTTTGCAGGGAATTGAGCAAGACTTTGATTACAAGTATTTTTTTTCGCCATCTTAAAATCCAAGATGACGGACAGAAACCAAATTTATCCTCGAAAGAGCTTCGTTTATTCTTATGTTACGGAAATTTTTGGATTTTTTTTATGAAGTCGTCAAAAAGTTTTGTTTCTGCCACGCAGATCGGGGTGCGAATCATTAAAATCGGTTAAGTGGTTAAAAAAAAAAATGTTTCAATCAGTGTTTTACGGATTATGCGATTGCCGTCTCAATTCTGTCTACATACATTTTCTCATAAATTCATTATTACTAAACCGATTTTTTTTCAAATTATACTCAAGTTGATACTCGATTTCGATCGTCGATACTCGAACGATTTCAATAAAATAAAAATCATCATGGCGAAGATCAAAAACACTTAAAAGATCACTATCGAAATTTGTCGCCATTTTGAAACCCAAGATGGCGGACACAATTAAAATTTATCTCTTCAAAGAAGCTCGTTTATTCTTAGGTTTCAAGAACCTAAAAATGTCCTTTCCCCAACGCGCATAGCTAAGTACGAATCATTAAAATCGGTTTAGTGGTTCTCAAAAAATTATTTTTTGTTTTAGCCATTGTTTTCTCATAAACTCATTATTACTGAACTGATTTTGATAAAATAAAAGACATCATGGTAAGAATCGATTTCTCTTTAAAGATCGCAATTGAAATTTGCCACCATTTAAAAAAGCCGCTCTTTTTTTTGTTGCGAGTAATTTTTTTACCTTTTTTTGAAGTTATAATAATTTTTTTAGGTTTACCACGCCCCGCGCTATGCATAACGAAAATCGCCTTAGTAGTTCTTAAGATAACAGTATTTTATTTAACGATTGTTTGCATTTTAGATTCTTACATCTCTGACCGATTTTAATGAAATACGAAGCATCACAGTAACCACCAATCCCTCAAAAAAACTAGTTATACGCGGCGGAAAGAGAGCTTTTTTACGAATTTAAAAAAAATCGAAAATGTTCTCGAAATATAAGAATAATCGAGCGTCTTTGAAGGGTCAAATTTGATTTTGTCCGCAATCTTGGGTTTACAAATTACGACAAATTTCAATAGTGGTCTTTAAAGTTCAATCGATCTTTGTTATAATGCTTTTTATTAAATTAAAATCGGTTCAGTAGTTATGAATTTATGAGGAAATTAATGCAGACGGAATAGATAAGGCAATCGTATGATCTGGAAAACAGTGATGGAAACAAAAATTAATGTTTTAAGAACCACTAAACCGGTTTTAATGATTTATATCTCGTTTTGCTTGGCGAAAGCAGAACTTTTCTATGAATAAAAAAAATTAAAAGTTTTCAGAAAACAAGAACAAATGATCCTCTGAAGGGTCAAGTTTAATTCTGTCCGCCATCTTCGATTTCAAGATGGCGGCAAATTTCAATAGCAGTGATTAAAAAAACAATCGATTTTCGCCATAATTTCTTTTATTTCATTGAAATCGGTTTTCTAATAATGAATTTATGAGAAAATGTATGCAGACACAATTGAGACGGCAATCGCATAATCCGTAAAACACCGATTAAAATCTTTTAATTTTTTTGGTAACCACTTAACCGGTTTTAATTATTCGCAACTCGTTCTGCGTGGCAGAAACAGGGCTTTTTTACCGATTCATAAAAAAATCCAAAGCTTTTCCGTAACATAAGAATAAACGTGGCTCTTTGAAGGGTAAAGTTTGTTTTTCTCCGTCATCTTAGATTTTACTCAAAGTCCTGCTCAATTCCCTGCAAAGAACAGTTTATTGTATTAAAATCGGTGGTATGGTTCGAAAGTTATACCGGAAAACATTTTGTTCGGTTTTTTATGGCCCACCCGGTATAGTACAAAAAATACGGGATAGTAAAAAAATTAACAAATTTTAACTTAAGTCAGTTTCGCTGTCACTGTCGTCATTAAAGTCTATGATAATTTTTTCTCTGAGTAGCAGTTCTATATTTGCATATGATTTTTCTATTTTGTGGACATGAGCTACGTAATTTTCCCAGCTTTTATTTAAAATATTCTGTTCCGCCAACCTAATTAAAGCTACCACAGAAGAATTTAAAGTTGGCGAAACATTATTTCTTTTAACCGCTGCTTTTAGCTCATGTCATATGTGTTCAATTGGATTAAACATGCAATGGTAAGGAGGACGTCTCAATACTGTTTGGCCCATTTCTTCCGGCAAAGAATCACAATAGTATTGTTTTTGTACTGAAAATGCTTTAATTATTTCAAGCAATTGTTTGCTAACATGTAGTCCTAAATGGTAAGTTTTGTGTCATTTGAACACGGAAGTTTATTTAGCCTTCTACTGTGGTAGCTCGCATTATCCATCACAATTACACTATTTGGAGGTATATTGGGTAACAGTTTATTCTTGAACCAGTCTTCAAATAATTCCGCTGTGTTATCTTCATAGTAGTCAGTATGGCAATCCTTTATATTTTTGGCTGATAAGGCCAACGCATTTGGTATAAACCCATTTCTGGTTCCAGCATGAATTATTGTGATTCGATTTCTTTCATTTGATGGAGCTTTAGTTGTGCAGTGACCAGACGAATCTACCCAACCTTTATCTGGAACTTCATGGGTGTGAAACCAAGTTTTATCGAGAGAAACAATATCCCTATTACTTTCTCTATACTCGTGTATTGCAATTAAATATTCCATCCTCCATTTTTTTAAACGGACCGATTCCATAATCACTTGCCGTTTATTTATTTATTTTTTAAACCGTTTTTTAAAATACATTTTTTCAGTGTCTCACGGCACTGAAGTAGGAATCATTTGTTCCACATAACCCATGTGTAATTTCTTAGAAGTATTAGAATCCTTCCTTTTTGTTCTCCCAACTATCGGTTTATTAACTACACGCCACACTGTTTTTACCGATCTTCGTGTTTAAGCTGCCGCTTCCTTCACTGCACCAAATTTTGATAACCCACGTTCAAGAAGGGTGGTATAAACGTCAAATGCCACTTTTTTGTATCAAGTGACAAAACATCGCGTTTAAATTATTTTGTATCACTTATTTCTCTCACAATTAACAACAAATAACTTCTTTTGTAACGAAACACCAACTGCTAACTGATTTTCAAAACTACAAATCAGCTTGGTATCTTAAGCTTGTCCTAATTATTTTAAGAAAATTAATTTGTATTAAATCAAACCCTAATGTTATAACGTTTCGTAATTACTCATTCGGCCAGAAACGTGTACTTATTAAGAAATAATTACACATAAATCCGCACCTGTAATCCTCAGAAATGGTAGCAGGTTTTTTTTATTTACTTTCACACCCCGAACAATAGGTGATTATTAGGGTAAGGGATTAGCATTTATAATGAGTCTCTTAAGGCGCATTTACACAGACAAACTTTCCTTTGATGTTGAAATGCCGACAAACATTTACACGAGCCTCTTGAGCAAAATGTTCAAAGAAATGTTCGAGCAAAATCTCGTACAAAAAAAACACACGTAAATTTTGGAGAGAATGTTGAGCAAAATTTGTTTGAAGAATTGGGGGTATAAAAATTTGTTTACAAATTCAAAATATATATTGTTATTGATTGATTGAACTTAACTGAAAATAGAAAAACAAAATTTTGAAATAAGGTATTTTTAATCAAGTGCTTTCCGACGGAAAAACGATTTGATAAGCAACTTGGTTTGATCTGATTTTTATAATGGATATGCCAGTATACTTGTAACTTTTTTGGGGTTGTAGAAAAAACGAGAATAAAAAAAATAATAATTGGCACTTATTTATTGTTGTTGCCTGTAAAATATAATGATAAAAATTTTCGTTTAAAAGAATATCCCTTTACTTTACTTCCAGTCTTTTACAATAATAATTAAGTCAAATTAAAAAAACCTATATACATTTTATTAAATCTTAAATATATGAACAAAAGCACGTTCGGTTTAAATAATACCCGTTTATTACCCACTTTTACAAGCCTACGAACCCGACCCTTGTCTAAAAAATATAATTTTGCAGTAATTTAGTAGACCGTGTCGCCGATCTATCATCCCGCGTTTTGGATTTTGCAGGGCAGGTAGTAGGCCGGCCACCCTTTTGAATCGCCTTCGCATATTGTTGATTCAGTGTCAGTAATCGACCTTGATTATTACATTAAATTGACAGTAAATATCTATATCTTCAGCATTTTCATGAACCTTTTGCTTTTTTAAGCAACCCTTGGGACCTTAAACTAACTAGGTAAATCTGGTGTGAGGAATTAAAAAACAACAATAAAAGTTAAAGGTAAAGTAAAGTTACAAAAATATGTTTAACAAAAAAATCCCCCTCCCCACCACTCCTCATAGTCGTGAGGCGCGGAATACCGCTTAAAAGTGCAATTTTTGAGTTTTTTGCCGATATTTGAAAAACTCAAAAATTTTTTGGAAATGAAAAATTTTTCTGGGTTTTTTTTTTCCTTTAGGAAAAAACCCTTGGAAATAAAAAAAAACTCGCAAGAAAATCCCAGAAAAAATCCGGGGAAAACCGTAAGAAAAAAATATTATAAGTAACCCTAATCCATGTGACAAAACTGATAGTAGAGCCAATAACAATGTTTCGCTTGCCGTCGGCTTTTTTTCACTAAAATTTTAAATAAAAGTTGGTGTTCCATTTTTTTTAAAGAATTGAGATCCCTGATCACTGATGTAAAATTTTATTTATTCTCATCTTAAAAAATATGTTTCCAAAATAGATAGCAATAATTTGCTCAAAAATTTACCCGAACAAAATGTTCAAAGAAAAGCTCAGAAAAATGTTCACGCAAAAATTTTTAGATCTTTTGCACGAGCTTTTATTTGAGCATGTTCGTGTGTGTAATTGCGCCTTTAGATCTATGGTCGTACTATACTAACTTTTTATTGGGTGAACTATAGCTATAAATTAAACATAATTCTATTGTTAATACAGGTGACGCCGGTGTTTAATGTTAATGGTTTAATGTGTTTACATTGCTAACTTTGAGGCAACTTTTGTAAAGGCTCTTTGCCGTTTTTATAGCTATCACTTTTGATATTTGCGTTTCGCATTTAGTACAGTAAAGGCGCAATTACACAGACGAACATGCTCAAATAAAAGCTCGTGCAAAAGATCTAAAATTTTTTGCGTGAACATTTTTGTGAGCTTTTCTTTGAACATTTTGTTCGGGTAAATTTTTGAGCAAATTATTGCTATCTATTTTGGAAACATATTTTTAAAGATGAGAATAAATAAAATTTTACATCAGTGATCAGTGATCTCAATTCTTTAAAAAAATGGAACACCAACTTTTATTTTAAATTTTTGTGAAAAAAAGCCGACGGCAAGCGAAACATTATTATTGGCTCTACTATCAGTTTTGTCACATGGATTAGGCTTACTTATAATATTTTTTTCTTAGGGTTTTTCCCGGATTTTTTTGCCCGGGGTTTTTTTTTGGGATTTTCTTGCGAGCTTTTTTTATTTCTAAAAAACTCAAAAATTGCACTTTTAAGTGGTAATCCGCGCCTCACGACTATAAGGAGTGGTGGGGAGGGGGATTTTGTTTAAACATATTTTTGTAGCTTTACTTTACCATTAGCTTTTATTGTTGTTTTTTAATTCCTCACACCAGATTTACCTAGCCCCAAGAGTTGCTTAAAAAAGCAAAAGCTTCATGAAAATGCTGAAGATATAGATATTTACTGGCAATTTAATGTAATAATCAAGGTCGATTATTGATACTGAACCAACAATATACAAAGGGCAACATTGCGATTCAAAAGGCTGGCCGACCTACTACCTGCGAAATCCAAAACGCGGGATGATAGATCAGCGACACAGTCTACTAAATTACTGCTAAATTATATTTTTTAGACAAGGATCGAGTTCGTAGGGTTGTAAAAGTGGGTAATAAACGGGTATTATTTAAAACAAACGTGCTTTTGTTCATATATTTGAGATTTAATAAAATGTATATAGGTTTTTTAATTTGACTGAATTACTATTGTAAAAGACTAAACTAGGAACTAGAATAAAGGGATATTATTTTAAACGTAAATTTTTATCATTACATTTACAGGCAACAACAATAAATAAGTGCCGATAATTATTTTTTTTATTCTCGTTTTTTTTGCAACCCCAAAAAAGTTACAAGTATACTGGCATATCCCCTATAAAAATCAGATCAATCGAAGTTGCTTATGAGGTAAAATGTGAATTTCGGCATCAAATCGTTTTTCGGTCGGAAAGCACTTGATTAAAAATACCTTATTTCAAACTTTGTTTTTCTATTTTCAATGAATTCCGATAACAATATATATTTTGCATTTCTAAAGAAATTTTTATACCCCCAATTCTTCAAACAAATTTTGCTCAACATTCTCTCCAAAATTTACGTGTGTTTTTTTGTACGAGATTTTGCTCGAACATTTCTTTGAGCATTTTGCTCAAGAGGCTCGTGTAAATGTTTGTCGGCATTTCCACATCAAAGGAAAGTTTTTCTGTGTAAATGCGCCTTAACAGAATTGTTTATTGCATTTTATGATCATGACACTGTAAAAAAAGAGTGCCTTCGGGTAGGTTTGTAACTATAACTTTATTTTTAATCCGATTTTACGACATGACAACTCATTTTATAGATAATTTTATATCTCTCTAATTTAAAATCGCTTTCTACACTTTTTTAAGACGCTTAGTTTTTGAGATTTTTAAACCGATCTATATAAAATATGGATTAGTGATACAACAGTTAACAAATCACTGCCACATGCAAAATCAAAATAGATTTTGTTAGGTGGTGGAGAACTGATGTGGTAAAACTGATTTATTTTTAGCAGTTGCCAACCCCGGAGTTTTGAAAAGTAGGGCATTAAAAGAGAAGGCTTGGAAGAGTAAAAAGCAGGTTAAATATATTTTTAAAATAGTAAAAAAGGAGTATTTTTTTAGTCAGTTATTATATTTGAGTGTTAGAAAAAATTAATATTGTAAAAAAATAATTTTTGGCTGGATCATCCATAAGGAAGCGGGATCCATTTTTTATACAGGTATACAGGGTATGTCGAAAAGTTGTTTTTTCATTTGGAACACCCTGTATATTTTTTATTTTCGAATTCCCCAAAAAATTAGCTTTTTAAAATAACCATTTAGTATAGGTCTGTGTGTAATCGTTTTCGATAAATTTCAAATTGAATTATGAAAGAAATTTTATGATTGTTTTATAATAAAATGTTAGTAGGCCATATGTCATATTTTTTTCAGACCCAAGTCTTTATTTGACAAATATACCAAACTGTATGTAATTCTGATCATTTATATAGGTCCTGTCTATTATATTATTATGTTATGGCCTACTGACGTTTTATTATAATTCAGTAAATTAAGAAAAATTCTTTGATAATTCAACTTGAAATATTTCGAAAACGGTTACATGCAGACCTATACTATGGTATTTTTAAAAAGCTCATTTTTGCGGAATAAGGAATAAGAAAAAAACTTAACTTGTTGGAAACCATGTACACTAGTTGAACTGATTAGTTTTAATTTATGATTTCTAGGTCTTTATAAAATATTCTTTATAAAATTTTTGTTTGATCCCTCAGCGGCTATTAGAAAAAGAGTACATTTACACATTCTACAAAATAAATGACCAGAAAAACGATGCCAAAAATCCCTCATAAAAACTAATAAAAAACGAAAAAAACATCATACATATAAATGATTTTTTAAAGTTGTCACGTACGGAAAATTAAACAAAAGCCTCGTAAAAGAGCATACAATTTGTACGATGGTTTAAAAGGCATATTACTAGTCAAAGCCTGTATAAGTTTATAAGGTTTTACAGTGCCTCTGATAAACTTTTATAACTTTTTAAAAGATTTCTTGCTGTAAGGTTTCTGATTGATTGTTTAAAAGGAAATTATATTTCTAGAGTCATACAGTAGTTTGTGCTTATGTCAACTTTACAAGTTTTTATAGTTTCTTATGGGAATGGACGAAGAATTTAATTATAAGTTTTTATAGGAATTTATGGTACTTTTTATAGTATTAATTTTATTGAATTATACATTTTGTAATGTTTTCAAATTTGATTAGCTTTTATGATTTTTTATAATATTTTATGATCTTCAATGGGAAATTTCATAGCCTATAGGAATTAATGCTATTTTTATTAGTATTTTATTTTCAAATATATGGAAATTTTTTAAATTTTATGATCTTGTATGGTAAACTTGATAGATTTCTATGAACTTTTATAAGAATTGATGGCAATCCCCGCAATTATATATTATATAAATTTTTGTTAAGTACGACCACTATTTTTCATTATAAAAATTTCCATTTTAAGAGAGATACCTTAGCTCATGAAATGTGGAAGTGACTTTCGACACGGGTCATGTGACATCCATACTTTTTGGAATCATATAAATATAAGAATTGGCTGAACTTTGAATGGAAGGTACATTTTCTCAAAACTAAGAGCCGAGTCGGAGCGCTTTTTGATTTTTTGCCGAATACCCAAGTAACATTTTAGGACATATTGGGAAGTTGGAAGGTTAAGATAACCAAAAATACGTCAAAACATTCCCCGTTTTCCTTCAGAAAATTACTTTCACTTTCAATTACGGTCACTATATACACGACATTTTAAAGGTCTTCTTTTAAAATATTTTTCGAATTATTTTCCTCGTATCATGTCTTCAAAGTTATTTTGAATATAAAGTTAAAAGAGAAGGTAAATTGATGTTAAACTTGACTTGAGATTCTACTCTGAGGACCCCGCCTTTTTTGGGCATTTCTTGGTCAACATGGCTTGTCAGAAGTTTTTAACAATGTCCTGAAGAAATCCCTCAATGTTAAGAACTGTTTTGGTTCAAAACTGAACTCAAAGTTACATAATTTTGACCTACAGTTATTCCTCAAAGTTAGGGTTTTTTTTTTGGAATAAGTTTTAGGACAAAAATTTGGTTTTTTAACCAAATAAGTACAACCTAAAAATATGTTCGAACTTTATGGAAAATTATCCTATTTTATTTAACCATATGGAATACTAAGATTTGATTAGGTTAAAACTTCAGTTTTGTTTTTCTTGATGGGAAGAAAGTAGTTTTGGTAGAAAACAAGAAAACTTCTTTGCGTCACGTGTCCTCTGACGAACTGTCATGATCAGCCGTTTAGATTAATCAATAATCATAACTTTCATGTTCCTTCTCGGTATTTCCAAATTATAAGATATTTCCTTAATTACTATTGTATCTTCAACCCTTGTTTGGATTTTGGGCTATTAGATACCTACCCTCCTATCATAAAAAGGGATAGGAAAAACCAGAAGGAAGAGAGGGCATTCAAGTTTTGATCGTCAAAAAGGATACTCTGTTTTAAAGTACCTATCTAGTAGTGGTGAACCTGACAGTTTTGTGTTTTAACATGCCAAAAGAAAAAAGAAACAAACCTTTCACAGCATCAAGCAGTTTTTACAGAAAAGTTAAAGAAATTAAAAGTAATAGTGGGGACCCAACAAGTCCTAGTGTCTCTCTACAAGTGCCGAACATAACCATTGGAGGAATACACACAATTGTTTACGCTCGTAAATGTCATATGTCAAGTTATGACATTTGCGAGCGTAAACGATTGTGTGTTTTCTCATGTGATGGAACTTTTTCGAACTGTTTGCTTGCTTAATTGCTCATCAGCGTAAATCCGCCTTTATGTCAACAATCAAGATGACAACTGACAACCGAACAATGGGCAGGGGGTGTGCGGGGAACAATTGGCAATGAATTCGAAAAATGGATAAACCGTCCTTGATGCAAAATTAATAAGAAATTTTGGCTTCAACATTGAAAATTTTGTGTTTGAGGGAAAAAAAAACCATGGTTAACGCGACTTTTAGGGCATGGTCGCCAAAAAAGGTAAGGCGCCAGGTTTTTTTCTCTTTTTTAACAAGTTTTTATTATGTTTATTGAAAAAAACTATAAAATCTTTATGGAAATGATTTGATTATACTTGTTTCAGACCCAAATATTAAATTATGATTACAAATTGGAAATAATATTTAATTAGTATTTTCCCGAAGCATAATTTTGGTGATTTTTTTGTTAAAACTGCATGTTTCGATGGGCGCGTGAATTTTATGGAAGTAACAGTAAACAATTAAACAATAGTTTAAAATAGTAGTTTAACCCCTATGATTAAAATATAACTTTGATTTTTCATCGCGATTTTTTTATTTCCAAAGTTGTTGTATGCCATGGACATAATTATTATTTTTCTTTTTTTTTATTTTCATTTAAAAATGTGTTCTTCTCCTTCTATTCTGACACGTAGAGGGCGCTTCAGTCACAGACAAACAAGAGGGCATTGTGTACAATAGGACACAAATTAGGTGGAGCATTTATACGGATGTGTACATGTGTCCCAAAAGTTGGTAAAAAGTGTCCTCTGGGCAAATTCACCTTCAGGAAAAAAAAATTAATTACCTATTTGATCCCACCAAATTACCTTGGTTTTTGTCCCCACTTTGCTAAAAAGGCGGGAAATTTCCTTCTTTTTTTGACCTCCCAGTTTTTCATAAGAAAACATTACTAGCTTAACTCGAGAATATTTTACCAAATTTTAACCAAAAATGTTACTTGGCATAAGCTAAAATTTCTTTCTAAAGCCACCGATTCAAATCTTTTAAAAGACATGTTTATAAAATATCGTAAAATTTCCTAAAAAAGAAACAACTAACAACTTTGTGACCATTTAGTATTTTTTTCTGAGGCTTTTAAAAATTTAGAATTTTTTTTTTAGCTGGTCCAATGGCGAAAACCATTTGCTTTTTAACATCATATCGGGAATAGGTCCTGACTACTCATCTATGATCAGTTTAGATCTAGGCGATGCTATGGTTGCTGGAGCTGATTTTGACACGTACTCGTTTCGACGGAAGTTCGATGTGGCGATTCCTGCTTTTAGTCCGATAGCAAATTTAGCAGAACCAGATGATACTCATGTTCACAGGTAATTGTGAATTGAAAGCCTGAAAAAATACTAATTTAAAATATTTACATTTGCATAAATTTGGACAATGTTTTGCAATTCCATTGATGGGAAAAATATTATTTCTAAAATGTTATGAATTAATATCCTGTTACAATTTTTAATACTAAAATTACTGGTTTATCCTACCTGTTTTAAAAACGTCCAACGCACACATAAAATTTTTTAGTTAGTGAGAATCTTGGAGAGAAGGATTTTTAAATTTTATACATAGATTCTGTAGTTCAGTTTTGAATATAAATAGACTGATTTTTTAAATTTATTATTTCATAAAAAAGCAATAGAACCAAGTTGTAAACAAGTGTGTTGAGTCGTGTTGGATTGGCTTTCAGGAAACTCGTTACAGCATTGGGCTTTACGATTCGTGAAAATCTGCGAGGGAGTACTTATTTTTTATCGAATCAGGAATAAGGGGGAAAAAAAGAAGGAGAAAGCGTAAAATGTCGTTTATTTTACCTTTAGATCCAGATGTTTAGCTTGTTTTTTGTTGATATTGCTGTAATGTTAGTTATAGGATTTCTCCTCCTCCTCCTCCTCTTATTCTACTGCTACTAGTACTACTACTGATAGTATTAAATATGCCTATTTTAATTCCAGTTTCGATGATTAACCGATTTTGCCTTTAAACACATGCCCATACATAAACTATTCTCTTTTCTTGGTTGTCTATATGAGTGTTGTTATCTTTTTTGATAAATGTTGTTGTTATATTCAATTTAAACGTATTTTAGAAATTATTTTATAATTTTCTTTAGTACTAACAGGGTGTTCACATTCTGAAAAAACCTGGAAAGTCAGGAAAAAAAAGTGGTTATGGAAAGTCATGGAACTTACTCAAAAGTCTGGAAAGTCACGGAAATTTCCCAATAAGAGTATCGGAATTGCTATTCATATGCTCTTTCAGGGTATTAAAAATGCCCTTTGCAGCTAACCCAATACACTTTTTCTACTATTTCATCAGAACGTGAAAAAGATCAAACTTTAATTTTTTTTTTGTTTAATTTTAGCAACCTTTCTTAACACCATTCAAAACGTATAGAAAATTAATTTTTTAATCAAATTTTCTAAAAAAAATTCGTCTGCGGCGCGTTTATCCAACATTTATTACACATTACATGATTTTGGCAATCAATCTATAATTGACAATAGGGTCGCGCAAAAACCGTCAGAAAATCTCGCCTTTTAAACATAAGTTTACACTAACTGTTTTTTTTCTCAGGACTTAGTTAGTAATATTACTTAAAATTTAGCTTTTTAATACTATTTCAGTAAATAAAAAATATGTTAATTAAAATTTTTGTAGGCAGTTATTGTGAAAAACCCTTTTTTTATTTAAATATGTATGTCATGAGGCTAGTTTTGTGTGTAAACAAACAAATATATGTCGCTGTCACTGTTCAGAAAAGTCACACAAATTCTGTCTTTGCTTTTACATGGTGAGAATTTGACACTTTTTGACGTTTATTGGTAGTAGCAATTTAGCTTCGCCGTAAAACTAGTCCTGCAGAATATCTTTAAAATGTTATTAAAAAAATTACGCAATTTCTCTTACAACGTTAAGATAAGTATTAATGACGCTGTGTTTTTATTTTAAATGAGGCAATAAGTAAAAATCGCCACTTTCCAGAATTATGACGGGTGAGATTTTTTTGTCGTTTCTAAAAAATCTAGATGCCAATCCAAAATATATTTGACAAAAATTATGAAAAAGTAATTTTCGAAGAATTTTCTGCATAATTTTTAGAATAATGTCCTCAAGATTTTTGCCTGCGGGCGCATTTTAATCATTATTTTCGTATCGCTATTTGAAATAGAAAGAAGTACCTTCAAAAAACGAAGAAAAAATGTTAAACGAGAGGTAGTAGGCTGATTTTTAAAAAAGTAATAGTGAGGGAAATTTTAACTTGGTCGTGAAGAGTCATGGAAAGTCATGGATTTTTTTTCGAAAAATTCTGTGGACACCCTGACTAAAAAAATAAACTCATTAACAAAATAAAATTTAAACCACCATACTACAATAATTAAAAAAAAAAACAATCCTGTGTCAGATTTTTTTATCATCATTTCATCTCCTAGTTCCTAGCACCATACTGATGAGCACCACAAGTGCGAAATCCGGATCTACAGTTACCATTACCTTTTTTGATAGAAAGCTCGCTGTTCATTGATTTTTTATTTATTCATCTTCACTAAATCCCTTTTTTAATTTATCAACTCCAGAACTTAGGATATCTGTAAAGATAATTATAGGCGTCTCCGTAGAGACGCTTAATTTTCCTTCAAATTGAAGGTACATTGCCGATTCTGCAATTTGACAGATGGTTGTCTTTTACATGAATCCTGTGTTAGATTTTTTCATTATCATTTTATCTCCTAATTCCGAGCACCGTATCATTACCTTTTTTGAGGGAGCTCGCTATTAATTGATTTTTTAACAATAATTTACTTTGCTAAAACAAGTAAGAAATGTACGATTATGTTCAACGCGATTTAATGTTAATATAAAATTACCTACACAATCATACAAACTTTCTCTTTATTTTAAAAAATCAAGTTTTTTATTAATCGGCAAAAACAAGTCAAACAATCAATTACTTTTTTTAAATAAAGAAAAAAAATCTAAATTAAATAAATTAATTTATTTAGATAGGTATTTAGGTTTAGGCTGGATATATCACATTGACAGACAAATTGGATTTTTTTTCATAAAACTAGAAATTGTGTTTCTCTAAAATACTTAAAACTAACACAATTTTTCCCCCATCTATTCCAAATTAACAAAATAACAAAATGTATCTTTTTTAAAAGCCACATCGAATTTGTATAAACCTCAAAAGTATTTGGACAAAATCGAGTAACACTGTTTTTAATAAGGAATCTTGTGAAAAATAATGGCTACCTGAAATAAATTGACAACGCATAGTAATTAAATGGTTTTAAATGGAACTTATTCATAAAATACAGCCAAAATCCGTCTGCCAAACAAATTTTTTTGATAAACTTTAATTTTTTCTTTCTTAAAAACACAGGCGCCTTTAAAACATGTGAGTTTTGGACATTCTTGAAAAAAAATCAATATTTAAAAATTCAGAAATACCGGTTTTTTTTTTCACGAAAACGTTTTAAAAAACTTTGGGACACTTTTTAACAGTGAAAAATTAAAAGATCATGTTCATTCAATATTGTTTTCTTTTTGTTTTCGAATTTCCAAAATTACTGAAAATCGATATAATAAAAAAATATGGGGGATAATCGATGTTTGACTTGAGAAGAAGGATTTGAAATATTTACTACTTTATTCTATCTATCTATTCTATCTATCTATACTTGGTAAAAAAGAGCTACATTAAAACTTTAAATTCGTCCCTAAATCCAGCATAGTAATACTGCTTACGAATAATTCTTAAAAGGTAAAAAAGGGTAACAGCTTAGGTTACCATTCCTTTAGCACTGGTTTACTGAACCTAAAATGCTGCTTGAAATGTGTACAAATTGAAAACATCTACTTTAAAAAATGAAAATAAAAATCAAATTAAAAAAAAATACTTTTCAATGTATAACAATATTTCGAATAAAAAAAATCGGTTAAAATGTAAAATAAATTTTTATTTTGAATCAGTTAGGTATACCTTAATTTGCTTTTATTTCAATTTGAAGTTTTATTTGTTGTTAAATTTTTAATTTTTCTACAACAGGGTGCTTACCAGTCAGGAAAATGTTGGGGAGTCAGGAAAAGTTAGGGTGGTCAGAAAAAGCCAGGGGTTTTTACTTAAAAAACGCTAAAAGTCAGGATAATTAAAGTACTTAAAATGCACGCACCTCTTGGATTTTTAAATCCTTTAAATTCAGCAAAAATCGAGTACTAAAAATATGTCAAACCTAAAAATGCATCGCTTCCGGTTTTCAAACCAAACGTAAACCAAAAAGAGCCAGGATTTTTTTTACGGTTTTGTCAAAAGAGCACCGTTTAATAAACTGTAAAGTTGGTTGGGCATAAAAATATAATATTCATTTATTTCCTAAATTTTTTAGGACCTGGTTTGTTACGTCATCTCAGATCAACATCGATCCGACGTTTCTTGATCAGCTCCAAAAGATAAATCAAGATTACCAAGAAGCTATATTAGTTTTAGACGTATGCCACCCTAACAAATATACTAGTCGCTGTGATATAATAAGGCATAAAAAATACCATTATCCACAACTTCTACAGAAATCTACATTTTGCCTAATATTTAGGGGCAAAAGACTGGGCCAGTTTGCACTTCACGAAGCTATGGCGGCTAATTGCATTCCTGTGATTGTGATAGATGGTTATGTTATGCCCTTTAATGATATAATAGGTATTTTATGCTGAGTATGTCTTAAATAATTAGAAGGAATTTAAACATCTGCAGAAGATGGAACAAACTAGGCTTGTACTATTTTCTTCAAATCCTGTTATTATATATTTTTAGTTAAATTAATTCTAGTAATTTAAAATGGACTCTGTATACTTTGAGAGGACTTTTACATTAAACGGCTCTCAAAATAACACTAGACGCTTAAAGGAAATTTTCACCGTATTGGTATCCGTGTTTCGAATGAATTTGTTGCGTACAGGTTATCCATTATCAACCTTCCCTCAGGAAAAGTTTTTTACTATTGGCCATAGGAAGTTCAAACAAAAAGCATTCAATACAAGAGATATTTTTACATTATATTGATTTTGTATTTCAAAATTACATCAATTTAAATAAAGATGTCAATTATAATTGTCAAAAGTATTAACACCTCTAAGACCGTTTTAAGCACTAAATCTATTTTATTTTAAAGTGATTTAAGAAAGCGGCTTATTGTTTCAAAACCGTTTTAGGATCGGTATAAAGATTTTAAAAACGCTTTAGCGTATTGCTTTCAACCTAAGAAAATAATCCTGGTTTTACCAAGAAATCCGTTGTTAACTTAGTTGTTTTATTTGCTTTCTTTTTAAACTGTCATTTACTGACGTTTTATGCAGGACGTATAAACCCTCGGATAAAGCAATTACATTATTTAAATATAAAAGCGGTTTTAGATGCGTATAAACGTAGTAATTTACTGCAAATATCTGAACAAATAAATAAAAGCCCTTAGTGAGTGGTATTTATCGAAATCATTTTTACCAAAATTCTTAACTGTTATGTTTAAAAAAAGGACCATTTGGGTTCATTCTAAAAACCATAAACATCATATTTGACAATTGTTAGGCTAAAAGTTGAAAAATATCTCTTATATTTTGTTTGAACTTCCTAGGACCAATAGTAACAAGCTTTCATCTTCACCGACTTATCCTCAGCATTTGATTGTCTTGACCACTTAATCTTGCTAATGAAATTTGAATAAAGGGGTCAAATGGTTTCTGCAAACAATAAAAAAAGTTCAATATCGTATTTCTACTGGATATTTCAGTTAATGTAGAAGTTGAAAACAGCACAACTGTACAATATGCAGATGATAATGGCTTTTTTTTCAAAGTGGAGAGTCAGATGTTGGCATTGTCAGTAACGAGATATTGGGTGCTGCTGGTCAGTGGTTTTCAAAAAATCGTATCCTAAGTTCCTAGGAGTGCAGCTGGATTCATCTTTTACCTATTATAGACTATGGATCCTATTTAAAAATCCAATATAGCACGATTAAAGAAAATTAAAAATCTCAGTTGACGTGTTTTTGGATTTTTTTGTAAAACCAAATTCTAACCCTCTAGAAGCACCGTTCCGTTTAAAGAATCCACCCTGTATATATAATATAATTCGCCATGTGATAAAGACTTAAGCAAATGCAAGGTTTAAGACACTTCCCAAATAACACTTATTTTTTTATAATGGCCATCAATACCTACTGGAAACTACTTAATAAAACAAAAAGTTGTATAAGGTTCTCTTTAAAACCTTTTCATCCCTCTTATAAACACCTTATACGCTTGTGTCAGTTTTTATAAAGGGATACATTACTACTTTCACATGAGTTTTAGTTTTAAAAAGATCTTTAAAAAAATTCTCAAGCCAACTACAAGTAGTTTTTAAATGGTTGTCAGAGGGTTTTAGCGCGTCCAATTTTACCCCGCCCCTTATTGATTTAAGCATATAATATGGTATTTGTTTTCCTTCTATAAAAAGTTACAGTGCACGTGTTTTTTTTATTTTATAAGTTTACAGAAATGATGAAACTTTATGGATATTAATTTCGACAAATATTTATAGGTAGTAATACTATAATATTTTATTGCCGTGTAGAATTAATTTCTGTCTTCTAAAAATATGCGCGCCCTAAATTTATGGAGAAAAAAGTAAGGTTAGTTTTCAAACAATAGTGAAAAAAATTACAAAATGCAGGTCAAACGATAAATAAATCAACTATTACTACATAACTTATCTTACTGTTTGCACTTTAAAGTCGAAAATACAAAATTTTTAAATTATGAAACAATTTAGGAAGATCGCTGCCAGTCAGATATTTTACGTCAAGTTTTATAAGGGTTATCAAAACCCCTATAGAATCCCATGAAGTTGTAATTACCATTATTGGCCTAGTGGCCACTTAGCCATTTTAACTTACCAAAATGTTTTCTTTGGTTTTCAAACGCGCGGATAACTTCGCTATGTTTGGCTTTAAAATTGTTCAAACCCGGTAACAGCATAAAAATAAGTTAACAATAGTTCCCCATGCGTGGGAGAACAACGGAACCCTATCGTGGCCCCCGCCATCTCGGCAGACCAAATTGATTTACGACCCAAACTCCAAGCTATCACAGAGGTAGAAAAAAAAAAGTAGTTCCCTGTAGAAGAAAAAGAGAGTTCCTGGAACATTATCATGCTACCGAGATTGAATTTAACAAAATGTTGAATATTGTCTCAGCCACGGAGGATGAAGATCTGACAAAAGCTTTGCCAAAAACTCCTTCCCAATCAACCATCATCATACTTTTTTGATATGGAGTGGATAAACTTAAGGCCTGGTCAGAGTTCAGTAACGTAAGCAATAAGAAGTAAAGGCCGAAGGAGTAACCACTGACCCAAAATTTGTACATGTATTGCCAGTATTGCTATGTAAATCTGGTAGTAATGCCAAGGAATTTGTACATGCATTGCCAGTTTCAAGGCCATTATAAAGACATGTTGATTTATATGGGCAATGCCAACTAATGCCATGTGTGGTTTCCCCCTCAGTAAAGGCCTATTCATTGTGCCGTAAAGTAAGCAGTAAAGACAGATTCAGAGTTCCATATATAAGGCAAGCGGTATGAGGTATGTGGTAAGAAGGAAAATAAACCATAGCAAATGCATGCTGCTCTTACAACTTACCACTTGTGACTTACGGAATACTATGAACACCAGCCTACGTTAGCTATAGTTTATTTTGCTTGCATCTTTCCTCATACCGCTTACTTTATGGAACTCTGAATCTGCCTTGAAAAGTAAGATGTATGAAGTAAGAAGTAAGAAATACACAGAAACCATATCTCCGTTTTGCATACGTCCTACTTTTTTTCAGCAGACTGGAAAGTAAACACTTTTCATACAATTGTTTGTAGGGAAAGTGTAACTTTACAAAGATGGGACTGGAAAATAAAAAATAGACCGGAAAAGGAAGAAGAGACCGGAAAATGATCATATCCCGGTCTATGTTTTATTTTCCTGCCTCATTTTTAGTCAATTTGGCTTGATAGTTTTAAAACTTTTTTTATTTATTTTTTCTATTTTTTATTTTTTTTTTAATTTTTGTTAATATTTGCTTTTCATTTTTTTATAATTTTTTTTTGATTTTTTTTAATTTATAAATTTTTATTTTTTTTTTTTAATTTTTTTAAATTATTTGATGATAACTATGATTTCATTATGGAAATAATAATTGTAGAAAGTAACAGAAAGCAAGAATTAAAATAATAATTGTGAAAAGTAAAAGTAACACTAATTAAAATAATTGAACTTTACCGTGCAATACTGAAAAATTATGCCATGTCCTGCAAAATTTTGATTCCGTTGTCGGACCTTCATTTCTCTGATCTTTTGAACGTGTTTGTTGTCTTAAAAATTACTGAAAAAATATCACCACCATTCTCCACCAAATGAAAGAAAATGGCGCACGGCAAAGCAGCCAAACCAACAAATCTGTATTTTACCTATTTCGTTAATCTGACCATTCCGGTGCACAGCATCTCCTCCAAACAGTCAAGAATCATGCTGAGGCTTTTATAGTAAAACTGATTTAAGCCCATTGTGCTCCTTTTAATAGTAATTATTTTTTATTTTGCCATTTTAATTTTCTACCAATTTTTATTTATTCGTTTAAAGTTACTTGTACAGATTTAGACGCTAGAGAGCTTGTTTGTTTTATTTATCCTACCCAATCTAGCTAGATAGAGCCGACAAGTCATGTTTTAATTTAAAGTAGTAGAGTAAATTCGTAAAAAGAAACTGCAAAAAGGGCATATTTTTTATATTTGGCATAGTAATACCTAATACCAAAAAATAAAATTCCAGTCGAGGATCTTCCATTTTCCGACCCCAGAAACCAAGATAGCGACTGTCAAAGTTAGGAAAATATATTTTTTCTACGTTTTCGTAAAAATCAAGATTAGAGTTTATAAGCGGGTAGAAAGATAGCGCTTGATATGTATATAATATATATATAATATAAGAGACCTTATTAACCTTAAGACAACATTAAAAAAAATATATATTTTTTTGGTAGATACTATTTGACATTTTATGTTCAAAATGGCGGCCAAACTATCGAGAAAAAAGTAATTTTCCCCTTCTGGTGCGCTATTTACATTAACGCCATGCAATATATAAATTTGTACTAAATCTAGGACTCTTGTCTCAAAAATTGCAAAAAAAATGACACATGTCATGGCCGCGACTAAAATTAAGAAACGTCATTATTTTTCTCCACGTTAGCAATTTTGCACAAACCAAAGCAGTTTTAGGATGACCTAGATTAGTTTTAAATTTTTGCGTAGAAAAAAATAAATTTTAATGCTTCAGTGTTTTTTTTTGTTTCTGTCTCAAGTTAAACACGTAACACTTGGCAAAATAATGGGTTGCTCTAAGTAAGAATAGCCATTCCAAAAATAAAAAAAGTGACAAGTAATTTCGATGTGATATTTTGAAAACGCAGAAAACACATATTTTCCTAACTTTGACAGCCGCCATCTTGATTTCTGGGGGCGGAAAATGGGGGATTCTCGACTAGAATCTTGGCTTTTGGTATTAGGTATCACTATGCCAAATATAAAAAATATACCCTTTTTCTAGCTTTCTCTTGAAAATCCCTACGAATTAACTCCACTAAAGCAGTTGTAATCGGCCTTCACTTCTCCTCCTAACTCGATTCCCGGCCTTCAGTTCTCTCAGTGGTATCGGACCGTACCCTAAACTGAGATTAACGAGAGGTCATCCACAGGTGACAAAGGTTGACAAGACATTGAAAATAATAGGACAAAAATACCAATTACCGTATTTTATGTTGTCGGCGAGTTCAGTGATAAATTTACGGAAAATGCTAAAGAAACAAAAATTTGAAATTGCAACTTAAATTCGCAGGAGAATGGTGGAGTATTTTCTTAATTAAAATGTCATATTTGACGAATATGAATAAAATTCGGCTTTTCTTTATTCAATTTTTAATAAGTGTGCAAAGTTTCGTTTTGAAGCGCTTCGCTAACTTACAGCCCCCTCGGAAAAAACTGTTTCTTTAAAGCAAGGAAAAGGAACGCTGAAATATTTATATGTTATGTTATAAAAAAATGTTAATTAGCAAGAATCACACAAACGTACGTATTTTGGAAAAAACTCGGGAAAAATAAACAAGACTTAAGCTCCGACTTGAGTTACTTTTCCTTTCCATTTTTATTAAAATAACATAAAGTTCCAAAAGCTTTCTTACCTAACCTAAGGCCTAGAATGACCTTCAGAAGTACTCCTATTCAACAAAGACAATCATACATTACTACATTTGCGAGTTTTTACAAATGTTAAAAAAATGGCGTATTTTTTTTTTATTTTCTTGGAATACCCATACTAAAATATAGAATAGAATTTGTTTTCCAAATAGTCAAATGAAGAGATAAACACAATATTTTATAAAACGGCAAAAACTTATTGTTGTGTTTGCTAATTGCAATAATTTGACACTAGTTTAAAGTGGTGTCCCTAGCCGTCCGCAAGAGGCCTATGTTTATTTGCATTTTTTTTTAGATTGGAAACGCATTGCTGTTTTTATTATGGAGAGTCATTTAGATACCTTAATGCATGTACTCAACGATATTTCTGACAAACGCATTGTACAAATGCGCAAGTCTTTATTATATGTTTATAACAATTATTTTTCTACAATTGAGAAAGTTACTCTTACAACGCTGGATATCCTTCAAGAAAGAATCTATCCACATATGGCGAGGACTTACGATGACGTTAATTTAACTCCAAAAGAGGTAAAGATCCAAGTTAATAAAACAAAAGTGGCTAAGTGACTTCGGCTGCCTGATAAAACCCTAGCTTCAGGAGTAATTGTTAAAAAACGTTAATTATATTCGTTTTATTTGCAATTTGTAGAAAAAAAAACGTTAGGAAACCTTTTTACACGCTTAACCGTTAAAAAGTTTAATGAAGCAAATTTTAATTAGAATAAAATTAAAAGTTTTGAAATATCTGCGAAGAAAACTTCATTGTCTATAAAATCATGTATGCACGGTATTCTCATTCTTAAAAGCGCTCAGCGTTTTCAGAGCAACGAACGAAACAGCGAGTGGTGTTCTTTTTCAAGAATTATAATACCGACTCGTGCAAAATTGCAACTCGCCAAAAAAATAAGAAAAGCACTGCACTCGGAAACTATTAATATTTTTTGTCAGCATTTACCTCTATTTGAAGATTCTGGAAATTGGAATTTTCTTAGCTCGTCGATATATTAGGACAAATGAAAAGTAGCAATTTCTCACTTAGTGCACGGCTTTATTTAAAACCAACCCCATCATACTTTTATACCGAAAATGTGGAAAGTGGTCATTTTCTTTGCTGGTTACTAAAATTATATTTCCGTTTTTAGGTTAATTTAAATCCTCTGTTCTACCCCAGCACCGCACCTAAAGCCTTAGGATTTACTGCAGTCATTTTGACCTACGACAGGGTAGCAAGCTTGTTTACCCTTATTGAAAGATTGGCCAACGTTCCCAGTTTAGTAAAAATTGTTGTTATTTGGAATAATCAAAAAAAGAGTCCACCATTAAGTAAGTAATGTCTGAATTAGACTTAGGAAATGCATGGTATAAACAAAACTATACACAAACGGAATAATTTTTTTTAGTCAAATGTTTTATTTTTAATAAAGAAGGTAGTTTTACGAGATGCCGGTGTGGATGTCGCCTTTATCTTATGGTCATATTTCATGTATTTTGTTTCTTTTGATATTACCTTAAAATTATTTTATTTGCTGCTATACCCGGTTAGGTATAAATTTTTTTTTATGGGTTTTTGGTAGTACAGGGTGGTCCAAATTCGAGGGTATTGTGGAGATTTGGCTATTTCTAGGGGAGATAGCCAAATCTATAAAAAAAAAGTAATGGTGAAAACCGCATGTCAGTATATTAACCCGTTTTTGAGCTCCAGGGGCTTTTTGAAAAATTGTATTTTAGAATTTGACCTATAACTTTTTTATTATTGATGCTTTTTGTTTGCTTTTATATAGATAATTTAAAGTAAAATTTATTTTTCAACTGGAACTTTTTGTTTTTGAGATATAGCATTGTAGTATTTTCTTATGGAATGACCTATTTTTGTAAGCGGCATAAAACATAATTTAAAATATACATCATGATATTTTATTTTTTGTTTTTTTTTTAATAGGTAGCCATTTTTATTTTTTTTTATATTTAATTTGTTTATTATTTTTTATTTATTTTTATAGCATACTTTTTACGAAAAACGAAAATTAAATGTAATTAAAAAAAATAAAAAACAAAAAAAATATTAAGAAAAAAAATAACAACAATATAAAAAACAAAAAATACAATATCACACATATATTAGTTCAAGCTCATATATATATTAGTTTTCTCGCCCCTAGAAATACCCAAAACCCCACAATCTTGAATTTGGACCACCTTGTACATACAAGTAAATAAATTGACCACAAGATGTCGTGTTATCAAAATACAGCATATCTACCCAAGTTCCTGTTGAGATTTTACTAAATATTCAATTAAAGAAGGTTTATGATATATTTAAAGTTTTTTTTCAGTATGTAAATGCTAAAGCATAAAAATTGATGATGTTTGTAAACTTTGCGCTTTTAATTTGACAGTAGTGAATAAAAATTGAAAAAGAAGTGCAAAAAAAAAGAAAAAAAAAATAAGTTATACATCACTACTGGGTCAGTTCATATCAAGTCAACCAGGGTATTTTACCACACCATCTCCGATGTTGATGATTTTTAGTATACATGTTTTTCCTACCAATAAACTGGAAAATCCAAAATTTCAGACTTTTTTGACCAGTTGTTTATTTTGAATTAATTTTTGAAAATCGAAAAAGTCACTTATTTGTCCTTAACATGTGCGCACAAAATTAGGAATATCCAAAGAACCACTTATAATAGAAAAGTAGGTGAAGGTTCATTTTAAAGCTCTTATAAAGACCTTTCATATGAGAATATTGCATAACATATATTGAAAAAAAAAAAAAAAAAAAAAAATTTTTGATTTTTTTTTTGAAAAATTTCAAAAAGGCCATTTTTAATTTTTTTCAAAAAATTATATTATTTTCTTTAAAGTGTTATTAAACTATTCACAAAATTTTGAGATGGACAAATCATGGGTTCAATGTGAAAAAATTTATTAAAAATGTCACATGCATGAAAAATCGCCTATAAATAGACAATGCATTTTGGTAATTAGAAGAATATAATGGGGTTTAAAGCGATATTATAAAAATATTTAACAATATTTTATTTAATAAAAAATTATATCCTACGTTTCATTCTGTATCAGTAATCAGATTAACATTGCCCCCCATTGTAATATTTACTTACAAAACCTCTTTTCCACCGGAGACGTACTATTGGATGTTCCAATTCTTAGGAAAATATGCCTGTATAAACCTGCCAATACTTTTGTGAAATACTGCCTGTTTATTCCTGTTTAACATTAAGGACACACCTCCTTCATTTTATTGGTCTGTTTAGGTACATTGTGGGGATTTGCTGACATGAAAATTCCTGCATAAATTGATTTTAAATTTTTGGCAAGTATCTTCCTGATACAGCTCCAAATAATCGATACATAATAGTTCGACTGAAGGTTTATCAGAAGTCATCTCTGTGTAATTTTAAAAGTTTCAACTATGGGTGAGGCAAGTGGATGGACTAAATATAAAGTAAAGTGCTGTGATCCACTAGAGTTAAAAATCAAGCATTTTGGGAAATTAAGAAATGTGACCAAGTGGATGTGCAGTTACAAAAATGTCAAAATGGGAATGAAAATCTGTGATGGTTGTAGACTAAAGCTTTCAAAGGAGTTTAAGGCATCTGAAGAAGATGAGGCAGGGTAAGTAACAAATAGTATTTTTTAATATAAAATTAATAAACTAAACCAATTGCGTCAAGTACGGAGTGGAAAAATCTCATGGCATTATTTTGCATGGCATTTTGAGAATACAGACATTATGTACAAATTTCTTGGCATTATGTACACATTTTGGGTCAGCTGTTACCCCCTTTTTAAGTTCTTATAAAAAACTAACTTTTTAAATTTTTTTAGACCCAGTCAAGTTCCAGAAAATGATCCAGATTTTCAAGATCCTGCTGAATCATTTACTCTTTTAAACAAGTCATTGGAGCTTCTTGGTGTGTCGCCGATTAAAAGAAAAAATGTATACAAAGAAAAAATTGATATTGTACAGCATACAATTGCGAAAGCATTTACAAAGGAATCAGATTCAACGCTAGTAAAGGAATGCCAGAGTGACGAAAGTGAAATGATTAAGCAGTTAAAGGACAAATTTTTAAAAACCGAAAAGAGGAGTGAGAAAATACTAGTTTTATCATTTTTACCTCAAAGTTGGAGTAGAAAGAAGATTGAAGAAGAATTTGGAGTTTCTCAATATTTGGCCAGAGCTGTAAAACAGTTAGTTAAGAACAATGGGATATTATGTTCTCCTAACCCCAAACCGGGAAAGACCCTTAGTGATAGAGTGGCCCAAATAGTGGTAGATTTTTACCAAAGGGATGACATTAGCAGGACCATGCCAGGTAAAAAAGATTATGTTGTTATCAGAAAATATGGAGCTGAAAAAGAATATGTACAAAAAAAATTAGTCTTAGCTGATTTAAAAGAAATTTATGCATTGTTTAAAACTGAGTACCCCAATGAAAAAATTGGGTTTTCAAAATTTTGTGAACTGCGACCCAAAAACTGTATACTGGCAGGAAAAAGTGGGACTCATACTGTATGTGTATGTACTATACATCAAAATATAAAACTAATGCTCAATGGCTCCAAATTAAATAAGCTATATGATGAAAATAACAGGCCTCTTGCAATATCTTATCATGATTGCCTTTATAAACTAATGTGTAATCCACCTTCAGTGGACTGTTTTTTAAGCAATAGATGCAAGCAATGTCCTGGAGTAGAACAGTTTAAAAATACGTGAATAGAAAAATTTGAGGAAGAATTAATTGATGAGGTCTCATTTAAAAAGTGGGTCTCAGTAGATAGGTGTACTATGGAAACCGTTGTTAAGAAAAGTGATGATTTTGTCCAGGAATTTACTGATGATCTTGTAAAACTTAAATCACATTCTGTTATTGCAAAAATGCAAAAAGATAGATACAATGAAATAAAAATTAACCTTAAACCTGGAGAGTCTTTGATCACTTGCGACTTTGCGGAAAATTATTCCTTTGTTATGCAAGATGAAGTCCAGTCTTATCATTGGAATAACAGCCAGGCAACCCTCCACCCTTTTGCCATTTATTTTCTAAGTGATGGTAAACTGCACAACCTGAATTATGTGTTTATTTCGGAAAGCTTGACACATAATACAATTGCATTTCATTTATTTTTAAAAAAATTAATGCCTGATTTAAAAATCAAAATACCAGGACTTAACAAAATTTTTTATTTTTCGGATGGATGTGCTGCGCAGTACAAAAACAAAAAGAATTTTCTGAATATATGCCTGCATAAAAAAGATTTTGGTGTTGAAGCAGAGTGGCATTATTTTGCCACCTCGCATGGCAAAAGTGCCTGCGATGGCTTGGGAGGAACTGTTAAAAGACTTGCTGCCAAAGCCAGTTTGCAGAGGCCCTATGACAATCAAATAATGACACCTCTACAATTGTTTACTTGGTGTGAAGAAAACATATCTGGCATTGATTTTAAATATTGCACAGAAGCAGATTATACAAATCATGAAATAATTTTGAATAAAAGATTTGCGGAAGTCTTAACAATACCGGGGACACAAAAAATTCATGCTGTAATTCCTCTTACAGAAAGCACGTTTTTGGCAAAACAGTTTTCTACATGCTTAGAGGTCGAAACACATAATCTTTTTAAAGGTGGAAGCATTATTTTGCAAAATATCGAGTCAGGGTTTGTCACTGTAGAATATGACAGTGCTTGGTGGCTGGCTTGTGTCTTCGGGAAAAATAATGAGAGCGGAGAACTGAAAGTAAGCTTTCTTCATCCACGAGGACCTGCCTCATCATTTTTTTACCCAACACCTCAAGATATTTTAATTATTAAACCAGAAAGTCTTATAAAAAAAGTTGAACCCAACACTGCTACTGGCAGAACTTACAATGTCAGCAAAAAAGAAATGTCAGATTCATCAGAAATTCTTAAAAGAAATTTAAAAAAATTAATTTAAGGTATATAGTTAGTCTTAGTGTTTTCTGTCTAATTTTTATCAACGAAGTAGAAAAGTTTGTTTATTTCTTTTGCGAGTTTAAAATAAAATAATTTGTAGATAAAGCCTCTGGGTATTTTTTAAAACCTGTATTCATCCAACAAATTTATTTATTTTAATATCCAGTGCACTATTGGTGCTCCTAAAATATGTTTATTTTTTTAAATGCATGATTTTTAATGTACTTAATATTTTTGATATTTTTTTTGACATTGAACCCATCATTTCTCCATCATAAAATTTTGTGGATAATTAAGTAACACTTTGACCAAAATTATATATTTTTTTCAAAAAAATTAAAAATGGCCTTTTTGAATTTTTCAATTTTTTTTTTCAATTTTTTATTTTCAATTTTTTTTTGTTAAAATTATGTTGTGATATTTCATAAAAAAGAGCTTCAAAATGACTTTAAAATGAGCCATTTATTACTTTCCTAGTGTAAGTGGTTCTCGAGATATTGCTAGTTTTGTACATTCTTGTTAAGGTCAAAATGCTGACTTTTTTATTTTGAAAAATTAAAAAAAAAACTACGAATCAAAAAAATCTAAAAATTTGCATTTTCAACTTTTATGGTAAGAAGAAAATATATACCAAAAATCATCAAAATTGGAATTGGTCGCGTAAAATTTTTGTGATTTTTTGGTTGATTTGATATGGAATGACCCTACTTTTTTGTCAAAAAGTACTCTTAAAACTTGATCTGAGATATTTTTCTGTTTATCTAACATAATGATTGTATTAAAAATGTTTCGTAAAAGAGCCAAACGATACCATTTCTTAATAAAAATGTAATGTAAACAATAGAAGTTTTTACACATAATGGCATAAATGATGAGCGCAGCGAGTGATTTAAAAGTGCGAATAGAAAAAAGCAAGTTTTAGCCGCAAGTTCTAAACACTTTTTTTAAATATCTTCATCAAAAAACAGAGACAAAAGTAGAATACAAAAGCATTTACTTGTAACACCAGCTACTCCATTTTCGAATTTCGCACCATATCCTTCGTGGCCATTTAATTTTTTGACATTTGTGTCCAAGAAAACAATAAAAATAATTTTTTTGCACCCCTGACCAATAAAAAATGTTTTGCATCGGTAACCAAAAAAGTGATAGTTTTGTTATTTGCGGACAGTGAGTAAAATCGTGTTTTTAATAAGATTTTTCTAAAAATATTTTTGGTCTTGACCGGCAGTATTGTGTAACCCCCGCAATATGTGTATTTTTTGCTAAAAAAGTAACGCGCCTATTAAATATTTCTAAATAAATTGTTTCTTTTTTAGTTTCTGAATTTCCAAAAACTTTAAAACCATTGAATGTAATAAGAACCAAAGCCAACAAACTATCAAACCGATTTTATCCTTATCAAGAAATTGAAACTGAAGCCATTCTGCACATAGATGATGACATTGTAATGTTAACGTCGGACGAAATAGAATTTGCTTTTGAAGTTTGGCGAGAATTTCCTGATCGTATTGTTGGTAAGTGTAGGCTCTCTACTCGTCATAAAACCACAAAGGGTGTCATAAAATAGATTATTTTATCCAAACTAAAGTTCTGTTGTAAAATGGAAATAAAAAAATCCAAAAATTTTTGCTGCATCCTTGTCTAATCTAAAGAGTAAAGCAAGGACAACAAAAATGCGTGGCTCTTATGTTTCGGTGGTAAGAAGGCGCTGTTAGCCGTGAACAAGAAATAAAAGAAGGAGTTGCAGATAACCTCTTTGCCTTCTGATTTTTGTTTTTTTTTGCCAATATACACGTCAAGATATAATACGAGACATAACTGGAAATCCCAAATTTACTCAGATAACAATATTAGCCATAATTATTTTATTCCCGCGCATTCAGGCGACATCTACTAAAATCTCTCAAAGCTACGCTAAAGTTCTGAAAAATAACACCCACTCAGCTTTCTTAATCAAACCCAAGCAGGACCAGTCGATCGAACAAACCAAAAAGGATATGCTCGAGACCATCAATCTAGTCGAAACCAATATTCAATTTGCAAAAATCAAACATGTTGACAAAGGCGGCCTTGTCATAGGTTGCAAAAACACTACTGATATCAACAAAATTAAAGTCATTGCGGAAGAAAAATTAGCGGGAACTTACGAAGTTAGAGAACTGTCAGGCGTCACTCCCATAGTACGCGTGGTAGGCTTCAGTGATCGTTGATGTGATGAAAACTCCTTAGCCTCTGTGCTAAAATCGTTAAATCAGGATATTTTCGTAGACTCTAGCTGTAGGGTTTTGAAAATCATTCCAATTTAAAATAATGCTTTAGTTTTTCAAGCTGTCCTTCAAATTAGCCGTGATTGTAATTATCGATTAATGAGGTCTGGCAATGTATTCGTTGGATATAATAACTGCACAATGTTCGACGCTATATAAATAAAACGGTGCTATCAATGTAATGAGTTCCATCACTCATCAAAAACCTGTAAAATTCAAACTGCACAATACTAAAAAATGCAGACCCAACTAAGCACGGAAATATCAGAGTAGATCGTGAAGTCTGGGCGACCAGTAGTTGTATATACTCGCGCAATAGCCACCTCGAATACACCCTCCCTAAATAATTCCAATTGCACAGCATCCGTCCATCCTTCTCGCCCTGATTTAAACCAGGTTCCCCGCCGTAGTAAAACGATCAAAACACAACTATCATTATACTAACAAAATGTTGGCGGCATGAGAGATAGGGCGGAAGAACTGCGCAACTTCACGTACTCCTGCGATCACGATATCATAGCACTATCGGAAACTTGGTTTAACAGTTCAGTCACTTACATCGAGGTGTCTTCTAAAAATTTCACAGTTTATCGCCAAGACAGAAACTTTGCTGCAACTGACACGACTAGGGGCGGTGGGGTTCTTATCGCAGTTGCTAGCCCCAAAATACATGTTCTATGCGTAAAAATATCTATAGGACCAACTACCTTCTACGATCTCGCAGCATATCTACCCCCTACTATAACTTAAAGCAATCTCGAAATTATCTTCGATTTCTTACTCACACTGCATTTTCTCAGTAATAAACCTGTGTATATATTTGGAGACTTTAACATTTCAACATATATGTTGGAAATTTGAAACCTTTGTTTTATTTCAACATATGCTCATTGCTTAGACACAAAAAGCTCTGATTATAACGTTAATTTATTGAACAGCTCACTCAGCATCCTGCGCATGTATCAGAAAAATTTAGTCAGAAATGATAATAACAGAATTCTTGTAATGTTAATAAACGATAAATCATGCTGCGTGGTTAGGCCAGTTAATGTGCTTGTTCAACAGAGTCAGCACCATCCATCCCTCCTTGTATCATGCTTTCATAATAAATGTATCTCAAAAGGTCACGGACAACCTCAACATGAATCTGCAAAATAACTACCACCACTACCTACCACTGTTATATAAACATTTTCTAGAAACTAATTGGTCTTTTGTAGAAAATGAGAGGTACACCGAAAACGCCAGCACGGTTCTATTCACAAAAATTTGTAAACTTTTCGATAAATGTGTTCCACGTTATAAAACAGGCAACATTGTAAAAAAAAACATATCCACCTTGGTTTTCAAATGAAGTAAAAATTGACTTAAGAGTGAATTTGAATAAAAAATGCGCTTCTTCCACGGTATAAAATTTTGTACGGTGAGAGTTTAAAGCATTATCCCGGAACCACTTCACGGATTTTGCATAATTTTAAGTTTTTTACATAATTCTACGTATACTAAAAATATTTAATTCACGGTAAAAATTATCGATTATTATAAAAAAAAAACAAGAGATCAAAAGATCTCGGGTGGAAAACAACGAAAATTCAAACTTGGATGAGCATCCCACAAGGATAACACAAAGGACCAAAGCGAAAAGAGAAATGATCAAACGATGCTTCGCCCTAGGTAACCAGCGTGGGATCGTCAGTGGTTTCACTGGTCACTCGCCCCAGACATCATTAAACATCATCATACACTTTGATTTCCAAATTTGAATCACGCACAAATAGGCATCGTTCCGCACTGGTACTTATCTAAGTCACCTAATACGGGTTCGTCCTGACGTGTTAATATTTCCAATAGGTTTATGCTCATAAGGCGATTAAAAACAAAAAAGGAAGTAAAAAAACCTCCATATCAGTTACTTCAACCGAAAAGAAACTAAAAAACAAAAGATCAAAAGATCTCGGGTGGAAAACAGCATCCCACAAGGAGCATACAAAGGATCTTTTGATCTTTTGTTTTTTAGTTTCTTTTATATATTATATATACCAGAAGCCTCTGCTGTGCAAAATTTTGTTAATTTTTGATGTGCGGTTTAGCTGTTTTAAGTCAGCGAACTGATTTTAGGATTCAAATTCACCCTTAAGAAAAACATACAAGCTACATGAATCGTTTAAAAAATCTGGCAACAATGACGTTTTAAGAGAATTTGGAGTGATATATCTAATCTTGAGAAAAACTACATCAGACAAACCGAATCAAACCTTAGAAATAACCCGAAAAACTTCTGGTCTTTCGTAAATTCGAAGAAAGAAACTCAAGGTGTTCCTAATATGATGCATTACGAAGGTAAAGATCTTGTCTGTCCGAATGCAATTTTAAATTAATTTGCCGACTTCTTTAAACAATCCTTTACCTCAACATCTTCCACAAATTTTGTCAACAGCTCCATTCCTTCAGGCGCACATATCCAAATTTCTTCTTTTACGGTGCCGGAGGTAGAAATTGCACTTAAAAAACTGAAAGCTAAAATGACAACTAAAATATTCCACAAATTTGGAAAACATCAAAGGTGTGCCCCAAAAAAGGAGAGAGGTCTGAAATAACTAACTACCGACCTGTCGCTATCATATGCAACTTCTATAAAGTTTTCGAATTCCTTCTTTACGATCAAATCTACCCTCCTATGAAAAATATAATCAGCCCACATCAGCATGGGTTTATTAAAGTACGCTCCACTGTCACGAACTTATTGGTTATCACACAACATATTGCCGCACAATGGACAACCATGGCCAAACTGATGTGATATACACCGATTTTTCAAAGGCGTTTGACAGACTCGACCACTCAGTGCTTTAAAAAAAACTGGAAAATCTCGGCTTTGCGCCTCCACTTGTGAACCTTTTCAAACTCTGACTTAGTGATAGAACCCAGTACGTAGCACTGGGTGGTAATGAGTCTGTTAAATACCAAGCGACCTCGGGGGTCGTTCAATGGTCAGTGTTGGGACCCTTATTGTTCCTCATACGTCATCGATGTCCTAATTCTCCTATTCGCAGATGACTTAAGAATTTATCTCCAGCATTGAAGACTGTAGGCGACTTCAAAGAAATTTAACCAATATCAATAATTGGTGCGACAACAACAATCTCCATAAAAAAAGGGAAGATCAAAGAATCTTGGGAGGAAAGAACGAAAATTCAAAATTGGGTGAGTGTCCCACAAGGAACACACAAAAGACCAAAGCGAAAGGAGAAACAATTAAATGATGTTTCGCCCGAGGTGACCAGCGTGGGCTCGTCAGTGGATTCACTAATTACCCTCAATCCAGACATCATTTAACACCATCGCACACTTCCAACTCTGAAACACTCACAAATAGGCATCGTTCCGCATGGTTCTTATTATAAGTCACCTGATACGGGTTCGTCCTGGCGTGATCTTAATCCATCTTAGGTAAATGTCAGGTAATGACGTTTACTAACAAAAAAAACCCTATAACTTATGACTACAGCGTAAATAATCAGGTACTCTCAATAAATTCATAATGTAAGGACCTCAGCGTACTGTTCACTTCAAAATTGACTTTTAACGACCATATTGATAGCATCTTAAAAAGCGCTTCTTTGATGTACGGCTTTATACTCCGGTGCTCTCGTGATTTTCAAAATGTCGAAATCCTAAAAACCCTGTTTTTTACATACGTCAGACCAAAGTTGGAATATGCGGCGGTCATTTGGTAGTCATATCAACTTAACCACATTGAATCGCTAGAAGGTATACAGCGCCGCTTTCTTAAATTTCTTCATTTTAAATCTAACGTTACGTACTCTCCTCAAAGGTACCCGCAAGATCAGCTCTTAATCGAATTTAATTTAGCTTCTCTAGACACCAGACGCACTTTTACTTTATAAAATATTAAATAACAAGATTGATTGCTCGGTAATGTTAAACACCCTCAGTTTTTCGGTACCACGCAGCTCCGAAGTCCGACACGTTCAAATTTTTTACTTACCCTCGTCTAGAACGAACGTTCTAAAATATGCACCAAAACACAATATGTGCAGATATTATAACCAGACATATGCTGACTACGTAGGCTTAGACGAAAAAGTGTTTAAGCGGTCTACACAGCACTAAATTGGAGAAAAGCAGGAAGATTTCGCGTTAATGTAAAATGCATTTTTTTTCGTTTTTTTAAACTTATCTACTCTCTCTTTATGAATCTGTACTGCAAAACTTTAGTATTTAGTTTTAAGAAAATTTGGAATTGTTTAGTATATATTCGGTATGTAACATATGTTTTCCCACTCAGTAATTGGGCACGAGCCTGTTGAGTGGCGTATTTTATAAATAAATAAATAAATTCTTACCTGCTTTCTAACAGAGAAAGTTTCGGAAAAAAATATTGCAGCGCTAAGAGTGATAAAAGACATATTTAGAGATGCAGAAGATGTGATTAACAGAAACACTTAAAAAGAAAAAAAGGACTAAAGGAAAGCTATCTGTAATAGGAAGAGATTGTGACTAAAGAAAGTTAATTAACAAAAACAATGAATTGCGAGCTTTCCGTCCAAAAAGGGATTGAAGTGATGATGATGTGATGATGACAAAATCTGAAACAGAATTCAAGTAAAAGACAAACATCTGTCAAATTGCGGAATCGGCAGATGTACACTTTGTTGCAAAAAAAACGTATACATGCATTTTTTCCTATTCCAAATTTTGCCTCCCTAATATCTTTTTTTTTTGTAAGTAATTCTTTATTAAACCAAGCAAACTTAAGACACTTTATACAGATTTTTCCTATAATTAAAAGTTTATAAACGTACATTTGACCAGCAAGAGTAAAACAGTAGGTAAGACAAGTACAGAAAACATTGTAGTTTATGTTGTTCTATTAAGAGGCTATTTAACTTAGAACTTTCTTAAAATTAGCATAAGAAATGATTTTTAATTTTCATTTGAAACTTGTTTCTATTAAAATCCTTTAGATTACACGGTTGACTATTGTAGATGGTTTAACATAAATTGAGTTGACGCCAGAGTTGTTTCTGGGTCTTATAATTTCTAAATTATTGTTAAATGGAGTATTATAAGTATGTACATTTACTCGACTGGTAAGATTTGTTGTTGAGTTGAGAATTTGGTAAATAAATGTGCATATCTGTGTTTTGTAAATATCTTCCAATGATTTTATATTATATTTTTTATATAACTGTAAAGTTGGGCAAGGAGTATATATTTTTTATCGCTTTTTTATGTAGGATAATTAATGGTTGTATAACTTTTTTTTTCGTAGGAAACCAAACTCCGATTAAATACTGCAACTGGCTTTGTATTAAGGGTCTTAAAAAATTTTTTGATACAACTGAGTTTAGTTTTTTTAATATTCCAATTGGACCTCTTATCTTTCTCCTCAATGTGTCAATATGAAAACTTGCATGTGAGGTTTCATCGATCCATAGTCCAAGGACTTAATTTGGGCACTGTATTGTTAAACTTTTGATTGGTCGATGACTATTGGTTCACACAAAGTCGATTTGAGACTGAGTTTATGTGAATGTAGCCATTAAGATATTATTTTTAAGTCGTTCTTTATTTGATGTTTTAAAGTGTCAAATGCCCGCACAAAGTAGACTAGTAGAGTATCATCTGCGTAAAGTCGTAGCATTCCGAAAAGTTTTAATTGTATATTGAGTTTATGTAAATAAGGAAAACTGTCGCACAAATTGGTTGCGTGGATCTAATAAACTACTAAAGCAGTTATGAGTAGAAAATTTAAAATTAAGTTTTTTTAATTTAAGTAGTAGGATCTGATGATCCACGTTTTCGAACGCCTTCCGAAGGTCAAGCGCCACTATGGCAGCTTTTTGTTTGTTGTCTAATTTTTTTTGTGTGTTGTGTTTCATTTTGTTTGTTTTTGTCCTCCAATAAGGGCAGGTGTCTTGAATTATTGAATGGTAAATTTCAATCAAAATGAGTTTTTTTTAAACCAAGGGTACCTTCAATTTTAAGGAAAAGGAGCACCACAAGTACTTTTTTTTTGTAAGTAATTCTTTATTAAACCAAGCAAACTTAAGACACTTTATACAGATTTTTCCTATAATTAAAAGTTTATAAACAGTACATTTGACCAGCAAGAGTAAAACAGTAGGTAAGGCAAGTACAGAAAACATTGTCGTTTATGTTGTTCTATTAAGAGGCTATTTAACTTAGAACTTTCTTAAAATTAGCATAAGAAATTATTTTTTATTTTCATTTGAAACTTGTTTCTATTAAAATTCTTTAGATTACACGGCTGACTATTGTAGATGGTTTAACATAAATTGAGTTGACGCCAGAGTTGTTTATGGGTTTATAATTTCTAAATTATTGTTAAATGGAGTATTATAAGTATGTACATTTACTCGACTGGTAAGATTTGTTGTTGAGTTGAGAATTTGGTGAATAAATGTGCATATCTGTGTTTTGTAAATATCTTCCAATGATTTTATATTATATTTTTTATATAACTGTAAAGTTGGGCAAGGAGTATATATTTTTTATCGCTTTTTTATGTAGGATAATTAATGGTTGTATAACTTTTTTTTTCGTAGGAAACCAAACTCCGATTAAATACTGCAACTGGCTTTGTATTAAGGGTCTTAAAAAATTTTTTGATACAACTGAGTTTAGTTTTTTTTAATATTCCAATTGGACCTCTTATCTTTCTCCTCAATGTGTCAATATGAAAACTTGCATGTGAGGTTTCATCGATCCATAGTCCAAGGTACTTAATTTGGGCACTGTATTGTTAAACTTTTGATTGGTCGATGACTATTGGTTCACACAAAGTCGATTTGAGACTGAGTTTATGTGAATGTAGCCATTAAGATATTATTTTTAGGTCGTTCTTTATTTGATGTTTTAAAGTGTCAAATGCCCGCACAAAGTAGACTAGTAGAGTATCATCTGCGTAAAGTCGTAGCATTCCGAAAAGTTTTAATTGGATATTGAGTTTATGTAAATAAGGAAAACTGTCGCACAAATTGTTTGCGTGGATCTAATAAACTACTAAACCAGTTATGAGTAGAACATTTAAAATTAAGTTTTTTTAATTTAAGTAGTAGGATCTGATGATCCACGTTTTCGAACGCCTTCCGAAGGTCAAGCGCCACTATGGCAGCTTTTTGTTTGTTGTCTAATTTTTTTTGTGTGTTGTGTTTCATTTTGTTTGTTTTTGTCCTCCAATAAGGGCAGGTGTCTTGAATTATTGAATGGTAAATTTCAATCAAAATGAGTTTTTTTTAAACCAAGGGTACCTTCAATTTTAAGGAAAAGGAGCACCACAAGTACTTTTTTTTGTAAGTAATTCTTTATTAAACCAAGCAAACTTAAGACACTTTATACAGATTTTTCCTATAATTAAAAGTTTATAAACAGTACATTTGACCAGCAAGAGTAAAACAGTAGCTAAGGCAAGTACAGAAAACATTGTCGTTTATGTTGTTCTATTAAGAGGCTATTTAACTTAGAACTTTCTTAAAATTAGCATAAGAAATTATTTTTTATTTTCATTTGAAACTTGTTTCTATTAAAATTCTTTAGATTACACGGCTGACTATTGTAGATGGTTTAACATAAATTGAGTTGACGCCAGAGTTGTTTATGGGTTTATAATTTCTAAATTATTGTTAAATGGAGTATTATAAGTATGTACATTTACTCGACTGGTAAGATTTGTTGTTGAGTTGAGAATTTGGTGAATAAATGTGCATATCTGTGTTTTGTAAATATCTTCCAATGATTTTATATTATATTTTTTATATAACTGTAAAGTTGGGCAAGGAGTATATATTTTTTATCGCTTTTTTATGTAGGATAATTAATGGTTGTATAACTTTTTTTTTCGTAGGAAACCAAACTCCGATTAAATACTGCAACTGGCTTTGTATTAAGGGTCTTAAAAAATTTTTTGATACAACTGAGTTTAGTTTTTTTAATATTCCAATTGGACCTCTTATCTTTCTCCTCAATGTGTCAATATGAAAACTTGCATGTGAGGTTTCATTGATCCATAGTCCAAGGTACTTAATTTGGGCACTGTATTGTTAAACTTTTGATTGGTCGATGACTATTGGTTCACACAAAGTCGATTTGAGACTGAGTTTATGTGAATGTAGCCATTAAGATATTATTTTTAGGTCGTTCTTTATTTGATGTTTTAAAGTGTCAAATGCCCGCACAAAGTAGACTAGTAGAGTATCATCTGCGTAAAGTCGTAGCATTCCGAAAAGTTTTAATTGGATATTGAGTTTATGTAAATAAGGAAAACTGTCGCACAAATTGTTTGCGTGGATCTAATAAACTACTAAACCAGTTATGAGTAGAAAATTTAAAATTCAGTTTTTTTAATTTAAGTAGTAGGATCTCATTATCCACGATGTCGAATGCCTTCCGAAGGTCAAGCGCCACTATGGCAGCTTTTTGTTTGTTGTCTAATTTTTTTTGTGTGTTGTGTTTCATTTTGTTTGTTTTTGTCTCCTGTCTCCTTTGTTTGTTTTTGTCCTCCAATAAGGGCAGGTGTCTTGAATTATTGAATCAAAATGAGTTTTTTTTTAAACCAAGGGTACCTTCAATTTTAAGGAAAAGGAGCACCACAAGTACGAAACCCGGGTCTATGGTTACAATTTTCTTTAAAAGTTACAAAGTCGATAAAAAAACAAATTTCGATTTTGACTTTTTTTATACTTTTCTTAAAAACTCGAATTGCTTAAATTTGCTTCCAAATTCTAAAAGTTAAAATAAAAATGATTTAATTCCACTTGGATAATAAAGGAAAATCACTAAAAAGCTTAATACATTAATTTTGACAATTGACAATTTAAACTGAACTAAAATCTGTTACTAGAACCTTTCAAAAATCAAAATTAAATCGTTTTAAAAATCTTACCATTATTACCAAATTAGTATTTAAAGAAAAAAATATTTTAAAATTACTTGGGGAAAAAGCAAGAGCGATATCCATTTGGGAATAATAATGCCCTGCAACCGTGTTTATGGAACTTCTACCGTTCCTGACTTTCCTTATCTAATAGACCACCTTTGTATCTTACATTTTAGTCTTTTTAAACAAGCTTTTCATTGTTCTGTTAGATTATAATACATTGTGGCATTCATTAAAAACACCTTAAAAATTCCTACTCTCGACTTCTGAATTTCGGCGACTCGTCGATAAATCATATTACAACTAATTTTTTCGACAGTATATACTGTTCTCCATCTTTTGCTTCTTCTACTTGCTTCTTGGTATGCAAATTATAGCATTGACTTACTTAAACCATTTCCATTATCTTGTTTTTGCCCAATCCATTTGAGTATTTCTTCAGTTATACTCAATTCCAATACCACATTCTACATGTATGTTCTAGATTGTAGCTGAATATAATCTTGTGCTGTATATACCATTTTCCAAGCATCCAGTCATAAAACAGAAAAAAAAAACAAAGTATTAACATTAAGTGCTTGTTTTTTTTTGCAACTTATTATTTTTTATTGATGTCTAAAAAAATATTTCATTGATAAAATACATAATATATAATCGTTAGCAAAGCCAGACTTTAAAAACAAGTAATTGTATATTACATATATATTTTAAGTATATTGTCGTAATAATTATTATTAAATAAATAATAGTTATATATATTATGTACTAACATTCATACGTTAAACTTTTTAATTTACGATAAATTATTAAAAGATACCGTAATATTCTAACTATAATATTAATTCAAACTATCATACTTATCAATAAACATAAATTTTATAAAACCTTAAGTAAACTATTTGCAAAATTTTTTTGATATTTATTTTTTCATTTAACTAAATTACAGTTATAATGAGGTTGATAAGTAACCTAGTCAAATCACTATTTATTCCCCCACTTTCTCCCTTACATACAATTATAAACTCCAATATTCTTTTTAATCTCCCAATTTCTCACAGTTTTACATGCATCGTACTTTTTAAGATCTAATTTTCTTAAATATCTACATATTTTGCAAAATAACGCCATATCTTCAATCATCTTTTAAATTTTTTTTAAAGAATTCTGTTCCCTTCTTTTATGGGGTAAACTTATATACCATGGCTTTTGACAACATATTTCTATCAAAGGAGTAAACACAAATAAATCTTCAACATTTTACGAGGCATCATCGAATTCCTCTTTTTTCAATCAAGAAAATTTCCTTTTTTGTAATCCAAATTTTTCTTAGTTTTTTTGAAAGAGTCTAGGTGCTTATTTTATTGTATTTTCGTAGCCTATAAAGGATCGGAAAACATTTAGTTACTAAAAAATTGTAAAATTTTATTTAGTGGTGGTATTAAACATATAAATATAAGTCATAATACCGAATGATTTAGTTAAAAATTCCTTAAACCAAACATGTGCGCAACTTCTGTATTTATTTCTATCTTTTTAGGATTTCCTTCAAGAACGCATCTATGGAATAATATCACTAATGCCTGGAAATATGAATCAGAATGGCTAAACGAGATTTCAATGGTTTTAACAGGGGCCGCCTTTTTACATAAATATTGGAGTTACCTCTATACAACCAGTTTACCACCAACTGTTAAGGATTGGGTAGACGAGAACATGAATTGTGAAGATATAGCAATGAACTTTTTGGTGGCTAATGTAACCAATAAGCCACCAATTAAGGTATGTTTATATATAATAAAAAGGTTTAAAAAATACAGAGTAATAATTAGCCTTTAGTATACACGTTGTGTCTGAATGGTATAGTTCAAGAACGAATTGTACTTTTTGAATGGGGATGATGTTCCCCATGTTAAAACTGACTTCATTAAAATTTTAGCTGATTCTCTTCTTGAAATTTTGTTTAAAAAATATGATGTTACTTGTTAACTTGTAAAATAATAAGCTTTACTTGCCTTTTAAACTTTAATCACAATTTGTAGCTCACTACGTACAGATCAGGAAGTCTACCTCCAACAAAAAGTGGCGTACCACATTTTTTATTTTTAAATGTAAAAAGTCTGCGATTTTTGAACCAATTGTCTCTAATAACATTTATAAGTAGTCCGTTTATTGCTTTTAGGACTGAGAAGCTAATGTATATTCAAATTCTTCTGTTTAAGAAACAGCTATAAGTTTATATAAGTTTTGTAAATTTTAAAACTGACATTAAAAAACATACACACTTAAAACCCAATAGCAGGATGACTAAAAATAAATTTATAAATACCTGTTACTTAAACAGCAGAATTTTTACCATATTTTTTTAAAAAGGTCACCACTGTAAAAAAAAATTCAAGACATTAGCCTCTCAGCTCTAAAACGAATAAACGGGCCACTTATAAATGTTATATTAGATATAATTGGAACTAAAACTGCAGAATTTTTAAATTGAAAAATAAAAAAATTAGTACGCCACTGAATTGAAATGTCAAATCGGCTGATTGATAAAGCATTGGTAAGATCTTTAAAACAAAGTCTTTTTTTCACTGCTTCTTTGATACGCCCTTATATCTAAAGGGTGAGCGGCACCATATTCTTACCTAGTTTTTTGTGATGCTTTTAAATGATTCTACACCATATCAAAATTTAAAAAATCTATTGGTGTCGGCGCACACCTATAGTATGGTGAACCGGGGTTCTTTATTGCCGCAACAATCATATTTTGTTTTTTTTTTGCATTTTGACCATGTTTTTAAAGTGTGACTATAGTTTTTTTATTTTTATTAAAAATTGTATGGCAAAACAAAAAAATAGCTATGGCAAAACACTCGATAATTTTCTTAAGTGGAATTTTTGATTGAAAAAAGGAGTTTTAGTCCGAAAAAAGTTAGTATCTCGGAAATTACTTGATTTTTTTACATAAAAAAATCGTGGTTATTTTAGAATAGAGAGGTATACTTTTTCCAAGTTCCGTGAAATTTCATTTATTTTTGTGGAAATAAAAAGAAAACAAAAGAAGAGAATAATTACGATTTTTTGCATTTTTCCCGAAACGTTTTAGGTCATGTTAAAAATGACCCACAAAAGTTGTAGATTTTTGCACGATCTACAACGTACCGCAAAAATTCAATCTTTTCAATTTTTTACCCATTTATTAACCGCGCGCCTCTGACTAAGTGTGCAAATACCTAAGCAAACCAAATGTGTATGTATATAAGAAATCTTTGTTTTCATTTTCATTTTTCATCACCAACGTGAAAATTCTCCAATTAAGCTTTAATCATGATTAACACTAATCGGAGTTTGGAATGGAAAACACCACATTCTAAACCCCGATTAGTAACTTATCACGATTAAAATCTAATCTGGGAATTTTTACGTTGGTGGATACAAGCATTAATTATTTAAAATTAATTTTAAACTTATATGTAAAAGGCTTTTTTTTTATTTATGAGAACAGTGATCTCTCTGGATCAACTTAGAGCGAGATAGCATACGTTCCTATATATTGACTTAAAAAACGCGCGGGAATACCCAATTGAAGTAATGAAAAGCATGGATTTTGTTTTTTTTTCTAATTAAAATACTTCAAAATCTTTATTTCGAACATAAAAATCAACCAAATCGTGATTGTTTTGAAATTTAAAGCAGATAAACCACCTCTTGGAGATGGTCTATAACATATGATGATTTTACTCGAAATATTACATCCCGTGTCACTTTGACAGGTCTTAGATTTCTTGTTTACCCAGATTCTATTAATTTTGACGGACTATTTGGACTGTTTTAAGAAAAAATGCGTTTCATTCCAGTGAATTTTAACGTGCATCAAGGTAAAAATATCTTATCAATTGCAGTATAGTTGGCTTAAAATCAATTTTTATATACCAATGTATATGTAGGCCTTCAAACCGAACTTTCCTTAAACTATGGGTCTACATTTTATAGGGAAATCGAAATTAACTACACCTATATACCTATGATACCTATATAACTCCACTACCTATGATACTTATTTTCCTACCTCTTTCACATAAATTTAAACTTGAAAATCTTGGAAAATATAAAAGATAGAGCCATGCTTATTTCTTAAGGATTCGGAAAATGACATAATATATAGGGTGTCCAATTTAAAATAGGCAAATTTGTGTCATATCCTATTTTTGGGGCATCCTGTATAAAAGGGTATACATTTTTTTAATATCGCTTTTTTACCTAAACTGATCCTTTATCAGTTTTTTACTTCCCTTGCTAAAGGGAAGTAATGTCATCATCGAAAAATCGCACTTCGAGATTTTCATGATCCTCCACGAATTTTGAGGTTTCGAATAGTGATAAGCACGAATCCAGACGCCGTCGCTCTGTCTGTCAGTCTGTCTGTCGCCTACTTTGTAGCCACTCTAACTCAAACCAAAATTTTACGTAGTGATTACTTTTGTTGACGCGCAGACACCTATGGTTTTTGAGCATTCTCCTAGTAGACCCTTCGGAGCCCTAAAAAAAAATATTTTTTTTCTTACCGTGTGATACCTCCTTGGAAAGCTTATAAAAATTGTACTTGAATGGCGCCAAAATTTTTGACTACATATATATATATATATATCACATAAAAAATGCAAAAAACAATTGAAAAATTCAATTTTCTGTGCCATATCTCGAGTTATGAAACGAAATGTTAAATGTAGCTTAGGATAAGATCCAGGTCACACCCTATTGTCTTATCAAATTTCATACAAATCAAAACTCTAATATATCTCTTAAATGAGTAAAAAAGACTTGGAAAACAACTGACCAACACCAGCTTATAAAAATTTATGGTACATAGTAATGGATAGAAAAACAACATATAGATTTTATAAAACTTCCTTATGAACCCTCAAGTCTAGATATTATTATAAAAAGGTTTTACAAGTATTCTAACAATACTACATAACAAATTAAAGGTTTTTATCGATTTAGAAATATAAATTTTCCATCTTTCTTCCCTTTGCTTGTTATGTATTATTCTTTTTCTTTTAAAAATTTATAAAATGGTGTTTACCAATCTTCTAAAATAAATTAAAATGGAAGTGAGATAAGTTGAAGCAGGAATATGAATATTTATATACTATAGGTTAAATAAAAGCTGTTATCCCAGTCATCCTACCCTGATAATCAGCTGTCCCGTGTGTACTGTATAGTTTTCGAATACGCTCCCAAAATTTTCATGGTCTCCAAAAATACTTGAGAAAACGGGGAAAAAAATATTCATTTAAATAATACTTTTTTTTCGCATATGTTTTTGCTTTCTGGGAGAAATATTGAATTTTGTATTTTGTTTTTAACCCTAAACAAGCAATATTTCGATTAAAGCACATGTCGAAACCCCATAAATAACGTTTTTATTTTGGTCAAAAACCTATTGTTGGAATCCAAAATGGCGAAAATTTACGACAATTCTATAAAAAAAACAATACAATTATAACACTGTTTACCTCTTTCAACACTATTTTATCAACGTTTTAAAACATGATGCTAGTTGGAACAAAAGGCTGCAGATGGCGCAGTGTTGAACCCTGAAGGTCCGTTTCTGCGAGCTTAACATAGTTACCATTGTTCTCTTTTCCTAAATGTATTCGTCTGAGAGAGGTCCCGCATACTACACATAACAGGAAAAATACCCGCCTGCACACCCTAAACCCCGCATAATTGTCAGAGGTAACTATCTCAAGAAGATAATTAGATTGCGGGGCTGAAGGGTGTACAGGCAGGTATTTCCCTGGTATGCTGGATCTCTCTCAGACGAATGCATTTAGAAAAAGAGGATAATAGTGACATAATGTCAAACTCGCAGAAACGGACCTTGAGGCTGCGTTCCGTCGCGTCGTAAGGTGATGTGTTCACAATTGCCGCCGACCAGCCGTGCGCACTGTATGCACTCGAAGTTTCACGGTGCATTTTTGCGAACTTAACACGGTTACTATATTGTTCTCTTTTTCTAAAACCCGGTTCCCATCTATGGGTTTCTTATGCGTGGGCTCCCCGAATCAAAACACGGATCACGTAGTCTAAGCGAGATTTGCCTATACAAGTTCATATCGGTCCACGTGATGAGTTTTTTGAGTCAGGGTGGCCGCGCATGGGAAACGCTGGTCGGAATCGGGTGTAGAATGCATTCGATCCCGATATCTGTCATCGAAAATAATGCAATGCTTTCGGCGTGCACAACTTTGTAAGCAGGATGTCCTATATATACGCCTATACCTTTCTCTTTTACTCTTTTATGACTCTTATTGTCTCTTTCTGGCGTCAAAGCTTAGCGGTTCTGCACATGCGTAGCCATCGTCATCGGTTAACCAACCAAAATCCAGAAAGATAGCTGTGCAGTTGTCAAAATTTTTCTATTTGTTTTCGTTTTTCGAAAATCAGTATTTTCTATTTTTACATAAATAAATATATGATTAGAAATAATTTTTAGGTATTTTCACTTTTTTTCCTTCAAATTTTAAGCAAAAATAGCTACCAACCTGTGGAACTTCACTTTTGTTGTTTGGCGGCATCCACAAACACAGCACGTCTTTTTATGCGGCAACATCTTAAGCTCCAAGATATGAACAGTTTTTATCATAACTACTAAAAACTTTCGCGTAACCAAAAATATCACAATAAAAAAATTTGCATAAACGAAAACGCGGAAAAAGAATATGTGTGATCAAAACAAATCAACAAAAATGGCGTCTCGACCGAAGGGCGAAGACGAAGCTCGCGAAACCGGCCGCCTCGTAAAATTTTCGCGTATGTGCATAGGTGCGGAGCTAAAACGGCTCCATGGCCTGCTAGATTTTAGATCTTGCTTACAAGTTTGGCCTGGGAAAGGCCTATATTTAACCTCATACATATATGTTAAAAGCAGATAATGATGGTATGGTATCTCGCAAAAACGCGACTTTTAATGTCGCAAAAACGCACCTTTTAAAGTCGCAAAAACGAGCCTTTTGATGTCACAAAATTAACCTAAAAAATCTTGTTTGTTTTGTTATATATTAAAATTGTTTTTTTGTTGTAAAAACAGGTAATTATGCAGTATACGGTTTTCTGCCATTTTTTAAGATTTTCGAAAAATTCCTTTACAGATGGTTAATATGCCTCGCCAGAAGTACGAAACCGTTTGCGCGTCGAAAAAATTCTTTTTTTTTCAAAAGTTACAGGCATAAAAAGTTTCAAAAACAACAAACTTACGGGACAGCGGAGTGAATAGGGGTGCTGGGCGGGGCACTCCCTTCATCTAAAACACTGTAAAATACGTCAAAATGTAGGTAAAGGATCAACCTTTATGCGTCACTTTTTTGTTTTTTTTTTTGAACCTCAATTTTCCGAAAAATCATCGAAAGAAAACAACACAATATTTTTGGATTTTCCAACAAAACACGACATTTAACGTCATTTCAGTGTTGCCAACCACGAAACAGCGTCATTTGCAAAGAATCATGTGTTTTGTTGGTAGGTCATCCGCACGGGCATCAACTTGCCAATTTAGGCGCGTAATTTAAATTTGAAAATTTTCTTCAATTTAAAGGAAATTTAGGCGTTTGGATTTGGAAAGGCAGGGTCGGGTTGCGTTAGGTTGGGTCCGGTTGCATAAAAGAAGGGTTGGGTTGGATTGGTTGGGTTGGTTTGGTTGGGTTGGGTTTGATTTCATAAAAGAAGGGTTGGGTTGGATTGGTTGGGTTGGATTGGTTTGGTTGGGTTGGGTTTGATTTCATAAAAGAAGGGTTGGGTTGGTTTGGTTGGGTTGGATTTCATAAAAGAAGGGTTGGGTTGGCTTGGGTTAAGTTTTCGAAAGAAGGGTTTGTATAGTCTTTAGCCCAGACGTAGCGGGGGTTTTTAGTCCGTAGGCAGTCCTCTAGAGAGGCTGAATCGGGCATGCTCGGAAGACCATTTTGGCCGGCATCTTTTGAAGATTTTCCTTCGCTATAAAAAAAACAAAAAAAAAGTCTGGGCTAAAGACTATACAAACCCTTCTTTCGAAAACTTAACCCAAGCCAACCCAACCCTTCTTTTATGAAATCAAACCCAACCCAACCAAACCAACCCAACCAATCCAACCCAACCCTTCTTTAATGAAATCAAACCCAACCCAACCAAACCAATCCAACCCAACCCTTCTTTTATGAAATCAAACCCAACCCAACCAAACCAACCCAACCAATCCAACCCAACCCTTCTTTTATGCAACCGGACCCAACCTAACGCAACCCGACCCTGCCTTTCCAAATCCAAACGCTTAAATTTCCTTTAAATTGAAGAAAATTTTCAAATTTAAATTACGCGCCTAAATTGGCAAGTTGATGCCCGTGCGGATGACCTACCAACAAAACACATGATTCTTTGCAAATGACGCAGTTTCGTGGTTGGCAACACTGAAATGACGTTAAATGTCGTGTTTTGTTGGAAAATCCAAAAATATTGTGTTGTTTTCTTTCGATGATTTTTCGGAAAATTGAGGTTCAACAAAAAAACAAAAAAGTGACGCATAAAGGTTGATCCTTTACCTACATTTTGACATATTTTACAGTGTTTTAGATGAAGGGAGTGCCCCGCCCAGCACCCCTATTCACTCCGCTGTCCCGTAAGTTTGTTGTTTTTGAAACTTTTTATGCCTGTAACTTTTGAAAAAAAAAAATTTTTTTCGACGCGCAAACGGTTTCGTACTTCTGGCGAGGCATATTAACCATCTGTAAAGGAATTTTTCGAAAATCTTAAAAAATGGCAGAAAACCGTATACTGCATAATTACCTAAAAACAGTGGTATTATAACCACTATACAAAGAAATTAATAAAAACATTATAGAAAGAATGGGCAAAAAAGGTTTATAAATGAGTTCATAAGAATATTACAGGCACCAATTTATATAAAAGTGTCTCTTTGTTGTTGGTTAATTAAGTTTTTAGAAGTGAGTTACGGTTTTATAGATGGGTTAACAAAGATTTCAAAAACCAATTTATTTAACTTTTGTCACTGATGACCTATATTTTTATAAATATGTTGGTGGAAACATTGTTAACACCAGTTTTATGTTACCTTAGGGTACCATCAATTTAGAACCTTTAATAAAACAAATATACAAACTCAATTCCTGTAGGAAACCTCTAAATACCCTAGGGCATTAATGGAACCCTAATTATATAAATTTTTGTAACCGGAGGTTTCTGAAAATGCTCATTGTGTACAATCTGAAAAAGTCTGGAAAGATCCTTGAAAATTCTAGATCCACTCTGGAAAGTCTGGAAAGACCCTGGAAAAGTCTGGAAACACTCTGGAAAAGTCTGGAAAGACCTTGGAAAAGTCTATATACTCTGGAAAAGTCCGGAAAGACCCTGGAAAAGTCTGGATACACTCTGGAAAGTCTGCAAAGACCCTAGAAAAGTCTGGAAAGACCCTGGAAAAGTCTGGATACACTCTGGAAAAGTCTGGAAAAACCCTGGAAAAGTCTGGATACACTCTAGAAAGTCTGGAATAACCCTAAAGCAGTCTTGAAAAAAACCGGGAAAAGTCTGGAAAGATCCTGGAAAAGTCTGGATATACTCTGGAGGAGTCTGGAACGACTCTGGAAAAGTCTGGATATACTCTGGAAAGACTCTGGAAAAGTCTACAAAGACCCTGGAAAAGTCTGGATACACTCTGGAAAGTCTGGAAAGACCCTGGAAAAGTCTGGATACACTCTGGAAAAGTCTAGAAAGACCCTGGAAAAGTCTGGAAAGACCCTGGAAAAGTCTGGGCACACTCTGGAAAAGTCTGGAAAGACTCTGGAAAAGTCTGGATACACTCTTGAAAGTCTGGAAAGACCCTGGAAAAGTCTGGAAACACTCTGGAAAAGCCTGGAAAGACTCTGGAAAAGTCTGGAAACACTCTGGAAAAGTCTGGAAAGACTCTGGGAAAGTCTGGATATATTCTGCAAAAGTCTGGAAAAGCCTGGAAAAGTCTGGAAAGACCCTGGAAAAGTCTGGAAAAACCCTGGAAAAATCTGGATACACTCTGGAAAAACCTGAATACACTGAACAGTGTAGATACACCCAAGAAATGTCTGGATATACTCTGGAAAAGTCTGACCAACCCAATCTAACCCATGTATATATGAGTAGCGGTTTTTTATATAATATATGTTCTTCGGAGCGAGGGAAGTTTTGGAGTAAACCTTTACTCGATTTATTTTTTAAACTTATAAAAAATCCATGTTTCCTTTTGGGACACACTGTCTATATGCCTAAAGCAATTTTTTTTCATCTAGAAAGGAATTTTCAGTGGATCTATATTGTACTAATTAAAGAGTAATTTCTTTCTTATAAGAGGTCTCTAGGACTTTTCTTAAGATGATTTTGTGTGTAAAATGTGAAAATATATACTTTATCTACATATTTTAAAACGGAGTATGATTTCTTGCAGGTTACTTCAAGAAAAAAATTCAAATGTCCAGAATGTACAAATACTGAAATGTTATCAGCAGATTTGGGTCACATGGTTGCTAGATCTCAGTGCGTAGATAGGTTTGAAAAAGCTTTTGACCGAATGCCCCTTAAGAGCGTAGAATTTAGAGCCGATCCAGTGCTATTCAAAGACGCGTTTCCAGAGAAACTTAAACGGTTTAATAATATTGGTAGCCTATAAGATCGCTTCATTAGATATATTCAACTGTAAGTGTTTGCGTATTATGTTTTAAGCTATAGCACAAAACTATGAAGCTTATAAGCATATATGGTGTCCAACTCCAAATAAAATGTTTAGATACATAATATAACATAATATATAGGTTATAAAGTAATTTAAAACGTTACAGTTTGGTCAAGCAGTTAAACTCAACTGCTTTTAGTTAAAGAATTCAAAAGAAAGAAATACAAAAGTTGGCTGTTTTTAAAATCCATACATTATGGCATACATTTTTGTAACTCTTGTTAGTTACAATTTTGATAAGTTAGGTAAAAATATCTTTTGCAATACATTCAACACAACAAAATAATGGATTCTTTATAAATTCGGACTCAATGATCGACTTGATCAATATAACATAATTATTAGATCAAACGAACTTTTGAAATTCAATGTTCATTTTGTTGTGTTTCCCCCGAGGATGAGAATCTGAGCACCTTGTAGTAGTTCTTTACAAACCACACAAAATTAATATAAAACTTCACAAGTTCCTTTGATGTAATAATTTTGTTTTGTCCCTCTCCTCAAATGAGAGCACGTTGTAGGCTTTTAAAGCCTGCGACATTACATAAAATATTCTCTTTGTTAGTAATTGGTTTTATAAAAAAAAATATACTTATTTCTAAACCAATCAAACAGAAACTGTTTCGGAAAACCATGAACAAGGACTTGGCTATTTTACGAGTATTGTATCATTGTTAAACAATCCAAGCCCTAAAGATGGCCCAGATTTAGGGCTAACACCTTGTTACCATTGAAATTATCAGAGTGGGCGTATTATTAAAAAAAAAAACTGTTTAGTCAAACAAACTTACTAGTGCATTCTACCAAATTACAAGTTACGCTTAGTTGATAGCAAAACAACCTCTCCGATGAATTATGATCTTCGTATTTTTCCGCGAGGCTCCGTTAATGAAATTTATTTATGCCATATTTCATTTTTTATTGAATCCCTGTAAAAGTTTTGTCACAAGATATAGCCTAAAAAAATGACAGTGACTTCTCCAATGTTCCTTCTTTGACAATCAAATTCGAAAATTGACAAGGTGAAGTGTGCACTGCTCGTGATACAAACATGCTAATAGCTTACTAACGGGGCTTCATAGAAATAACGAATATCACCATTCATCGAAAAGTTTGTTTTGCCAGCGATTAAGCCTAACTTGTCATTTTGGTGAACTGCCTGTTTAATATTAAGATCTAACATTTCTTTAAATTAATTAATATAAGTAGGTATTTAAACCGTGGAAGATAAGATACTTAAAGCCAACTTCTCTTTGTCTAATATAGGCCTTCCGAAGTTATTTGAATTCTTTGACTAAATTGCAGTGAATCGATTTGTGTCAGTAGAAACACCTTTCAGGCTTGCTGTTGATGTATAGTCTAATTTTTTGATGAGCGGACTGACGTCATTTTTTTGGATCTCTATTTGATACATGGCTTTAGACAGCAACAATAATAATGTGAAAAAAAGTCATGTCGTTGATTGTTTCAACTATTACTTCAAATTGACAACAACAAATTATTTGACATGCGAACTGTTGACAACAAAGAAATACGTTTTCAGAGGCAAAAATGACGCCAGTCCGCTCATCACAAAATTGTACTATAGCTACATGTCTCGTACTAGAGTCGAAATTATACCCATTTGTAGTGACGTCTTAATGGCAGCCAAAAACGTATGTCTTTTGCAACTGGTGGCTTATTTTAACGGTGACACTTACTATAGGGTGATGGACATAATAAAAAAATGTCATTTTAACCTTGGATATATTAAGCTGTCCATGCATGATTTATTTATCCGTGACCTTAAATTACCCGAAAAAACACGATCTAATTTTATAACATTATAAATAGGAATAAATAATATACAATTTTTCATTTTACTTCACGATATTTCTTTCCATGAAAATCAAGTCGAATGGATTCATATAAAGTGTAAAAACAGAAAAGGATGTGGGCGTCTTTTGCACCGCAAATACACCATACAACTCCATGCATCAATTTTACCAAGGACAAGTTAAAAAGAGACACCTTCCGCTTTTTCATTTTTTAAATAGTTTGTAATTTTGGTTTTGGCTGTGTTTTGCTTTGGATTGGATATTAGATGCGTAAGTTTTGTCTGATTTTATCCCATTTTTCTTAATATTTGCAACTGTTGTGGGACTTAATTTGGTTGCTTCTGCTGTTCGCTTTATTACATTCTTAACTTAAAGGGCGATTCCGTTACGGACTCGGTCTTTTTCCAGTTGAAAAAAACATAATATATTTAAAATTATTAGCTGCGTTTGTTCATTATACCTATTATATTTTCTTTGAGGCATTTCTTGCTTTCAAAAATAACTTTGAAAACACACTGACAAATTTATGTTTTCGAATGACAGTAACGGATATTTTAGGTAAAAATATAGAGGGTGTTTAGTTATAAACAACGAACAATAATCAGACACCAATTTCTCTTAAAAATGTTACTACCGTTCAGTATTTCAAAAGACAACTAATTATTTGTAAGTAATTCAAAAAAATATCCTAGTACAATAGCAGGATACCACATAGCTTCATACTTTAGTTTTGGAGTCCACACATAGTAAATGCCTTTGAAAAAACGTTTAAATCTAAAATCTGTTCCTAACTCTGGCCCCAAAACGAAAGGCGGACAGATCTATGGCTATCATCTATCAAGAGAAAATACTGGACTTTACAAAAAGAACAGTGAAACCAGATGAGCAGACTGCCAGACCAGTGGTGCAGAGGGTGGATTAGGGGCAGGCTCGGGGTAGGGCAGAAAGGGCCCAGGGAGGCCTACTTGCCAGGCTTCGCGCCGCCCCTTCTCTACTACTACTATGGCTATCATCGGTCTTGAATAAAGAAAAAGACACAACTTTCAAAATGGAAGAATTAAATGAAATATGTTTTTTGATACAAATATACCTTTCAATTGGAATGCTTTGACCACAAAATTCTTACTGTCCATGAAAGTTTTCTCCTATCAACAAAAATTAATTGATCGTTTTGAGGGTCTAGGAAAATTGGTTCTTTACATAAAAGTGTTGGCCAGTTAGGGACAAGTATAAGGACGTTTGAATTGTCCTCCTGAATCCTTTTTAACGTTGGTAGTATTAAAAGAAATGGAGGAAAAGCATAAAAAATGCCTTTTTAGGAAACAGTGAAGGCATCAACTGATTTAGCTTCAGAATCCTGTTTCCAAGAACAATATCTATTACATTTTGTGTTGGATTTGCTTGCAAAAATGTCGATAGGTATCTGGAAAAACGAAAGATTTTGTTATAAGTAAAAATGCTTTGCTAGATTCCCTATGCGCAAAAATATTATCGCTCTCTGGATTTTACACAAAATACACCCATATATTTCTGGCCTTACACCAATCCCAAAGCTCTCTAGTTATTTTATTCAGGAATGGAAAACGAATTCCTTCCATTCTATTAATATAAGAAAACGCAGCAGTATTGTCGATTCTTAATATATTGTTAATACTAAGTAGCTTACTAAGAAAGGCGGCGCTAAGAGTTTTAAGGAATTAATGTGTAACGTTTTTTCAGAATCTGACCAGAAACCATGAACTCTTTTGGAACCTCTGGCTGCACCATAACCACTTCTGCTGGCGTCAAAGAAAATAGTCAAAGTTTTTGTATTTAATTCCTTACTTGAGAAAGGTATATTTTGAAGCCACTAAGATAAATCTCTCATAATGGTTATCCTTAATTATTACAACTTTTTTTAAGTGCTAGAAAGGTTTCCCTCTCCAACTGTTTAATATGGACCGAACCACATTTTACAGCAGGGCAGACTGCGAGCAACACACCCAGCAAACTTGAGAAGTATCTTATTGTAAAAAATTTTAAACCGATTTTCTGTTAATGAAATGGACATTAAGTAGGAATCAAATTCATTTATGCATTTCAAATTTATGGAGCAGGTTGGGGGTTTCTCACCCAAGGAGTTCAACATTTAGTTGTTTGACTTTGCGTAACTGCTTCTTCTGTAAAAGCAAATATCATACAGATTTATGAAATTATAAAGAAAAACAACCGGATTCACCAACCAGATTAAATTTTTAATCTAATATACTGGTCCATCAAGAAAAAATAATATGCCATAATTCAACTCTACAGATAAAAAAATATGATACACATTATAAGATACCTATCCTCAATAGGAGGAGGAGCAGTTCATTGGAGATCTTGTGAAGTGCCTTCTCCCAGGTTTTCCACAAGTTGAGAGGTGATATCTATTTTGTCTTTGGAAGCTTCCATGAAAACTTCATTCTCTTCGTCTCCATCTTTACCTACCCTGTTTTGAGACTTTTATAACTTTTTCAAGGTTTTTATACCCTGTCTTCCAGAATACAGCCTCATCTTCCGAGCTGGATGACGTGGAAGAACTTGAAGGTAAACTCCCATTTTTTCCCATTTTTAACTTAAAATTTTACATTCTTCAATAAATAATAAGCGTAGTTGAAAAGCACAAAACAATTGGTTGGTTGGTTGGTAAATCAGTAGATCAACGGACCAACGAAAAATCTTTAGCTTAGAGCTTTCAAATAACGTGGTTTGATGAGTTACTAAAGAACTACTACAAAGTACTCAAATTGTCATCTGGAGAGGGAGAGACAATAAAATGACTAATAACTTATAAAAAAAATTAGGATAATATTAACCAGTTTTAATTTTATTATCTTTTTAACACGGTTTGAAAGAAATTTGAGTAACGTCGAAAATCGACTCTTTTAAAATATTTTTTTCGTGGTGCAATACTCTTTCGATGTCATAGTCAAGCTATAAGGTAAAAATAATTTCTTGTTTACTACTGGATTAGTTACAATAAGATGTAATGTCTGCTTTTTCACCTACAGGACTGTTTTCCTTTCTAATGTAGCTATTTAATGTCGTTGTTTGCTATATATCTGAAAATTTAGAAGGATTAATTATTTGGATGAATCTTAAATCCCGTACCCCAATATCACGCTTCGAAATGCCGCGCCGGATAAATACCGCGCAAGGCGAAAATCACGCAGTATTATTCAGCGCAGTCCTAAATCGCGCTTTGATAAAATAAGGCAATATCGCACTCGCTTTCCGATCAAGGTAGAAGCTCGATATATAGAGCTTAAAATAAAAGAGGAATATTTGGATTGGGTCCGGTTGGGTCGTTAGTTTACGTCATTTCTAAATACTTAAAAAAAGATCCAAAATTTTTCATGTTTTAATATACATTTTTTAATTTTAGGTATTTTGAATGTTGCGATATTACATTTCGCGCGATAAATATATTCGGGATTTCAATCTTGCGTGATTTGTATCCAGCGCAGTATTTGGAAGCGCGATATTGGTGTGCGCGATTAAAGAGCTGCGCAGTTTTATCATCATTATCAATTATTCAGAATCTCATTGCAGTTATTAGAATCCTCAAAAGGTTTAACAATCATTGTACTTATTGGTCTACTATATTTTATGTATTGAAATGAGCAAAGATACGGGGAAAGTCGAAAATTGTTTAAAAACAATTTTTTTAAAAAGAAAATGATGTGCGAAAATTCACCCCCACTACTAACTTTACGTTGTCTAGGTCGGTGAGGAAAGATACGGAGGAAAGTCCAAAATAACATTTTTTTCTTAATAATTTTTTTTAAAGAAAATGGCGATGTCCGAAAATTATTTTAGTGCAGTTGAAAACACACTATAAAATCACCCCCACTACTAGCTTTAGGTCGGTGAGCAAAAATACGGGGGAAAGTCGAAAATAATCTACAATTTTTTTAAAAAAGAAAACGACGATGTGCGAAAATTATTTTAGCGCAAATCAATTGAAAGCACACTAGAAAATCACCCCCACTACTAGCTTTACGTCGTTTAGATCGGTGAGCAAAGATACAGGGGAAAGTCGAAAATAATATATTTTTTTAAACCATTTTTAAAAAAAAAAGAAAATGACAATGTGTGAAAATTATTTTAGCGCAAATCAATTTAAAACACGCCAGAAAATCAACCCCACTACTAGCTTTACGTTGTTTAGGTCGGTGAGCACAAATACGGGGGAAATTCGAAAATAATCTATTTTTATTCAACCATTTTTAAAAAAAGAAAATGAGAGTGTGCGAAAATTATTTTAGCACAAATCAATTGAAAACACACTAAAAAAATCACCCACACTACTAGCTTTACGTTGCTTAGGTCGATAAGCAAAAATACAGGGGAAAGTTGAAAATTATTTTTAAAAAAATAGATTATTTTCAGCTTTCCCCCGTATCTTCGCTCACCGATCTAAACAACGTAAAGCTAGTAGTGGGGGGTGATTTTCTAGTGTGTTTCTAATTGAGTTGCGCTAAAATAATTTTCGCACATCGTCATTTTCTTTTTAAAAAAAATAGATTATTTTCAACTTTCCCCCATATCTTTGCGCGCCGCTCTAAATAATGTAAAACTAGCAGTGGGAGTGATTTTCTAGTGTGTTTTCAATTAATTTGCGCTTTAATAATTTTCGCACATGGTCATTTTCTTTTTTAAAAAGATTGTTTCAAAAAATAGATTATTTTCGACTTTCCCCCGTATCTTTGCTCACCGACCTAAACGACGTAAAGCTAGTATGGGGGGTGATTTTCTAGTATATTTTCAATTGATTTGCGCTAAAATAATTTTAGCACATCGTCATTTTCTTTTTAAGAAAAATGGTTGAAAGAAAATAGATTATTTTCGACTTTCCCCCGTATCTTTGCTCACTTACCTAAACAACGGTGAGCTAATGGTGAAGGTAATTTTTTAGTGTGTTTACAGCCAGGGCCGTCGATATTTGTTTTTGGGGGGAGGGGTACTGTACCCATTAAAAAAAAATATTTTATAAGAATGAGTTGTCCTTGTATATTTCTTCTTTATACCTTGATGATAAAAAAACTTTAGTTTTTTGGGGGAGGGGAGGGGTAATGACTCCCCAGTACCCTACACTTATCGATCTGAAGCTAAGATTCGACACGTGCTAAATTATAGGCATTCCCCAAAAAGTGTCCCTCTCGAATTAAAAATCGACGTGTTCGAGGATTTTTTCAAAATCAGAATCTAAATACGTGAAAACGCCTCTGTTTCGTTTTCGTTCTAACGTACTGTATACCTAAATTTCTTATGGTAAAGCCATGATGACCCTTAAAATAATTTTCTTAAATACCTGTTAAATTATTTTTAGATGTGCTAAAATACACTTAAATAAAACACGTTTTTTGGTAAAATAGACTGTAAATAACTTTCATTCACCTTATGTTTTACACACTTTACGCTTTGAAAAACTACAATTTTTGCTGTGTTTTAGATAAAAATGTCAAAACAAAAATCATATGCACGACACTACTCAAGATGACAGACAGATGACAACAGAAATTTTTAGTAAACAATTGCCTTAAATTATGTCCATCTTTCTCTAAAATACTTTTTTATAGCCTGTTGTCTCTCTTTAACTCTTAAATATTTTTGCACGTCACTAAAATATCTCCGTCTACCTCTAAAATTCTTCCCTCTCTCTCTAAAAATTATTCATTTTAACAGAAAAAATGTTTTTGGCAGTACTTTTTTTGGACGCCGAAAAACAGTGAAAACTTGAAAAATGTGAGTATTTTATTCTAGAAATGGAAACCTTGGAAGGAAAACTTGTGTGAGTGATATCATAGCATAAAAATGTGAAAAACGTAGTAAAAAATTGCTTCATCAAAAACGTTACCCCTTAAATTAGGCTAAAATATTTTAAGCCTTAAATTACCATCATGGCTTGACCATAGGAAGGTTAAAACAAAATTAAGATAATATTTCTAAGCTAGATTAGTTTAGAAACAACTACAAACGATAATAATATTATCGTACATAAAATAGTATTATCATTTGGGATACAACTCTTCTTAATTTTTTTTTTTTTTTGAGAAATTTGAGGTTTTATTGTACCCATTTGGCCGCTTCCCTAAAACGGCCGCCCGAAGCCTCAGCTCTAGCGCCGGGCCATGCAATATTTGTGCATGGTATTTATATAAATTATATCTTCATGTTATTGAGGTTTTCGTTGCTTTTGGGATTCATAGAAAGATAGAACATTTCTAAGATGGACGTTTTCTTGTAAATATTTATATAACAAGTACACGCCTTATTTTCCCCGTATACGATTTTTGACAGTTATTGTTTTTGGATTTGACAGTTCTAGGGAAATGTGTGAAATTGTGTGTTGGCAATGATAGTTGGTAACTCCTGACAATAAATAACTTTGTTATTGTCAAATTTTTGATTAAGAAACGTCATGTTTAAAAATGGAATTTTGCCGTATAAAAAACTGTTAAAATACGTACCTCGACGAATGTGTATTGTTCCGTTGTTCAACTTAGGAAAAGTGCAAAGAAAACATACCAAGGTGGAAAATTAAAAAAAATGTCCGAATTTGCGAGGTAAATGAGCTACAAGCAGTAGTTACAAACATACACATTTAGCATGTACTTCGTTAATAAATAACACATTATGTTTTATTGTAAGAAAAAGAGTAACAAAAATATAGATCATCTACCGTGTGTATTCACTGTTTGTTTTGTTTTTTTTTGTCAAAGCTTGACATATTTTACTAACCAAAAAAAATCAATCTTTTAAAAACTGTCTGGGGAAATTATAAAAAGACAAAACAAAACATCAGTCAAATGTATAGAGGGCCTCTAGTTTTCTCATTATTCGTATTTTTTCCAATTTGAGTGGTTGGTACCTGTTTATATTTTCAGGTCCTCTGTTTAAGGCGGACTTATAAACTTACACTCTCTTTTAATTTCAATTGGACAGGTGGCCAATTATGGGGATAACCCAAAAGCAAGGAATAGAGAAGTAGCTATTTTCATCTACCATCAATCGCTTAAGTGCGTTTTTGTTTTATTAGAAAGATCTATGCTATTTTAATGTATCTGCATAAAGCAAAACTACAGGTAGCAACTTATACAACCTTTTTGATTTAAAATTGTTGTATCATTTGGCCTGAAATACTCTTATATAATACTTTAAGAGCCTAGTTGCAGCCATTCTGCTCTATATTAAAAACGTATAATTAATATTCTTACAGAACTCTAGCAACTCAGGGGGGCGCTGGCTTTAAATAATATGGCTTCTGTAAATCACTGACCTTCATATTAGACAATGTCCAAACTTTATAATTAACCAAAACGTAAATTTCAAAATCAATAAATCGAAAACAAAAGAGAATTAACTACTGGGCGGAAAATCTGAAGCCCATACGTGCAGCTTGTTGTGCAATGTGAAGATTAGGCCACGCCTCCTTAGTCATGGCAACCGACTTGAGTAGCAGTAGTTGCATCGGGACGGATTTCAAGCCTAACTCGCCCGTTGGAATAATATGGCTATGCTTGGTTCAAATTATTTTAATTAATTGATAATATAAATTGTGTTATTGGTGTTTTAAGTAAAATATTTTTTGATTATGTTTTGTTTTGAAATAATTGCAGGGAGGGCGGTGCCCCAGAGCCTTTCATTAACGAGCCGCTACTGTATAGGACATTTCTTTAATTGTTGCTGTGAGAACATTCTTACAGATACCAAAATTACAGGTAAAAACTTATAGAACTCTTTAACAATACTTTTAGAGCCTAAAGCACTTTGCAGCAATTTTGCCCTATAGTAACACCATATAAATGTTCTTGCAGAAAGATGCAGAGCTTTTATAGCAGCTGGCGGACCCCGATGGACCCGTGGCTCTGTTGACTGCTGTGTAGCTATTCTTGAGATTAGGGAAAAGAAAATAATTCCTCACAAATGCGCGGTTTTCATTGATCGATGCCACTGAGTTCTCCCACAAATGACACTAATGACAATATTTTAATAGAAATTGGCATCTTTTATTTCTCTCCATAAAAACCAGTGGAAACAAACTTCATCAAAATTCATGTTACTAGTGTCCTTTTTGGGTGGCATCGACCAATAGGATCTGTGCGTTTGGGCGAGTTCGTAACTTCATCGATTGAGCAATCGATGCATCAAACAAGTTCTTGAAACATTCCGATGCCATCACACGCGTTCTATGTGATGGCTATTGATGGATGGATTAATCAGCAGTGATGGCTTGTGACTAAGCCAAAACCCAACCCTAAACCACTCCATTCTCCGTTCTTGTGTGCTCAAAAGTGTTTTTCACCAAAATGTCAGATTATCAACCTCAGGAGGGAGCACGGTGAAAAGCACACTTTCCAATTTCGGACACCCCAGATGTTCACCCAAATCCCAAATTTCAATACAATTGTCCAAGAGATCACGCCAAAAAAGGGATTAAGCTAGAATTCAAGCTTACTCACCCAAGCCCGCCAGCGTGAACCAGCCCAATCGCCAAACTCACCATTCGGAAGTCGACCTTCTTCTGACGCAGACCAATTAAAAACCTTTAACGATCCATATGAAAAATCCAAAAAAAATGATTTTTGGTGCCTGGGAACTGGTAGACTCTCGATGTTGTCGAGCTTCATTTATAAAGACGCGCGGACCTACCATTGGTCCAGCCGGTCTTCCGCGTTTTGACCAATCGGAGAGCAGGATTCATACAACATTTTGGTGTTAACAGACTCAAACGGAGGACTGATCGGGCCGGAAAAGAGGGCAAAACATGATTTCGGCGTTACGATCTCCTGGAGCCTAATTCTTGAATCTCGAGAAAAGGAACGATCCCTCAAGAGAAGGGATCAATCCCGGGGAATGATCCCATCCCTCAAAAAAAAGATGCTTTTCCTTGACATTTAGAAATTTTAGATTTTTTGGAGTCGGGGATTGCGAACCCCCAATTTTTGATAGAATGAAATGAGCGATCGCCGCTTCAGAATAGGAAATGCGGTCGACGTGGGATCATTCGACACAAATCTATGTCGTTCCCTGCTCAAGAATTAGGGCCTTGATCGCAACTCAGATAATTAAAAAAAAAAAATACATTCTTGGGTAACAACTTTAATTTGTTTTTAGTTTCCGAGATATTTTTAAAAAAAACCGCTATAATTTTTAAACCAGTGAACCGATGTTAACAAACAGTGTTTGCAGTGACGTAGCCACGGGGAGGGCTTATACTCCAGTCTGTGACGTGTCTTTGGTGTGTGTCTAAAATGTTAAAAATTTTGCCTGCAGTACTATGACGTCATTAATTACAATTAAGTTACAATTTTAGTTTAATTCTAAGGAATTTTTATCACCAGCATTCAAAACGTGTAATATTTGGTATTCTTTTACGGCGCATTTATGATTTGGTAGCAAATCTATGTAACCACAACCCACGACCCATTCTTGGCATCTAACCCAATCTACTCCCAGCAAACATGAATTAAAAAAATAGTAGTTTTTTAGTACTTGCTTTTCGCGCTGCCAATAACGGCAAAGTACCAAGTAGGAAATACTTAGTTAGCATTGATTTGGAACAACGGCCTGCATCAGGCCAACATGTATATATTAGGTACATAAAAAGTTGTACTTTTACTTTAATCTTTTCTTTGTATTTTTTTAGTAATGGTAAAAACATAACGGATAAATACTAAGTAGAAAGTAGTTTTAAAAAAATAAAATAAAACAAACTACATAACCTCATACCCTAATAGCACAGTATATCCCACTCATTCCAGGGATATCCCCGAAATGATTCATTTGGGATGTTCAAAATATCCAAGGGAATAGGGATTGCCTAAATGTCCCACAGAAGTTCCATTTAGGTCAAGTCACAACCCGCATAACTCCAGAAGAGGATAATGATTCTTCTTCTTCAAATATATCTAATAGTAGTATCTTCTGTGGAGGAAAAATATTGAAAGTAGCGCCATATACTTACAATACATCCAAGCTAACTATTTTATAACAAGATGTTAGTGTTTTGTACAATACTCGCTGATTTTAACCTCTGTTGTACATGTTTGCCACTACTTATCATATGCTTGATTTTTTGTATTTTTTTTTGTACAAATTTTGACATGATCTATTTTTACTTCCGGAAGTTTTTATATTTTTTGCTTATACCAAAATATTTTTAAATCACTTGTTTGAATATACTTAAAGAAGGTTTTATTGCCATTAACTCTGGCTGCATTAAGATTTTTTTTTTAAATAAAGTGCAATTTCTCGCTTTATTAAAAACAAAGTATTAAAATGTTCCTTTTTTGGCACTTTTTAAAATATGCAAACTCTGCGGAATAAAAATAATAAAAAAAACTTCATTGCCGGTGCCAGCAGTCAAAGTAAAATATTACTAAAGTACCAGCAGATCGATGTTTGCTGGGCTTTTTCAAAAATAGTTTACAAAAAACCTAAGAGATCAAAATTTTTAAAGATTTTCTTTTGTTTTCGCCTGCCGCGCTATACCAATATTAAATATTGTTAAAATTTTGTTTAATTTTAAGCGCGTAAAAAGTAGCATTTCAGGGTAATTTTTTAAAAAAATTTGCTTGCGGCGCATTTAAGGGTTAGTTTTGAAAAAAATTTGCAAATGAGACTTGCTTTAAAAAATAAGTATTTTTGTTTCGTATACATTAACTCAACACCTATTAAACCGCCCCTCTTGCCTCCATTCAGTTCAAAAACTCAAGCAATAGGCACCTACCTAATTTTTATAAATTTGCCATAGGTATAAATAGTTGATTTTTGGCCACGCCACTGGTGTTTGAAGGTATTGATAAGCCCTACAAGCATCAGTTTTTGACTTTTGTCTATTTTGATTTTTAAACGCTAAAAAACCAAAATTGCAAACATTTTGCGGGAAGATTGTTTTGGTAAGACTTTTTAAAGCCAATGAATCGAACTGGGTGAAAAACCTTTGATATTCTTCAAAATATGTTTCATTTCGGAGATAATATTGATTTTTAAAATAATAGCCCTAAACGCTAATAACTGAAAAACGACTGCACAAGTGCGGAAAGTGATACTTTACATACGCGACGGCAGTGCACCGAGTGTGGTAAAGTGCCATAACGTTAACTTTTGTTGTAAGTGGCAAAGTACTACTTTCCGCACGCAAATGAGTGCGGTAAAGTGCACTGTACCGCACGCATGTAGGTAAAGTATTTTTTCAATAAGATCAACTTTAATCATGAGTCCTTAAGTTAGATTTGCAAAATTGTCATTTTTAAAAAAAGTGAAGGGGGGTGCGGTAGCTTAAAATATGGTTTAACTAAAAAAAATGTTTGTAACTTTTTGTCTTCTCTAATTATTCTGAATATGTTCTGTTTTCATCGGACCGTTTCGGCTATAACTCACTAGCTTTGTTCATATGAATATGACTACTTAATGGAAAAGACCAAAAATCTAATAGTTTTTCTTTTGGTATTTTTTTTTAATTTATATTTTACTCCACTACGGACATGAGAATTTATTTCTCATTTTGTTATTTTAAACATCATCAAAAAATATTTTGGTCTCCCCAAACCTTTTTCTATAGCAATTATTGTGTCGTTTGGTTTACTTTCTGAATTTATCTTTAATAGTTTTACGAGCATCTGGTGGAAGTAAGTGGTGAGTCTCATAAAAGAAAGAAGTTTGACCGAATAGTTATATATTCCTAAAATAAAAACAAACAATGGTCATCATCGGGAGTCTCTTGACCGCACCAGTGCAGTGGACACACACATGTTTTATCGAGAAGTTTTTTCCCGCGAAAAAAGCGGTCCCTCGGACTCGCAGGCTAGATCGCTATTATCTGTCGCTTTGTGCGGCTAAAAAAACTACCTTATCTTGCACATTACGGACAACTAATTGGATATTTTAAAAGATTTTTTTTTCGGTTTTGCGAATAAATACTTGTTACGTGTTCGCAATCCTAAGTAAGATCACGGGATTATGAGCAAGGAAAGGGACATTTCGTTGGGCTGCATCTTTCGAATGCCATTACACCGACTTGTGATATTCGAATAATTGTTATGTTATAGTAGGAGTAGTAGTAACGCAGTGGTGTGTTATTAAGACTCAAAATCTCTTTATTTTACTTCCTAGATTTCATGTACCTTTTAACAGTGGCGCACCCAGGAATTGGCTTCGGGAGGGGGGGGGGGGGGTAAGGATAAATAATAAAAAAAACTTAATTGGAAGTAAAAATTGATACTTGATTGATAGTTGATACAAGGAAAGAGGTGTTTACAAGCGCGGACTGGGCTCAAATGTAGGGGGAGGGAGCTGTTAACCAAATTTAAAATTGTTTATTTATCCAAAATTTGATGTCAAAGTCATAGTTCAATGCGCGGCAGGCAAATTTTTTTGAGAAAGTAACTCTTAAAATGCAATTTTTGAGCTAAAATTAAAGTCCAGTTCTTCTATTTTATTCCCTATATATTTTATTTCTGCTCTTATTTGCTTTTGCCAATTGTATATAACCAGGACTCTTGAGGGGGCGAAGATTTACCCCCCCCCCCTCGGTGCGCCAGTGCTTTTAATATTGTAAATAACCCAAGGTTAGTTTAACCCTGGGTTAAAAATAGTATAAAACGATAACTTGTGAAAAACCAAGTTAGGAATGTAAAACCCGTTTTGCTCTATCCTTAACCATTTTAATGTTACGGGCAGTCAAAGTTAAAAAATGTCAATTTTCACCTGTCAATATTTTAAAAACAGTTGAATATAGGTATAAGACATTATACATAAAATGTACCTAAAATATTTTGTAGAGTCCAAAAATGTAAAAATATACAGGGTGTTCAATTTAAAATAAAAAAGTTGTTGCCAAGTCTTCCTACAAATGACAACACTGCAAATATGAGAGTATTTCATAAAGATAGTTTAGAGTAGAAAGTTTGAAAAGTTTCCATTATATAGTTTCCAAAGACCTTCAACTAAAATAGACCAATCAAACGCGATCGGTCGTTAGGGAAAACCATTTTATGTTCCACTGGCAACACTGCACCAGGCATGCTCCCCCTCACACATGCTCCATCCACCAAACTTTTAGCAGCGGACAGGAGCGACTCGTTATTTATAAATGTAAAAAAGGTGGTCTTTATTTTTAGACTTGTTAAATAAAAAATACATTTAAAATTTTGTTATACTTAACAGTTGATACCGAGTTATGGAGAGGTTCTCAATTATGTTTAATTGCGTGCGTAAACTTTTTCGCACGCATTTACATGAAAAATGTTTGGATTTCCAGCACGCGAATCAAAAAAACCTAAAAAAATGTTTTTAATCTATTAAATGTCAAGTCATACACAAAATATGGAGTGCCTGTAGAACTTTATTAAAAAATTAGCCTACGTAATACTTATTTATTTACCTAACTAGTGCGGAAAGTGGTACTTTTGCGCAGTTGACCGAACGACGCGTAGAGGAGTTCAGTCAATCCGTCAAGAACGAAAGTCACTTTACGCTTTATTAGGTACAATATTCTTCCTACGAGCCACCAACCGTCGCTGATTTATTAGAAATTATTTTTAAAAAATTAAAATTTTATTTTCTTGAATAAAAAATTAAGTAAAACGTTAATTAATATCGTTATATTATGTAGTTCATTTTAAATTTTTTCCGATATAAAAAAATGATTGCGAAAAAGTAACTTTACCGTACTAGTGCGAAAAAGTAAAGTACTTTTTGCTACTTTCCGCACGTTCGTAAGAAAAAGTATTTTTCGAGCACAGCTTGAATTTTAGGTCCAAGTGTTTTATGCAAGTAGGAAACTAAACAGGTGCGTAGTTGCTTTTTCGCCCTTGACCTCCGTCACGTGCAGAAAAGTTTCACCTTCCGCACTTGTTAGGTAAATAATTATTGTGAAAAAATATACACAGCGTTTTGTAAAAACGGCTAAATCAATGTAGAAAATTTAAAAATAAAAGAAATATTCTGAAAAAGGAAAGTATATTATAGATGTTAACGATGGTTTTACATTGTTTAAAGATAAATTATATATGCTATAATTTTTATTTAACATCTAGGAAAGTATCCTTACGTTTTTATTAAATACACACAAATATTATGTAGAGTACGTTAAATTTTTGTTTGTTTTTCTCATTTCAACTTTTTTAAAATTATACTGCCTTCAAAGTCAGTATAATTTTTAAAGTAAAAAATGGCTTCGTGATCATGCGCCAAATGTGATTTCACATGACATAAATAACATAACATAAAAAGATAAAAGTTGAGCATTTTTATGTCATTCTTCTGTATAAACACCAACAGGGTTTGTCATAAGCTCAACTCTTCTTGTTCACTGAAAACAATGAGCTTCGGGCTTAAGATCAACTTATCATTTTATGTTATGTCTTAGTTTATGTCTTATGTTATCTTATTTTTCTGTATAAACCCAGCATTACCTACCTATTTTGTCCATCATATTTTATACCCAGAATGCTTAATTAACTACACTATTTATAAAAAAGACCTTGGCAAAAAAATGAGCTGAGGGTCATTCCATATCAAATCAACCAAAAAATCACAAAAATTTTACGCGACCAATTCCAATTTTGATGATTTTTGGTATATATTTTCTTCTTACCATAAAAGTTGAAAATGCAAATTTTTAGATTTTTTTGATTCGTAGTTTTTTTTTTTTAATTTTTCAAAATAAAAAAGTCAGCATTTTGACCTTAACAAGAATGTACAAAACTAGCAATATCTCGAGAACCACTTACACTAGGAAAGTAATAAATGGCTCATTTTAAAGTCATTTTGAAGCTCTTTTTTATGAAATATCACAACATAATTTTAACAAAAAAAAAAATTGGAAATAAAAAATTGAAAAAAAAAAATTGAAAAATTCAAAAAGGCCATTTTTAATTTTTTTGAAAAAAATATATAATTTTGGTCAAAGTGTTACTTAATTATCCACAAAATTTTATGATGGAGAAATGATGGGTTCAATGTCAAAAAAAATATCAAAAATATTAAGTACATTTTATAGGCGATTTTTCATGCATGTGACATTTTTAATAAATTTTTTCACATTGAACCCATGATTTGTCCATCTCAAAATTTTGTGAATAGTTTAATAACACTTTAAAGAAAATAATATAATTTTTTGAAAAAAATTAAAAATGGCCTTTTTGAAATTTTTCAAAAAAAAAATCAAAAATTTTTTTTTTATTTTTTTTTTTCAATATATGTTATGCAATATTCTCATATGAAAGGTCTTTATAAGAGCTTTAAAATGAACCTTCACCTACTTTTCTATTATAAGTGGTTCTTTGGATATTCCTAATTTTGTGCGCACATGTTAAGGACAAATAAGTGACTTTTTCGATTTTCAAAAATTAATTCAAAATAAACAACTGGTCAAAAAAGTCTGAAATTTTGGATTTTCCAGTTTTTTGGTAGGAAAAACATGTATACTAAAAATCATCAACATCGGAGATGGTGTGGTAAAATACCCTGGTTGACTTGATATGGACTGACCCTAGGGTCATTCCATATCAAATCAACCAAAAAATCACAAAAATTTTACGCGACCAATTCCAATTTTGATGATTTTTGGTATATATTTTCTTCTTACCATAAAAGTTGAAAATGCAAATTTTTAGATTTTTTTGATTCGTAGTTTTTTTTTTAATTTTTCAAAATAAAAAAGTCAGCATTTTGACCTTAACAAGAATGTACAAAACTAGCAATATCTCGAGAATCACTTACACTAGGAAAGTAATAAATGGCTCATTTTAAAGTAATTTTGAAGCTCTTTTTTATGAAATATCACAACATAATTTTAACAAAAAAAAAATTGGAAATAAAAAATTGAAAAAAAAAAATTGAAAAATTCAAAAAGGCCACTTTTAATTTTTTTGAAAAAAATATATAATTTTGGTCAAAGTGTTACTTAATTATCCACAAAATTTTATGATGGAGAAATAATGGGTTCAATGTCAAAAAAAATATCAAAAATATTAAGTACATTTTATAGGCGATTTTTCATGCATATGACATTTTTAATAAATTTTTTCACATTGAACCCATGATTTGTCCATCTCAAAATTTTGTGAATAGTTTAATAACACTTTAAAGAAAATAATATAATTTTTTGAAAAAAATTAAAAATGGCCTTTTTGAAATTTTTCAAAAAAAAAAATCAAAAATTTTTTTTTTTATTTTTTTTTTCAATATATGTTATGCAATATTCTCATATGAAAGGTCTTTATAAGAGCTTTAAAATGAACCTTCACCTACTTTTCTATTATAAGTGGTTCTTTGGATATTCCTAATTTTGTGCGCACATGTTAAGGACAAATAAGTGACTTTTTCGATTTTCAAAAATTAATTCAAAATAAACAACTGGTCAAAAAAGTCTGAAATTTTGGATTTTCCAGTTTTTTGGTAGGAAAAACATGTATACTAAAAATCATCAACATCGGAGATGGTGTGGTAAAATACCCTGGTTGACTTGATATGGACTGACCCCTGACTATAGATAATATTAAAACTGTGAAAGTAGCTAGTTATAAATAAATACCATACGCCCATCACATATTTTTTCAACTTGTTTGCTTACTATAGTTATTGTTTTTATTAGAAAGTCGCGAAAATATCCTAAAAAAACTTATTTCTTTTCTATATTTATTAATTATATTTTGTATTTATTGCAACAGTTGCACGGCAATGGCGACCTATGCAAAGATGGCGTCGGAAAACATACCTGTGAAATGTTTGGTTTTCACCTGCAATGTACAGTTCTCGGTACACCACGCACTTTGCCACACTTTGTCACAAACACTGAAAAATCTATAGAAAAAATACTAAAAACTGTCCAATATCTGTAAAATATACCAAAAACCCAATTCCACTAAAACGACAACTGCGTCTACAAATAATGAATAGAGCAGAGTACACACGATTATATAGCAGACCCGCCACAAATGCGAGGTGGCCTGGTTGTTGTAGGTTTAATTCCCGATATATATTGGAAAATAAAAAATATTTATTTTTTCGGTCAAAATATCAGGTATTTTATCTGATATTTCGACCGAAGAAGTAAGGTTTCAAGTACCATAACACGTACCTACACATATAATAATATATATATAATATATACCTCAATTTCTTTATGTATGTGAATAAAAATAAGGCGTTTCTCCATGTTTTAAAAAACATACCAAAGAATTTGCATAATTGCAGGTAAATGATAAAAAAGTAATAAAAATAATGTGTGTAGATACAACTTTCAGCGAAATCTGGCATCGTCGCCAAATTGTTTACCTTATGTCTGATCGCAACTGTGGTAAACATAATGTCTCTATTTAAGTTATACCTTTATAATAGTTTCCAAAATATTCTAATAGGTTACTCACCTTGGGACACTCGGTATAATACTTGTAAATAACTATACATTAAAAATCCCTATAGCTTAACACAACAGACGATATATTCGCATGACCTCTTTTTTCAAAGTCCCACAACTAGAAAATATTTACTTATTTATTAATTAATTAATTGTTGGGCGGCATAGTGAATTTAAAAATTTTAAATAATTATTTAATTAAAATAAACAAAGAACCAAAGATTTGTACCAAACTCTGTTTATAATCAGTGGCGTAGGCAGGGGGGGTCTGGGGGTTAAACTCCCCCCCCCCCCAGAAGGTCCAAACCAATCTACAATAAATTATTCATGATCAAGGGCCCCAGGGAGAGCTATAGCCCCCCGACTTTTCTGACCCTTTACTCGTGTTTGGTGTGATGACTTAAACTTTAAAAATTTTGCTTGCGGTGCTATGACGTCATTAATTGTTATAATTTTAGTTTCATTCTAAGGAATTTTTATCAGCATTCATAACGTGTAATAAATGGTATTCTTAATTTTTTGTTTTTTTTTTGTCAATTTTCGCCTGCGGCGCTATACCAATATTAAATATTAACATTATTTAATTTTAAGCATTTTTTTTGTCTGCGGTGGCGGTTTAAGGGTTAATTCTAAAAAGAATCGGCAAATGAGACTAGATGATAAATGCTTTTAAAAAATTTTTGTTTTGTATATATATATATATATATATATATATATATATATATTTGTCAGTTAGTGTATATATATATATATATATATATATATATACACTAACTCAACACCTGTTAAACCGCCCCTGTACCCTCCCTTCAGTTCAAGAGCTCAAGCAATAGGCACCTACCTAATTTTTAAAAATTTGCCATAGGTGGGTAGATTTTTATTAAATGATGAAACCCTCCTCCCAGAGTCGATTTCTGGCTACGTCACTATTATAATACCAATCGGTAAATTACCTACCTTTAATCAGTAACAGCATATTTGGAAACTACTCTTTTGCGAAAACAGTAAAAGTATCAATAAGCAGAGAAAATCGTAGCAGGTGAAATTGGATTTAAAAAAATATAAAAAAAGGGCCGGGTTGGGTCAAAAAACACAAATTCCAAAAACATGTATTAACAATACCGGAAGAAACAGTAAAAAGATCAGAAACTTGCAAAAAGGACATTATCAGAATAATGGGTATCAAAATGCTCAACAGACACTTTGCATTGGCCCCAAGTTGAAAGCAAATGTATTGAAACAAAAAAATCGATTCTTTTTTTGATGCAAGAACCTCAACGTAAGTATGTATACATACTTGAACAAAAGGCTATGCTTATATAATGCAAATCCTAAACAAAGTTTTCTATGTACAGTAACACCACGGTCCTTAGAATAGATACGGTCCATAGAAATATAATGGATATTTCTATGATACGGTCTAGTAATTTTGCCTCACTCTTCGACCCGATGACGACACCAAGATAGCAGCTGATTTTTGTCCGCTATTGAAAAAGTGAAAGATTTTTCTTTTTTTTTTTTGTTTAAATGATTGATGCAATACCTATTTTACAAGCTTTTATTTAACTTGCATTGTATGTATTGTATGTAATTAACTATTTTTATTCGGGTGGAATCTTGCAACTTAATTTTCACCAACTTCCCGACATCCGATCGGCTTCAAATTTGGCAGTCTTATATAGTTGCGGTGACAACACAAGAATATAGTGCGATCAAATTGACAGCTCCCCCCTACTCAAAGGGGGTGGAGGGGGGTACAGTTGAAGTACGCTCGATTTCATTGAAATTTGGTGTGTTGAGGCACGTGGGGATAGAGATAACGAATTTCTAATCAGATTTTGAAAATTCAATATGGCGGATTCAAGAAGGACGATTTTTGGTAATATTTTGCTAACCAATTTTAACTAACTCATACACATCCGATTGCCTTCAAATTTGGCATGCATTTATAGTTCCGGTGACAATACAAAACATGTCATTATTAGGCACCCCCTCCCTCTTACGAGGGGAGTGGAGGGGGGAAAACACTTAAGTTTATCCGATTTCAACCAAAATTGGCATACGGGGGCTTTTGGGGATAAGGAATACCAATTTTTGATCAGATTTTGAAAATTCAATATGGCGGATTCAAGGTGGACGATTTTCGGTCATTTTTTGCTAACCAATTTTAACTGACTTATCCACATCCAATTGTGTTCAAATTTGATATATATGTGTCTATAGTTCCGGTAAAAATACAATAATATGGTATTCTCAGGTACCCACCTCCCTCTAACGAGGGAAGTGGAGGGGGATAAAGATTTAGTTTGTTCGATTTCAATCAAAATTAGCATACAGGGGTTTTTAAGGAGGGGGATTATGAATTTTTAATCAGATTTAAAAATTTCAAAATGGACGATTAAGGTTACAAACCTAAAAATTAAGAGTGTCTTTTCAAATTTGGTATGCCTGCATAGTTCCGGCGACAATACAATAATATGGTATTATTAGACACACAGTTCCCTCTAACGAGGGAAGTGGAAGGGGGAAAATATTTAGTTTGTTCGATTTAAATCAAAATTGGCACACTGGGGTTTTTCGGGATGAATTGGACTATTTAAAAAATTAATTTTTATTAGAAAAAAACTTTTTTACTAAATGCACTTAAAAGAAGATGAACATAAATGCTTTCATCTAGAGGAGCTAAGCATGGGTGAAATTGCCGTGCTTGCCAAGCCTTTGAAAATTTCCTTAGGTTATAGAGTAATACAACTGTTTCTTAGGTGAATCGTCGATATGACCGATATGCGATACCTAAAATTAAAATTTTTAATTTGCGCCCATCGCTTTTATTATGGTATAAAAATGATAAAAAATTATTTTCTACTTTTAAATGCATTTAATAAAAGTTTGTTCTTTAAAAGTTTTTTTTTGTATCTTTATTATAACTTTTTCTGTATAGGTAAATATAATTTATTTTTGGCCTGCATGCGTTGATCTTACACCAGATAATAAGAAACTTATCGGATGAGTTGGAGTTAGTTCGTGTTCGTAGTTCAGAAGTTAGGTTATGTAGTTGTTAATTTTCCTGTTTTGGAAGCTAGTTATTTTGCACTTGAGTTTTGCCAGGCATTTTTGAGAGAGTGATTATTTTGTTATTTAGAAGGAAAGACTGGTTGTACATACAATATGCAATAAATTTGATTGCAAATTTAAAACTATAAGGTGCCTTGTTTGTTCGGTTTTTTCATTAGTTAATGATGAGCCTTTTCACTAATAAAGCGCGTAAATGCCGCTACCTAGGACAAAAATAATGTAAGTAATATCACAAGGTATTTGATTAGGGCCAGAAGAAAAGAAATGATGAACAAATACAATTTTTATTACAGAAATGTATGCAAAAATAATATAACCCAAATGTCACCCATCAAAAAAATCAATAAAGACAGCAGGCTGATATCTTTTTGTATCGTTAACAGGTGGACGGAGCCAAAAAATTACTGGACCGTGTTTATTCTAGAGACCGTGCAGTAACACAACCAATCAGTAGCATATTTTAGATTACCTACTTACTATCGAAATATTTTGGCTTATTAATTAATTAATTAATTAAAGGAATAAACCAAAAAAATCAAAAAAATATTTACATAGTTTATTAAAAACTGTTGAATAATGAATACTAAGTATAAAATTTCATCGTTACAATAACATCCCGTTTTCTCATGGCATACTGGCAAAAAAATATCAAATAGTTAACTTGTAGCATCTATTAGAGTCTCTTTACATTTTTTACAAGTGTTCTTAAGTAAGCCCCTAAGTATAAAATTGAGCTTAAATATTAGGAATCTTAACAGTGGTCAGATTTTAACGAAATTTGGCACAAATAGTTTAAGAATAAAAATATATAAACCCTAAAACAATTGTCCCCCTCCCGCAATTAAGAGTAGTAATACTAAATCTAATTTTAATTGATTAGGTAGAACGACCCAGTCATTCAAATAGAAAAGACCCCTTTGAGGGGGGGTTGATATTTTTCTTAAATGTGTAGCTTGTTTCCTTAAATGTGTCTACTCTCTTATTTGAGGTGGTGGGGGGGTTGAAATTTTTTTTAAATGTGTAGCTTGGTTCCTTAAATGGGTAGGCTTGGTTCCCTAAATATTTCTACTAAATTTAATTTTAATTGGTTTGGTAGAACGACCCAGTCATTGAAATATATGCCAGATAATGTTTTGTCCCTAGCACCCTTATTTGAGAAGGTGGGGGGTTGAAATTTTTCTTAAATATGTAGCTTGCTTTCATAAATGTTCCTACTAAATTACATTTTAATTGGTTTGGTAGAACGACCCAGTCATTCAAATACATGTCAGGTAATGTTTTTTCCCTACTTCCCTTTTTTGAGGGGGTGGGGAGTTGAGATTTTTCTTGAATGTGTAGCTTGTTTCTTTAAATGTTTCTACTTAGTTTAATTTTAATTGATTCGGTACAATATATGCCAGGCATTGGGGGGTTGAAATTTTTCTTAAATGTGTAACTTTGTTCCCTAAAAATTTCTACTAAATTTAATTTTAATTGGTTTGGTAGAACGGCCCAGTCATTCAAGTATACGCCAGGTAATGTTTTGTCCCTACCACCCTTACTAAATTACATTTTAATTGGTTTGGTAGAGCGACCCAGTCATTCAAATATACGCCAGGTAATGTTTTGCACCCTTATTTGACGGAGGGTTGGACCTCTTCTTAAATGTGTAGCTTGGTTCCATAAATGTTTCTATCAATGTTATATCAATTTTTTTAGGGTTTATATCTTTTTATCCCAAGAATACTTTTTATCCCTAGAATATTTCGTTCAAATCCGACCACTATAAACTTCCAGTCATTGGTGAAGTGACTGGTCAATAAATTAGGAACTTCCTTAAATGACGGAGTATCAAATAAACAGGGTGGTCCTGTTGAGATTCCAAACAAGCCAATGGCATGTGGCTACTGTAAATGCTATTTCGTATATCGCTTTCGAATCTAGCTGATATAAAAATTTCAAGTACCGGTTAAAATTTCCGCAGGTCGTAAAAAGCTGGTCACTTTCAAACAATCCGCAATAAATGCACCGCAAAAGATTTTTTCATCGACCAATTCTTAGTAAAGGCTTTTTACAATTGAACGTTATTTTTATTCTCAATCAATACTCGCCGATCGAGGTATTTCAAGTCGGTACGACACACACATACACACAATCCTTCTGTGGCAGTATCCGTACCTGGAACGCTCGAAAACATTCTTTTACTCAAAGTCTCTGACAGTTCTTTGACTTTTTTGCACTATAAGAGTCGAGCAAGAAAATATTTTGCTCCCGACTTGTTTTGTTGTTACTATTTAATTAATATTTTAAATTGTTAAATAAAAAATGTTTAGATAGTAGGTAGGTACTTGTACAGTTAAAGATAACCACAAAAAAATTGTCAAAAACTAATTTTTGCGAAACCTCTTAAACTTGCCGGAGAATATAGAAATTAATTTTTTATTCAATGGCGAAATTAGAGACGGCTACACTAACACATATTCTCGTGATAAAAATCGCTTTTTAAAACGAATGGCAAAACAGCAAGCAACTGCACGATGATTTGCCGTTCGTTTTGTCAGCGCGTAGAGTGTTTAGTTTCGAAAATACGGGTCCTGGTTAAAATGTTAACTTGCTTTTTTTGTAGCAAATAGAAGAACATGCAAAGGGGGATTTGAAATGTAGGTATGCCTAGAGATCCTGTATACAATTTTTGACAGTTAATGTTTTAACAGAGGTGAGCAACTCGATTTGGCAGTTGTTACAGAAATGCTGATAATTTTTTGATTGTTCTGTAGCTATTCTTGAATTCAGGGAGAAAACATTTATTTCCCTGAAATACACGGATCCTATTTGTCGACGCCACCGATTCTCCCTACAATGACACTAATAACATGACTTTTGAAGAGATTTGTTTCTACTGTTTTTTAGTGAGAGAAATAAAAGATACCGGTTTCTATTTAAAATACTTTCATTAGTATCATTTGTGGGAGAAATCAAGAATAGAGGCCTTGGCAGTGATAGTCGCCAACCACCGACAATAAATAGTTTTGTTCCTGTTACATTTTTGATTATTGGCTTTAATTTCGAACGCGTTAGATATACCGATACCGGAAACTCGTACTTTACCGCACGCGACGGCGGTTGACCGAACGACGCGAAGCGGAGCACCAAAATTTCCAGAACAATCATCTTAAATTTTAAAACCTAATGTATACAAGTCAGCAGCATTGAAATCAAATAAACTATAGCAAATTTTGCATAATTTTACTTTACCGCATAGTGTGCAATAAAGTAAAATCATATAGATTTACGGTGTAAACGGAAATGTTTTTTAAAAAATATAATTCTGAAATGTTTATTAAATGAATTTCTATCCGTCACTTATTTTATTCTAAGGTGCATCGATAATCCTATACAAAAAAACAGACTTTATCTATAATTCACAAGACTGTTTTTCTTTTTTTTTAAATTTGGTAATTTTGTATAACTTTACCGCATAGTGCGCGGTAAAGTGAAATCATGAGAAACTATCTGGTACAACACTTTTTAAAAAAGATTTAAAGAAAAGAAAATTTTTAAATAATTTTTTGCAGTTTTACTTTACCGCACACTATGCGGTAAAGTGACTACGTTTATTTCAGAGAATTCAAATACCGATATTTATATTTCTTTTTTGGGAATTTTTGAGGCTTGTAGGTAAAATCTTGTACCTAACACATGCTTAAAGTGTATTTACCGCCCTTGCCGGCTTGACCGAACGATGCCGTCGCGTGCGGTAAAGTATCACTTTCCGCACTTGTTAGGTAAATAACTATTACCGCATACTGTGCGGTAAAGTAAAATAAGATATTTTAGTCCAAGTGCCAGGCAGGTGAGCACAAAAAAATGGGCTAACACTTTGAAATTTATATCATAGGTAGAGGTAGGTTAGGGGATACCAAAAATAAATAATTGACACCTATAACGTGGAGCATTACAATATGGCAAAACATTAAACACTTTAAATGGCTTTATATCAAAATCCGTAAGTTCTATTTAATCTTTTTTTATATTTAAGCTAAATCTGGCCCCTTTAAACGAAAAATAACAAATTTGTCATATGTCACCTAAAAACAATAGACATAGGTCATCCAAAAACTCAAAGGACCATTTTTTGGTGATTTTTAGAGCGACTCCATTCTTTACATTATTTAAGCAATAATTAAAAACAAAAAAAATGGGGGTGCCACCTGAGGTCACTTTGACCAGTACTTGACGGCCATTTTAAACTCGCCTTGTAAAAACATCATAAACGCTCGTATACTATAAACGCTAGGACACTAAATCTTTTTTTTTATACCTTTATCAAAAACATGATTTTAGTAACTGTCGCTTGGCCTTTTGGGTTATCGCTGCAAAAAAAACTTTTTTTTCATCACGGGTGCAAAAAAAGATTTATATCCGTTTTTTACCCAAAATTAAAGAGAAATAGCGGAATATAGTAATATTGAAAAAATCTAATTATTCTTGCCTAAATATTAAGCCATTTCCACCAGTTTTCACCAAGTATTTAAGAAAAAATCATTTAAAAACATCCTCAAAATATCAAATTGTCAAAGATTAAAATGTCGCAACAATGAACGTCATCGAGTTATAAGGCACATCGCTATGGCAACCATTGTTATTTTATTTACCAGCCGCCTTGATTTATAGTGTAAAAATGGTGAAGTGCTCTTCGTTCGAGATTTTTAAAAGTATTTTCCTGTTTTTCTTGAATTTTTTGATAAAGGTATTAACAAAAAAATAGTGTTAACAATTCGCGTCTAAACTGTGCTTTTTTTACTCGCGTTTTTAAGTACCTCACTGCGCTCGTTATTTAAACCAACCCTTGCAAAAAAAGCACTATTTTAGCCACTAGTTGTTAAAACTACTATTTTGTTCGATTGCATCGAATCTCTTTTACGTTTAGTTTAAAAAATGAACTCCACTTTTCCATGTTATCCGAGCGGGATTCTTTCGCAATTTTTTTCAGAAAATATGAAAGAGTATATTAAATCGACATACATGGAAATTTGCGTAACAGACAACACTCCAGTAACTTACAGGATGTACAGACTTTCTGTGCACGAGAGAGAGAGAATGTACGTAAAATATTAACGAATTACTATCAGCTGACCCAAGTAACATTTTTCCACCTGTAACCATTCTGACAAAGATTAACGTTCCGTTTAGTTCTCGTGTTCATTTTGGAAACGACGAGTTTTATACGTTTTAACAACGGCGCATTAACTACGTGTCCGACCTCCCCCAAGTAGCATTTTTTAGTTGCGGAGTCACGAGATGACCAGGGTAAAACCTTGCGTGGGGGTTGAATACTAGTTGCTGTGCGGTGCACCGACAATTTTACGTTATCTCAACGTTTATATGCGACTATGGAAATAACTCAACTAATAGCAAACCAAAACTAGGCGCAACGGTTACTGAACGTATCTCCAGCGATTATGGGTTTTCTGGCCGGTGCGACAACGTTGCGCCGCAACTTCACGTTTCGCCACCTAGATGAGAATTTTGTTATCTAGGTTGCGTTGGTTTTTGTGCCGTGGGTCAGTCAAATGTCAAATGAATAACAATAAACAACATAATCAAAAACATTTTTTGGTTTGTCATGAAGCGCAAATTCAAGTATTCCAGTACATATTATCGCCGAAAAAGACAGCGAGAGTATTGCTATGTTTTCATGGGTATTGAGTTCGTTTTCAAAACTCATTCTATCTTTTTCTTTTATATAGCGTGTTCTTGGTCTTGATAAAGAACACGCTATGTAAAAGAAAAAGATGCAATGAGTTTTGAAAACGAACTCAATACCCATGAAAACATAGCAAATATATAGCTAGTTGCTCGGCGGATCTTCCAAACGAGATTAACATGGAATACGCTAAAGCACGTGACTAGAGCTAACAAATAAGTGTGCTAATAGATGTCGCCAGGGTCACTTTGGGCATGCTAAATAATGTAGACTTTTTACATAAATGTGCGATAGCGGAATACTCTGAATTTAGTTACAGATAAATTAGCGGGATCGTGGAATACGACCCTCCAGTTTTCACCGCAAGCCGCTCAAAATCATGTGGATTTAGCTGCGTATTAGTTAGATTCTTAGTTGCCAATCGATTTTTATTCAAGAAAAAAATTCATTATACAAGTTATTTGTCGTCGTTTTTGTAGAATTATGATCTTGAATTGGTCTCTTATCAAATAAGGAACAATTTAAATTCAGTTTTTGCAAATTTTTCATTTTGTTTTTTAAATAACAGAATTTATTCTTCAAAAATTGTTCCAAAATAGAGCGCATGCATTTTTTTCGGACTACATGATAGACTTTCAACAGTACACTGACGTGCGTTGAGAAATTGTCAATGACGACAGCAAATCACCAAAGAAATTAATATAATATATTCCTATAAAAATAAAACATGTTGATTTACATTTTTCTCCATTTTCTACAAGTTTGTTTATTTATAAGTTGACTAATAGTATTATTTGTAGTTATAATTCTACACGCCGAGAATAACTCCTACTGTTCACATCTCAGTTGCCCGGCAACGTTTAAGTAACGGTAAAGTGTGCCTTCCAAGTTGTCGCGCAACGTTTAAAATTATTCCCCAAATTAGTGTAAATTCAAGTTGTTTAGCCCGTTAAAAATCGTTGTCACGCAACTTTGCGTTGCGTCAGGCAACGCCGTTACAACGAAAAATTGCTAGTTGGGCCGCTAAATACCCACGGTGTTAAAAGGTTTCCACGACGAACTGAGAATTGGCAGTGTATTGGGATTATCAGGGCCGTTAAGGAAACGCCATCTAATTAACTCGGGTGGAGACAAAACGTTTTTAAGTCGTTTAAACAATGTTTAGGCAAAAAACTATTAATAGGTTTTAGTTTTTGTTAAAAAATTTAAAAAAAAAACAACTTTGATAGATGCTGATATGCCACTAATGCTGGGTGAACAGTTTCACTTCTTGCCGCTCATTTTTATTTCTCTCTTTGTTAATAAGAGTGAGAGGGAAAAAAAGATGACAAAGAGCGAAATAGAAGTGAGTGGCAAGAGGTGAACCTGGCCAATATTGTCAGAAAAGTTTTTACCGGGAAATTGGTTCATCACCCGAATATATTTGACCTTTGCGGTTTTATGTAAAAACAACACCGAGAAAAAAATCTATTTGGAATTAATAAAGAAAAACTTAAACCAAGTGGCATATCTGCATGAAATAGAAGACAAGCAAAGTATACATTTAGAATGAATATTTCGATCCACCTCAAATAATTGATATTAAAACACTGAAATAAATAAAAAAAAGCATTTAAAATAAATAGATAAAATATTAGAAACAAATACTTTCTATACTAAAAACTAATTATATTGTTACTAGGATTATAAATGCTAATGATTTATTTATTTGTTTTTAGTAGGTCATCTATTAAACGCAAATAGATTATATATTAAAAACTGGTGAATCAAGTATTTAAAAAAATTAAAAAGTTATGGGTACTTTAGAAACAAATAATTTATTTATTAAGAACTAATAAACCATCTACCTAAAATAAGTGCACAAATTATTAAAGCAAGTGGATGGTATATTAAAAACAAATGAATTATTTATATTACTACTGTGGTGGGTTAAAAAAACGGGACTTTTTTGACTGTCCAGTACTTAAAAAGTTTTGGTCCAATTTCAAAAATTTGAAGACCAAGATTTAAAAATTTAAGAATTTTATGCCAAAGTTGACAAGTTGTGAAGAACCAAGATGGCGGAAAATTTTTAAAAATAGGTAATTCTTGACCCTTCCTGAAATTTTTTTATGTGCGCCACAGATGAAAAACTTAATTTTTGTGTGTAGAGCTCTATCTTTCCCGAGTGTACTAATGTATCGCTTGTTATTATCGGGTAAGAAAAAAGAAAGTTATAAATTGTTCAAATGAATGTGTTTAGTTGACCAAATTCAGTCAGACCAAAAAAAATCTTGAATTTTTTGACAAAGGCAATTTTCACAAAAAACTATTTTAAGACCTTGGCTTTTCAAAATGTTCAGTATTATTAAAATCGGACAAGCATAACCAAGCAAAACTTTTTTTTTTGTCTAGTTGAAATTACTTTACCAAACGCACTATTTTGAACAATTTATAACTTTCTTATTTCTTACCCAATACTAAAAAGCGATACATTAGTACACTCGCAAAAGTTCGTCTACACCCAAAAATTAAGTCTTTCATCAGTGACGCATATAGAAATTTGCAGGAGAGGTCAAGAATACCTTTTTTCAGAAATTGTCAATTTTGGTATTAAACTCTGACGTCTTGATTTTTCAAAATGGTTAAAATTTTTGAAATCTGACAAAAAGTTTTTAAGTAATGGAGAGTCAAAAAAGTTCCGTTTTTTGACCCAACCTATAAGTATTATTTTATCCTCGATTTTATCACTATATTATTGAAAAATTAAAAATAAAAACTGCCCAAACTTATATTTTTGGTATAATTTTCGAAACATAAAGGGTTACTTTTTATAGGAAGAGTATATTAGAACAAGGTCAGCACATTTTTACACCCCTTGATATAGGTCATTTTAAAACTATAACAGTTAATGGGAGATAATTCTTAAGCACTATTTTCCCCATTCAGTTTATACTTTGTTAGCTATTTTACTGATTTAGATTTTCAAATAAAATTTAAATTTTTTCAAATTGAAATAATCTCGGAAATAATTATCAGGAAAATTTTAGTTTATTATTGTTTTAGCTTGGAAACGCTTACCATCTCAACAACTCAGCGTTATAAAGTTGTAGCTTGTAGCTTTAAACTGTGGAAATATGTTTAGGATTTATTTTAATCTTTTTCCCCATCCTGTCAGCAATTCATAGGAGTCATTACAGTTTCATTGTTCATTCATGTTCCATTTCAGAGTTATTCTAGATGGCAAACCGAATTCCTTAAAGCAGCTAAAACATTAAATAGGCATTTTTACATGAAATTATAAATTAAATTAAAAATTCTAATTTAAAAATTAGTATTGTATTTAGTTAGTTCACAGATCATTTTTCGTGTCTAATAAAATCAAATGGTAAATTTGTAAATTTACTATAAAAAACTAATTAAATCTACCAGATTTTGCTTCTGTCACAGGTCATCCATTGAAGAATAATTTCTACTTTTCTTGTATTGCTCTTTCCAGTACCTAAAAAATTAAAATAGGTAAATAAGAACTTAGTAAAATTAAAACTGGATAATCAACTTATTTATACCTGAAAATCTTCTTAAATAAATAAAGTTCTTTTTTTTAGAACTAGAACTACAAATAGGATGTTTCATTATATTTGACCACTATTATTTTTTGAGCTACAAATAGATTAAAATATGAAAGTTGCATGCAATTTTCTATAAACTTCCTGGAACTCTTTCTATTGGTAATGGTCATCACAAATGTCAAATTTTTACATTGAATTATATTCTAGATGTTTTTCAAAATTTAGATACATTTTTCCTTCTTATTCCAAAAATACCTACCTATATAATATGTTACTTTGGCCTTTAATAGTTCCTTGTTCAACATATTGTACAATTGTTGGTAAGTATTTTTTATTTTTCCTTGCAAACTGTCAAAGATAAACTTAATAATTTTAATTTTACCCCGAGTGTTACCCATCAATAAATAAAAATAAATACAGTCTGTTCCATTTTTATTTAGACAAAACCTAACCTCAATGACCCACTGAACAAAACCAGGTTTGAAAGTTGACAGACCACAATCATCCAAATGCCCTAGATTGTTGTTGTTGTGGTCACATTTGAAGTTTTTAGGTTGGGTTTTTTTCTGACAGAAAGAGTATTTGTTTACATTTTGGCCATGGAAGACTCATGAAGATAAAATTACCAGTAAACCAACTTTGATATGCATTCGTTTTATTTTTCTTGCATTGCTCTTTTTGACATTGACATGTTATGACGTTATTTTTGGCTAAGCAAGGCTGGAAATGCAGACAAATATTTTGAATTGATGCGTTCATGAAAGTGATAATTTTGTTCCTGAAATTATAGATAAAAAAGTGCACAAAATTTTAATAACAATATTATCAACACACATGATACAAGTAAAATTATGGAAAACTATGCGGCACTAACCCAACAGTAACCAACTGTCTTTTAAGAGAGAAACAAAATTACCAAACAGATCGAAAATTCTCGCTGACAGTTGACATATGTTAAATCTATATAAACTTTGGGTGGAAAATTAAAAAGAAATAAAAAAGATCAAGATTAAAATTATGATATTATTTTTGTTAATTTAATGTATCTCCAGCCCTTTTTTTAAATATCTCTCCAAAATAACACCTATGCAAACCCAGTTTTTACCTTATCATCCAGAAACATTTATCTTGAATTTTCATAATCATTTCAAAGTGTTGGTAGCTTTCGCTCTCTTAAAAGTTGTTGCATACTGCGACTAAAAAACTTTTGCTGGTTTTTTTAGTGCACCCTGTCAATCATGTGTTCATGTTAACCTTAAATTATATTAAGGAAGGCTTCTCAAGAATTTATAAAACGATTTTCTCAAGATTTATAAAATAATGAAGCTTGGAAGACTTGTTAATGTTTTTGACATAATTCTTATCTGAAACCAGTTCTTCAAGGCTTAGTTTTCAGCATTAAAAAAACACAGAAAAAGCTTGACATGAAGCAATAAAACAAGAATTGCATGCAATTCGTCTCTTGTCATCTCGCTTTAGCAGTTCCAGTAAAGTAAGATGATCACAGGAGACTCATGCAATTTTTGTTTTATTTCACCATGGTAAAGCCTGCCAGCTAAATGAATACTTTAAAACCCCTTAACATTGAATGTACTTTGCAAAAAGCAAAATCGATTTCTGCAATAAGTAGGTTTGCAAAGTAATTTTATCCCTCTTCTGCCATTTTTTTTGCATGCCAGCAATTTTCATTTTATTGTTCCATGTCAAGCGGGCTTATCAGCATGCCTTTGCTTTAAAGATTTTTTGTTTTACTGATGCTTTATATCATGCCTCCTATTTATAAGATATATTAATTTAAAAAAAAAAACCTACCTGTCGTTAAGAAACATCCCCAAACTTAAAAAGACACCGAAAAAAGAGGAAAATTATAAACCAAACAGCCACGCTAAAATAAGAGGTTAAGTTTCTTATAACCATGCACCACCGACTCTACTGAAGCCTCTCACGAATCCAGTCCAATATAGCGGCAAATGTCGGGTACGAGTGGCACGCATTTCAAAAGAAACTAAATGGAACTGTCATTGTCAGTGTCAGAAAACTGGCGCGCAGCAATTTGGAAAGGAGTGTACCCTGTGTACCAAGTGTCATCAGAATGAGACAGTTTAAGGTTAACTCGGGGGTTAAATATAATAATTCGTTACTGTTAAGACGGTGTTCACTGGTTGTGCACCGACTGGTCTTTCTCTCTTGATTTTTATAGTAAAATTGCGCAGAAATTGTTCTGGGGGGGGGGGGGGTGCTTGAGGTTCCTAGAGGGGCTTGAGTAACCATTTTTTCTTTTTTGAAAATTTTTTTAGGAGTCGATATTCAATGGCTCTGGTGGGTGCAGGGGCCTTAAGCTCTCCCCCCCCCCTCCTGCAAACGCTGGTGAAAACGCCAAACAATATCGCGGCCCTAACTTTCTTGATCCGAACCGGTAGCTTAAAAATAACATAAGGCCGGGTAGTTTCGCAGATTCAGATGGTCGCCCGCAGCAATGCCGGCGTGAGAACAAAATATTTTTTTACTTAAAATAAAAAATAAAAAATAGGATAATGAGAGGTAAGTAGTTATTCTAAATAATTATTTCATTTATTTTAGAATTAAAAAATATTTATTTTTAATAAATTTATAAAAAAAGTACCTTAATAACATTTCTATTTAAAATAGCATGATTGCCTTTTGTTTTTAATAAAGTCCATACATTAAATTTAAGTGCATAATTTATTAAAAACAAGTAGATAATCTATTTTTTCAAATAAAAATAAAAAAATATATATTTAATTAAAATTGAATGATGTTTTTATTTAAATTAGGTGGTCAAACAATTTGTTTTTAATATTTATGGATAAAATGAAGCCTAGGTAGATGAAAAAATTTAAAACAAATGGTGCAAATATTTAATACAGGTGAATTTTATGTTATTTCCAAATACAAAAAGCTCAAGTATATAATCTATTTGACCCATTTTTCTCGGTGAAGAAAGAAATTGCTGGTGTCAATGCGCCAATGGCTACGCAACCCGTCTCGGCGTGTAAAATACGACTGAATATGACTCCGCAATTTTTGGTGATTTCCGGCTTGGCAGGCAATGATTATTGTTTGTTGTAAACAACTAAAAGTTTAAATAATATTGCTGATATTCGCTTTAATATACATTTTGAAATATGCGGGGGAGCCAGGCCACTACCCACATTAAATTTAAAATATATATGTAAAATTTACCAGTAAATATCTTTTTCAAAATTAAGTAATTTCTTAAAAACAAGTTGGATTTAGGGCGCGCATGTTTTTTAGGTCAAAGTAGGCATATATTTGCCAGTAAACTGGCTTGCGTCGAATATTTTTGCTCGGAAAATGAGTTTTTCTTTCAGAATTAAACACCTGACTATTTTTGCTGCATTATCTATTTTACGACTAGATAGTTTAAAAATGGGTAAATATGGAGTGTGTATTATTTAGAAACTGGTACGACTAATTTTTGGACAGCAAAAGTAAGCCCAGAGGGTGTTAAATTCAGTCGTTTTCTGGTAAACCCACGACGTTAAACCAACGACTCCCGGCGACTGTAGTTTGGGTTACAACGTCGCGTCGCTACGACTCAAAATGTATTCCCCAAATTAGTCCAAAACTGGGTTTTTCCAACGTCCACAAAACCGGGCAACTACAGTCAAGTCGCCGTCTTGGGGAGATTATTAAAGAGTCTAATTCACCATACGCAATACTTAGTTAAAAAGAAAAATGGTGAAACGCACATGTGTGTGGACTATAGGGCTCTTAACGCAATAACGGTTCAAGATTGTTTTCTTTTAGCGGCTCTAAAAGACTGCAAGTGGCTATCATCAAATACGGGTAGCAGAAAATTCCAGACAGAAAACGGCTTTTGTAACTCCCGACCGTCAGTACTAATACCTTAGAATAACATTTGGCTTGGTTAATGCTCCGGCAGTGTTCCAGCGGACAGTTAATCGAATTCTACAGCATTGGCTTACATGGATGATATTGTACTTCCGTCATTTAGCATAACTTCTAGATTGTTAGCTCTTGGTGGTGTGCTTCAAATCTTCAGAAATTTTTTTGCTACTGTGCGACTCTCAAAATGTAATTTCTTTCTCCTGGTACACGACCAGGTTCTGCAAAAATAACTGTCCAAAAATTTCCTGTGCCGTGTTTTAGAAAATATGTAAAGGATTTCGCTCAAATTTTACGTCCGTTGACTTCTTTAACTAAGAAAGACGAAACTTTTATCTGGGGAACAGCGCAGAATGACTCTTTTGAGAAGTTTTGATTAAAAGGCCCATTCTTGCTATTTATGACCCAAAACTAGAAACAGATACTGATGCTTCAAAAATTGGACTTGCTGGAATTCTAATACAAAAACAACCGGATGGGACTATGAAGCCAGTATTTCACTTTAGTCGCCAAATAACAAAATAAGAAGAAAAGTACCATTCTTATGAACTCGAAACTTTAGCCTTTATAAACTCGTTACAGAGGTTCCGAGTGTACTTACTGGGGCTAACGTTTAAATTAGTAACAGATTTAAGTGCTATAAGAACAGCAATCAGCAATGACTAAGCGTGACTTGATTCCTCGAATTGCACGGTGGTGGGTTATTATCCAAGAATTTAATTTTATTGTGGAGTACCGTCCAGGGACAAAAATGGCACATTTTTACGCGATGAGTCGAAATCCAATCAAAGAACACCAATCTCGAGAAAAACGACTTGATCTTGTCAGTAAAACTGGGGAGCCGCCGTAGACCAGTGAACAGCGTCTTAGCCTGCAGAACAGAGATCGCAGGACCGGATCTCGGCAAGTACACATTGCTTCACACAACACCAAATGCGACTCAAGACGACGATGGGCGGCCCCACTTCTCAGCAGCTCCGCAGTTGACGTTGTGCATAGAGTAACAACAAACGAGATAGAAGTACGCGGCATGGTTGACACTGCACCGAAAACTTTGCGGGACTCAAAGGTGGACGGCCGAGGACCCCACTAAAACTGGGTAGAGGAGACTAGCTGGTGACCCAAAAAAGGACGACCTGGACTTCTCCGAGATCGGGACTCCATGGGACGCGGCTGGACTCCGACAGATTTGGTAGCGGGAGTGGACAGAGGGTGACTTGGAAGAGGCGGTACCACCTTCGGGTAGCAGGACCACTCCAAAAAGATGCATCTGAAGACTCCGACGGCGACCTCGACCAGCGAAACCTATACCTCGATTTTCGGGTCAACCTATATGACGGCGGGCTGCTGGGGAGAAAAGTCTACCGTCAACCAAGTTTTGCTGGGACGGTAGCGATGTTATATAGATGCAAGTCTAACAAGTAGTAGGAACACCCTTCGGAGGGGGTGTAAAGCCGGCGGTCCACTGTGTATACTTGCTAGGCAGTGTAAAGATCCCTGCACTCGACAAAGAGGTGTCAGGCAAAATTAAGTCCTCTTAGAGAAAGAAAAGTTGCATCCTAAGGGGCACGTGCATTAGTCGGGGGTGCACGGGGGAGATGGCAAAAAGGGTCCATTATGTCGCATAATTGCCATCTACTACTACTACCGTCAGTAAAACTTAAGGACAGACAGTGCAAAATGTTGATAGATATTTTGTCAAGAAAACCGTCGCGATTCTTCAGAAACGACAGAAAATCTCACCCGCCAGAATTCTGGAAAGTGGTGATTTTTACTTATGGCCTCATTTAAAATAAAAACATAGCAACCTTCATATTTATCCTAACGTTGTAAGAGAAACTGCGCCATTCTTTTATTAACATTTTGTAAATTTAATATTTTAAAGATATTCTGTAGGACTAGTTTATGGCGGAGCTAAATTGTTACTACGCGTACCAATAAACGTCAAAAATTCTCACCATGTAAAAGGAAAGACAGAATTTGTGTGACTTTTCTGAACGGTGACAGCGAAATATTTCATGGCTATCTATGGTTTTGTATGTTAAAAGTTTTAAAGGTTTGTTTACACATAAAAATATTTAAGGAATGTTAGCAAATAGTCCTGACAAAAAAAGCATTAAGTGAGATTCAAAGTTGGAAATCAAAGTGTATGATGGTGTTTGAGACTTCTGATGGTTTAAGGTGGTACGTGCCAAAAACATCCAGAAGCGTAGCAACAATATACCATAATGACAACTTAGGTTATTTTGCTGTTGAGAAAACTCTGAAAAGCATCTGAAAAGCATTTAAGAAAACTCTAAAAAGCATCAACACTCAATATTGGTTTCCAAGAATGAGAAAATATGGCGTTATAAATATATGTGCTTACAACAAAACACTTGCAGGGAAGTCAGAGGGATTCCTTCATAGCATATAAAAGGTGTCAGTACCAATGCACACCCTTCACACATAGTCGTAGTGCATGCTTTTACAAAGTTTCTACATGCCAAGCCTATTACAAGTACCAAAACCAAGCCCGTCATTAACTTTAAGGAAACAATATTTTTAATGAAAAGATTTGTGGCATAGAGGGGTCCCTATAAACAATCCGAAAAAAAATTTGGCAGAAACATAATTTTTCAGAATTTAAAAATATATGCATAGAATTAAATTTAAACGAAACATATTTTTATATGAACACAAAAGGTCAGAAAATATTTTTAACGAAAATAATTAATAGAAGCATAATAATGCAGAACCACAAAATTCAAGAGCCCCAATCTGTCCGAAAATGATTTGAACCGATAACCACGAATTCAATTGCTACGTTGCCAGGCTTACAGCAGGGAAGAGTCGAAGTAAGTTGTAATATTGTATTAACTTACCTTCTTTACATCCCTTAACCATCCCCTACCCCCAAATGATTTCATAATATTAAAATTGGTTCACGGGAAGTGTGTCAAAAATGAATTGCAAGATTTAATAGACAGTTGAAGAACTGTGAATAAAATCGTTTAATAAAAGAAAAATCCCAGTGTCATCTTCCAAATAGAGAAACGCCGCAATCTAGTGCCTACGGCGCTCTAGAGATTTAAGTTTGACGCATGCCCAACAGCGATTCGGATGGATTATGATTCTGCTCATTTAAGGATGCGGCATATTATTTTTTATCAATTTGTGGTTCAGGTGTTTTTCGTTTCTAGAAAATTATTTTCGATACTTTTGTAATTCTGATATTTTAAGGTTCGGTAAAATTATAATCGGTTATATTATATTTGTATCTTTTAAGGATCGAGTAAATTAAAATTCTATAAAATTATATTGGTATCCGTTATTTTCTGGGTGTTTTACTTTCGTTGTATACTTCGTTTCGGACATTTTATTTTCTAAAAAACAACAAAATGAATCTCGTGTCCGCAAATAAAAATGAAAGTAAAACTCGTGGCATATCGGACAAAGCGTTTTGTTTTCTCACTTCATTACGACCAGGCCTCCAATGTCTAATGGAGAATCCAGACACCTACAGACCTGTTTCATTCTTATTAGGAATCATCAGGGAGTCATAGGATTATACCTGACCACACCTCTAGAATTTAAAACAAAAAGTTTGTAATCCTTGGGGACGTAGTAACTGTGTGCGCCACCTGTCGAATAAACCGAGAAACAAAAACATCCTTTGCCATCAGTACTGTTTAATCGAAAACTTCAGCCTCGAAACGATTTTCAAAGCGGCACTTAAATTTTCGAATAAAAAAATGAAAATCACAATATAAAACAAGATATTTTACAACCTTATATTGTACTATTGAAAATACATACGTGATTTATAAGCCATAATGACCGGTCATATTTGGTCTTAACCAAAAATGACCGTGCTCGGGAGGTGAGTTATGGTCACGAACAGATATAGGACCCCTTATAGGAGTCCTCACTGGACACTGCGCGCTCCAAAAGCACCTGGCAAGGATGAAGGTAGTACGGGACGCAACTTGCGGAGAGTGCTGGGAAGAGGATGAATGCTCACACCACTATCTTGCAAGGTGTCCGGCCTACAGAGGAATCAGAGAGGGAATCTTCGGAGAGGACGTGAAATACTTTTACTTGGACATCATATCTAGTCACTTCTCGAAATTTTATGTGAAATTCTTACAATACACGTAAAAACTATTGTGGAGTCAAAAAGAGTGACGTAACATTCATAACATTTTTCGTGAAAATTGAAATCACTGTTATTTTCTTCTTCTTCTTCTAGACTCCATATTAAACGACCTTCAAGAGCGGTTATCTTAAGAAGTACTAACAGGATTGGCGCTGCTTCATGTTCATAAAAACGTTCCTATATGAAAGTGGAGGAAGTAATTAATTATGGTTTCGCGAGAAGACAGAAGATTTTGTAATTTGAATCCATTTTTTAATTAAAATTTTTGGCTTTTTTGCGTCTTTTTTTTCTCGTCTTGGGAGGGGGCTAATATGTCCGCTTACCTTTACGCCACTGATGTGACCCCTCCCCCTTACTAAAACGCTGGATCAGCCCTTGGTTATGGTTCCAGTCATTAGTTTTGGAGAGGTTAGGTATATTTTCTTCTGCCCCATGCACAAACTTCGATGATAATATTGATCTGAAGGTGAGTTATATCTTTGGATATCAGATTTAAAGGTGATTCAAGTTTTTGTGTGGAAAAATATCTGGGGCAAACAACTCCGGGATTAGGAATGTGCCCCATTTATAGACTACACTGTGTTACCGTTGAAATTAAGAGGTTGGGAGGGACCTAAACCGAAAATTCTTGCCTTTGGCGCTATTGGTAAAATTTTAAAACCAGTCAGTTTGACCATTCCATCGTTGGGTTACGGTTAATGTGAACTGCGTATGTCATAACCTAACCTCAAAATCAATGAACAAAAGAATAACCGCGGTCAAAACTGCACCTCACTGGATGACTTATAAATCACTCTAGCTTATTGGTTTGGCTGCTCTCTTAAGATATTGACACATCTTTCGAATATAAGAAGTAATAGATAAGATGGTAAAATTCAAAACGCCAAATTCTATTATTTTAAGGAAGAAATGTACATAGTGAAATCGTAAGTAATATGGACCAAGGCCTTTTTATATTTATAATTGGAAAAATTATAACTCCATTTTTAACGGATATACAGGGTGATTTATCAAAATCTCGAAAAATTAAAAAGTTACCTATAAAAAACACTACTGAACCGATTTTGATGAAATTTGACACAAAGATAAAGACGTCAAATGTCAATGTAACCCTGTAAAAAAAATTGAAAAATCATATCCGGACTTGTTTTTTTTTATTTTTTTTAATTTTCGTAAATTCAACATCCTTACATTTTGAAATTTTTAACACTGCACAAAAAAGCCAATAAATGGTACTTTATAAAAAGTAGAATCAATTCAACGCGCCCTTTTTAGTTTTTTCGAGAAAAAAAAAACTTTTTTTTAATTTTTTTTTGATACTTGTGATATCAATGCCCAAAAATTTACAAATGACAGCTTGTATTTAAAAGCTCTAGATTCTTACAACCTCATACATACTTAATAAGGTTTTAAGAATATTATTTTTAAAAAAAATCAGGTCCGGACTCTGTATTTTTTTAATCGAATCATCCTGATAAACTATGAATATTCGAGTTAAAATCTTAGCTTTCTTCAAAACTAGACCGTAATGACCGGGAAGGGTACCTACCTAATAATTATTATTCGTCAGAAATAAGTAATAACGTGCGTAATTCACCCTTTTAGATGAATTAAAGTAATAAAATAGTAAAATAAAACATTTTCCCGAGCCTAGAGCTTTTAAATACAAGCTGTCATTTGTAAATACTTGAGCATTGATATCATGGGTATAAAAAAAAATAAAAATAAGTTTATCAGGATGAGTCGATTAAAAAAATACAGAGTCCGGACCTGATTTTTTAAAAAATAATATTCTTAACACTTTATTAAGTATGTATGAGGTTGTAAGAATCTGGAGCTTTTTTGATATCACATGTGTCACAGGTATAAAAAAAAATAAAAAAAAAGTGTAATTTTTTTTTCTAGAAAAAAGTAAAAAGGGGTTCAATTGATTCTACTTTTTATAAGGTACCATTTATTCGCTTTTTTTGTGCAGTGTTAAAAATTTCAAAATGTTAGTTACAGGGTGTTGAATTTACGAAAATTGAAAAAAATTAAAAAAAATAAACTCCGGATCTGATTTTTCAACATTTTTTATAGGGTTAAATTGGCATTTGACATCTTTATCTTTGTGGCAAATTTCATCAAAATCGGTTCAGTAGGTAACTTTTAATTTTTTTCGAGATTTGGATAAATCACCCTGTATATCCATTAAAAATGGAGTTATAATTTTTCTAACTATAAATATGAAAACCCCTTGGCCATACTACTTACGATTTCACTATGTACATTTCTTCCTGAAACACCCTGTATACCTAGGGGTAAAAAAATAATTTTTCCTCTCCTAGTGACACTACACATCAATTTTTTTTTAAATGTTTTTTGAATCAGGTAAAAACATACTAAACCAATCTTATAGTTCCTTATTCTTGTTTTTGGTAAAAAAATGTGTTTTTCTTTTTTAAGGGTTCCTCTTAAAATGGAAAGATTTTATAAAAAAAAAATTGGGCAGTCGCCCCTACCGAAATTATAGCGAAAAAAGAGAGGGAACCTCCTACAGAGAAGCTGGAAGACGTTATGGAATAGCATGGAAAACAATATGGAATAAGGTAATCCAAACGCATCCAAAACCCCATGGAGGTCCAACATATTTAAATTATTTGATTAATTACTTCTGGTATCCAGCGAATTCGGAAGCCCACTTACCGGCTTTGATCTGCGAGTTATTGTTAAAAAATATCTGGACAAAGCGGGTAAGAGTATTCAAAGGTTTGAGGACAATATGCCTGGGATTGATTGGTTTTTATCAAAAATATCCAACCGGCACAAGAACAAGCTCTCTCAAAGAAGCTGCCAAAATATTAAAAGATGCAGGGCAGAAAAAACCGAAGTGTAATTACGAGAATATTTTTTAAATTTAGAAAAAAGCCTACAAGGTGTTCCCCCCTCAAACGTGCTTAACTATGACGAAACAAACCTCTCGGACGATCCGGGCGCTAAGAAATGTATTTTTAGGAGGGGTACGAAATATCCTGAGAGGGTTATGAATACCTCAATAATGTTTGCCAAAACAGGAGATGGCCAGGTCCTCCCACCATACACAGTATACAAAGCGGAACGTCTGTATGATCAGTGGACAATCGGAGGTCTTAGAAATTAGCGCTACAACAGATCAAAAAGTGGGTGGTTTGATGCTTACACGTTTGAGGACTGGTTTAATACAATTGCACTTCCCTGGGCATCAAAACTACCTTGAACAAAAGAAATAATCGGTGACAATTTGTTATTTCATTTGAACATTGACCAAAGAAACAAGATAAAATTCGTTTACCTGCCCAAAAACGCCACATATTTAACCCAGCCTCTCGATGTTCTTCAACGAGAGAAATATAAAACCCTAGAGGGCCCACAGTAAATAAATGCTCATTTCCAGGATTGCTTAAAAAATTGCAAGAAAGTCTGGAATTCAATGATAAAAAAACGAATTGAGTCAGCATTTAAGGCCACAAAAATTATTCCTTTTAACCCAGAGGAGGTACTTAAAAGGCTCCCAGAACAGAGAGCTGCATTAAATTACATTTCGACCAATGTTAATAAAACCCTTCTGTCCTTTTTAAAAGAAACAAGAAAACCATCAACTTCTGTAGAAGCTAAGAAAAGAAAAACGGTGGTCAAGGTGGCACCAGAAAAATAAGTCGCGTATGAAGATTTTATGTCAGAAAAGAAGAATATTGAATACTCTGATGAAGAAGAGAAAGCTGAAGATAATGTGCAAGTAGAGGAAGAAAGCGATCAGGACATACCCAAAATATGTGCTCAAGGAAGGGCAATATGCAATAATAAAGTTTGCCACCACAAAGACAATAAAGCATTATATTGCTAGAATCGAGCAAGTCGAGATACCTAAGGAAAAAAAAGAAAATACTTTTGTGTTTCCCCAAGAAAATTACATCTCTGTCCAAGACGAAGATGATAGTGTTTGCATTTTGTCGCCCCACCTCCTCAAGAAAAAAGTTGAATATATACTTTTGAGATTGATTTACAAAAGTATTCATTTTAGGTTAATTATTTTTTTATGATAAATTTAAGAAAAAATGTTCCTACTAGTAGCCAGTTTATTTTTTAAGAATTTTAGGTTTTATTAAACTTCTAAGTTTAAGCTTTAATAGGATTAGATTATTGAACTAAACGTTTTTTATTTATCACTATTTACTGATGTTTTGATCAATATTTATTGTGTTTATCAATACTTACTGTTTATCAATATTTACTGCAATTTTTTTACGCAGAATACAAAAACAACATTTTAAAACATTATTAAAGTGTAAAGACGGCCCACAGACGCACCCATTTAAAAATATTAACTGATTATGATGCTTGTGTAAACTATCACCATCGCGGAGTGACTTTACACAACTTTTGAATTTTAAAAAAAGTGAATTTCCTGATCATTTACAAAAACAAATTTGATATTTATGTAAAGCGAAAACATGAAAATTATACATATATCAATGTTTAGTAGGAATTTTTATCAAAAATATCCAAAAATTGTTGCAAAGTATCACCACCTTACGGTACAGGCTCTAAATTTATTTTTGCATTTTTATACACCAACTATACAGGGTGTTAATTTGAAAACTTCCCTGCCAAGATTTACGTATTTAGAGTCTGATTTTAAAGAAATCGGCGAACACGTAGATTTTTTGTTCGAGGGGGTAAACTTTCCCCCTAAATTTTTAATAGGAAAATTGGGTCGAGTGATAACTTGTTTTGAAGCTCTCTTAAATGTCTTTGCAACCGTGTAAAAATTTTGCAAATCTATTAATTCGTTTTTGAGATATTCATTTTCAAAATAAACTCAAATTGTAGAGTTACATTACACTGCTCGTAGGAATGTATCATAGAAGAAAAAATTCAATGATAAAATGCATCTTTAACAAAAACATGTCTGGGGTTTTCTCAAAAAATAAAAAATTAGTTTGTAAAAAAAACTATTTTTGCATTGATCCATGCAACTGTAAAAGTAAATATCTCAGAAACGAATCGATTGATTTTTGAATTTGTTACTCGATTGTAAAGACATTCGGAAGACCTTCAAAACAAGGTACCACTCGACCCACTTCTATTCAAAATATAGAGGAACGTGTAACAAAAATTTAGGATAGACCAAAGTGTCCGCTTTGAATAAAAAATCGACGTGTCCGAGTATTTTTCTAAAATCAGAGTCTACATACGTGAATGGGTGGGAAGCTGTATGTATCAAAGACTAAGCAAATATTTCCCAACCAAACCTAAGTACCTACCTGGGTACCTATTTTTTAATGGTTTGCGTATAATTTTAAAATTAATTGAAGCCCCCCCCCCAAACATTTTTCTGCGTGCGCCACTGTTAAAGCGGAAAAACTACACAATGCTTAAAACCGCAGAAGATTTATCGGAAATACTAGCCAGGGTGATAAAACTAAGCAAGTTTGATTATGAGGTACTTTAGAAAACATAAGCAAAACTATACGGATATCGATTGCCTCTCAAGGCACCCAGTTAGCAACCCCCTCGGCAACCCCTTAAGCGAGCACAGAAGGAATAGAAGGAGAACACAATAAGGTCCCCAAATTAAGGCTACTAAAACAGGCAGTAGTTTTAGATTCACGCCATGAAAATGTAGGTACAGGACTACGCAAGAGATCCAACAATTTTTTAGTTGATCAGTATTTTGTAAAAGAAAAAATCCTCGATATTCAGGAAATTAAAATGTATTAGTTATCCCCTAGCATTTAATTTTAGAGGTGTTATTTTTTAATCATAATGAACTCCTGGCAGGTCACTTAGGTACTAAAACTAAAAAGTCAGTTAACTCGTACCGCTTCAGTGCCCTGGCTTTTTAGTCAAGACGGTGTTGCTTAGGTATAGCAAAGACAACTTACAAAATAAAAAGGAGATTTTTTTTTGGGATGAAATGTACAACCATGTCGAGAAATAAGTATAACCCGGTTCCCACCCACGACTTTTTCATGCACGCGTCACATGACTGTCATAACATTTCATATTGACATCATGTGACGCGTGAGTGGACACTCACGAAAAAGTCGTAGGTAATAATGAGTGATTGAGCATAATAGGCATTTTAAAACAAAAAACGATGTTATATCTCTAATGTAATGGAATCACTGAAAAAATTAATGCTACTATCGCAGCGAACCAGATCCAGGAAGACTGGGGCATGTAGATTAGAGGCCCCCTATACGTTTTGTGAGTTGTTGTTTTACCATGGGCTTCTTGATTCTCAAACGCACGAACGTTCACTTCTATAAATTATCAAAAATGAATTGAATAAATGAATATAAAATATTTATTTATACACATACAACATTTCCCTAACAACTGCCATATGGAGCTGCTTACCTCTGGTAAAAGATAACTGCAGTGCCCGTACTCATATTTTCATAATTTTTTCATATTTTTTACAAATATTGGAAAAAATCATATTTTATTCATAAAGTAGGGTTCACTCCTTTTTGGTCTTCAAATTTTTAAGTCGGCCGAGTTTTGCGGTTCTGGCCTGTGGGCTTGATTATTTTTAATATTTCTACACCTTGACTGTTTTACTTTAGCTTCATATAGTTTTTTGTTAAAGATATCTAATACTTTTTTAGTGAAACTTAAGTACCTTACATTTATTTTTTGTTTGTTTTTTATTGTTAATTTGGTGCAATAAACCCTTTTAATAAATAATTAATATATATGTTAAAGCGTGTTAAAGTAACACTTCCCTTAATAAAGAACATAAAAAACCTCTACCTGTACAAACATAGGTCCTTAAATGAAATATGTATTTATTTACATTTTAAATATCTGACTATAATCCGTCAAAATCCAAAACTTTTCGGCATATGTATAAAATTAAATCCGAAAATTTGTTGTAATTGTCTACCCAAAGAAATCTGGCTTCCGGGGTGTATCCGGACTCCCAGGTTGTATCCTACATTCTAGGGCGTATCCAGACTTCCAGGATGTATCCAGCATTTAACAGGATATATTCGGACTTTTCCAGAGTGCATTCAGACTTTCCTGATTGTATTTAGACTTTTCCGGGGTGTACCCAGGATATTTTAGAATGCATCCAGACTTTTTCAGTGTGTATCTAGACCCCCTGATTATATACAGACTTTTCCGGGGTATATATAGACTTCCAGGCTGATGTGATAGAAAATGAATCATTTTCGTTTTACTAGGAAACCGCTCAACCGTATGATTGAAGAAAAAACTATTATGTAGCTATTCTATCTTATGTGTCATTGTGTAGCATTACTATAGGGTGTTCCAAAAAAAAAACGAACTTTTTGGATTGCCTACAACATCCATAATATCCGAAATTTAAAGTTTAAAGTTTATTTATAAAATGAAGCTTTAGAATTTATGCGCTTGATGTCGAAACTGACATTTTTTTAAAATTCAAAATGGCGGACAGATCTAAGAAATGGGTATTTGCAACCCCCTCTGCAAAAAAATTATGTGCGTCACTGTAAAAAAATTATGATGTGCTCTAAATAGCCCTATCCTTTAAAGGCATACACGCGTTTTGATTTTTTTAAATCGGTTAGGAAATAAGAAAGTTCTGCAGTGTTACGTTTAATGCTGTTTGTGTGGCAAAAGATTGTTTCACTAAAAGTTATCATCTTTTCGATGGTATATGGTTTGGTCAAAAATAATCAGAATTTAAAGATTTTAATCTTTCTTAAAAGCTGAAATTCCAGATTTTATGTACTTTATGTCAAAACTGCCATTTATTTAAGATTCAAAATGGCGGACAAATCTGAAAAGTGCTTTTTTTACCTTCCTGCAAAAAAATTGGGCACCACTGTAACAAAATTAAGTTGTGCGCTAAATAGCCTTATTCTTTTAACGTATACACGTTACGTTTACTTAAATCGGTTAAGAAATAAGAAAGTTATGCAGTTTCGTTACTATGAGTCATCTTTTTAAGCTGGCAAACTAAAGGTCCAAATTTTATGCGGCTAATGTCAAAACTGGCATTTCTTTAAAATTTAAGATAGCAAATCGATTTGAAAAGTGGGTATTTTAATTTTTTATGGAAAAAGAACGTGTGCGCCACTGCCTTATTCTTTTAACGTAACGAATTAAAGTCGGTTAAAAATAAAAAAATCTGAAGTTTTACTTGTAACAATTACATACCTATTAACTTAAGTGATTAGGTGTTGCCAAGTAGAATTAGGACTAAGTAGGCCATGTAAAAAAACATAAAACTTTAATAACTGTCTTTGCCTGTCAGAATGTGCGTCTCTACTTTATATTATTAAATCAAAATGGCGTTCCAGGGAGAACATAAGCGCTTTGTAAAAAATTTGTTTGAAAGAGGATTTACAGTGTCTCAAATATTAAGACGAAGATAATTCAATACTATATAAAAATATATAAAATAAAAAACCCTGCAATTAAATTAAATTAAAAAAAAAACTTAACTCGGCATATCTTGGCAAGACTGGACGATTGATCCTTGTATGGATGGAAACTCCCAGGGTAAACAAAAGAAATCCTACTATTTCAAGAAAAATTAATTTTTTTATTTGTTCACAAAAAAAAACAATACTCAATTAAGACCAAAGAAATTGGGCTATTATCACATATCTATATTTAATTACAGTGGTGCCGGACGTTATTTCTTTGAGGGTTGAAAAATACTTAGCCCATAAAGCCGTCTGCCATCTTGAATTTTTATAAGATGATAATTTGGTCTCTCTTTTCCAGTTACCTTATAAAATTTGTCCCGTCAATTAAAAAAGATAATTTTTATTACTAAAAGAACATCGAATGTAAAACTGCAAAACTTTCTTATTTCTTAACCGACTCTAGCTCTCGTTACGTGAATTTACGTTAAAAAAAATAAGACTATTAAAGGCTCATTTTCATTTTATTAAACTGGCGGACAGATTCTTTTTCCAGGGGGGATAAAAATACCCATTTTTCAAATCTGTCCGCCATCTTGAATTTTAAATAAATATCAATTTTGACATTAGGCTTATAAAGTTTGTACTTTTAGCTATTCATTAAGCTTAAGATCTTTAAAATCTGATAATTTTTAACCAAACTGTACACCGTCGAATAAAAAGATGACTTACAGTAAGAAAACTGCATAACTTTCTTATTTATTAGCCGATTTAAATAAACGTAACGTGTGTTGACGTTAAAAGAATAAGGATATTTAGCACATAACTCAATTTTGTTACTGTGGCGCACACTTTTTTTTCAGGATGGATTTTTTAAAAAAATCTGTCCGCCATCTTGAATTTTAAAGAAATGTCAGCTTTTAAGAAACCTTAAAATCTTTAAATTCTGATAAATTTTAATCAAATTGTCTGACGTCGAATAAAAAGATGACTTATAGTAAGAAAGTTTTCTACCACACAAACACCATCAAATTTAACACTGAAGAAATTTCTTATTTCTTAACCGATTTAAAAAAACAAAACGGTTATACACCTTTAAATAATAAGGCTATTTACAGCGTATCTTAGATTTATTACAGTAGCGCACACAATGTTTTTGCAGGGGGGGGTGTAAAAAATACCAATTTTAAAATCTGTCCGCCATCTTGAATTTTAAACAAATCTCAGTTTTGTTATTGGGCGCATAAATTTTGAAGTTTCCTTTTTTAAATAAACTTTAAATTTTAAAATTCTAAAAATTATTGTGGAAGTTGTAGGCAATCCAAAAAGTCCGGTTTTTTTTGGAACACCCTATATAAAATCTTTGCTTATTAAAAACATATTTTTGGTAAATAAGATGGAAAAAAACACTCTTAGCAAAACATTGTACCTAATTTTCGCATTTGTTAAGTAATTAACTATTTATGATGCTCTTTTTTCTATATATAGGGTGTGCCAAAAAAACGCACTTTTTTGAATAATTATAACTTGGGGGAAGTTGTCCGATTTTAATAATATTTAGCTTTTTAGAAAGCCAAAGCTTCAAATTTTATAGCACCAATGTCAAACTTGACATTTCCTAAAAATCTAAGAAGGCGGACTTATTTAAAGATATTTTTTTTGTGTGCGAAACATTCTTTCGAAGCACATCGATATATCATTTTAAAAATTCGGATACGAAATAAGAAAGTTTGCAATTTTTAAATACACCAAAGTTTACCTGCAAATCAAGCTTATTAAGAAAAAATCTACATGTTTAAATAGCAATAACTTGCAATAGATGCAATAGGTATGTGAGAAAACCAATTTTATTGAAATCATAAATTTGTTGAAACTAAAATTAGAAAAACATTTTTTTGTTTGTAATATTTCGAAAATCCATGTTCTTTAGTTTTAAAGTAATTAACCAAATAGATATAGATATAATGGATACCGCTGTACAAAGATTCTTAGTTTTAACTAAATTAAAAAAATAAAATAAAAATGTTAGAATATGTTTGTCCTTATTATCTTCAGATTATATCAGAGGGCTGCGAGGCGGATTAATTGTACAAGGAAAGCGGCATTTTTCTAGTTTTCCAACACGCTGACCAATTGTCTAGCGGCAGCCACAAATTCAGAATTAGATCCTTTTAACCTCATTTTAATTACTTAAAAATTAAAATTGAACAAACCATATACTTTTGATGGGGGGTAGGTTAGTTTTAGGGGGGCAGTGAATAAAACTATTACAAAAGTACAGCATTGTGTATATTAGTGTGGTTTTTAAAAAAGCACACATCTGGTCGTTCAACGCTTAACTATCCTGATCTATAGTATAGTGAGTAATGTCCTATACATCTATTATAGATAGTTGTTGCTATACACCTGAATGCCAAAAGCGGCAAGGTAAAGTTAGACTGCTTGGCTACGCAGTCCGTAATCGTTTTTTTCTATTTTAAGCCAGTTAATACAGTCAATATCAGTCCTTATTCTTGCTAAATTCTGAATATTAGCAGTTATAAAAATACCTGTAAAATGCAGTGTAATATTTCTTCTGTGTTCATTCCATAAATTCACAATCCTAGACCTCAAAAACCCAATGTGGCACCCTCTCTTCCCCTGTGGAGCTGTCAGATTCATGATTTTTGAAATATTATCGAAAATTCTTAATCCTCGATTTAGAAAATCCACAATACCTGTGTTTCGTTTCATTTAAAATTTCGTAACACATTAGGGGGGAGGGTTTCGAACCCCCTGTTCAAAGTTTTCAAAATTCCATAAACACATATCTACTAACTTTCAAAGGGAAAGGTAAATGCAAATTTTGAACTATATATTGATTTGGAACTGCAAACACTTATTAGTTAGTTATATCCCCTTCAAAACAGAATCCACCCCTATTTCTCAACCCCCGGTCAAAATTTTAAAAAATGCCGGAAGACGTGTTTGCTGTTTTAGTAGAGTCTACATACTAATTTTCGATTTTGAGATACAGAAAAGCTTTTTAAAACTTCAACCTGTAAGCGCCTACATTACAAACTCAAATTACGCTCCAATTTTCTACTTTGTAGGCAGATATTCTGTGCGTGGATAGGGTAGGGTTAGTAGTCGTAGGTAGTATTAGATTGTAATGGGGAGGCTCGTTGCCTGGAAAGTTTTTACCATATCCCGTGCCTTCCATTATCGCCTCTCCACGTAGACGAATACCCGCAGCTTTGCCTGCGGTTTTTCCCGATTTTTTATGCTCTAAATGGTCGTAACTTTTGTTTCTGTGTACTGATTTTAAGCCTGGAAAGTCGGTTTATAGTTATACCTACCAATTTTGGATAAACTTAGACTTACTTACATGAAACGCCCACCTCAAATAGGTGGGAACTGTCAATTTTATAATTTTTGAAATTTAATAAAAAATTTAAAATCCTAGAACCGTTTAAGTAATTCCATCCTTGGGGAATTGGAAAATTTATAATTTATGAAGGCTGATCAAAAATTCGTAATTGTGACTCCAGAAACCGCGGCGCTTATAACGACGCACCAAGGCAGTCGTCCATGCAACCGTTTTAGGGTGGAGGCCAAATAAGCACAATAAAACTTTTTTGTTTTAAAATTCATAACATCATATAGGAACGTAGGTACGCAATTATTTATGTTTTTAAATATTTTTTTATAAGTTGAACTTATGACGGAAACAGCTCAGGGCCTGTAATATTGACACCCGTGCCCGTGAGTGTGAACAAATCTCGCACTTCTCACCTGCTCTGAATCATGTGAAAAGTGAGAGAGGCAAATACTCACCGATGACTACTCACCTCATAGGCCGTCAAGAATACGAGCCCAGGTGTCTGAGTGACGTTCTAAACGGGTCATGTGGTCTAAGGACAAATGTTTCAATATTGCAAATTGATGGGCTTAGAAATAAATTTTAGCTTATTCGGCCCAAAATCAAAAAAGTGCTCCGAGCCGTGTCTTAGTTTTCACAATTCTGATGTTTATTTGAAAAATGTATCCCATGACCCGTTTTGAACATCACTTCGACACCTGGGCCCGTATTCTTGACGGCCTGTGGGGTGAGTAGTCATCGGTGAGTATTTGCCTCTCTCACTTTTCACATGATTCAGAGCAGGTGAGAAGTGCGAGATTTGTTCACACTCACGGGCACGGTTGTCAATAATACAGGCCCTGGACGCTTATTCTTGACCGACCATGAGGTGAGGTGAGCGAAATTCCCCGTGGAAAAAGCTGGTGGAGTTAAGATCACTGATAGAAAAAAAAGAATCTCTACTGGTAATACAAAAAAATTTGCCTGCGGCGTTATAATCATCCGTTACTTTTCGAGACATTTTCATCTTTTATTTGAACCTAGCTGAAGACTCCGCAGCTTCGCCTTTGTTTGTTACCGCGAACCAATTTTGATGAAATACAGCGTATGTACACTTGATTTCAAAAAAAACATGCAGTCACAAAATTGACCTTTCTAAAAGTGTATAATATATACGGACTATCAGCTAAAATGCCTAAAAACTTCAAACGTACGACAATTTTTCATATTGTTTAAAAAAGGTCTCTACAACTGAAAATATTTTTTTACTTAAATTAAAAATTTTTATATTAAATTTTGCAGAATACTAAAAAATCAGCAAAAATAATGTTTTAGTAAAGTCTTTATTGAACAATATCTAATTATCACTCGAGTAACGGACGAAGGCTGTCCTATAAAGAGGGCGGTAACCCATTTTGGAGTTGATAGAATAATAATAATACGATGGAAATTCGACGAATAGGAAACTTGGATTAGGACAAAAACGATGGTAAACTTAATACTAATTATTTTAACTTAAAAAAGAACTAAAATAAATAATTTAGTATTTAATAGGATCGCCATTTTTCTCTATTACAAGCTGCAAATGTCTGGGCATTGAAAAGGTTAAATTTTGAAAATACTGATGGTCTTCTGAGAACTGATCCAATGCGCGATAAATAGCGTCGCTTAACTCTTCAGCATTTCATGGTCTCCATTTCCTTTGGTATATTATTTTAATGATACGACCCCATATATTTTCCATTGGGTTAAGGTCAGGGCTGCTGGCTGGCCCAGGAAGTGTTTCTATATTATTATTCTGAAACTATTGTCGAACAACATTAGCCGTGTGTACTGGAGAGTTGTCCTGCTGATAAACGAAGTCATTATTTTCATGTAAAGCCTGTTTTCAAGGATTTCAATATATCGATCACTATTAAATCTTCCTTCGTTCTTCCAAAAAAAATCCAAACCTCACATGTTTACAGAAAAATGTTCAGCTTTTTTAATTTGTTTTGTATATTCGGGTTCAAATCTAAAATTTGGTGGACGATAAACTAAAATTCTCCTGCTGCTTGAAGATGAATGAAAAATTTTTTCGTCAGTGAAAACCACCATCTCCCAGAAGTCATTATCACGAAGAACGTTGTTCAGTGCAAAAATCACTCTGGCCTGTTTTTGTTCTTCTCTTAGAAAAGGCTTCTTTGCAGCAACTCGTCAAGAGTCTTCTGGTTTCGTTACTCTTCTATTTACTGTTGCTAAAGAACCCGGAAATAATGTTACATTAGTTACATCTTTCCTATGCGTAGAATTATTTTTAATCCAGCGCTTTTTCCATCGCATTATCGTCATTTTAGCAACTCCAAAATGGGTGGGCGCTCTTCTTATAGACCAGCCGTCTTCTATAACTCGAGTGATAATTTGAACTTTTGTAAATGTTGATATCTGTGGCATTTTTAAGGAAGTCACACTGAATTTTAAGCTGTCAGGCATAATAAGCTGGTGGTGCCTTATAATAGTATACACTAACGTAAAGCTAAATTTTGTGGCATAGGAAAAAATGCATTTATGAGTTTTTTTTGAAATCAAGGGTACTCTCCAAGAATCCAAGGAAATAAAATCCTATCAAAATCGGTCGAGTAGTTCTTCCGTGATGCAGGAACAAACAGACAGGAAGACAGACGGAAAAAAAATTCTAAAAACTGGATTTTTGCAATATATCATATCCTTGAACGCCCGCACCAAGAATTAAAAAAAAATGTAATGTACAAAAATGGCCTTCCTAAAGATTTATTATATGTATATACAGGATGTCCTAAAAATCCGAGTCCACCCTAATATCTCCAGAACCAAAAGAGACAGAGATGTGTGTGTGCCGCCATTCATTAAAGGGGTGGAGCTAGGTCGGATACAATACTTTTTTTAAATGAGATACCCTATATTTTTTTCTAAAATTTAAATAGAGCTTTTCATTCTGTTTCCAAGAATACCTAATATGTTACCTTTTTCTCTAACGGTATTTAAATAAAATGACAAAAACTTTTAAATAACAGCAATGATTTAAACAAATATTCACCGAATATCTGTTTTTTTTTTAAAAACCGTTAGAGAAAAAAGTAACATTAGGTATATTTGGAAACAGAAAGAAAAGCTCTATTTAAATTTTCCAACATATACACGGTGTCTCATCAAGTTTACCTTTATAATGATTAATTAAACCTAATAGTAGAAGATAAAGAAAAAAATATATATAAGTGTAATTCTACATAATGGATGTTAAGGTGCATATAAATATAAATTATGAGCCCTTATTCATACAGGAACTGACCATAATTAAGTAGCTATAAAGTTACAAAATAAGTAAAAAAAAATAGCAAAATAAATTTTAAAAAAAACCTACCAAAGTCTAAATAAACAGGTGAGTTACTCGGACAAAATAAAAGACTTAGTAAGAAGCGAGTTTCAAATCTGCTCGCAAAGTTTCTCTTAGGAAAAATATGTATTTTCGAAAAAAATGTTTTGGAACCCTTCTATAGGAACCCCTTATTATAAAAATTAAAACGAAACCTTGCGGATATGCATCGTTTTCAAGAAAACTTTAAAAAACAGTAGCATCGGGAAATCTAATATAAAAAAAAATGATAACGGTTTTATGATGACAAAGAAAACGTGTTTAGTGAATGCTATTAACACTTGCAGAAATGTTAATTTATGAAAATAAATGAAAAAAGCGGCGAAAATATAATCTAAAAATTTTTAGATTTTTTGTAGGTATCCGATGGAAATAAGTTAACATATTAAATTGGCACAATTCTCTTGAGATATATCTAAATATGCCTAGATTTGTTGTAATAAAAAATAGGTATTGGAACAAAAAAAAACCCAACCCAAACTCAAAGAATCGAATCGCAATGAAAGTGTCGAAGAGGTTTTTCAAAGGACTACATTTTTTGTGGAGACGATATTGTAAGAAAAACAATCTTGACCCCATGGAAGCACTAATTAAATGTATAACATTAGAATACTAGGATTTTCGTGATATATAAAAATTTTGTATTTCCTACTTATTTAAATATTTTTTAATTTTTTTTGTATAAATGAAAATTTCCGCAAGAATTCAATTACGCCATTATTTTATTATGCCTACTAAGACTTGTTGATTTCCCAATATTTAGTGAAATATAAAATAGTACATTATAAACCTAGGGAGTAAAGTGGTACATTTAATCCCTAGGCAAAATTAATTTGTCGAGGGATTCAGCATCACTTTACTCCTGAGCTTTGTATACTATTTTATGCACTTTAGAATAAGCAGAAAAGTAAAAAAAATAACTATATTTTTTTATTTATTTTTCAAAAATCGCACTCTGTAGAAAAACCGCCACATCTATCTTCGCTCTGTCTTTATGTCAAACAATAACATCCAGTATGCCGAAACGCAGAAGCATATGCGTCGCTATGTCAATAAATTTTATTTTATTTCCCTAGGAAATAAATGACCCACTTTATTGCCGCAAAAGCGGGATTAAATGGGTGCATTTATTCCCGGAAGTGCATAAAATAATTTTCAACTTTTAACTTATTTCCGCAAAATATGTTGCTTATAATGCATTTCCGCAAGAAATGAATAACATTGCGTTGATTAGAACCGTGAGTAGATTATTTCAGTATGCCTAGTTTGTCCCTATAAGATTGAAATATTAGGCAAGTTTTATAGTACATTTATGATCTAGATTGTTTAATATATTAGCAGCAGTAAATTCGACACTCAAACAAAAAGTGGCTTAGGGACTTTTTACATTAAAGGTTACATATTGTGCAAATTCTATCGGGGTTCCAGCGGTATGTGGAAGAATTTAATGAAAACTTTATGTAATATGAGCTGGCCGTTTTTAGTGAAGCAAGTGTTCTAAATACATTTATAGGCAAATTCATACGTAGATATGAAGCAGCAGTGTTTGGCAAGCTAAGATAAGGGTAGACTGTAGACTTCATTTTAACTTTCTCATAACGTTTCGAATGATAATGTATCTGCAATCGTCATCAGATGAATACTAGTATTGTCTTTATTTTAATTTTTTACAACGTTTCGAATGCCTATGTATCTGCAATACTGGTATTCACTTGATGATGAATAAAATTTTTTAATGTTTTTCCTCGCCCACAAAGAAAATCAATGTTCATAACAGCTGCAAAAACCCTTTTTTCGGCACTTAACTGCTTGACAACGGCAGTTGCGTCCGGAAAAACCAATTTTCCGCATTTGTTAGGAAAATAGAGCTATTTTAAACGTCCTGGTATTCTAAACCTCACCAAATCGATATTTGATTTGGCAAATCATCATAGCAACAAAGTAAAAATAAGCCTGTCAGTCAAAACACTATCATGTCAAGCCAATTTTGCTGTCACCGCTTTAAAAATGTTGTTTTTTGGGTTAATTTTTACTTTTTTGCTACAGGCCTGTGGAAAAAATATTGTACCTGATGTGCGCGTAAAATGATTTGGTTGGTGACCAAAATCCGCCGTGTGAAAATGGTCACTTTCTGTAATTAATAAGTAAAGTACTATTCTGAAGTCTCTTTAGACGCATAGACTTTATTTTCTTTTTAAAAACAGTTTGGTGTATGGGTTGAATTATAGCGATTTCAAACTCAAATACATCGAAAACAAACTAATGAATTCTCTAAAAAATATCAGCACTGTAAAGGTGGGTAACTGATAAAAACTTTTTAGTAAAAAAACTACCCAACTGCTAGTTGTAAATCGGGTTTAGTTTACAAAATATAGAAATATTTTGCCGTCGCATACCTCCATTTGAGTTCGTTAGTGCGACTATATAGGCATGCGAGTATAAAACATTCCTCTATTCTGGATACCAAACCCGATTTAGAACTAGCAGTCGGGTAGTTTTTATGAATTTTTGTTTTGTTGTGTTACATTTAGTATATTTTCACATCGTCCTCAATACGTTCTGAAAATATTGGTCTGCTTTTTCTTTAATAGAGCACGTTCTCTGTTCCGACAAAGAGCGTGATATATGAAAGAACAAGATGCTTGATTTCGGATATGTATTGAATACGATATGAAAACATACTAATAATATACATTTTTGGTGTTGATAGTTCTGTTATGCCTCTCCAATAAACCTTAAATAAATTTAGTTCTTCTTCTAATCCCACCAAATTAGAAGACTGAGGATCTTTGTATGGTCTAGGCATGGAAAAATGATCAGGGGAGTCGATACATTTCCGTATTATCATTGGCTATATCTTTATTAAAATGAAAGTCAGTTTATGTAGTTTTCACATACCTACGGTATCGTTCGGTAAAGTACTCCATCATAACAAATTCATTATTTATTATTTATTGGCGGTAAGCATATTGTTTCCTAGCGTGTGACCAAATAAAAATGCGCGGGGACGAATATTCATATCAATATTCCTATGTTACACTTGGTTCCCACCTACGACTTTTTCGTGCGTGCCCTCTCACGCATCACATGGCTGTCATAACATATAATTTACGTATTTATAAATCTTTACCGGGAACCCTTAAAGTACTCCATCATAACAAATTCATTATTTATTATTTATTGGCGGTAAGCATATTGTTTCCTAGCGTGTGACCAAATAAAAATGCGCGGGGACGAATATTCATATCAATATTCCTATGTTACACTTGGTTCCCACCTACGACTTTTTCGTGCGTGCCCTCTCACGCATCACATGGCTGTCATAACATATAATTTACGTATTTATAAATCTTTACCGGGAACCCTTAGATTTGTAGAAAGAACCTTGTTTCATTGAACTTTACACCTAGAACAATAGATGATTATGATGATATTTTATGCAGTACTAGTCGTTGTGACTCAAAAATGCACCAAACACGACGTCACATATTGGTGCACAATTCAGTCATACCGCGACTCCTCTGACCGACGTCAATATGTTTCCTAGAACAACGTCACTTCCAACTACAGTCATCTTACCGACCTCGAAATATCGCCTCCTCGACCACGTGTGTTTAGGTGCATATCTTGTTTACACGGCTATATAATGACGTCATTTGAATAGTGTGGTCTGAGGTCTATGTAGTCTATGTTTGCGACGTTTTTCGGATGGCCGTAGCAACTTATTTGCCGAGGACACTGCCTGGTGCTCTTCTGGATCTGGGTCTGCCCCTTCCAATCAAAAGGTGCTTTGCCTGGACGCCGCCATTATTGGGAATTCATGATCTAATGTTGTCCAAATATAAACAAGTTTTAAAAAGCTTTTTTGTTATCTTTTACATTTAATTGTCAGTGCAGCACACATTTGTACATATTTTTGGAAAATAAAAAAGAAAAGATAATAAAAATTTAAAATTATTTTTCTCGAAGTCAACAAGTTGTTATTGACAAGAAGTGTATTTAACAGTAAACTGGTATCAGTTTATAAATTTAGGCACTGATTTGGTTAAGTAGTTAAGTTTAGTAGTTTGGTAGGTAGACTTATTTTAAAATATTTATTCGGGATAATAAAATACACTCCAAAATAAGTCGTGATCACTACGTCAAAATGACTAAAAGAAAATACAACAAATTGGTGCAAACCAGGGTAAGCTCCTAGGCTGTATGGACGTAAGCGCCTGACGTCGGGTCTACTTGGGGAGGGTATCAAATTAGAATTTATAGTAAATTTGTTAGAGCGATGGCACGACTATAAACGTAACATAATATGGTAACATTTTAATCGGTGACTTTAGAAAGAAATTTTCGCTTATTCAGCAAAAATTCAAAGTTCAGTCACTTCGGATGTTATTTGACTCCAAAAAGTATGGATATCACATGATCCGTTTTGAACGTCATATCGACATTTCCTGAGCAAAGGTCACCGACAGAAAAAAGGATATATACTCTTAATATCATTATTAAGGCTATAGTTTCTCCCCAGATTTTAAGTAAAAAAAAGTACAACTGCCAACGCCTTGTTCTTGAATTTTTTTAAATCTTTTGCCAGAGTGCTAGTGGCGGTCCCAGGGGGGGAGCAATCGCCCCCCCCCTTTTCTTCAGAAAAAAGTAGACAACAAAGATGCTGGTGGTAAAACCCTGAAGTCTTTGGAGAAAAAACGAGAAATTGCAGAACGTTCCTTTAAAGACATTCTAGAACCCCTCCACAGTATTTAGAAATACAGAACAGTATTATAGGGTTTCAATTTATGAACAAGTTTTAAACAAAAACATTTCGGACATAAAATCAAGGTTCAATAACAACACTCTAAGTATTTTTGACGTGAACATATTCATACCAAGTTTTATACAACGTGAAGCCAAAATCAGGGCAAAATTAACTAATGTCGTTTCCAAATACTATAAACTGTTTGATTAATACAAAACACAAATTCTTGAACTTTTATTGGGAGAAGTCAGTATTTGGAAACAATATTGGTCACAAGTAGGCAAAAGCTTAAATCAAACATATATGATAACGGCAATGAACAAATGTGGCGATATTTTTCTGTTGATAAAAACATTCTTGGATGTTTGTCAGTAAGTAATGCTTCGTCAGAAAGAACCTTCTTCTGCCTCAGAAGATTAAAAATATTAGTACTTAAAAACACTATGACGGAAATTTGTCTAACGGGCTTAGCGTTGCTGCTAGCAACTGGAAACAAACTTTTTTTGAGATATGCAATATAAAAGGTAATGTTTCAACTTAAAAAGCTTTTTAGATCTCAAAAAAAAGTATTTAACTATTAGGTTTTGTTTGTGGTTTGTTTGTTATCTATGTTTTTTATAACTGAAAAAATTATACGTAGTAGATAAATTTAAAAAGAGATTTAGTGAGGGTGAATAAAGCTTTCCCTCAAAAAAGGTAAGGAGCTTAGGATATCTGTAAGGATAATTATATCTGTCTCCGTAGAGATGCTTAATTTTTCTTCAAATTGAAGGTACATCTGCCGATTCTGCAATTTGACAGATGGTTGTCTTTTACATGCATACTATGTCACATTTTTTCATCATTATTTAATTTCCTAATTCCTAGCCCCGTACTGATGAGAACCACAAGTGCGAAATCCGGATCTACGATTACCATTACCTTTTTTGAGGGAAAGCTCGCTATTCATTGATTTTATTATACGTAGTTACTCAAACGCGAATTTCAGGGGGCTAGGTAGGTACGAAAATATTTATATAATCAAAACTAGGGCATAAATTACGGCGCTATAACTAAAAATAGTTTAATTTTGTGTTAACAATGGCATTTATAGTGGCACTTTCTTAAAAATTTTCGCCTGCTGCGCTTTGAAACCATTGATATATTTACAATTTTATTTTAATTTTAAATAAAAATTTCTTAAAAAATTTTCGCCTGCGGCGCTACAATATGTTGACATTTACGATTTTAGTCTAATTTGACTCAAAAATTGCATTTTTAATGTAATTTTCTCAAATTTTTGGCGACTTTAAAAATTTTTTAAAATAAAAAATGTATGAAATAAACAACTTAAAATCTGAGTACCCCTCCCCCTTTTAGATTTGAGAAAACCATTTGAGGTTATGTTTGTCTTCCAAAAACGTGTTTTCAAAAACATTGTTCTAAAACAAATATGAAACCACTCCGCGTGTGCGGTCGCCGAAAAAGGCCTAGCGCTGCGCAGGCATTACCCCGAATTTATCAAAGAACCAAGAGAACTTCACTGGCTTGCTGAGATTATCATAGTTATGTGCAAGTGTACTAGTGAAATCTGGGAGTGCAAAGGATAGATTTTGGAACCTCAGTTTCAAAAACACACGGATACTTGAGTACTAACAAAACAGGTCAGTAAAGCTCCATTTAGAGGTTGGAAAGACTCTTGCTAGTCGTTGACGCTCTTGTTTAAAATAGAATACGATTATTTCGTCTAGCGCCAGTAGCCGATTTTTAAATCTGCATGCTTTTAAGTTAACCTGTTGTCAGCACTACGACCTTAAGTTTATATCAGATGTGTCTTTTAAATTTTATTTGTATGATTTTATAATCTCAATTAGGTACTGGGTTAGTTGTTCTGTGGTACTGGCCTATAAAGAAGTTTACTACATAATGCAAAAAAATAAAGAGCAATAGCAAGAAAGCAAAGAGATGCGAGGTGAATATCGAACAAGGCACAGTTTACGGTCGCTCGGCCTGTGAGAACTTACCATCGGGGGGACATAAAAACCACGAAGAGAGGCCGGCAGGAGTAAGAACACACAATGACAGTTTACGCATACAATTGTTCTCCAGGTATCTCAGCACGTATAATTTAATCACTATAGAGTAAGGTATGTCCGAAGTAGTCATCGGGTATCTATACAGAAAAATACCAAATATTTCTTGCAGTGTTTCCTAAACGGTGGATTCACAACTAAACCATTATTCTTGAGGTCATTTCACCTATTCGGGAGGAATCAGTTGAATGTTACTACACTTTATGCCTTATACTACCTAAAAAAAATTCAAACCTCACCGATAACATTTCACATTTTTTTTAGCAAAAACTAAATCAGGTCCGGTTGAGTCTTGTATGCTCCAATTTTTGTTACTATGTGCTCAAGCTACATGTTGCAATGCACCACTATTCGATAATAAAATTTAAGTAATTTAAGCTGATTTTATAAGGAATGTTTTTATAAAGAATTAATTCTACAAATAAAGAGAAATTTTGGCCCACAAAGTTGTTATTAAGGACTTATCAGTACAAGTCCTGACTTTAATAAATTCAGTCAGTGGCGGTCTCAGGGGGGCGGGCGGTCGCCCCCCCCCCTTTGCTCCAGAAAAAAGTAGACAACAAAGATGCTGCTGGTAACTCTGAAGTCTTTGGAGAAAAAACGAGAAATTGCAGAACGTTCCTTTAAAGACATTCTAGAATCCCTCCACAATATGTTGGGACAGACACAACAAACGCATGACGTACTTACCGAAAAAACCACGATATTGGAAATACAGAAGTGAAGAACAGTATTATAGAGTTTCTATTTATAAACAACTTTTAGAGAAAATCATTTCGGACATAAAATCAAGGTTCAGTAACGAGACTATAAAGTATTTTTGACCTGCACATATTTATACCAATATTTATTCCTTGGATGTTTGCCAGTAGGTAATGCTTCGTCGAAAAGAAGCTTCCTCGGAAAGAAGCTTCTCCTGCCTCAGAAGAAAACTTGTGTGGGGCTTAGCGTTGCTGCATATCAACAGACATATTGAAATTGACATTGAGCGAGTTGACCGGTTTGGCCAAAAAAATCGGAAACGAACTTTTTTTTGAGATAGGCATCTTATATTTGAGATATTGCAATATAAAAGGTAATCGGTAAGTTTTTTAATTAACTTATAAACATTGCAACACTATATTATATACCCTTTCTTTCGTTCCGTTGTCCAACGGAGAAAGAAACTCAGAAAAAGTGAAAAGAGAACATGAATTTACCAAGCTTGACAATAGCCGAATTTGCGAAGTAAGTGAGCTACAAGCAGTGGTAACAAACATATACGCATTAAGCATGTACTTCGTTAATAAATATGTTTTCATGTTTTATTGTAAGAAAAAGAGTAACAAAAATATAGATCATAGGAGTCTTTATATTTTACCCATTATTTACATTTTTAATATCTACCGAGTGTATTCACTGTTTGTTTTTGTTTTTTTTGTCAAAGCTTGACATATTTAACTAACCAAAAAAAAATCAATCTTTCAAGAACTGTCTGGGGAAATTATAAAAAGAGACAACAAAACATCAGTACATTTCATAAAATCCGTTTTACATGCAAATATGAAAAAAACTAGAAAGAGAGGGCAATATGAGTTGCCCACCTCTGGTAAAACAACAACTGTCAAATGTATAGAGGGCCTCTAACCTTACCCATAAAGCAATATAATGTGTATCTTTCCAAATCAAAAAGTAACAACTCTAAACATTATTAAAAAAAAAAAACAAGAATGCAAATACTTTGAAGCAAGCTTTGACGTGAATTGACAGAAGTAAATATAAACAAAATAAAGTTAACCACAAAAATTATGTAATTTTGGCGGTTATAAACACGCCTTGTGGTTATTTGGGAGTTTTTGATCAGCATACAAAAATAACAACCATTGTGGTTATCGCTGTTTGAAGAATAAAGTTATTTCGGTTTATTTTCTCAACTATTTCTACGCTTACCCATAAAGAAATGTATTCTGTATCTTCCTTACTCAAAGAGTAACAATTTGAATCTTTTTTTTTGCAAAATTCGTCAAATACGTAACCGCTTTGACGTGCATCGATTGACAGAAGTAAATATAAAAAAAATAAAGATAACCACATTTTGTCGGTAATAAGCACGTCTGGTGGTGATTAACAACGATTTTTAAAATTATCTTTATTTTTTTTATATTTATTTCTGTCAAATCACTTTGTGTTTGTGCTTTTGGTGAATTTTGCAAAAAGAAAGCTTAAAATTGTTGATTTAATTAAGGAAAATGCAGAATACATTGCTTTATGGGTAAGCGTAGAAATAGTTAGAAAAATAAACCGAAATAACTTTATTCTTGACGGCTTGTAAAATAACGATAACCACAAAGGTTGTTTTTGTATGCTGTCCAAAAACTCCCTAATGCCAAACATTATGAAAGTTATCATTATTTTGACGTTAAACCTTTGTGCAGAACTGTCAAAAATAGTGCCAAATTTATAAGCAGTGGCGGACCCAGAAAAAAGTAGACAACAAAGATGCTACTGGTAACCCTGAAGTCTTTGGAGAAAAAACGAGAAATTGCAGAACGTTGCTTTAAAGACATTCTAAAATCCCTCCACAGTATTTTGGGACAGTTTGAAACAGGCGAAAACCACCATATTACAAATACAGAACAGTATTATACAGTTTCAATTTTTAAACAAGTTTTAGACAAAATCATTTCGGATATAAAATCGAGGTTCAATAACGTATTTTTGATCTGAAAATATTCATACCAAGTTTTATACAACGTGAAGCCAAAATCAGGGCAAAATTAACTAATGTCGTTTCCAAATACTATAAACTCAGAAAAAGTGAAAAGAGAACATGAATTTACCAAGCTTGACAATAGCCGAATTTGCGAAGTAAGTGAGCTACAAGCAGTAGTAACAAACATATACGCATTAAGCATGTACTTCGTTAATAAATATGTTTTCATGTTTTATTGTAAGAAAAAGAGTAACAAAAATATAGATCATAGGAGTCTTTATATTTTACCCATTATTTACATTTTTAATATCTACCGAGTGTATTCACTGTTTGTTTTTGTTTTTTTTGTCAAAGCTTGACATATTTAACTAACCAAAAAAAAATCAATCTTTCAAGAACTGTCTGGGGAAATTATAAAAAGAGACAACAAAACATCAGTACATTTCATAAAATCCGTTTTACATGCAAATATGAAAAAAACTAGAAAGAGAGGGCAATATGAGTTGCCCACCTCTGGTAAAACAACAACTGTCAAATGTATAGAGGGCCTCTAACCTTACCCATAAAGCAATATAATGTGTATCTTTCCAAATCAAAAAGTAACAACTCTAAACATTATTAAAAAAAGAAAACAAGAATGCAAATACTTTGAAGCAAGCTTTGACGTGAATTGACAGAAGTAAATATAAACAAAATAAAGTTAACCACAAAAATTATGTAATTTTGGCGGTTATAAACACGCCTTGTGGTTATTTGGGAGTTTTTGATCAGCATACAAAAATAACAACCATTGTGGTTATCGCTGTTTGAAGAATAAAGTTATTTCGGTTTATTTTCTCAACTATTTCTACGCTTACCCATAAAGAAATGTATTCTGTATCTTCCTTACTCAAAGAGTAACAATTTGAATCTTTTTTTTTTGCAAAATTCGTCAAATACGTAACCGCTTTGACGTGCATCGATTGACAGAAGTAAATATAAAAAAAATAAAGATAACCACATTTTGTCGGTAATAAGCACGTCTGGTGGTGATTAACAACGATTTTTAAAATTATCTTTATTTTTTTTATATTTATTTCTGTCAAATCACTTTGTGTTTGTGCTTTTGGTGAATTTTGCAAAAAGAAAGCTTAAAATTGTTGATTTAATTAAGGAAAATGCAGAATACATTGCTTTATGGGTAAGCGTAGAAATAGTTAGAAAAATAAACCGAAATAACTTTATTCTTGACGGCTTGTAAAATAACGATAACCACAAAGGTTGTTTTTGTATGCTGTCCAAAAACTCCCTAATGCCAAACATTATGAAAGTTATCATTATTTTGACGTTAAACCTTTGTGCAGAACTGTCAAAAATAGTGCCAAATTTATAAGCAGTGGCGGACCCAGAAAAAAGTAGACAACAAAGATGCTACTGGTAACCCTGAAGTCTTTGGAGAAAAAACGAGAAATTGCAGAACGTTGCTTTAAAGACATTCTAAAATCCCTCCACAGTATTTTGGGACAGTTTGAAACAGGCGAAAACCACCATATTACAAATACAGAACAGTATTATAGAGTTTCAATTTTTAAACAAGTTTTAGACAAAATCATTTCGGATATAAAATCGAGGTTCAATAACGTATTTTTGATCTGAAAATATTCATACCAAGTTTTATACAACGTGAAGCCAAAATCAGGGCAAAATTAACTAATGTCGTTTCCAAATACTATAAACTGTTTGATTAATAGAAAACTTTTATTGGGAGTCAGTATTTGGAAACAATATTGGGTCAGAAGTAGGCAAAAGCTTAAATCAAAACATATATGATAACGTGTCCGAGGCAATGAACAAGTGTGGCGATATTTTTCCGTTGATAAGAACATTCTTGGATGTTTGTCAGTAAGTAATGCTTCGTCAGAAATATGCTTCTCCTGCCTGAGAAGATTGAAAACATAAGTACTTAAAAACACTATGACCGAAATTCGTCTGACAGGCTTAGCGTTGCTGCATATCAACAGACATATCGAAATTGACATTGAGCGAATCATTAACCGATTTGCCCAAAAAAACCGGATACGGATTTTTTTTTTAGATAGGCATCTAATCTAATCTATGTTTCAACTTAAAAAGCTTTTTAGACCTCAAAAAATAGTAGTTGGCTAAAATAGTGCCTTTTTTACAAGTGTTGGTTTAAATGATGAGCGCAGCGAGGTATTTAAAAACGCGAATAAAAAAAAGCACAGTTTAGCCTTGAGGTGTTAACACTATTTTTTTTTAATACCTTTATCAAAAAATCCAAGAAAAACAGAAAAATACTTTTAAAAGTCTCGAACGAAGAGCACTTCTTGCAACACACCATCTTTACACTATAAATCCTGTGCGATGTGCCTTTTTACTTGATGACGTTCAATGTTGCGACATTTTAATCTTTGCAGTTTAATATTTTGACGATGTTTTCAAATGATTTTTTCGTAAACACTTGGTGAAAACTGGCGGAAATTACTTAATTTTTGGGCAAGAATAATTAGATTTTTTCAATATTACTATATTCCGCTATTTCTTGAAACAGAAATCTTTTTTTGCACCCGTGATCAAAAAAAAAAGTTTTTTTGCATCGGTAACCAAAAAAGCCATGCTTTAATTATCTGCAAATAGTTACTAAAATCATGTTTTTGATGAAGGTATAAAAAAAAGTGTTTAGCTATTAGGTTTTGTTTGTGGTTTGTTTGTTATCTATGTTTTTTATAACTGAAAAAATTATACGTACAGTTACTCAAGCGCGGATTTCCGGGGGACAGGGGAGTAGTTAACCCACCTACATTGGCTTTAAATTTTTTATGAAAACATTTACAAAATCAAAAATAGGGCATAAATTGCGGCGCTATAACACCGGTGATATTTACGGTATTAGTTTATTTCTTGTTAAAAATGGCATTTGTAGTGTCATTTTCTTAACAATTTTCGCCTGCTGCGCTTTGAAACCATTGATATATTTACAATTTTAGTTTCATTTTATATCAAAAATGCATTTTTTTAGTGCAATTTTTTTAAATAATTTGTGCCTGCGGCGCTATTATATCGTTGATATTTACGATTTTAGTTTAATTCGACTTAAAAATTGCATTTTTAATGTAATTTTCTCAATAATTTTCGGCACATTTTAACATTTTTTAAATTAAAAAAAAAAATCTGAGTACTCCCCCCCAGATTTGACACCAAATCCGCGCTTGTAGTTACTAAGTTTTGTTTGCATATATTGATATGTTCTTCATAAAAGCTATGCATTTGTTCTATTTTTTTCCGTATCGAAACCGCCCCTCCCCTTTTCAAATGGCTGGGACCGCCCGCCACTGCGATAAGTCTCTATTACAGGCCATTTCTGTTTAATTTATCAATGTTGTTGTAATTAACTCATTTATCTAGGTAGAGTAAAAGAAAACTCTGTATAGGGAAACAAGCCCAGTATTTTACGGAGAGAGAAGCGCATGAAGGCGCTGGTGTTTCTGAAACTAAATTGAGAAGGCGTCAACAGTTTTCAAAAAGTTATATAAATCAACAAAACGTCAAAGATTTTTGACCTTTTATTATTTTGTTTTTTACATTAAAATATGGTAATTCCTTATTGCAGAGGCGTACAAACTGAGTGCATTTAATATTCCAGCGTTTAGCAGATGTAATTACTGCAAGAAGTAGTTTTTGGCTTGTTTCAAAGAAATATCGTCTTTAAACCAAGAAGTCCTGGGGGGTTGCACCGGGCACCCCTTTGAAAAAAAAAGCCTTTTTTTCAGTGTAATTTTCCTCCCCACTTCTCTTATCTTGTGTGAAAATCTATTAAACGGTAAAAAGTGAGTAAAACTTTGCTCAATTATGGGTTTATCTCAATTTTAAATAAAATTTGGCTCAAACTTAAAGCAAAGAAAATATTTAACTCAAAATTGAAGAAAATTAACTCGTTTAAATTGTGTTATTTATAGAATAAATGTAAAGATTTTTCCATCATTCCGATAGCAAATACTTCGAAAACAATGCCCTTAAAAACAAAAATAAACCTATAAATAAAGAGCACAAAAGTAGCAGATAAAACAATTATATTTGCTAAATTGTATATCTTTATTTTTATAGTTTTAGTTTGGTTTAAGGAGGGTATGGTATCTTAAAACAGAATAGGGTCACTGCATCACGAAAACTGCGAAAAAAGACGCAACCTCTGGCTTATTTTCTGTTAAATCTTTATCGGTATTCGATTGACTGTTTTTTTACATTAAAATATGGTAATTCCTTATTGCAGAGGCGTACAAACTGAGTGCATTTAATATTCCAGCGTTTAGCAGATGTAATTACTGCAAGAAGTAGTTTTTGTCTTGTTTCAAAGAAATATCGTCTTTAAACCAAGAAGTCCTGGGGGGTTGCACCGGGCACCCTTTTGAAAAAAAAGCCTTTTTTCAGTGTAATTTTCCTCCCCACTTCTCTTATCTTGTGTAAAAATCTATTAAACGGTAAAAAGTGAGTAAAACTTTGCTCAATTACGGGTTTATCTCAATTTTAAATAAAATTTGGCTCAAACTTAAAGCAAAGAAAATATTTAACTCAAAATTGAAGAAAATTAACTCGTTTAAATTGTGTTATTTATAGAATAAATGTAAAGATTTTTTGTACCAAAAAAAGACTAGTTATTCATTCCGATAGCAAATACTTCGAAAACAATGCCCTTAAAAACAAAAATAAACCTATAAATAAGGAGCACAAAAGTAGCAGATAAAACAATTATATTTGCTAAATTGTATATCTTTATTTTTATAGTTTTAGTTTGGTTTAAGGAGGGTATGGCTTCTTAAAACAGAATAGGGTCACTGTATCACGAAAACTGCGTCTTTTTTCGCAGTTTTCGTGATGCAGTGACCCTAAAATAAAATTTTAAAAAGCCCACCACAAAAAGCGACTTTTGTTTCTGTACGCTCTCAATGGAACCGCCAGCATCGAGCCAAACTTGTTGCCAGATTCCCACCATTGAATCGAACCCTCTCTTTATTATTATTTTCTCTATGGGTACCACTTTCTTCCTTGCGAGTGGAAAGCCCTAAAACGTCTGTAAAGCGGCAAGTGCGCGAACTGTCGGACTTAAATTGGTTTAGATTAGAGACTAGAGGAATAGTTTTTTTTTCAAACGGCTGTAATTGTTCCATTGCCAACATATGAACTTTTCGGCGGTACTTTGCCTGCCGCTCAGTCATTTGGCGACTAAGAAAAAGTTACTTTGTCTGCCGCTTAAAAGTCCAGCCAAGGATTATATATACCCTATAATATATAAAACATTTTAAGATTGGGAACTCAATTTTCCTTTCTATTTCAACTCGGGACCGCGAGCCTTAGACGCCGCTAGGTAAAAACTCGCGACTGGGTTTATATTCATTTTTTTGATTCAATTTTTTTTATTCATCTAAAATGTCGAGACATTTTTTGATGCTATAAAACATTAAAATTGCCTCCAAAACATTTTACGAATATGCAGGATAAATTAAACTCAACTCAAAAACTATTCTAAAACACTCTTTTTCCTCGAGAATAATAGTAATACTCGTTTGGGTTACTTGTCATGACGTTACGGTTACTCTCAGTGACCCTAGTTAGGAAGTCATCGTTCAAAAACATAAGACTTGTAAAAAAAATTATTACAAATTAAAAAACCAAACCACATCCCTTAGGTTGGTAACATGGTCTGGTTACTCGTGACGTCATGGCTTGGGTTACTCTGCGAAGAAAAACCGAAAACGAGTAACCGGATTACCTGGTAACTTGTAGTTACAGTATTTTCCACCTGAAATTTATCCACATTGATTGACGTCAACTGTCAACGAGAATTTTCAGTCTGACGATTATTTTTTGTTTCTTCCTAGATTTTTGGCCACACTGATCATTTTTGGCCATTTTGTTCTTGTTATCGTAAGACAATTGATCACAGTGTACTAGATATGGCCAAGGCAGCAAGTGTTGATCCAATACATAAACGTAAATGGTGCGAACTCTACACATCACTCATAGAAGGCACTCGTTATGAAATCTCAAATGAATGAAGCTCAGACATTGTTTGGGGCACAGGCATGGTGAACGCACCCACCCATTGGTCATTTTCAGGGGCACAGTATATAGGCATATAGCCGCAAGAGTAGCAAGATCGATAGAAATTTGTTTCGTCACAATTCCCTCTAATGTTAGGAAGTAATTTGTTATTTTAAATCTAAAAACTGCAAATTCGTAGGAGCCTTAAGGCTCAAAATTAGAAAACATTAAGTTTATTATTACAAGATTTTATTTAACTTCACCTCTATTATTTATATATGTTTCTATGTTCGGGGAAAAATCTTGCTCATCATCAATTTTGACTAACTTGTAGTCCGATTGAATTCAATTATAGTTCCGGTGACAATACAATAATATAGTAATGTTAGGCATTCCCTGGGGGGAAGAAAGCGCCTAAGTTTGTCCGAAATGGCTCCTGGGAAGGACACTAAAAGATATTGGACTACTGACAGGGATACTGACCGGCCACAACCGACTCAGTAAGCAGCTGACTCGTATCGGGATCGGGAATGACTCCATCTGCCGTGACTGCGGGAGGGCGGCGGAGGAGACATCCCGGCACCTCGTTACGGAGTGCGATGCATACCTAAGGATGAGGTACTCGGACAACCGAACCGGGATGCAGAGGACCTACGAGCTCTCAAGTGGGCCAAAGTACTGGACTTCGTGAATAGAACAGGTGGTGGATTAGGGGGCTGGGCTGGGGTAAGGTAAAAAGGGACCGCTTGGGCCTACTTGACAGGTCTTGGGCCGCCACCTAGTTACTACTACTACTTGTCCGATATCGCTCAAAATTGGTATACGTGGGTTTTTGGGGATAAGGAATACGAATTTTTGGAATTTGGCCGATTCAAGATTGATAATTTTTGGTCAAGTTTTGCTAACCAATTTTAACTGACTCATACACATCCGATTGTCTTAAAATTTGGTGTGCGTTTATAGTTCCGGTGACAATACAATAATATGGCATTATCAGGTACCCACCTCCCCCTAACGAGGAAACTGAAGGGGGAAAAATATTTAGTTTGTCCGACTTCAACCAAATTTGGCATACGGGGTTTTTTGGGGATAAAGTATACGAATTTTTAATCAGATTTTGAAAATTTAATATGGCGAAATCAACATGGACGATTTTTGCTCATGTTTTGCTAACCAATTTTAACTGACTTATACATATCCGATTGTCTTCAAATTTGGTATGCGTTTATAGTTTCGGTGACAATACAATAATATGGTTAATATAATAATAATAATATTACAAGGTACCCCTAACGAGGGAAGTGGAGAGAGAAAAAGATTTAATTTGTTCAATTTCAATCAAAATTGGCGTACAGGGGTTTTTAGGGAAGAGGATTATGAGTTTTTTATCAGATTTGAAAATTTTAATATGGCGGATTTAAAATGGATGATTTAGGGTACAAATCTAAATATTAAAAAATATTTAAAAAAAAAAAAAGCTTTTCAAATACAAGCTTTTATATAATATAAAGTTCGCTAAAAAGTAGAAAATAATTTTTAGCATTAGCATAAAGGCGATGGCCGTAAATTAGGTCGAGTTGGGTTGAATTTACTTACCCTTGCATTTCTCTGCATTATAGTGAATTCAGATTCTTGCGAACAATCATATAATCATATAAATTTGTCAAGTCAACATGGCCAAACTTTCTATAATGCGCCCATCGCTTTTATTATTATGATAGTGAACTTTATATTTTTGTATAAAAGCTTTTGGATTTGAAAAGCTTTTTTTTATATAAAATTATTTTTTAATTTTTAGATTTGTACTCTAAATCGTCCATTTTGAACCTATATTAATATTTTCAAATCTGATCAAAAATTCATAATCCCCTTCTCTAACAACCCCTGTATTGAATCCGCTATATTGAATTTTCAAAATCTGATCAAAAATTCGTATTCCTTATCCCCCAAAAAAACCCCGTGTACCAATTTTGGTTGAAATCGGACAAACTTAGGTGTTTTCTTCTCCTCCACTTCTTCCGTAGGGGAGGAGAAAGTTATTGTATTGTTACTGGAGTTTTAAACGTATACCAAATTTAAAGATAGTCGGATGTGTATAATTCAGTTAAAATTGGTTAGCAAAAGATGACTAAAAATCGTTTATCTTCAATCCGTCATTTTTGAATTTTCAAAATCTGATCAAAAAATTCGTATTCCTTATCCCCAAAAACCTTCGTATACCAATTTTAGGAAGAGATAGGGTGCCTAATAATATCAAGTTATTGTATTCTTACCGGAACTTTAACCGCATACGAAATTTAAAGACAGGTGGATGTGTATAATTCAGTTAAAATTTGTTAGCAAAATACGACTAAAAACCGTTCCTCTTGAATCCGCCATATTGAATTTTCAAAATCTTATCAAAAATTCGTATTCCTTATCCCCAAAAACCTCCGTATACCAATTTTGGTTGACATCGGACATCCTTCACTCCCCTCGATCGACAATCGGATGTGTACAAGTCAGTTAAAATTGGTTAGCAAAACATGACCAAAAATCGTCCATCTTAAATCCACCATATGGCATTTTCAAAATCTGATCAAAAATTCGTATTCCTTATCCCCAAAAACTCCCGAATACCAATTTTGGTTGAAATCGGAAAAACTTTACCGTTTTCCCCCTCCAGGGGGTGCCTAATAATATCATATTATTGTATTGTCACCGGAACTATAATCTCATACCAAATTTGAATTTAATCGGACATGTAGAGGTTAGTCAAAATTGAGTTGCAAGATTTGACCCGAACATATAAACATACAATATATAGAGGTAAAGTTAAATAAAAGCTTGTAATAAAAAATACGCAAAACATAAAGCCGGTCCAGCATTTTTAAACGTCCAAATTGAATTTGAATTCATTAATTTTTGGGTTACTTCGCTCACCAGTCTTTGTCTGTCTCAGGCATATTCGGTCAGCATTGCGTTTTCTTTGTTATGTTCGGTGTACAAATAAAAACGAATATCATGACCGCCTTAACAGGCATATTACATAATAATATATTTTTCATCCATAAAGTATCTCTGGCATCTTGGTGTTTCACTCTGGTGCATTTGATTGATATGAAAGCGTAATATAAGGGGTTATTCGAAGTGATTTAAAGTTAGCAGTGTAGTTATAATGCCGTGGGGGCGTTTTATGTGCTAAAGGTAAAATACCTCGTTCAGAGGCTGCAGTGTGCCTAAAACAAAGGTAGCATTCTTTCCGTTTTTGACTTATCTGGAACACATAGAGCAGCGTACGGAAAAACTAACAAGTGGATCCAAGCCAGTAAAGAATTTTTCATTAAGCATTTTTTATTAAATCGTTAAATTCTTCAGTAAAATATCTTCTCGCACTTTTCGGAATTTTTGCTAATGGTGCATTTTTTCTGGTATTTTTGTTTTGGCATCTTGAAAAATGTATCTTAAATCCTTTTTACTCTGGAAAGTTTTACTACATAACTTGTAGACGTTGTTATCTATTTTTTTTTTATTCTGGGACTTTCCATCCATTATAGGATCAATGCCCAGTGTTAGCCAGAGTTATGCAAAGTGAAAGACAAACACAAAATATCCATGCACCTAGCGGGGATTCGAACCCGTGAGGCAGGCAGATACGCTGCCCACTGCGCTACGGCCGCCGGCGACGTTGTGATCTAAATTCTCAAAGGGCCGAAGAAGGTCAAGCATCAGTGTTTCCAGAAAAAAGTAAATCAATGGATTGTTCGTGCGTTAACTTGCTAACTAAGGTTAGTTTATTTGAAAAAATCGAAACATTGACTTCTGGGAACCGAAATATTTTAAAATTTATTTATCTTGTAAAGTTCTGAAATAGCGAGTAACCTGTAAGTCTGTTGGCATTAAAGTTTTGTTGTTTTCTTTGCTTAAATTTTGATGATGAAGGAAACATGCCAAATCTTGCCAGTGAAAAAAAATATAGTGGAGCATCAATTTTGGTGAATTTTGACGTCAAAACAATTTTAAATTTTGTAATTTAAGAGTGAATTTGAATCCTAAAAACAGTTCGTTTAGTTGAACAGATAAACTGCACATCAACAATTAATAAAAATTTGGACAGCGAAGGCTGCTTGTATCCCCCACAGACCATTCGCGTGCTTTTTCAAAAAAATATTTATATCTTGTTTTTATTTAGTTTTTTTAAAATATTCGATAATTTTTACCGTGAATTAAACATTTTTAGGATACATAAAATTATGTAAAAAACTTAAAATTATGCAAAATCACGTGAATTTGATTTAGATTAACTAATTGGAAGAAGCGCATTTTTTATTCAAATTCACCCTTAAGTTTAGTTCTTTCTGATCTTGGCTGGAAGTCTTCTTATCTGAACGCAAGAGCAGTAAAGACTTGATGTGTCAGCTGAGTTGTTGTAATTTTGAGTGTTGAATTAATGTAAAAATGATATAAAAAGATTGTAAAGTTTTTGAAAAGCTGTTGACTTTTCAACAGCTTTTCAAAAAACAACTTCAAACTTTCCAAACTTGTTTTTGGTTAGTTAAAAAGGGCGCAGGCCGTGAGCCCAGTCAAATATCAAATGGTTTTATTTTACACATTACGGTAGGTGTTTAAGAGATGCTTGAAACTAGATATACCTAGAGGCCCTTTATACAATTTTTGACAGTTATTGTTTTACCAGAGGTAAGCAACTCGATTTGGCAGTTGTTAGGGAAATGTTGATATTTTTTTTTGTGTGGTGGCAACCATTGAAAGTAAATAATTTTGCCGGTGTCACATTTTTGATTAATAAACGTAGGTACCTACATACAATTTTAAATTTGATTATTTAAAAATCGAATATTGCGGTATACGAAACTGTAAAAATACTCGCGCATACGACTTTCTATTGTTCCATTGTCCAATGGATAAAGAAACGCAAGAAAAATGGAAAGAGATCATGCACTTAACAAACTGGAAAATTAATAAAAGTAGTCGAATTTGCGAGGTAAGTAAGATTAGTTATATTTAAATAATATTTATATTAAAAAGCTAAAACCCTTAAAATCAGCTACTTCAACCGAAAAGAATCCAAAAACAAAAGATCAAAAGATCTTGGGTGGAAAAAAACCAAAATTCAAACTTGAATGAGTATCCCACAAGAAACACACAAAGAACCAAAGCGAAAAGAGAAATGATTAAACAATGTTTCGCCCTGGGCAACCAGCGTGGGCTCATCAGTGTTTCCACTGGTCACCCTCCCCAAACATCATTAAAAACCATCATACACTCAATCAAAAAAGAAATCAATACACTTTGATTTTTTTTTTGATTGTTTAATGATGTTTGGGGAGGGTGAACAGTGAAACCAATGATGAGCCACGCTGGTTGCCCAGGACGAAAAATTGTTTAATAATTTCTCTTTTAGCTTTGGTCCACAATACACCAAAAAGTAGTAAGGACACGGCAGTGTTGGAGAAAAATTACAATTTTTGTTAGGCTGCGAGCGCCATCTCCCACATAGCAAGCCTTGGATATTGTATATTACAAAGATATTTAAAATTAGGTTATACGTTTTGTATGTTACATGTATATTTTATATATATTAGAAAAAAAAAACATGATTCATTTTTAAAAAAAGGAAACATGAACGGATATTTACTGTATATTCAGTGTATATGCGCTATCGTACATCCTAAATATATGTTTGTTGTGTATAAGCCTTATATTTTTTAACTGAATATCAGTTAATATTTTAAAATAAAATATTACCCAAATATTTGTTTTTAATATAAACTAAATATATAAATTTTATAATTATCACGTAAAATTCTCTAAAAAAGGTTTTTAATATTTCCCTCTGCATTTAAAATGATACATATTTTTTACATAAAATTTATTGCAAGAAATTATATTAAAAAAAATATGAATATTTTCCCAATATTCAGTGTGTATCCGTTTGAGTATATTCTGTTTATCCGTTTTTTAAATTTAAGGCAGACATATCCTAGCCCAATATCATTTGAATATTTGCACAATAAATATGCCCAAATATTTGTTTTGTGGAATGGAATACTTTATTAATTTATTTGTTATAATATATAATTATATAATTACATTTTTTTAGCATTAGAGATCACAACATTTTTCTGCTTTTTTTTAATGCTTTTTTTTTTAAATGTACTTAACCCAGATCCTCCTTGTTTCATATATCTTTAAAAACTCGTAGGTATATTGCTAGAGTTCACATTGCGACCCTGTAATTTTTAAGTTTTTTGACATGTCCGCTAAAAACTGTTTATAGTTTTTAAAAGTATATTTATTGGTCGTGTTAAATCACGATATCTAAAAATCGGATAAGATCCTTTTTCATATCTGCTGCCTTTTTATTTTATACTTTTAAAATTTAAGTTTTAGGACCTACGATATATTAAAAAATTGAGTTGAAAAACCTCCAGATTTAAGTCACGCTCTCGCAGACTTTGTCAAAATATGTCAGACAGCATTTCTTCAAAATAAATAATTCGGTGTCAAGAATGCCATGATTTTATAAACAAAACAAAGAAAAAACAAAATAGAAAGACGCCACGTTATGTTTGACATATTTCTTTCGAAGTTTGTAGTTTTCGTAAGACAAAAATTGTTACGAGCAGGTTTAGATTGCTGTTTTTAATATGGGAAGTCATCCTGTTTTTAAATGCACTCACGAAGACAACAAAAAAAGGTATGTGCTTGGAAGAAAAACAATAAACTCGTTTAAAATTATGACAAAAATTATAGAACTCATACGTGAATTTTTGGACACAAACTTTAGTGATTTAGATAGTAGATACCCATTATCTATTTGTACTCGTTGTCAGATTTCGTTAAGAAAGAAAAAAAATGGGACTTTAAAACGTAAAATGCCCAAAAATTCCTGAATTTGACAAAATATTAGTTTCGAAGGAAACTAGAAGTTTTTATGAGTGCAATTGTGTAATCTGTCAGACGGCAAGAACTAAATGTCATCCAAATAAAAGATTTCTTCCAAACAACAATCGCCATCATCAATTAAAAATTTTTGAATTATGTCTACAAGTTCTCATAAATTTAGCAAAAATGCTATGAATATTTTAGACAGAGTGGAAGTCTCAAATAAGCAACAAGAACAAATTGCTGTAAAAATCATTAAAAATAAAATTGATCAAAAAGAAAACACTACTTTCTGTCCTTCCAAATCATATAAAAATATTTCTGTTAATTTATCGACAGGAAGCAAACCGGCAAAAATACACCCTTTTTCTCTTCGGAACACTTGGATAATTTACAAACAAACGAGGGATTCTCTGATAGAAAAATGGAAAAAATTACCAATTTTATAAGAACTTCAGCTGGCAAAAAATCAATACCATCGAACTATAGACAACACCGCCCAGAAAAATCTAAGATTCTTTTAGACTGTTACAAAAAGGATCACTTTGAATTTGAAACCAGCGAGGGTAAATCTTTTAGACCTGTTATTTATGCTGACGCAAGGCAACTTGTTGAAAGGATTATTGAAGAAAGACAAACCGAGGGAAGAAATATGAACTTCATAAAGTTGTAAGTGATGGAGGTCAAAACTTTTTTAAAATATGCCTTTCCATATTCCCCGAAGATTTTCAAAACTTTTCTGATGAAATATGTAGTACCAAATAAAGTGAAGGGGGTAGTGCGGCAAAGAAAGGGAAACTTACTGGTGTAAAAAGAATAATTATTACTTAAACTTACGGAAATATTACCAAATTATTTCAAATCACAAACTTAAATAATATATCGTTTAAATTTGTATCGGACTTTAAACTACTGCTTATAGTGAATGGAATGCAAACAGCAACGTCTAGCTACCCGTGTCCTTATTGCAACATTACCCTTTCAGAGATGAGATCTAATAGCTTAAGTTATGAGAAGGAGCCAAGAACTTATGGGGATCTGAAGTTACATTTTGAAAAATTTAACACATATTTAGATTCTAACATCAAAAAAGCTAAAGAATCGTTTAGTGTCATTAACAAACCCCTATTTGAGGAACAGGAAGATATTTGTGTCTTTCGGAAATGCATCCTACCTGAACTACATCTGTTGCAAGGGTTTGTTAATCACGTATTTTGGAATGGCCTAGTACCACTTCTTGGCAGAGAAAATGCGCTTAAATGGCCAAAAAAGCTGAACGTGATTGCAAAAAACTATCATGGTGAAATATTTGAGGGCAATGCCTGCAGAAAGCTCCTAAAAAATACAAATCAAAAGATGCTGGGGTGACAAAAACCCTTAAAATTCATTGTATACTACAGCATCTCACAGAAACTATTCTCTATCTAAAAACCGGTTTGAGCATTTGGTCAGAACAAGCTGGAGAGTCGATTCGTAGGGAATTTCTAACTATCTGGAACAAATACAAAATAAACACAATTGATGATGAACGGTACGCAGAGCAACTTTTGAAAGCTGTTGTCGCATTTAGTTCAAACAGAATTTAGTTTTGTAAGATTAAACATTTGTAACTTTCTAAACTACTTAATTAATTTTTTGTTCTCTTGCCCTATTAAAATTAATTTACATTCTTAATAAATAATGATAAAAGGGGTTATAGTGGTTTATTTATTTTGTTTATTATGGTTAAAATTATATACTTAAAATACTTTAAATATGATTCAAAAAAAAAATTATGCCAAAATTAGTGGAAAAAGGACCAAATTTTTAAAATTTAAATTTTTTCGAAAAAAGGATCTGACTTGATTTTAAGATATGATGTTTTAGAACGACTAATAAGACCCCTTTTATATCCCATTAAAATTATATGGCGGACATCTCAACAAACTTAAAATATACAGGGTCGCACTGTGAGTTAACATATTTTTTACGCGGGTTAGATTGTGACTTACCATCTTGCCCCTGGTCCCTAGTCTTATATATATTTTCTTATCTAAGTGATTAAAAAACCACTAAATTGATGAAATGTATTAACAGATTCCTTTAGTGAGGGAGCCTTAAATAATAACCACTTAGCGGTGTATACGACCCTACGAGATCGGTGTTCCTCTACGCATTTTGATTCGTTAGCGCGAGTACCACGTGGTTTCAATTCAACCAATCAGATACGAGATTAATAAATCCTTCCTCTTGCAAATACGGAACTAAGTTTGTTTCGCTTGTTTATCGACTTGTGTGCAGTGAATTTGTGCCGTTTTCTAAAGTTTTGTAGCAAAAAACAATATTTTTTATTATCGGCTGGATTAAACTACAATGGACTATCCCCCTGGAAATTGCTATCTTACATCCAGTTGTCGCAGGTAAGTAGATAAACGCAATTGAAGTTATTTTATTCGTGTGGGCTCAAAATGGTGGCGTCAGATGAAATAAATGCATCTATATATATGGCTAAATTTCAACTTGACGATATATGTTGCTTCTCGACGTTGACGCCCTGCGTAAAAAAGGGACAGAGAAGGGTCAATGTCAATCAGAAACAGCAGGTGTTGTGTTATCTAAAGCTAGGTTTATACTGTAAAATTAAAAGAAACATTGACCTATATGGGAGGCAGTGTATTTTGCATTTTTGTTTCACAGTGTCTAAAGTTACGACGGTTATATCTAGAGCGAAAACAACCTTTTTTAGGGTTGAGTTGGGTTTGCTGGGGTTGTATTGGTTGGTTTTCTTGATGTAAAGCAACTGGTTTTTGTGTTTAACAAATATTAAATTAGAAACCTGATAAATCACCTCGTAAATCACTGACACCCACATTTGTGTACATTTATAAAAGTTTTGTGCTGATTAATTTAAAGTTATTTACCTATATGTTTATTTTATTTATTTATGTGTTTTGTAAAAGAAGAATCCTTTTGAAACTTTTATTTTTCTGCTTTCCTATTGGACCTCTAAAAGCAAATATATAAGTTGTATGGTTTTATTTTTTGTATTAAAGTTTTTTAATTGATAAATGATGGAGTTAGAAAAAATGGACCTTGGCCATTTTTTTCATACCAAAAATCAGGCCATTTTATAAACATAAATAATTTAGGTAAACATTTCAGTGTGATCCAAATCTGGACGAGGTTTCAGGAAATGAAATACCTACCTAAATGGAGACCCACGAACAATATTTATTATTAATTGATTATTATTTCTAAGTTGTAATTTTTATTTTTGCCCCTATTTTTTATCTAAATAAATAAGTGACTTTAGCAGTACATAATTCATTTTCTTGAATTATTTGTGAAAATTCCCTGTATAAAATATTAAAGTTTTATTTTACTATTAGCAACAATTCAAAGATTTGGTGAAATTAAGACTACCCAAAAATAAGTTCTGCCCTGATAAATCCGGTAGGAATGGTAACTGTTAATCACCAAATTTCTATTTCAGGTGGACTTTTGATGGAAATATGGGTAGTTTTTTCCATGCCTCTGAATTTTTAAACAACAAAAATTATATTTTTGTTGTTTAAAAATTGAGAGGCCATCTTAACATCTAGACTTTGCAGGGTAAGTAGTATAAACTATCGAGAACTTTTTTTAAAATTCGGTTTAAAGCAAAATTAAGACGCTACAAAAGATTTTTTGTGTGTGTGTCTTTTTATAGACTGTTTTTTTTAGTTTTTTATATATTATTTTTGTTAAAAACTAAAACGATGATGTTCGAAAGGTCCCATATAAAAGTGCTCAGGATAGTCACGCATAAATTTGCCAGAAATTGGCATAATCATTTTTTGTTGAGTCTAGAGAACTCATATAATTTTGTTCTTTACTTATATTTGTTACTAAAGTTAAACATTACTTTTTTAAAAGTTTTGTTTTTATATTTTTTTATAAACGTAATTTTTTCTAAAATTTTTGGTTTACAGCATTGTATTTAAAAGATTAAAATAACACATTTTTTACAAAATTTTGTTTTGTACCACCAGCAAACTGAACAAAAACTCTGATTAAAAAATGAATATGCCACATATTATCTGTTTATAAAAATATTTTATTTCCAGATGTAGCTGCAGCAAGAAGAAATTCCCTTTCTTTACGCACCACCACGAATACAAAGCTTCATATTGTCATAGAAAACTGACTAAGGATGCTGCAGATAGAGACAGATATCAACCACCAAAAAGAATAGAGCTAAACATGAGGATATGTACTGGTAATAATGCGATATGGTGCCTGCGAGTCTTAATATACTGCTTTGCTCTCTTTGAATTAAACTAATTTTTTTAATGGAAAGCTTAATTCTGTATTTTCTAAATAAAATTAAAAAAAATGTAATTCAATTAACTGCTTAAATTAAAAAATGAGGAAGAAGTGTTTGTTTATTATTAAAAAACCTTTAAAAATTTGAAAATATTGTTGTTAAAAATTTTTAGCTGTCCAAGCCGTTTTTATTTTAAAAAAAATAAAATTTAGGCATTTTTGGTTTTTTTATTAACAAACAGCACTTTTTTACGTGATACCGTATATTTTTTGGATATATAAATAACATAAAAAATGATATTTTCTACCATTTTAAAGTATATTTAATGATAACACTTTTGCTACTTTTTGACGTATTTTTTATAAGGGTCATATTGACGTAAGTCTATAAGGTCACTAACTACTTTAAAATTTTAAATAGAAAGGGGGGTCGAGTGATACCTTGTTTCAAAGGTACTTTAATTCCATATTTAATATTTTATTTTTTTTTAAATTGGTTTATGACTTACAGAGTTATGAGTTTTTTCGACTATAGTTTACACACCTTTCCTTACTTTTGTACGCATTAAGATATCGACTTTAAATAGAAAACATGCTTAATGATAACAATTTTATTACTTTTTGATGTATTTTAGATTAATCTCATAATGACTTGAGACTGTAAGGTCACTAACTACTTTAAAGTTTTAAATAGAAAGGGAGGTCGAGTGATACCTTGTTTAAAATGTATTTTAATTCCCTATTTAAAATTTTAATTTTTTTAAAAATCGGTGTATTACTTACAGAGTTAAAAACTAAAGACCGCCCAACAACTTATGCTGGGCGGAAGTATTTAATTTATCCAGGCTTAAGATGTCTTCTTGGACCATTATTATTTTATTAGGATTAATTGGAATGCGACTGACAGTCACGAAAATCAGGCCCAAAAGAACATGCTAACAAATTGACATTAGATCCCCTGAAAAAATATAATTTCGTGGAACCGTAAAAAAAATAAAATCATAAAATGATCGTACGTTACTGCGAATACATATAAATTTTCTTAAAAACAATAAACTGTTTGATATCATTAAATTTTTTACTTTTCAAAAATTTTCGCCATATTTAGGTTAAAAGTGGGGGAATACCAGATGTCTTTATCTATCATTTTAGGTATCCTATAACTATTTATGCATGAATGATGAATGAGTTCTGACTTTTACCGGTTTTCCAGAAAGCGCCCACCCCTGTGTGACTTGTATATTCTGGCTTATATATGGAACCCATTGCCTGTGTGCGTATATTTGGTGCTTTATCTTATCCCTGCCAAAAAAAAACGCGTTTAATTCCTTAAAAAAGCTTTACGAGATTTTTTATAATGTTTTACCTTGTTTTATATGTTTTCTATTCGGTAAGTAAAACAAAACTTAAAATCTAATCAAATCTCATGAAGTACGAATTTTTTCTATCAGTTTTGACGAGAAAGACAGCTTGACTCATAGAATATATCTTATAAAACCCTATCAAACAGCATAAAAACTCACTAACTTTCATAAGAACCTATATGCGGTGTTTTTACCTGGGATAACTTAAGAGTAGGTACAGTGGCGAACTGAGGGGGGGGGGGGCGTGAGGGGCGGTCCGCCCCGGGCTATGTTACAGTTATCCAAATAGCTACTCTAAGTTATAAGATAAAAGCACCAAGTATACGCACACAGGGGAAAACCGGTAAAGGTCAGAACTCACCATCATTCATGCATAAATAGGTATAAGATACCTAAAATGATAGAAAAAGACATCCGGTACGCACAATCTCTCTCTCAGTCTGTCTAGCATCCGTCTAGGAAAGTGCTTCAACCACCGACTTTCTATTTCAAAAATAGATCACAAATTATAGTTTAATTTTTGTTTAATAATTTGAAACAATATGTGTAGTAAAAAAACTGACAAAATTGTCAAAGATATAAAAATCTTACACTTGCTTTCATTACTCGAAGAAAGTTATTGTTCCCGAAGTTGAAACCCTCAAAAATATATTTTTGATTTTATTAGTTTGTTTAAATCAATCAATCATATTTCTGAATATATTAAATTGATTATTTATTTGGTAATAAAAATTAATATTCGTCTTCGAGTTGTTTAAATTTTCTTAAATTTATTGTTAAATATGAATTTTGCGATTCAGTTTCAATTCTTTTTTTAAACACCCCGGGCCCCACTTTTTCTCAGTACGCGCTGAGTAGGTATTTGGATAATTGTGTACATGTGGGATTCCAAGGGGGCATCCCGTAACCCTGGGCCCGCGCGGACCGCCCCCCCCCCCCCTCGCCACTACATCCGGTAATAAGGAGTTGAATCTGAGCGGCACTACCATCAGGGTAAAATTGGGCAGAATGAGGAACCTGGTTTGACAATGAACCAGATAAGTAATTTAAAAAAAAATCGAACAAATACACAGACAATGCAAAAAAATTCGATTTACGTATATATTTTACATGTTTTGTGGACAATACGATTTGTTGTACTTTTACTTGTGATTGACTGGTATAACTGCGCAGCGAACTCTAATTTTGCATTATGCCATCGCGATTTTGATGTTTTTTTACTTTTACTTATAATTCACTAGTTCAACTCTGTTTGAGGTCGCCAAAATTGTACCGAAAATGAGACCACAGTTTTGGTATTTTCTTGGTGCTACTGTTAAAGCACTACTTTAAATGTACGCTGAAAATGAAGTTTTGTATGTGCCAGAATGTCCAGTAGGTGCCATCGCAAATAAAATAAAAAAAATTGCTGGCAGCTTATATAGTATTTTGCCGGTAAAAAGCAAATATTTATTTTGCACTGGGAAGTGAGCTGCCAGCAATTACCAGTAGTTGCCAGCATTGCAAGTGCGAAAACTGTATTTTGCCAGCAGTTTCATGTTTGCTGGGAAGACGCTGCTAAAAAACCAAACATATTTTTTTCTTTAAAAATGGGTTAAAACTATTATTTTCTGCTCAAATACAACATGTTTGTATTCAAAATTCGGTAGTAGTTGCAGTATAAAAATATCAGTTTTTTTTAAAAATATCAGTTTTTGACTAGCCCCTGTATATTACCTAATGGACCGTCATAAATGACATCATCATGGGGTTTGGTAAATTACTTTTTTTAGATAAGTGTTACGAGTTTTTATTAATAGAACATAGCCGAAAACAGCCTTTTTTTCCAACTTTGACCGTTTATATTTCAGGAACTAGACATGGAAATCCTTTTATAATTTCACTTTTTTTTAGTTCTATATCCCTCTACAACATTCCACTGAAAAAAAACTTTCCATATACTTAATCCTGTATAACCGAGTGCGGGGTTCTTATCAATTACCTATTTGTTCATAATTGATATAATTCAAAGATTCACTTTCAACATAGAGGACAGAAAGTGCATCAAACTTTTCTTGTCCGAGGCTGCGGAAGAGGCAGAAAATTTTGTATTGTCTACTTTTATAAGAAGAATAAAAAAAAACATATACTTACTTATTTTAGCACCGGGCGCCTTGATGGCCCGGGCCCTTGGCGAGTGCCCAGTGTGCCTAATGGAAGAACCTGCGCTGGGCCTTCTGAGATTTAAGACAACTCACAATTGTATATAAAATCTTGGAATAAACTTTATTTAGTAAGAACCTTTCTAAAGATCGCTTAGTTTACGGCATCCTTAACTACGCTTGCGTGCAACGGGTCATAAAATTTTTGTTGAATGCACGAAAAACCAGAAAACCTGGATCTAGATCCAAACAAAAGCTACCTTAGCCTATTTATATGGGTTACCCCAGTCCATTTAGAGCCAAATTCATAGTCGTCTCTCAAGGCTTCCTTGTTCCTTAAGGGGGCCTTGAGGAAGAATTTCATATTCATAGTCGCGCAAGAAAGCCTTAAGACAGGTGTCAAATTTTTTATTTGTTCATTTATATTGTATTTATGGATGAAGAGTGCAAATTTTTCTAAGGATAGGCTCAGATTTTTGAAGATGCCTTGTAAATAGGACTTTACTTTCAGTCAGCAATGGGCTGTACACTTAAAATACCCAAATAAAAAAATTGACAGATGTCAGCTTAAGCTGTATGTTTTCACATCTTACTCAATACATTAACTCTGTGTTTCGGACTTCCATTGTCTATATTTTATTTATACACGACGTTTCGATCAGTACAATCTCTGATCGTCTTCAGGTGCAAACTACAATCAATTCCTAAGGCTACGTACTTTATTACTTAATACATATTGAAAAGATTGTCTTCTTTTTCTCTCATAGAGCATGTTTTCTGTTCCAACAAAGTGAGTGAATGAAAGAACAAGATGCTTGATTTTCGATACGTATTTAATACGATATGAAAACATACTAGACACTACGGTGGGATTTACTAAAAGGGCTTAGTCTATTTTAGAAGAGGTCTAAGTTTAAGTGAAATTTTTGGTTTTAAGCATTTTAAACCAACCTACCTTGAGTTTTGGACATAGTTTGAATTATAAGAAGAATTTTAATAAGTTTGTTTATTGAGTAATCATTTTAACACAATGTTTTGTTGGGTTTAAGAAGACAGTTTCAATTTAAAAGAAAAGAAAATTAAAAAATTTAAACCCACGCGGGGTTTAAATAGTAAACACTCTGTAGAACAAATTAAAATTGGTGCTATATGTCACTCTAATTAAAACTTACCCTTATTCGTTAATTTTTCCAATTAATACTTGATGGACTTGATGTCACACAACGATTTAGATGGGTAATAATAAAATAATGAGTAGATTAATTTTGTATTTATTTAAAAGGTGTTTTTATTTATGAAATGTATTAAAAAACCTAAATACAAGTTTTTTTTTACATTTCTGTCACTCGAAATGTCAGTTTAAAAATATTAGCGCTGCGTTTATTCACAAACAGCAAGTTCCGATCTTTTACCTCTGCTTGCACCTTGGCTTGCACCAACCTCTTTGCGTAAGGAAAGTTTTTTTGACTGAGCTTTTAGATAACCTCAATGTTTTACTTTCAGTTTGTAAATATATTAATATAGTTGTTTTGGGTTTTTTGTTTGGTATATTTTTCGTGCATAATCAGTGACCTTTACTTATTTTCGTTTTGCTTCGTAGTGCTCTCATAAATATATATTTTGTTCTGAAAACGGGTTGAAAATATGGCGTTTTTCTGGACAAAATTGGAAGTGTTTTATTGATTAATGAACGATTTGGGATATTAAATAAGGTAAATTAATCCTTGTGAGGTGGTCTAAAAAATCACCAACTCTATAACCTCAAACACAAATAATGAAGCTATTTTGTGCCAAATTTTTGGCGTATTCGCCATTTGCCATTTTGAAACCTGTCAAAAAAAAATAGTTTTAGGGCAGAGAGAACAAAAGTAGTTTTTCAGTGGTATTTTACAATAACAATACAAAATAATCAATAACTTTGTGTCTTTTCTGTATGGGTAAGTGTTTTTTGAAAATTTGTTTTAAAATTTAGTACCCCCACAGTTGTAGATTTTATTATTTGTGGGGGGTACTATTTCAGATTTTAGTAAATCTCACTGTTAAAGTTGGCAAGCTATTTTTGATTCCTTGTTCTTAGCGTATCTTTGATGCTTTTGTAAAAGCTTCCTTAAAAAAACAGTTAAGGTTGTGCTTACAACGTACGATGTAACCTAACCAATTCTTGTTCGGTGTTTGATGCACAGTTTTACTTCATGCCGCACACTTCTATTTCCTTATTCCTTGTCAAAAAAGTGAGAGGATAATAGAATGGAAAATAGAAGGAGTGAAACTGTGAATCAGGCATTTATGAAAACCCACAGTTAGCAAAATTGTTAGTATACCCTAGCTGCATACGAATACTGGAAGGGTGGTCAGAGATAGGTGAGACGTAGTATCTGTTGTACGACGTATTCGTTCTGAGCATACGCACTGAGATACTATTACGATTATGCACTCTCTATTTGTGGAACGTAAGTATGTGGCAAGACTCAAGAAAAATAAACAATAGCACATGCATGCTGCTTTTCTTGCGGCTTACGGAACACTATGAACAGCAACATGCGCATACCTCATACCGCTTACCTTACGGAACTCTGAATCAGCCTTAAGTGTCTACTAATTGAGGTACTTTGGCACAGGAAGCATCCAGGAAATACACTCTAGTTTTTATTTACATTAATTTAGAATATTTTGAAGGTTAACTGGCCACGGTTGTTGATAAAATACTGCTACTGTGACTACTGAATTGCTGACCCGTTGGTGTCTGGTCCCGTTTTTGCTTCACATTTTTTCATTTTCTTGCCCGCTTCCAAAAAGCAAACAAATCGTAAAGGAGTAAAGATAGCAGTAGTTCAAAATGCCCAGAAAATACAATGTTGTCAGATCAACCCTTCCTTCAGCTTTCCTTGAAGGTGTCCTTGCCGAAGGAAAGAACTATGAATAGCAAATCGAAGGTTTCCTTGAAGGTCGCCTTCAACAAGGAAGCCTTGAATCAGTGGCGGTCACAGGGGGGGGGGGCGATCCAGAAAAGACAACAAAAATGCTGGTGGTAACTTACCGCGAAAACCATGATATTGGAAATACAGAACAGTATTTATTTCTTTTTCTATTTATAAACAAGTTTTAGACAAAATCATTACGGACATAAAAATATCAATCAATAACTAGACTCTAAGTATTTTTGACGAACATATTCATTCCAAGTTTTATAGAACGTGAAGCCAAAATCATGACAAAATTAACTAATTTCGTTTCCAAACACTATAAACTGTTTGATTAATCCAAAACACAAATTTTTGAACTTTTATTGGGAGAAGTCAGTATTTGGAAACAATATTGGTCAGAAGTAGGCAAAAGCTTAAATTAAAACATATATGATAAGGTTTTCGAGGCAATGAACAAATGTGACGATATTTTTCCGTTGAAATTAACATTCTTGGATGTTTGCCAGTAAAAAAAGGCTGCACCGTGTGCACTGTGGTGGCATAGAGGTTTCAACCAACTAGCGCTCGATCTTAGAACGCGGTTTCTTTTTGTGGTTTTTTGTTATCTATGTTCTTTATAACTGAAAAAATTCTACGTAGTTACCCAAGCACGGATTTCAGGGGGGTAGGGGGTTAATTACCTCCCCCCTACCCTGAATTTAAATTTTTTAAGAAAACATTTAGAAACTCAAAAGTAGGGCATAAATTGTGGCGCTATAACACCTTTGATATTTACGGTATTAGTTTATTTTGTGTCAAAAATGACATTTGTAGTGTCATTTTCTGAAAAATTTTCGCCTGCTGCGCTTTGAAATCATTGATATATTTAAAATTTTAGTTTAATTTTCAATGAAAAACTGCATTTTAGTGCAATTTTCTTTAAAATTTTCATTTTTAATGAAATTTTCTAAAAAATTTTCGGAGCATTTAAAAAAATTTTTAACTAAAAAATGTATGAAATAAACCACTTAAAATCTGAGTACCCCCCCCCCCTAGATTTAAGACCAAATTTGCGCTTGTAGATACTAAGTTTTGTTTGCATATATTGATATGTTCCTCATAAAAGCTTCTAGTTTTTTTTCGTATCGAAACCGCTCCCCCCTTTTCAAATGGCTGGGACCGCCACTGCTTGAAGCGCCCTTGAAGGAACGAATATGAATTTGGCTCTTAAAAGCATTGGCGCATATAGTTCCAGTGTGTAAGGATTTTTTTTTCACAGACAAAAAAGTGTGATAATTCATAAAACTAATGCATAAAGTGGATTATCTCCAAAGTCCAAGCTTTCGAAACTTTAGAAAATTACTTGCTGTAATTCATGGCCTGACCTGTCCTCTAAACCACCACTCTGGTTTAAAATAAATGATTTGAGTTCTGATACCCATTTTTTTGCTTAGTGTACCTATTTTTGTCATGCCATGCAATGACATATACCTATTACGAACATTTTTTTGAAAATCGACTACCTATTATTTTTTTTTACAAAAATTTGCAAATTAACCAAATTTTAAAAAGTTTTCCAGCTATGATTTTGATAATTTATAGGTACGCCTTTGTGGTCAGGGAACAGTCCTTATTGAAATTCAATTTAAATGTGACCCATATATGACTAATCCGTTTCAGGGCACGATAGCGGATGAAAAAAAAAATCGGCTCGTGCCGAAATCTTTCGTTCGCTAGCCTTTTCGCTGATTATTGGCGGAACCGTCTCCTAAGCGGCATACATATGTATATGAAAGCATAAGAGGCATAAAAGTTTATTTTCTTTGACGACGATTGCCGAACGGTCGATACAATAATACGCATCACAGAAGGAGGGATTTCAGTTCCCCATAAAAGGCTTGTTGACCTTATATGGTATGTCTTACGATCTAAATATGGTGTGGGGCTGTCCCAGGCTATGTTATTTTGCATCCCACTTACTTTCTACTAATACACTTGGAACAAAATTGGTGTAGTGTATTTTGGATTACTTCTGGCACGGCGCACCAAAGCGGCATAATTTTAGACCGACGAAATGACGTGTTCCAATTTTCCAAAATAGATGAAATTTGAGTATATTTGGAAAACTCATTAAACTAATTTTAAAATAACAAACTTCCACACAGCGTTCGCATAACGCTGCTTCAAGCTCAGAAACGCGTACAAAATATTTTTACAAGAAACCATGGGTTAGAGCGTGAGAATGGGAAGAAGGCATGTTCCGAGTGAACGCAAGCGCAAACGTCCTAGTATAAACATTGGCCGTGGGAGAGCGCTGGGCGGTTACGTTGCTCGTGTGCTGTGCTGCAGTTGCATGACAGCCGCGTTCTCGGGTTGAGTGTACGAGATTGTCCGTGATCGCAACCTGTGAGTTCGTAAAACTTGCGTGTTTCAATACGCACGATTTTGTGACGTGTGTTTGTTTATAAATTGTCAAGCTGTGGTGTGAAATGGAACCTCCCGGCGGGAGAGACTCCCGGTTTAATTTAGGATACAGCATGAACTTGCTGAGCGGTGAAACACCTCCGGAAATATATGGTGGAAGTTTGGGTAGACCCTCAACAAGTTTGCAACTATCACCTCGTCACACCATGGTGCCAAGTGCTTGTGGAACTAGGGGTGGTTTAAAATCTGACTGCTACGATGACCGAGGGTTGACCTCTCAACAGTCTATGGGCCTCGAAGCCTGTGGAGTAAACGAAATGAACGATGAACCTTATAATTCTATACAGTCAAAAAAATCACCACCAAGCAATGGAAAGAAGACAAAAGGACGGGTGAAAATTAAAATGGAATATATCGAAAATAAACTAAGACGTTACACTACGTTTTCAAAGCGAAAAACTGGGATTATGAAAAAGGTGAGAATAACCTCTCTTATATCGTGTGTACTCGAGTTGCTTGAATGAATGCACAAGCTGCTTTTGCGACGTTGCCAGATTTAATCATTATTCCTAATGTCTAAGAATAGAATAAAAATGGGTATTTTATGTTGACGGTTCGATTGTTCTGTGTCTTAATTTAAGAAGAAAATTAATGTTGTGATTAAAAATATATAAAGTTTTAGAATTTGTATCAGGAGGTTCTTTATGTAGTGTTACTTTTTTCAGTGCTTTTTTTCTTTAAATGACACCTTCTCAACCAAAATGTCATTTAGTATCCTTTAGCTCACTATAGCGGCCATATTGACACCAAACTGACCAAAAAATCTAGGGCACTGAAGGTATGATTAACTGGCTTTTTAGTTGAGAAGGGTGTTGCTTAAGAAATATAATTATTGCAAACTGGCAACCATACACAGTGCAATGCTCACACGTGAAAAAATGCGCGCGCAATACAAACATCTGGTTATTACCATATTGGCGATTTTTTCTATTTTTATGGATATATTATATTACATTTGAGGTGGTAAAGTCATAAAAACGTTTATTTTTGATTAGTTTATTGATTTAAGTATTTTGATATCAATAATTTGATGTTTATCTTGGCAAAAATAGCTATTAACAAACCGTATGTTGGATTTCGAAGGAACATGATTGCTTGCTACTAGGTATATAACATATAGTTATGCTGAGGATTCCGTTGGCGGTCGCTTCAAAGAATACGCATTAGATGAAGAGGCTGTTTGTTTTCATTTTAGTAGGCAAAATTAATTATTTTTATTATAAAATATTCCACAAATAAGTCCCAGCCTTGGTATTACCTATAGCTAGAGGCCCTCCATATATTTGAAAGTTGTTATTTTACTTTCTAGTTTTTTTTCATATAAAATTTACATGTAAAACCGATTTTATAAAATGAAGTGACATCTCAAATGCTTCCAATTTTTGACAACTGCCAAATCGAGTTGCTTACCACTCTGCTAAAACATTAACGGTCAAAAAATAGTTTACAGGGCCTTTACCTATATCGATAGGGTTTGCCATAAGACTTTTTGAACCCTCTATTAAATGTTAATCGACACATCCAATTTAAAAAATGTCGGACTTCGGAAAAAAAGTCTAAATTTTAGGTTTAAGTTTAAAATGCGGGGTGCACCCACTAATAATAGCGGTACCCAAACAAGAAGTGGGTCGTTTCCGAGGTCGTTTCATATCAAGTCACCTCTCCAATTTTGATAATTTTTAGTACAGTTATTCTAGTCATAAAGAGGATCAAAAATTCCAAATTTAAGATTTTTCGGACCAGTAGTTTTTTGAATTAATTTTTGAAAATAAAAAAAAAATTATCTTGATTTTTGAGAGAATGTCTCGCACTAGCATATTGATATATAGCTCATTCTAAAAGTCTCGAAAATACCTTTTGAACTAGGTACCTCATGATGTACTTGTTATAAAAAAAACTATGTAATTTTTGAAAAAAAAGTTTTTATTTTCAAAAAACTTTTTTTAATTTTTTTTCAAAAAATATTTTTTTTTGTCAATATTTTAGCAAATTGGCAAAATTGAGAAATGACGGGAACAAGGTGAAAAAAAAATAATAACAATAAAAATGCATATACAGGGCGGATTCTTTAAATGCGTCTTTAGGGAAGAGGTTTTAAAATAGGGAAGAGGTTTTAAAAAAAGCTGATAGCGAATCTTTAATGATTTTTTACGGACAATGTGCCAACTGGAGTCCCAGGGTCTACCAACTATTTTTTTTAAATGAGAAGGTACCACTTTGTCACCTTTTTGGAAAGATTGTTACAAAATAAATTTAACGCATAGGTTTTCTTTGACATCTGTCAACCAATGTGTGAAAATTTTTAAAAAACTTCTTTTTTTGTCAATTGTTTTAGCTTTAAAATAAACTACATATTTCTCAATTTACTAAGCGGAATAAAGAAAATATCACACAAGAATATTATTAGCGGCCTATTTGGGGCCCTCACTGAAGCCCCGGGGCCTACCAACATTTTTTAATGAGGAGGTACCATTTGTGGCACTTTTTTGTAAAGCTTGTTAAAAGAGAAATTCAATTAAATAATTTTTTTTGACATCTGTTAACCCACGTGTTAAAAATTTTAATGAAATAATATCCTTGTGTGGTAGGTAGTTTCTTTATTCCACTAAGTAAATAAAGAAATATGTAGTTTATTTTGAAGCTAAAACAATTGACAAAAAAAAAGGTTTTTTTTTAAATTTTTGACACATGGGTTTTTTAAATTTTTGACAGATTGGTTGACAGATGTCCAAAAAAACTAGTGCGTCATATATCTATATATATATCTATATATATATATATATATATATATCTATATATATCTGCTTTAGGCGTTAGATAATAAAATCCACTATTTGGTCCATTTGGATGTAAGAAACTGACTTTGAGTTCATCAAATTCTTCATTTTGTCCAATAATATAGGCTAACCCTCGGGCTAACCACCACCATTTATTATATTTAACCTCGTATTTAACATTCAACAGTCACAAAACTGAACTGAAGAAACATTTATTCAGAATTTGTGATCTCAGAACACCGCAAAAGAGTTTTTTGTTCCAAACTAAGTGAAAAGCTTTAAATTTGTAATAATTTGCAACATTGAGAGTAAAGCAGGGTGTGGCATAAAAGTTAGAATTCAGAACTGGAACAATTTGTCTGCAATATCTGAGTTCTGCAAGTATTTTCTATCTATAAACTAGGAGGTCCCACATAAATAAAATCAAAAAATGATAGTGCCAGAATTAGGTGCTCTTTAGGTGCTAATTTGGTCCCCAAACTAAAAATTAAGTGATCCTCTAGTTTCAGGAGAAATTTTAAAAAACGGTAGGACCGCTAGGTTAACGTCAAGATGAACGTTAAGCTAGATTAACCGAGAGATTAACGTTAAGCTATCGGTCCGATCCATAATTCTTAAAAATTTAATGTTACTATTTCCAAATTAGGTGCTATTTAAGTGCTCTCTGAATATTAAATCAAAACTTAATTTTTGTTTTGGATAAAAATGGAAAAAATGAAAAGAGCAATTAATTCTCGACTTAATTTTCTAAAGATAGACCAAATGGGCACCTACATATAGCACCTTATAAGTGGACGGCTGGCTTTATATAAACTTAGCGGTCCACCCCATTAGTTTAAAAAAAAATACGCGGGAAAACCACGGTTTTTGCATTTGTATTAAGCACCTAAATAATAAGTAAGGTATTTGAAGATTTTAATATTTGTAATTATTTTATTCATATGAAATTCCATTTTTTCCATTTCTCTCCAAAATGAAAAGATCACTTAATTTTCTAAAGATGGTCCAAATTATCACGTAATTCTCGGGTATGCCAAATAAATTTTTGTTCGAAGGTACCAAAGTGGACCACTGCCTTTATATAAACTTGGCGGTCCAACCCTTTAGTTTAAAGAAAACAATAGGTATCGTGTTTGAAGATTTTAATCATTTTATTCGAGTATGATCTTGAATTTGTGTGAAATACCACGGAAATTCAATTTTTTCCATTTTTCTCCAAAACAAAGAAAAAACCTAATTTTCTAAAGATGGACGAGATTAGCATCTAAATATGCCAAATCAATTTTTGATCAAAGGTACAAAAGTGGACCGCTGACTTTACAGATAAACTTAGCGGTCCACCCCCGAGTCCACCCCTTTAGTTTAAAAAAATACGGGTCAAACTTTTTTTTCAGGCGGCAAAGTATTACTTTGCGCTCTTAATACACAAATAGAATAGAATTGAATAAAACATTTATTGATTTCCGTTGACTATTTACAATAATAGTACCTATAAAATACATCAAGTTATATAAAAACAAACAACATTTGCACTTACACTTAAACGGGTAAAAACAAATAAATTTTATAGAATATTATTCAATATTCCTGTCCTGTTGATATCAGGTACTTCCTCAGTTTAATTTTAAAAAGTTTATCACTCTTTTAAGATTTTCTGGTAAGTTATTATACAGTTTGTTACCCATCTACGTTAGAGATTTTTCATACAAACTAGTTTTATGTCAATCTTAAGCCTATTAGTTCCTCGTGTCGGATACCTATGATTTTGAGAGACAGTTGCAAATTTTGATTATATATAGGATAGGATATAAAGGCAAGTAAGTGTCATTAAATTGTTGTCTACAAAATATTTACGACATGAGTCGTGAGGTTTTAAGTTAAAGATAAGCTTTACTATACGTTTTTGGTGAATGAAAATTGACATATTTGTACTGTTACCCCTCAAAATGATGTTGTAAGTCAAGACTGAATTTATAATTGCAAAGTACACATGAATAAGGCTGGGGGTATCCAGGGTAGATTTTAATTGCAGTATGGCATAATAGCCAGAATTAGGTCTTTTGGATACATAAGTTAGGTGAGTATACTCCGAGAAATTTTGTGTTGCCGGAAAGTCTTAACTCATGGTCACTGAAGGAAACTGTATAGCGTGTGGAAAATTTCACCTCTGCTATGGACATTCACAGCCTCATTTTTTTCTGAGTTGGCAATGAGCCGATTCTTCTCTTCTGAATTGTTCCACAACCATGAAAATTCGCTCCTGGAGTTCCTCAAGGTTCTTCGCACACACTAAGAAAGACAGTTGTGTCATCTCTAAACAAGACCACACAGCCTGCAGCCGCTAAATGGGCAGATAAGCTATTAACAAATAAAATAAATATAAGTGGCCCTAAGATTTAACCCTGCGGAACTCCAAGGTCAGCTCCCGCCATTTCTGATGCGTACTCTCGTATCAGATAAGTAAGAGATTAGCCACTGCCCCTTATTCCAAACGCGTGCAGCTTCTCACCTGCAAAATTAATATCCAAACAGTCAGAGGCCCTAAACAGATCGAAGAAAAGCCTACCGACATACTCTCCTCTATCAATATTTGCGTAGATATACTCAAATAAGTCGCATGATGTACTCTTCGTCGATCTGCCCCTTCTAAACCCATTTTGGCAGCCAGACAGCAGTTGGTATTTTTCTAAATAGCTTTCCAAATATCCATTGAAATATCGGCGATAGCCGGACGAATAAAAACGATCTTAGAAAAGCTGTTTTGTCAAGCGTTCTGGTCACAAAGTGTACCGATAAAATGTTTAAAACAAAATTAGGTCTCTCGTTGTGGTTATACCGTGTGTTACCATCATTAACAAATTAAAACGTGGATCTTGCGTGGAACAGTGATACGATGTGAAATAAACTAATAAGTATGATAATAACAGAGCACTTCAACACTTGCCCTTATTCAATGTACTTGTTAGTCCCAAGCCGACTAGAGTCGGTGGTGAGATACAGATGCTTCTAGGGATTCATCATAAATTAACTTTATATCTCAAATGCTTACCTTAAGTTGTATATCTTAATATTTAAAACACAAAAGTATAAACTAACCATACAAAATGAATTTAGCAAAGCTTTACTCCAAAACTTCTCATTAAAATTCAATAAAGAACGTATCCGTGCATCTTTACACGCAAACTTACCAGTATTTAACAAAATTAAAACATCTCGAGATGCACCTCTAAACATATGTTGCGATTTTTCCGCAACGCTGCGGTGGAAATTTTGACGTCATTCCACCAAACCAACAAGAAAACGTTGTGAATATGCTGAAAATATTTAAAAATAGGTTTATATATACAGTCTTCTAAACCGAAAAAAGCAGTTAGGTACAGGACCTGCGAGATCGAACTTTTTACTCGAACGGATCCAAGAGGTTTATTCGTTCAAATGTAAATGTGGTTGTAATCAAAATGACCGGATATGCAACTTGTAGTACTTATTTGTGTATTGTAGGTTTCAGAAATAAAGATATGGCTATTTGTGTGACTTGTTGTTTATTATGTATAGGTATCATTGTCATATATTATTAGTTAGGACGAACTGTACTTAGTTAGGATTAAGGTCTAATATTAAAAATGTGAATAAAAGGTATTTGCAGAAAATATTTGTAGCGTTGAGGGCAAAGGGTGGGGGAATAAATCCGAAAAAAGTTTTTCTTCGACCAGGATTTGAACCCGGGACCTCTAGACCTCTTTCCTTCATTTTGTAAATATGTTTGGCTGAAATGATTAGTTGGAAATTCGCCATCTGACACCTCCAATAAAACGCTATATGTCATGTATGGTTGGTTGATAGATAAATAGAAATGTCGTACAACTAATAATCGTGAATGTGTATCTCCTTGTCTTTATACTATCTCTAAGTTTTTAAAGCCGCAGTAGACTTCAAAGATCGCCCCACTACTAACAAATGAATCAGACGAAAAGATTTCCGAATAGCCAGTCAAAACCCCAGTTCCTCGGTAGCTCAGTTGGTAGAGCATTAGACTGGTATTCTAGTGGTCCCGAGTTCAAATCTTGGTCGATGAAAAACTTTTTTCCGATTTATTCCCCTACCCTTTGCCCTCTACGCCGCAAATATTTTCTTCAAATTTATTAGGGCACTACATTTTTCCTTCATTTTGCAAAAGGTGTTTGTTTACTTTATTAAAAAATACAAAAAAATAAAGTTATTAGACACGCTTAATTTTCAGTTTTATCAGCATTCGTATCCTTATCTCTATCGAGTCGACCAATCAAGCAGGTGCACTTTTAAAATCATGGCGAATGCATGACAGTTCCAGCTGATTAAATGCACGAAAACCTCGTTAGGTACGATAAGGGAACCGTAACGTTACGACCGTCCCTGCATACGAAACGATGTTTTGACGCATTTGATCAGCTGGAACTGTCACGCCTTCGCCATTAGTTTAAAAGTACACTTGCTCGATAGGTCAACTCGATAGAGATAATGATACGAATGCCGATAAACCCGAAAATTAACTTTGTGTCTATTTATTTTAATATTTTTTCCTGATGTGTTCCTTTCTCAACTTCTTAAACTTGGGCGATTCTTATTGGGCTCCTTTAATAAAAATATAATGTCCCGTCAGAATAAAAATATTCTAAAGAGTTACTGCTGTTGCAAAAAATTCTAACCGAAAAATTTATCAGGCACCGAATTTGGTGGAAATAATCAACGCTAGAGTATGTCCGCAAATTTAAAGCTTTGGTAGGAAAATGCTTCTTTCCTTTACCAATAGTATGACAAAAAAAGAAACAGAATGAAAACAACGACGATTTTCGTCTCGGACGTACCTCTTTTTGACATCGGCACCCCGCGGCACCCATATTAATAAAGGCTGATCTGCATAAGATTTAATGAATTCTTTAATAAAGGCTGATCTGCATAAGATTTAATGAATTCTGATAAATTTGAAAATGTTTGCCCTATTTAACACAAGAAAACGAATAAAATAAATAAAAGTAATAGTTCTATCATAGTCTCACAAATTATTTTAAGAATAAACTTGACAATCTAAATAATAAACTAAACAAACAACAAATAAAATAAATTATAATGCAAAAGAGGGATGTTGGTTTAAATTTTTTCTTTCATAAGTTTTCCCAACTTCGAGATTTGCACAAATGAAGGAAGGAATAGGAAACGAAACCAATCACATAGAAAAATTCTCAAAATTTGAGGGTTGTTGACAGGCCTTGCTTCGAAAAATCACCCTTTACCCTGATGTTGTCTCTAAAAGTTGAAGTTTAAACGGGTTTTTGTCAGAAGTATGACGGCAAATTTAGCACAAAGGCACATTGATAGGATTTAAGACAGTTTTTAAGTTATATTTTGAAAGCGAAGAAAAAGTATTTCATATACTTGATGCATAAGAGATAGGGGAAAACCGTGGAATGTATAATATTGATGATTAGTAGACTTTTCAAAATCTTCAAATTCTCACTTTTTTGTTTGCATTTCTCTGGCCAGAAAAAATTAGCATGAACATAATTTTTTATCGATGAAGTTATTTTTGGATCAATCAAAAAATCTTAACTCCTATGATAGCCGAGGAAAATTATTTAGGTACTTAGTTTAAATAAAAAATATTTTGTTATGCGGTTTGTTTCATTTTACTGGATTTGAAAACAGCGGAAACTCAACCACAGGGTGTTATCGGCATACTCTGAGACTATGCTGTTACACCGAAGCCCATTTTGTTTTCTTTACTACTTAATTCGAGCATGCTTCCCTTTCGATCATTGCTATGTTTTCATGGGTATTGAGTTCGTTTTCAAAACTCATTCTATCTTTTTCTTTTATATAGCGTGTTCTTGGTCTTGATAAAGAACACGCTATATAAAAGAAAAAGATACAATGAGTTTTGAAAACGAACTCAATACCCATGAAAACATAGCACATATTTGACATTGCAACAGCTGAACTTGGTTTCTCGTATTTTTTAAATCTGGTAGAATGGATTAGCAGCATGACCTACTAAATAAACTTAAATATTTTTCTTTACCTAGTGATAAACTCTCTTAACATGTTAATTATTATGTGTTACCTAACCATATTATACTTTATCCTGATACCTATATCTGCCGGAAGATTTGCTTTTTTATGCTTCTTTAATATATGATTGACTGAAGTTTTAAAATAAAAATATGCACAGTAATACAAAAATAAGCGATTCCATTTCTACTTCCTAAAACATCTGTTAACAATTTTGTTAATGTGTAAATTATTTTCCCACTCTCGTTTCTCAGAAATAAATTAATTGTGAGTTTAACTCTAAAGAGTGGGCTGAAATGAAAAATTGGACATTTATGCGTCCAGTGGACCCTTAATATTATGAAATAGAAACACGTGTATCTTTATTAAAGCAAGCGAGGCATTATTACATTATTACGATATCTTCACCAAGAATACGTTTGCTAAGGAAGTATTACTGTACGGTACCATCCATTTTATGTGGACAACCTATCTAGAACATTTATTTTTAATTTTTGAACTTAAAACTAATAAAATAGGATTGCCTAAAAAATTTTTAGAACCAAAAAATATTTTACTTTATGTCAAAAATAAAGAAATAATCAATCATTCCTCCATTTTTTAAAATAGGATACCCTGTATAATAAAAAAATAAGTTTTAAAATGTCATACTGGGTCTATCTCTTATCTTTTTCAAGATATTTAAGGTTAAATTTGTGTGGAAGAGATAAAAGAATAAGTATCATAGGTATTACTAGTGGGTAGTTAATTTCGAATTCCCTATCTTTTCCACAAAAATGTAAACTTGAATATCTTGGAAAAGATAACAAATAGACCCAAGTATTAAAAAGATAATTTTTTAAGAATTTAAAAAATCACATAATACACAATCCAATCCAATTTAAAGTAATGGAGGACATGATTGATACTTTATTAATTTTTTTTAAAATTTCTTAAAATGTTAAAGTAGTATTATTTTATTAGTTTTTGGTTTGAAAGTTCTAGAGTTATAAATAAATGCTCTAGATGGGATGTATATATATATAAACATTTTCAGCATTAAAACTTTGGCCTCGATTTAATTTATTTAAAACATTCTTTTTACACCGCTTTTACGATAGAACTAAAAAAAAAGATTTTAATGTAAAAGGTATAATGAAGTCGGTGTTTATAAGTAACCGTCGAAGTTTAAATAAGTTTTTAAAAGTTGGTGAAGAAAGTTTGGTTTTGGTTAAATATTTAAGAATCTATTTAGTAAAACAAATTCAATATTTCAAAAAATCAATTGGTTTATCTTATTTAGTGCTTAATAATCGTTATTATTACTAGTGATAAATATAGTGTGCAAAAACAGCCAATCTACACCATTTTGCTCTAACAAAGTAAATTGAAATGGTGTGCCAAAACCAGCCAAGTATTCAATATTAATTAATATCTTCGTCATCCATTACATTTGGTTGGTATACATGCTCACTACTTCGCTTTATACTATTTGTATCTACTTTGAATGCGACTCCAAGTTCTACTTATTTTCAGATTTTTCTCATCAAGATATTTATTCTTCTTATTACGCCCTCTCCTTTCGAAGGTTGGTGATCCATATGGCAATTGCAGTCTTGGAAACTGCAGCACGAAATACTTCTGTAGATGAGCTGTCAAACCATCTGACAGCAAAAATGTAGTTTTATGTTTAATATTTTTGTTTACTTTTGAAAAATCTATTAAAAGAATGGAGACTACCGTAAAAAAAATTGAAAAATTGTCTAGTGTTTCCCGCGTAATAATAACGCATGCAATCACAGAAACTACCGCCACTTAAAACACAAAAAGTCCACAATAACAAAAACAAAATGGCAAAACCATACCTCGTCAAAAATTTAAACTTTTCGACAATCCCCAGTTTCTCAGGAAGTGGGTTCAGCATTTGTGGCCATGTCCTCGTGTAACGGGTTTACCTTGTGCATTGAAACCCTCAAGTAAGGTTAAACTAAAATATAATAAATAAATTCAATTAAATAAAATGAAAGTTTTCGGACAGATGATGTTGTTGTCACTGTCACTCAAATTAATACCTTGTCATTAAATTATCGACACTACGACACCAGGCATGGATTTGTTAGTGCATGCGCAGTAGATTTTTGGTTTATGGCCTGGTGGCCCAAACAGTTTTAAAGCCTACCGCGATTTTGAATTTCCTTCTTTGTTTTTCAAAGTTATTTTCGTTACACATTTTGCGGCACTTGGGCCGTTATAATATCTCATAGTTATATGGAGTAACTCGTATCTTTCACCTCTCAGCACATGACCCAGGTATTGTAATTATCTTTCTTTGTTGGTATTTACCAGTTCTTTTTGTTTACTCATGCTTTGGAGTACTTCGTTGTTAGTGGTCTTTTGTATCCAAGAAATTCGTAATATTCGTGTATATATGTACATTTAAAAAGCCTCTATTCTTTTTTCTGTTTGTGGGTCCATTGTCCAATTTTGCATCCGTAGTGTAAGATAGAGAAAACCTGGCATCTAACCATTCGAATTCTAAGCTCTATACTAAGATCTGATCTTGTAAAAAATATTGTCATGATCATGAATGTTTTCATCGCTTTCTCAATCCTTGATAATATTTCTTTTTTCGGGTTACACTGACTGTTGATAATAACTCCCAGATATTTTATCGAGGCTACCTGTTCTATTGTTTGTCCCTGGACATGTAAATGTACATTGGTTGGCGTCTTCGAGAAAACTAGTATTTTGGTTTTAGAGACATTTAGATATAAGCCGATCATTTCGCTATGACTAACTAAGGAATTTATTATATTTTGTAGTTCTTGTACGTTGTTTGCTATTATAGTTTCGTTGATCTTGATTCCACCTTGGGCCTCGTCTAATGCTTCTCTAAATATAGACCCCCGAATACATATTCAATAGGAGCGGGGACAAGACGAAACTCTGTCTAGCTCCCTGTCTAATCCACATATCTTCCGGTGTTGTCTGGTCTATTTCGACTGTTGTCGTTTGGTGCCAATATAGTTCTAGGTCTTGTTCATCGACCCCGGTTCTTCTCAGAATTTCGATCATCTTTTGATGGTTAACGCAGTCGAACGCTTTTCGGTAATCTATAAGACATGCATATACCTCTACATTCATGGAGGAAAAAGGAGCTTCTCGCGTTCCCAATCCATTTCTAAATCCGAACGAAATTCGTGTATGGATGATTTTGAGGAAAGTTTTAAGGACATGCGACATCAGGCTTATTATCCAGTAGTCATCGCATTTTGAGGAATTAGGTTTTTTGGCAGTGTTACGAATGTTGACTTCAGCCAGTCTGATGGTATTTTGCCGGAGTATATATCTTATTGAATAGTGCCGTTATCAAGTCTAGGCTTTTGCTTTCGTTTTCTGCTATTAAATTTGATTATTTCGGCGTTGATTTTGTCGGGGCATTCCATTCTTCTGTGTCTTTATTGCATGAACAACTTCTTTAGATATTTATTTGAGTCTTATTTGATTTTAAAGGAATCTTAATTTGCCAAGATGTTAAACCCATATAACTATGACATACTCTAACGGCCTTGCCCTTGCATTAGTCTAAAAAAGCCGTAGCGATAATAACTCTCCTAATGAAGTAAACCTGGAAAAAATGCAGAGGCAAGACCTCTTTTGGCTGTGAGCAGACTGCATCAGCACGGTTGTAAACCATGAATTTTTGCACATACGAGATTTTTTCAGATTTTATATCTAGATTACCTATAATTAATTTAACAAGAAAAATTAAAATCTCGGGCGAAGCCGTTTTTGAGAAATTGAATTTTTAATTTTTTTACTGCAAAATGTAGACAAAACAAAAGAAATTCAACTAAAATAGACCCATCAAGTCATTCATAAATCAGTTTGAAACGCAATCAGTGATTAGATTTAGGGAAAACCATTTTCCCTTCCACTGGCAACGCTGGTCCAGGCAATACCACGTTACCTTTACCAGCGGCCAGGTTTGGTCTTTGTTTTCAGACTTGTCAAATATTTTTGGAAATACAATCTTTAATTTTTTATACTTAATAATTGATTCCGAGGCATGGAGAGGTATTATATTTGTCATTGTGAAAATATTTATGCAAAGAAATAACATAGAAATTTAATTAAGGATTAATTTTTTTAATGGTCTCTAGATAGTTAGTTGCCTAACTAGTGTGGAAAGTGATACTTTTACGCACAGTGTTTGTTTCGTTCCACATGTGCCTACAATAGCCTATAAAATAATATCGTTTTTCTTTAGTATATAATTTCTTATATTAAGTTTCTATAACACTAGTCTAATAAATTTATATTAAATTATAAAAATTACAAACGTTTTAAATATGTGAAATAAATTGTTGTGTAGTCATTTTATTGTTATAGAATTATTTTAGTCTCATATTTTGAGCAATTGTTTTAAGTTATAATAAAAGTAAATCTAAAAAAAATTAGGTATTACATATTTGATTTTTGTATTCATTATCAAAATTGATCAGGCCTCTGCTTTCTAAAATTTAAACTTATACCATCGATATGTGATCAAAACATAATGTTTTATATTCTTATTTTTACATTTTAGTGCAATAGCACCAATCAGATACCTGATTTTTTTACATTCTAGATTTTAATTTTTCTTGTTTAATTAATCAAAGGTCATGTAGGTATAAAATCTGAAAAAATCTCTGAGGTGCAGAAATTTATGGCTTAAATCTGTGCCGGGCACACCGTGTCAGACATGCGTAGTAGATTTTTTGCCTTTGGCCTTTCACAGGGCCAAGCCTGATTTTTATATTATTTTCACTTACAATCTTCCTAGAGCTTCAATTATTTCTGAAAATTTTTTCGAATTTTCTAATAAAAATTCGCAAGAGAGAAAAAATTTACGGAGATTAATTCAAACTGGCGGGAGATTCGGTACGAAAATTTTATACCAAAAATTATTTTAAAAAAAAATACAAATTTTGACAATTTGGCAAGCGTTTATTTTGCTTTGAGATTTGGTGTTTTAATATAAGGTGGCTATTTAATTACTTTTTTGACACTTTGAATGTCTGTGTTACCTATATTGTGCCTATACATTTATTCATCTATTATTTTTACAATTCCCTGGTACTCCAGTAAACTAAGTTTTGCATATTTATATCAAGTTGATTATATTCTATTTAAATCACACAATATAGTACTAGAGGATAGGGAAAAATAGGTGTATAGGCACATGTGTTATATTGGATGCTAGGTGTTTTGTATTTCAAATAGTTTGAATTTGTTTTTTTTTCACTTTCTTCCCTGTAAAAAAAAACCATTCTCAAAATCCCGAAATGAACACATTTCTTCATACTTTAATAATCTTATACTACTAGAAATCTAGGGAAAATTAATAATTATTCTCTTGCAAAGTCGATGACAATTTAACGCGGTAAGTATTTAGGTAGGAAACATAAAATCTGCGAAGTTGGCTGTGATTACTGCAGCGCATTGGTGGAATGATGTTTCACCAATATCTTTTTGTTTTGTTTATCAATTATTATCCGTCATATTAAATTTTGTTGTCGCAAAGAAAATATCATAAAATAAATAGAAAATTGTACCTACGCCTCTGTTGTTATTCTGACATCTGCACGTGACAGTTGTCAAGCCAGGGAAATTATCACTTATTAATTTTTCAACTAGGTCACGTGACCGAAAAAAATTCTGAAAAATTCGGGTTGTTGCCATAGCAACCTCTCAAAAACAAGGCATCTGATTGGCTTAAAACAACTGGTATAAAATGTTGTTCTTTATTTTTTTAAGTTATTTTGCGATACTTGAACCATTATAGTATTTCATATCTCATACCAATAATAAATACAGTGCCGTAGCCAGGGGGGTATTTGGGGGTTAACCATCCCCCCCAGGAGGTCTAACCCTATCTACAATAAATTAATTATGATCAAGGGCCCCAAGGAGAGCTATAGATCCCCACTTTTTTGACCCTTTACTCCTTTTTGTGAAGTGTGTTTTCTTAAATTTAAAAAATTTTGCCTGCGCGTTAATGACGTTATTAATTGTTACAATTTTTTAAAACGTGTAATAAATGACATTCCTAGTATAATTTTTCTTAAAATTTTATATACAAATCCATATACACCGCCGCAACCCTTCTTGGCATCTAACCCAATCTACTTTTTCAAAAAAAATTTACAAAAAACCTAAGAGTTGAAAATTTTTTAAGAATTTTTTTTTTTGTCAAAATTTTTGTCTGCGGCGCTATACCATTATTAAATATTGTTGCAATTTTGTTTAATTTTTTTGTCATATTTGAAACGCGTAAAAAAGAGCATTTTAGTGAATTTTTTTCAAAATTTTTGCCTGCGGTGCATTTAAGGGTTAATTTTGAAAAAAATCTGCAAATGAGACTAGAAGAGACTTGCTTTTAAAGATAAGTATTTTTGTTTCGTATACACTAACTCAACACCTATTAAACAGCCTCTCTCCTCTCCCTTCAGTTCAAGAACTCAAGCAATACGCACCTACCTAATTTTTAAAAATTTGCCATAGGTAGGTAGTTGATTTTTATTAAATGATAAACCCCCCCATCTAAATCGAAAAGAAAAATAAATGTATATTCAGATGGTCTACAAAAAAACTTACTTCTAATGCACTAGGTTTAATTATTCCAAACTACGCGCAAATGGGGCAGATCCCAAGCACACTTGTAGTTATTAGAGACATAAAGCAGCATTTAAAATCATCACTTATCCGTGACGTATCCAAACCAATTTACTTATTATTTGGTTTTAAGACCCAAAGAAAAATATGTGGTCGGTTGAATAAAACAGAGACACTTTACGTATGCCTTTAGGCTGTGCTGTGTTTGATAAGTCACTTATCATTTGCGATGCGGATAGGGATAAGTGTTGAAATTTATGTTGTTGCTTTATGTCTCTATTTACATGCATGCTTTTTCCGTATTTGATATTAAACGGATCCCCATAAGATTTGGTGGGATGTGATGTCCCGCGGTGTTGGGGCGGAGGATTATCAGAAGGTAGTTTTGGTCGTGCCCAAAACGCCCAACGACTAGCTATTTGACACTGTTGACATTTGAACATTATATATGGAGTTTGTAAATTCAGATCAGATCAGATTTTTTTCACCGACGTTATCGGTTTTTTGACAAATGAAATATGACGTTTATCTGATATTCCATGTCGGTGAGTTCGATGAGCCATCGAAAATTAAAAAAACTCCATACATTTTTTTTTTCAATTGAGAAATTTGTGCTTTTTCGAAAAAATCCCATATATTACAATAAAGACGAACGAAAAGTCCTCGTGGAGGCAGGATGGCGGATAGTTTTAAAAAGAGTTAGGTTTGACAGGCCTTAATTTTTTTTAAGTAAGAAATTTTTTCTTCCTATATCGAGTTATCACCTAATTAAATCGAATAAGAAATAAAAAATTAATGGCTATTTTACGTTATCTAACTATTCCTAATGCACCAAAGGTTATTATTTAAATAAAAATAAAAAAGAGAGTTTTACCAACAGAAAACTGTTGGATTTTTCGCCTTCTCCACCAGTTCTAGGAATTTATGTCTCTTTCTGTTAACTAATTATTTAAACACCTACTAAAAATCAATGTGACATTTCGCCTTTTTCCTGTTTTTTTATATAAAATTATTTTTTAATTTTTAGATTTGTACCCTAAATCGTCAATTTTGACTGATCAAAAATTCATAATCCCCTTCTCTAAAAACCCCTGTATGCCAATTTTGATTGAAATCGAAAAAACTAAATAATTTTCTCCCTCCACTTCCCTCGTTAGGGTAGGTGGGTACCTGATAATACCATATTATTTTATTGTCACCGGAACTATAAACGCATACCAAATTGAAGAAAATCGGATGTCTATAATTTAGTTAAAATTGGTTAGCAAAACATGAGCCAAAATCGTCCGTCTTGAATTTTCCGTATTGAATTTTCAAAATTTGATCAAAAATTCGTATTATTTATCCCCAAAAACCCCAGTGTATACCAATTTTGGTTGAAATCAGACATACTAAATCTTTTTCCCCCTCCACTTTCCTAATATTATTGTATTGTCACCGGAACTTTAATCGCATACCAAGTTTGAATTCAATCGTACATCTACAAATTAGTCAAAATTGAATTGCAAGATTTATATAATAGAGATGAAGTTAAATAATAAATAATAAATAAATAAGTTTGTAATAATAAAATTAATGTTTTCTAATTTTGAGAAAAAAATTATTTCGGGGGTGGTTGAGGGGGTTGATATATGTGAAAATTCAGTTTTGATCCAAAGCTATAAATTCATAAAAACCTAAAAACTGCAAATTCGTAGCAGCCTTAAGGCTTACTTCCTAATATTAGAGGGAATTGTGACTAAACAGATTTCTATCGATCTTACTACTTTTGCGGCTGGCTTTATGCCTAATGTGCCCTAAAAATGACCAATGCGTGTGTCCACCATGCCTGTGCCCCAAACAATGTCTGAGCTTCATTCATTTGAGATTTCATAACCAGTCCCTTCTATAATGTGTAGAGTTCGCACTATTTACGTTTATGTATTGGATTAACACTTGCGGCCTGGCCGTATCTAGTACACTGTGATCAATTGTCTTACGATAAGAATAACAAGATGGTAAAAAAATGGTTTAAAAACCCTCTATTACTATCAAGTCATGATAAAATTTAAACTAAACGAAATCGAAAATTTTCTGACTGAGACTCTGTCCATACTATGATCAGTGTCGCCAAAAATCTAGGGAGAAACAAAAAAATAAACGTCAGACTGAAATTCTCGTTGACAGTTGACGTCAATCAATGTGTATAAATTTCGGGTGGAATATACTGTATACCTATACAAAGAAATAAGCATCAGGTGAATTGCCGACTTCTGTGATGCGCACTTGTTTTACTACGACTGTCGCACCGCTAAGTTAAGATAAACGGAAGTCAAAGTTAGGCCCTTTTGCAGTATGTCTTTGTTTTAAAGAGTAAACCCGGAGTTAATAATAGGTTAGTAAGGCTCTGTTAATGAGTGTCACGTTTGCGGAAGGTAATCTCTCGGGTAATCCTTACTTAAACTTAAAACTTTACATTAAAAAAGGGATTTAGTTAAAAAAGGTAATGGTAACCGTAGATCCGGATTTCGCACTTGTGGTCAGTGTTGCCAGGTCTATTTTTAGAATAATAGTAGATCAGAGACAAAAATAATAGTAGATTCTAGAATTTGTATTAAAAAAAAATAGTAGACTACAAAAAAAACTTTAAGTAATAAAAAACTAGAAAAAAAATTTTTAATCTTTCAACTTAGACATTACTTATCTCGTTCGTTTTGAAAGATCTCTTATTGGTGAACAGCGAGAGGTTTTAATCTCATTAGAAATTTCCTATGTGATGGAAAAAGAAAACAAGTGTTCTGAACTAGCAGCTGTTACTTTGGGACGAACTCCGCTCCTATACTTTCTGCTAGGTAACCGCTGACCGTGCATTCGCTCCATACAGTCCATACTAAATGGTCTCCGGTGATTTAGACACAGAGTTTATAATCGAAAATCACCAATTTTTGTCACCATAATATTGACTGTTTATCGAGCTGTTTTTGGTATCTATTGCTGTGGTAGATTTTAACTCAAAGAAGAGTATAATAGTAGATTTTCACTTAAGAATAGTAGAATAGTAGACGGGAGTAAAAAATAGTAGATCTACCATTAAAATAGTAGACCTGGCAACACTGCTTGTGATGCTCATCAGTACGGTGCTAGGAATTAGGAGATGAAATGATGACGAAAAAATCTGACAAAGGATTCATGTAAAAGACAACCATCTGTCAAATTGCAGAATCGGCAGATATACCTTCAATTTGAAGGAAAATTAAGCGTCTCTACGGAGACAGATATAATTATTTTTACAGATATCCTAAGCTCTGGAGTTGATAAATTAAAAAAAGGATTTAGTGAGGGTGAATAAATAAAAAAATCAATGAATAGCGAGCTTTCCCTTAAAAAAGGTAATGGTAACCGTAGATCCGGATTTCGCACTTGTGGTGCTCATCAGTAGGGTGCTAGGAATTAGGAGATGAAATGATGATGAAAAAATCTGATAAAGGATTCATGTGAAAGACAACCATCTGTCAAATTGCAGAATCGGAAGATATACCTTTAATTTGAAGGAAAATTAAGCGAAAAAAAAGTGCCAAATCCAGATCTACGGCTTTTTGAGGGAAAGCTCGCTATTCATTGATTTTTTTTAAACTTTACTTTTGCAGGTTTTGATATAGAAACTTGTGTATGAGTAGGTATTATTTTACAAGGTTCATTTTGGATTTTCAGTTAAGTGTACATAACTCAGTAGGTATTACTATACTGTAAACCTCGGATAACTCATAAAATATAACTGGTATGGAATAAATAAATAATATTTTTTTTGTTTTAGTTTTGATATCTTTTAAAAGTGTATAACCGAAAAGCAAAGGAATCATGATTTTCGGCTATACCAAAACGGAATTATAGGTGTCTATTAGCAATTTTGTACTACTGTATCTACACTTAATTCCAAATTCCAAGTTTACTAGAAAAAATAACTGCAAGACAGAGAAAATGATATACTAAGTATCTCTAAACAACTGTAGATGCCGAAAAAGAGGATGGGGAAACAAAATAACTCGAAGATAAACTAGCAAATTTAAAACTTAAGCAAAAATCAATAGGTGGAACTGAAAGTCAGGAACAAAAAATCAGCACTAAGTAAGGACCTCGGTAAGGTCATAAAAGAATACAAGAACTCCGTAACAGATCTCACTGAAAAAAACACTGAGTTAAAAAGCAACAAGAAACGATCGATCAGTAAAAGGGCGTCATTACTAAATTGAACGGTAACCAAAACATTCAGGAAGCCCCTATTGCGCTCACTTTCAATGCAGTACTTGCGGAAATAGTAAAGCTAACCTCAACAAATCATCATTTTAAGCTAACTAGCCTAGAACAAAAAGCCAGTCTGTGTCACCAGATTAAAACAACACTAAACGTTACAGATAAAATCCAGTTTGACTAGTAAATCCTACTTTAAATTATCTATAAGCAATTTGCACCAAAAACAAATTTCGATTAACAAAGAAGTTATAGGCCATATTGTAAACCGCATGTGTTTCAAAAAGTCACTGTAGCTCAAAACCAGGTTAACATAGTGACATGCGCTTTTCACCGTTATTAATTTCTTAAAAGTCGAGCCCATAACATGTATATTAGTTTTTCGCAATCTCCTTTAGAAATACCCAAAATCCCCCAATACCCTCGAATTTGGGCGACCCTGTATAGTGCTGTATTTATTATATTACGAATACTATGTATTTAAAGTCACTTAACTTTTCTAAAAATAGGCATAAAATGTAATTTTTATGCCTCATATCAGTTAACTATATAAAATAAAAGCGAGACAGAAGTTTGAAAATAAGTAAATTAAGTACATAAAATGAGAAAGAAAGAAAATTGGGAATTCGATAATCTGGCCAAAAGAATAATTTTTAATAGAAACTCTTGTTTTTATTTAAAAAACTATTTAACTTATTTGAACAAACTGTTTCAATGTACTAAAAAACAATACAAATAGTATCAAGTTGATTTTTTGTAGATCTTTTGTCTTTTGGTTAATTTGAAATTAATCACACTATAATTTTCAGCACAGACTTTTTTAAATTTGTCTATAACATCTAGGCATATGTTTTTTTTTTTTCTCAAACGAGTGACGAATGAAAGAAGTAAGACGATTTCTAAGATTCTAAAACTCACTTACATATTTTATTAAAAATCTTGAAATAACTCAAAATCAGTTAATTAATATCTATATCCGACAATATGTAAAAATAAGTTTAATAGTTATTACTTTGTAAAACAAATATATATAGTCTCTTTACTTTAGTGGTACTTTACTTACTATTTTTTACGTGTAATTGAATCGTGGCAATTTTTGACACTGACAATGACGGTTTATTTTCCGGAGATTTTTGGATGAAAACTAGTACCTACACACAATAAGTAATTGATGTTTTATGAAAATTGAAATTACAAAATTAACCACTTTCTTTTTGACGCGATAACTTTTAATCTTCTGTTTAATATCAAGCCGATCACTACATATACAAGGTAGATTTCGTCGACATTGTTTATTATACATATGTACACGTATAAGTATAAGGGGTGGGGTTGATAAACCAGGTATAATTTTGAGTGATTTGTTTGATTAAAAAAAAGAGTATAAATAAGTAACACAATTTTAGCGGGAGCCAATCAGAGAGAAGAATAAGAAGGGTGCTCAACCTAACGATATACTTACACGGTATGACATTGCGCATCTGGGCGTGACGTCACTGTTCGACCCGATACCAACACAAGTGGAGAAGTTATTAATTTTCCCTACTGTTATTTTGGCCCGCGAGTTTAATTTATTTTAAATTTAAAAGTATGATGAATTTGTTCAATAAATAAATCATAACCAGAAATATACGTACGGCATTTCCTAAAACTATTATCTATTATTTTTCCAAATGTTATTTCTTTGGAAATCTGTACATTTTGTAATTTTGTCATAATTTTTACATTCAAAAACCACTTTCAAATTGTAAATAATTCTTCATTAAACAACAAAAAATAAATTTTGACTTTCAAATAGTCATTATCAATCTACCAAGTGGTATCGGCACAAGTTGTGATTAATGGGATTAAAGCCTTAGAGTAAGGGCTATATCAAATTAACAAACGCACCCATTTACTCAAAAAACGAGGCTCTCTTGAGTTTCACAGAAAGGCTTGCGTTCTTCCCTTATCACTATACACTATATTAGCCCTGCTTGTGCTGCCCTGCTAAGAAAGAAGAGCATAATTTAACTTTTTTCGAAATTGACTTTTTTAATTTTCGTAACTAACGTACGTTCTCTCTCCATAACGTACAGAACGTACTTTCCTGCTGGATATAAGCTCTTCTTCCCTAGTAATGTGAGATATTGCGCGTCTTTTCCTAAGCGCAAATCAAAGGTCACGCACGTGTTTTATTTACCATTTCCTTTAGTTTTGTGTTGTTAGTGCGGGTATATGCTATTTTTTCTTAGTTTGTTGAAGTTTTTTGACATCCCGTAATGCTTAAAAAAAATAGCATACGCGACAATTGAGCGATATATGCTCTTTTTTTTTTTAAGGTCGTAGTTACAATCTGGGGAATTGTTTTTAGCAACACCGTACGGGAAATCAATTTAACTATGTCCACCTGATTTTTTTGCAAAATTTTACGTCACTGAATTTGTTTTCCATGGCAACGCGCAACTCGGAGACTTTATTTATGTTTATCCACAGTGGGACACCAGAGATTTTTTAGCACCGGGTAAAAATTTGGTGTTAGGTTACTTATTTTGATTTTTCGCGTTTTGCGCCGCTAAAAAAACAGGTAAAATACTGAAATAAACGAAAACCATTTATTGCAGAATTACCTTCCAAAAAAACGCTACCCAACTACGTATTAAAGTAACTGCCATGGGTGTAATGTTTAGGGTTGCATTTACAGGTGCATTTATAATTGAATTGGAAACACTCCCGCTAGCTGATACCGACAACAGGTTAACTTAAAAGCATGCAGATTTAAAAATCGGCTACTGGCGCTAGACGAAATAATCGTATTCTATTTTAAACAGGAGCGTCAGCGATTAGCAAGAGTCTTTCCAACCTCTAAATGGAGCTTTACTGACCTGCTTTGTTAGTACTCAAGTATCCGTGTGTTTTTGAAACTGAGGTTATAAAATCTATCCTTATTTGCACTCCAAGATTTCACTGGTACAATTGCACATAACTATACGGCAATACTTTAAATTTAAAAAAAAATTCTTTGATAGACTCTTTAGAGTAATGCCCGCGCAGCGCTAGGCATTTTTCGGCGGCCGACCGCCCATGCGGAGTGGTTTCATATTTGTTTTGGAACAATGTTTTTGAAAACACATTTTTGAAAGATAAACATAACCTCGAATGGTTTTCTGTCAGAAAACGTAAAAATACTCTTCTGTCCCACTGCGGCCCGATTTAAAGTTTGTTGACAAAACATCTGCAGTTACCATGGAGTTGTATAAATTTTGCGGTCTATGGGCCAACACTTGAACTGCGAATGTCTCCCAAATTCAATGAAGTGTGATTGATTGATCGGTTTTCTTTTCCGGAGTGCACAGGCTTTTAGAAAAAAGGAAACGTTTTTATTTTCGCTAAAGCAAGGAAATATAAAAAGGAAAAATGTAATCCAGAGGAAATTGTGAGTATTTCTCTATTTTTTTTGTAAATCGGATTTTGTTCTAAACCGCAATTATTTTGAGGCTTTTGGGATAGATGACAGCACCAGAGCTTTTATTTATTTAGATATTTTTTTTAAGCATTTAAAAATGATCACCCCTGCAAAATTTCAGCTAATTCTGATGTTTAGTTTTTCCTGTGCACTCTGGCAAAAGATTAAAAAATTAAAGAACAAGGTGTTGCCACATGTACTTTTTTTACTTAAAATCTGGGGAGAAACTATAGCCTTAAGGACGTTGGCATAAAGACAAAACCAAATATACATACGCTTTTGTTTTTGTGTAATTTTTTAAAATCTTGAGAACTTATTTAAATAATATTCTGAAAAATTGTAGATTTTTTTGCAGTGCTTCTAACTAAAAATAAAAAAAAATTGGACCATCTTACGAAAAAAATTTATAGGCTAAAAACCAATATAAAAACTTTGAAGCTCTTTTTCTCGAAAGTTAAAAAATGTCGCTTATGCTACTCTTTATTAGCAGGGCAGTGTGTATGTTAAAAAAAAGTCTCGCCAACCCTGCAACATATCAAGTTGGCCGATAATTAATTACCAAAAGTGCGCTGACCATAACGATAAGGTGAGTCGACGTTATAAACGAAGTCATGACAATAGACAGTTTAAGCCGAGTATAACAAACCACAGAGTAGCGAAAGCTCGAGTACACTTTCTGAGGGCGCATGCGCGAAATAAAGTTCAATAAAAGATCCTCTATTTGGTCCGAGAGTTGATTTTTTTTTTTTTTCTAGCAGTCGGACAGAAAACTAGCCTAGTAGGCCGGGAGTTAGGAGTTAATTTACTAATAGGTTTAAATTTAGGTTTTGTTAATTGATTTCTTTTATGTGTGATTTTATAAAATTTATTTGGTACTTTCTTATTATTGATTTTCTTACTAGTTTATTTGTTATGGCTTAAAATTTACCAAACTGGGATTAAAAAATAAAGTATCCGACCGAAAAGCTGTTAGAATATTAAAAGTTTTATCTCATATTTCATATAATGTTTTATTTGTACTAATTACATTTTTTATTTTTTACTAAACTTCCTCAGACCCACTTGAACCATTACTTTTCGTCCTGGGGACATATCAGTACGACATTTATTTTAAATTTATCATAAAATAGGTTACATATCACTTTTTCAAAAAAGTCAACCTTTCTTCCAAAAACCTATATGGTAAATGTCAAAATCCACTTCTTGCTGTACCTAAAACGAAAAAAATTGCCGATTCTAAGTCTTTTTAAATTATTTTTTTACACTGAACCAAAAAAGGCACCGTTTTCTAAAAAAAAATACATTGAGCCAATCAAGTTTACATAAATTTTATAGCCAAAACGAGTTATTAATTTTACTGCTGCAAGACACAGTTTCAAAGTCTTTAACAATGATTTTTATGAAGGCTCTTATGAAATCAAGGGTTAAGAGACATGTTTTTATAGCTTTTAGTTAGACCTAAGAATGAATTTAGTAAAAGACTGTTACGTACATAAATTTCATGTTTATGTATTTTGTATGCACGGTTCATAATTTTCATAAACTTGTCCATACATTCCATAACAACTTTTAAAGGACAGTCAATGATCGCCATTTAATAAATTTATTTAGGGCATTGATTAAAATCGATAACATGTTTTATTTATTTTATTTCATCTTTTATTATCTCCATAACCTGTACATACTATTAATAACAACTCTCATTAACAATGAAACATTATTCATTGATTTCGTAACTTCCGCTTATTATTTTCATTGCTGTAGATGACAATTTTTATAACTTTCCTCCGATTTTTGTAGCAGTTACGTGTTATTGATATACAAATATCTATAGAAAATTAATAAACGCCTGTTATAAATACTATGTACGATATTTTTTTCAGTGTAGGACGAAATTAAAGGTCAAAATGGTGGTCATACGTACCTTAATTGTAATCTATACGTACCTTAATTATAATAATATATAATGTACCTTATGTACAAAATAGTTTAATTTTAATAATTTTAAGTGAACCTGTTCATAGACATTAAGTTTTTAATCGTTTCCAACAAATATTTGTAAAATATAATTTAGTCCATTCATCAAAAACTTTATACATATTGACTATCAATCTCAAAATTTCCTTGAAAGTCGACTTTGGAATATAAATTTTGTCTATAGCACAATAAAACGGAATATTAACATTTCTTCGAGCAGTTTATCTGACCATCAATCATAAGTTGAGCAGTATAATGATGGGAATTCCACTCATATCGTAATTCCTTACGACCAGGCCTCCAAGATCTAATGGATAGTCCAGAAACCTACAGGTCTGTTTCATCCTCGTTACGAATCATCAGGGTAACATAGGACTGTACCTGGCGTATGAAGCATAACATAAGCAACCACGCCCAGCGAATTTAAGCAACTTTCGTCGTCAAACAACGCGGGATGTTGGATGGCTATATGCAGCGCGCCGCCTGTCGGAATAAAGTTGTTTAAATTCGCTGGGTGTGGTTGCTTATGTTATACTTTATACGCCAGGTGCAGTCCTATGTTACCCTGATGGTTCTTAACAAAGATGAAACAGGCCTGTAGGTTTCTGGACTATCCATTAGATCTTGGAGGCCTGGTCGTAATGAATTGAAAAGCAAAATCTGTGTTCGGTATGCCACGAACCTTTCTTTTTATTTATTTTTCACGGACAACAAATTCTTTTTTTAATTTTACTTTGGCTTTGTTTTGCGCAATAAGCCTCCTCCGGAGTGATTTTTGCTGAGGCTTAATATAAGGTGACGTAGTATAAACTCCAATTGGGGGTGGAGTTGCTGCGAATGTTGTATTTTCAACGGTCTTCTTTCAGTGACCAGTACAGTTTCGCAGGTTTCTTTTTTTTTGACCTGCTCGCAAATTTCATTTTTATTAATATTTGCATCCTTTAACGTTTTGCTTTTCGCTTTATTCCGACAGGCGGCACGCTGCATATAGCCAACCAACATCCCGCGTTGTTTGACGACGAAAGTTGTTTAAATTCGCTGGGTGTGGTTGCTTATGTTATGCTTCATACGCCAGGTACAGTCCTATGTTACCCTGATGATTCCTAACAAGGATGAAACAGGCCTGTAGGTTTCTGGACTATCCATTAGATCTTGGAGGCCTGGTCGTAATGAATTGAAAAGCAAAATGTCCGATATGCCACGAACCTTTCTTTTTATTTATTTTTCACGGACAACAAATTCCTTTTTTGTGGTTTATTATACTCTGGTTTAGGTTGGTCACCGGACGTCGCGTAGACGTAGACGTAGACTGTAAAAAGACCAAAGACTTCCACTCGAATACAGATATCAGAGTCCAATTTCTTCGGTCAAGAGTTGAGCTTTTTTATCAAAGTCACGTATTTAGCATGTATAACGTTCAGGGGCCCAATTCTTGAATCACTCTACTTTTAGTCGTATACGAATCACATTTTTGCAAAAAATTCTTGAAAAAAGAGTCAATTTTTACTAATTCAGATATCAAATATGCCCACAAATTCTAACTAGTATGCACAATGCACAATATTTTAATTAAAATAGGCCCAAAATTTAAATATTGAATTTTTTTGCGGGAAAAATAGGACGGTTTTTGACGCTTACATGTCGTTTGCGCTTGAATTTACATCGAGTGGGTAGAAGCAATCAATGCAAATCCGAGCGTATATGACATTCGTCAAAAATCGGTTACTTTTCTCCCGTATTCAAAAATAACCGAACCGAAATACGTTACTTACGGAGGCTTAACGGGGTCCGCTCGGTTATTTTTGCAACCAACCAGATTTCTTTCTGAGCAAAAGCTGCAGCTGGTAGGTGATAATTCGTTTGTTTGTCAAGTTAGATTTTTAATTTTTTTGTGAAACTAAATTTACATTAAAAACTATTTTTAGCATCTTAATTACGGTAATACGGTAAGAAAGTAAGGTGATGATAAATTAGTGGTCTATTAACTCTCTATTACAGAATTCCAGTACGAGTTCAATGTTGTGTGTGGGCCCCTGACCAGACACAAGCATACGTCCTTTAACATAACGTCTGCTTTATATTGCTAACAAACAGATATGGCACAAAAGCACCGGCGATCCGAAGGCATTTCATTGGGGGGGGGGATATAGGTCATTTTCCCAACTAATATTGTTGTTTGAAGAAATTAGAAATACTAAATGTTTTGTAAAATATACTTAAATTTCACAACTGAATTTAACCTTCATATATCCCAACTGCAAGCAACTGAGGGTAACATTGGGGGGGCTCCTCTCCATTCCCTCCCCCCAAGGGATCGCTTGTGCACAGAAGCAGCGAGTTTTGCTGAAGAGAGTCAAAAAAATAATAGGTTGGTAATACGAACTGAAACACATGGTAATATAAATGAAAAAGACAGAAACGTCCGATCCGGCAAATTCCAGGTCTGCGGGTAGACACCTCGTACGTGTCATGACCAACTGGTCAAGTGAGACGATTTTCTCGCATGTTGCGCCTTTACTTATGATTATATATGGTTATTCCCAATTCTTCCTGGTATCTACCTGGTCCGTGTGTTTTCTCCTATATAACATAATAACGTTTCACTTGAATTTTTGTTTCGGGAAAAGTCAGATATATTCATATATCTAAGCTTAAAATCCATTAAAATCCGAGGCAAAAACTAAGTATATTAATATCTTGCGAATCTTAATTGACATACGTTAGCCAGTTGCGCACCCAGGAATTGATTTCGGAGGGCGGGGATAATAAAAAACTTAATTTGTAGTAAAAATGTGACCATATTTGATAAGATATTGAAGGAAACATTTACCCAAAATTGGATGTCAAAATCATGCTAATTTTTTTGAGAAAATAATACCTAAAATGCAATTTTTGACTTAAAATTAATTATGAATCGTAACATTTATGGGGTTTTGGGAATCTCAGTTTTTTATTTACTATTAATTTTATTTTAAAAATGGTAAAATGGACAGCAGGTGAAAATTTTTGCAAAAATTACATTTCTAACCGGGTTCCTCGGGCTTTAACCCCCCTCCCCCTCGGTGCGCCACAGCCTTAGCCCACGTTCAGACAATGTTGTTATCTATAGTCGGGCATTCACCTATTTTTTTATTTATGTGGTGATTTTGATATATTTTGGTAACGGACCAAAACCATTTCGGAAATTATATTTTTTAGTTAGGATTCCCATTACAGGTGGCGTCGCGACGCCCTAAATTACCTAAATGGCCTTAAATTAAAGCATTCGACACAATTTTTTTTTAGTGATTTTGTTGATAAACGAGTAAATTTACCTTTTTATCGCTGTATCACACTTTATACGTGTGTTTTACCACTGTGCCTGTGCATAAAATTTGATCAAAATGCACGTCCCTAAAGTTAGCAATAAAAAGTCAGCAGTGTAAAGATTTTATGATTGGAAAAATTAGTGCTGATTAAGTGAGAATTAAATAAAACTCACCAAATTTTGTGTTTTGTACTTTCCGAGATATGGCCTGCACTGGTAGCTACCCGTTAAATATAGCAGGGAACCATGCTAGAATGATCCAGAAAAGTGGTAGGATGGTTCACGAGGTGGTTGGTCTAAATGGTCAAGAAAATTAAGTGCTTTCACTTTCATAAAAAAAAAATTATATTTAAAAAAAAATAAAAATTAGATGCAGTGTTGGTGGTGTCTTTGATATTGATTGATTTATGTTGGGAATTTGGAACCTTTGGTTGCACTAAAACAAAGTTATTGTTTTCCCCAAACCAAAACTACACTTTTTTGCCCTCGACGCGCGTTTCGCTAACAACGTTAGCATCAATCAGGAGACGATAAACAATGTTTATCGTCTCCTGATGATTGTGTTCCACAAACCAAAAGTACACTTTTTTGCACTCGACGCGCGTTTCGCTAACAATGTTAGCATCAATCAGGAGACGACGACTCCTGATGATGCTAACGTTGTTAGCGAAACGCGCGTCGAGTTCAAAAAAGTGTAGTTTAGTTTTTGATTGATTTACCGAATTACCGAATATTTTTTTTAATTCGCATGGTGCACAGCTAACTTTAATTGCAATGAGTTGGTAGTGTTTTTTATATTGGAATAAATGAGTGCTATTTAGGTGCTAATTAAATGCAAAGTCGACAAATTTTGTGCTCTTGTACTTTCCGAGATATAGCCTGCACAATAAGCTACCCTTTAGCATTTAAAAAAATTTGCAAAAAAACTTTTTCGAGCGCTTTAGTTTTTGAGATAGCTGTAAAAAGTAATTTAAGGATATTTAAGTAATTGAGGGCGCTGCGAACTAAAAAATATATTTTTTAAATCAGTTTTGTTCTTTTATATTTTACTGCTATGCCAATTTATATCAAAATCACCACAACTTCATCTTCTTCTGCTCGACTACTACATCTACTATATAAGTATCTAAGTAGAAATATAAAAAAAACCGAGCAAAAAAGAGAAGCCGTCGCAACACATTGACAAATGAATTCCTGTAAATACTGCATAATTGGTAAGTATCGAGACGTTAAGATCATAAAGATTGCTATTAAAGCTGCGCAGTTATTCTTAATTCTTTTAATAATAGCGAACTTTCCCAGACACTTCATTGATAATAATTAACCGGGCTTTAGTACTTCAGAACCTTGATGACTAGTTTAAGTCACCCATTTTATCCTGTTAGATTTATATACTAATCGATAAATGCCAATAAAGAGTATTCCGTGAAACAACTACTACTGAAATTAATTATCATAATTATATTTTTAGGCGGTTTCTTGGGCTTTTTTGGACAGTGTAAAGAATCAAAAAGGTTTTGTTTTTTAAAGCTACTATGTGTAATTTTATTTTTGGCACTGTTTATTGTTTTTTTTTACTTTACTTTGTGTGTATTGTTTTTTACACTTTTTTTTTAAATAGAGAATATCTCTAAGAAGAAAAAGAATATGTTAAGGAAACATCCTAAGCATATGCTAAGAATAGGTTACGTTCCGCCCTAATCACATTCTATGCAGGATCTTAGGATGTGCTAATAGATATTCTTACCAGATGATTGGCATGTGCTTAGCACATATAGCAACTGGTCATCCTTAACAGGTGCATAGAAAATCCTCAAAAATAAAAAGGATATGCTATAGATGTTCTACAAATAGGTTACGTTTCGCCCCAATCACATGCTATGCAGGTTCTTAGGATGTCCTTGTCAGGTGCTTAGCATATATTTTACACCTACGCGGACCACGTGACGCGTCTTACCCTCCAATGCACCATTCTGTTTCTCTGTTAATCTCACATAAATGAACAAAGAGGCAGCATGGATTAGCTAAACTATTCCCAATATTTTTATGGTGCATCTGGGGGTTAGAGTCGTTTGGGAAACGCGTAGGTGGGAACCAGGCTTTAGGAATATTTACGAATTTTAGAATGTTCTTATAGGTACATTCTATTTTCATACTGATATTACGTCTATCATCCTATTATCATACTCGCTATATACACTTTTTGAATATACTAAGGATCTTAGTTATATTCTAGCCTCATGTTTTTTAATAGTAAAGAAATACCTCTTATTCAGTTATCTTGTATTCATCATAAAAATTGCACTTTCAACTTCATTGTGGTGCACTTTTTGGTGTAGCGTGGTGTAAAGGGCGTGGAGGAGTTAGGTTAGGGGCAAAGTCCTAAAAGGACGCCAAAAGTTTTGTTTGTGCTGATTTAGTGGTGGTTGGGTTAGGCTAGCGTCAAAATTTTGTAAAAATTGTACTAAAAATACCCCTTTTTACTCTTTTAGAATGCTCTTGATAAAAGTTGCTTAATATTGAACTAAAATTGTAATGACTAGTGGCGTTATAGCGCTGCAGGCAAAAATTATAGGTAGAGATAAAATGAAAATATCTAAGGTGTGCTCGGGATAAAGTATGCAAACATTAAATCACTGAATTAAACGCTCATGATTCTATTGTATCATGAAGATAGATGTACTTAATATTGTACCATAATTGGTGTATACTTTGCATATGCTAAAGATGTCCTAAAAGTAACCTTCTTTAATGGTATTTCAATAGTACATGCTAAGGAAATACTAGAATGACAGTCTTTTGATGTTCTTTTACGGTACCAGGATAGCTTGTGCGCTAAAAGGACCAAATAATGTTTCAATATATACTTTGCATATTCTAAAGATGTTCTAAAAGTTACCTTCTTTAATGGTATTTCCTTAGCATATGCTAAGGAAATACTAGAAGCGCATTCTTTGGGGGTTCTTTTGTAGTACCAGAGTAGCTTGTGCGTTAAAAGGATCAAATAATGTTTCAGTAAGTGATATATACTTTGTATATGCTAAAGATGTTCTAATAGTAACCTTCTTTAGTGGTATTTCCTTACCATGTGCTAAGAAAGTACCTAGAAGCTCATTGTTTTGATATTCTTTGCATGTGTTAAAAACGTTCTGAAAAGGACCTGCTCAAATGGTACATTCATAGCATTTGCTATGAATATCCTTAATAGCACAAGTATACTTAAATAGTATATATCAAAAAAGGACATCCTCAAAAGGAGGTTTAACGTATATGCTATGCATGTAAATGTTCTTTTATTGCTATATGTGCGTTTGGTAAAATTTTTGTAGAAACATTCTGGCAGGCTGGTCAGATCGCAATGCTTATTTTCCATTTGGGAAAATCGAGGTCAGTTGTCTATGATGCATTTACTTTCCGAGATTCGTTTTGGAAAATTTTCGTATTATTGTCAAAGCTTTTGCATTGAGTTTGGTATGGTTTTTGAATCAGTTATTTAGAAGAATAATGACAAAAAAGTGTGCCTGTTAAAAAGTTTTAATTTATATCGATCCATGATTATGTGCAATCCGGCTTTCCGGATGTTCGCTTTCAGAGTAAGTCCAGCAACTTAGCCCAGCTAAGCCTTTACCGGTCCTCATTATCCAGGTTCGTTTCTCTCTCACTGCCGTACCGATTCAAATCGAGAGAGATGCTACATTTTAGGCTTACATCTATCTATCTTTTTACCTAGCAGAACTTGGTTGCAGACTATAGACTTTTGTAGACCGCCGTCGTTCCTCGAGAGTTCGCTGGCCTGATCCTGATGCCCACGGCCCTGGGTTATTACTCCTGGCTTTATCGGTTGTGTGCCTTCGAATACATTTAAGTACCAAAAATACGAAATAGTTAAATCAAAGTAAGTGTGGTTTTTGAAGAAATTTCTTGAGAATATTCTAGCTTTAACCTATAATGTAGCTGAGTTTTTGTATTTATGCAAAGAGTTCTTACCAAAAAAAAAAAAATATTTCATGGTTTGTTGATTCTTAAGAAGTATAAGAAAGTAGCCATTTAGTAGGTGGAACACGATAAAATTCGCAAAAATCTATATCTCCACGAGGCAGAATCAGTTTTAGAGTTTTTTTTCTACCGAGTGCAAATAATTCGTTTTCCGTACGCTCATTAAGTAGTAAAAATGAATTTGGAGTTTAATGAGCCTTTGAAATGAGACAATTCTGTGATAAAGCTCTCCAATATTACCCACTTTTTTTTGTTTTAGGCCTTTGAACTTTCTACATTGACCGGTACGCAAGTGATGTTAATGGTAGCGTCGGAAACCGGTCACGTGTACACGTTTGCCACGCGCAAACTTCAACCAATGATAACTTCAGAAGCGGGCAAGGCACTGATACAGACGTGCTTAAATTCTCCTGATCCACCGGCTGGTTCCAGTGGTGCAGACCAAAGAATGTCAGCGACAGGGTTCGAAGAGACGGAGTTGACCTACAATGTATCCGATGAGGATTCCAAAGTAAGACAACAAATGATTTTCGGTTCACCGCATACGCACTCGCATCCACACTCGTTAGCTAGTCAGGGACATTATTCCCACTTAGAACAAAACCATTTGGGGTTAGGGGGATCGCCGCAGCATGGCTATTCTCAAGCCTGCCCCAGCCCTCTACCTCCGCCCCATCAGGCTTATGGCCATTCTCAACATTCCCACCACATGCATGCACAACGGTAGAGGCTTAGTAACAAGCTGTAGGTTTATTTTCGTTATGAATTCTCAAATTAATGTGCCATTTAGTATTTGACCAACGATGATGCAACGAATACAATAGAATAAATAAAAAAAAATGTTTACATGGCGTAGAATGTTTGCATAGGCATGAGAGTCCCTGTATGCAATTTGACAGATTTCTCTTTGCAATTACATACAGGGACTCTAGGCTTGACAAATGGTAGGAAATTAGTTTAGTGGTATATTACTACACCGGCATATAATGATGATCATTACATGTGGGCCCGTATTCTTCAATTTTGGGGAAGGTAGTGCTCCGGGAATTAGAAACGCTCCTGATTGACCGAATTCTCATTTTTATGTCACATTTCTGTCAGTTTTGTCAGTAATGGCACTAGTTGTGAGCATTTTTTCCTGCCTAATACGAGGAGAGCAAATTGACAGCAAAACCGTTCATGAACAAAGTCATTAGTGCCAAAACCGACAGAATAGTGTCAGAAAACTGATATTTCGACCAATCAGGTGCGTTTCTGATTCCCGGGAACATTCCCTTCCCCGAAATTGAAGAATACGGGCCCTGGGCCTGTATTCTTGACACCCGTGCCCGTGAGTGTGAACAAATTTCGCACTTCTCACTTGCTTTGAACCACGTGAAAAGTGATAGAGGCACTCACTCATCGGTGACTACTCAACTCACAGTTCGTCAAAAATACGGGCCCTGGTGAGGATGAAAGTTAAGACGCTAGCTAATTTAAATGAGGGTACCCATTGCATGCAAGTTGCACGAAAAACTAAAAGAAATATTTTTATGTGTTTCTCTAAAACAGAACTTTACTTACTTAAGTTATTATTGTTACACATTTCGCGATACTTGGGCCTTTATAGTATCTCATAGTTATAAGCTTGGACTATATTAACAGGTAGCAAATTTTCTCTGATTTACTTTCTTGGGCGGGATGCCCACAAAATTTTCATCCCAGTCACTAATCATGGGCCTAAATAGTTTAGATTACTTTTTGCGGTATTTTTTTATGGAGAAAAATAATGTAGGTAGAGAAGGCGCCGCGCCGCATAATAATTTTTTTTAACTTTTATTTCATTTACCACTCGATTTAGCGTGTATAAGTATGTATCGGTGTCCGCTTTATTATCAAAGGTACGCATATGTCACAATACAACGGATTAAATGCAACAGCTCTAGCTATTCGCAAATCAAAACCGCGCGGGTAACATTTTCGCCTAAAAACAAATAAAACCTTACTCAATAGAACAAAAAATTAAGATTTTTTAACAGCAACTTTCAACAATACACCTATTAAATGTAATTTTAATATGACGGCTGACAATTCAACAAAGAAACTAAATGGAACTATCATTGTCAGTGTCAAAATAATGGTCTGATTAAATTTGGAATAAAGTATACCGTGTATAGTCCAATTTTTTGATGAGCGGACTGACGTCATTTTTGTCTCTGAAAACGTATTTCTTTGTTGTCAACAGTTCGCATGTCAAATAATTTGTTGTTGTCATTTTGACATATGTGCGATTTGTCACAATTGAAAAGGATACTTGTATTTGTTTGAGTTCTTGAATTGTTGATAAATTAAGGATACTAATAGAAAAGTTTTTATTTGCAAGAAATTGAAAATTTTTTAAAAAAGTATTAAAAACAAATTATTTACTAAATAACAGATTGTTTATCAATATACCTTTAATTTCCGTTTAATAAAGATAAAACCACAACAAATTATAATTACGTACTTTGTACAAAAAAAAACAAAATAAATTATACCAATGCAGCAGTCTTGAGTTTAATAAAAGGCAAGTGATCCAATAAATTCACGTTTTTAATATATTCTCCTAAAAATTGAATTATTTTATTAAAAATATCTGGAAGATCCGTCATTTATTGTTGCTTTCCTTTCATCGAAAGCCAATATCTCTTACTCATTCTCAAAGAAAATTGACGGAATATTTAAAATGGTTGGACATGATTCAGCTTGCGATGAAGAGTTTTGATTGTGATATACTCTTTTTTTTGCATACAAGCAGTATATATTATCCAGAATTTTACTGTTCAAGTACTCTGTAATTTTGGTCTGTTGTTTTGCGTTTGTTGATTTTATCAGATATGCCCTTTTTCTTTATATTGAATATTGTAGTTCTACTAACTTTTCTTGCAGAACAAACTTTCTACCACATTTCCAACATCCAGGGGGATTTCCGCAGCTACTTGCCTTTTTTCAAACTCAAAAAACGCCAGTAAATTTAATATTATTAATTGACTCTGCTCACTTAGTCGCTTCGCTCCCATTTTTACGCCAATTTAAATTGCAAAAAGTGACGACTTCAAAATATTGACAATAATGTGACAGATTTTTTGAAGTACCAGTTGTAACAATCAACGACATGACTTTTTTTACATATTTATTGTTGCTGTCTAAAACAATGTATCAAATAGAGATCCAAAAAAATGACGGCAGTACGCTCATCAAAAAATTGAACTATACCTACTATTATGTAGAAAATGTCAAAATTTATTTTAGAAAATTTTGATTTCGGACTGTCAAAAATGAATAGCTAAATTTGCTTATGAAATTAAATGTTTAAGTGTTTCTTACAATATTGTTTTATGTATAGTTTTCTGTATTCGTGATACCTCTGGTATGCTTTACGAAAATCTTTTAAATTTGGTTAGCCCAAATTTCGTTCTATCATTAAAAATAATTAGAAATTACTTATTTTCTTCAATAGTACGTTGATATAAATTTTTGTTGTTAAAAATGTCTTACATCTATACCTACTAAAATGTTTTCTTAAAAATGTCCATTATAATATCAGTTCCCAAGCAACAAAATAAGTCGCGACGTGGTGGCCGTCTCCACGCCCTATCCCTAATATAGTTGTGGCGTCATATAACGGCGACGGTTTTATTACTACTATACCTCGAGGTATTCACCGTTTTTGGGAATGCATTGGGATGGTTATACAACTACATCGCGACGGTAAAGATTACTCTTGATATAGGAATTATGTCGTCGCGGGTAGTAAACGGGCACGTTATCCCGACGTCCTGTTTACCACATAAAGTAGTATTTCTGACTTTTTAGGGTTTTTATAGGTTTTCTCTTTCTCACATTATTGATTAAAAATATGTTGATCTTTTTCTGAACTATATCAGGACACGCCCCATAAAATATGTGAAGACATGACAGAAAAAAAATATTATCTATATCATAACCTATAGCTAATAATTACCATTTTATTAAACACTTTTCTGAAGTCACAGTATCTTAAATTTATAAACGCATAGCACTTTACTGATTAAAAATGCTGATTTTTTGATAAAAAAAACCGCGCGCCCCCCAGTTTTGACCTAGTTTTATCTAAAATGTCGATAAAACATGGGAATTAATTGAGGTTAGGATTTCCAAATTAAATGTATTTCCAGTTTTAATATGTTTTATTAATTGAATATTAATATTTTTACTTTTATTGATACATGCAACTACTAATTAATGATTTAATGAGGTATTTTTAAATTTTGATTTGACTTCCATGTTTAGTAGAAGTAAATAACATGGCGGCGTCGCGCATCCAGTTGACGGTGCATTAATTTACAATGTCAGTAAAGTAGCCATAACTCGTAGGTAACGTTTTTACATTATATGCAAATTTATTTCTTACTGCGTGGTAGACTCCATAACTTTGTAGTTTTGTATTGAGTAGGGGCTACTGAATTGCAAAACCAAATTAATATCAGTAGAGGCGTTACCTCGTAAAAGTAATATTAAAGAAATTAAATGTGACAACTATGAAGTAAGCCCCGCACTGTAAAGTTTTTTCGTGGTTCTAGTAATGGTATATAGTTATATAGTGAAACACATTACTTTCGCGTATAACTTTATATTTTTACAACAGTGTGGTAACTTTTTAACAGTAATAGTGACCAAACTAAAATAATGAATTTTTCCTATAAATAGTTTTTTGTAGGAACTATTAGTACGCTTTAACCCTTTTTTGGTGGCAATGACAATGGCACCAGTGAAATTGACTATAATTGTTGCTTGGGTTGGTACCTAATTATTATACGACTTTTTTTTAGATTAAAAACATAATTTTGTATATCATAAAAAAATGAACCAATTGGTAAATTGTTAAGGATAATTTTTCGATAGACTTATTTAAATACCTTATGTAAGATGCAAGCTCGAATTTGTTTTACTCTTCTTACTTCGCCTCATGTTTGACGTCAATGCATCTGTATGGTTAAATAAATAAGCAGTAATTCAATGTCAGTATTTAAAATGGCCTACGAAATTTTGTTCAATTAAATTATATTAGTACCTATCGCATTTGAGATACCAAAGATCTTTCGATACAAATTAATTCACCTTAGGCGAGACCAGTGCTCGCTTAGAACTTGTTAACATAATAATATTCTTTAGCCTTTTAATGATACGGTTCGAAAAAAGGCCGCGGGCTGCTCAGCGTAGCCGGCTCCCTAATTAGATTGGCATTTGACTTGAACTGATTTGGTTAATCTAAATAAATTAATTATCAAAGGCAATTTTTGCAAGGCTCTAATAAAGCATATTCGGAAGCTATTTAGCTTCTTTTTTTTTGAAAAACAGTGATTATTTTGATTTGTTTTGATCTTAAAAACTCTGATTCATAAAGTTGCAGAAAATAGAATTAAATCAGTTTAGTATCTTTGACTGAAAAAATATAACTGCATTTTGAATTTTGAGCGTACGCCAATTATACCTGTAATTTACCAGGAAATGTTTAAGCCTATATTAAATTGCCCCTTACTTATCTCGCTTTAACAGGAGCAAAAAACTACTTTGGTAAGTTGAGAACAGCCTCATGTATTTTATAAATTGAGATGTCCTGTCAGCTATACGTTATATTACCAATAAAAACTGGAGGTTGGCGTGAAAATGTTTACAACATTTTTTTAATACATTGTACAAGCCAAAAATCTTGATCCTAAACAAAATGTAATTTAGATTGTAAATAAATTTGAACGCTCACTGTGCATATATCCGTTGTATATTTAAAAATTGTAACATCTTTTGCACATACATGGATATTCATCAACGTGTGTCCATACAATTTACATTGGACGTACATTAGATAAAACATAAGCGTCACATAGGCAACAAAATAAAATAAGGCAGGATTTATGATTTTTTTCTTTCTAACAGTCGAAAAAAATTATGTTTTGTTTAAATTTATGGGTTTTACCGACAAATCTTCAGTAAGTATTGTTAACTTATATATCCATAGTGTGAATAACAACAAAAACCCATGACAAATAAAGACTTATAAAAACAAATTTAAGAACAATTGAATTTAAGCTGTCTACTTTGCCAACGTTTATTCTGATCAAATTTTGTATTTTGTTCACGTAATAATTTTGTGTAATAAATTCATCAATTAATCTATTTAATTAAAAAGCAATGTATGACGTTAATGAAATAAAACTACGTATAGAAATAAAAGTAAAGTTTATAAAGTATTAGACAAGATTCTTGAAAGCCTTACCCACAAACAGTTTAATATAATTTTATCCAGTCTAGATTTAATTAGGTATGTTTCATCCAGTCACTTGATCATTTTCTTCACATACTTCACTTCTATCACTTTAATCAGATCGGTTTACTTTTTTAGTTATTTGCGAATAACTGATTACTAAATATGTTTTTAGTGGTATGATATTATTTTATTTGTCCTCAAGTTTCAGAGCTAGTGAAAAAATTCGCGTTAGCCATATAAAGGACCGTGTAGGCCTACTCGACAGGCAACAAGCCACCCTCGTAGCCACCTCATTTCTACTAATTTTTCAGTGTCTTGATGATTGGACAGCTTAAAAATATTTTCTCCTTAAATTTGCTTATTGGTACTGTTAATAATGCAAGTCATAAAACAATTTTTTTCAAAATTTTTTAAAACGGTTAAAGGAAGGATTTTTAGTAATAATTTTTCTCAAAATGGGATTGCTACAAATCTAAAATTTTGACAATATCCTCCCCCAATCTTTGTCAGCTAACCCTAGAACTACCCACTTTTTTTGATAAACTTCAAAATTTTTGAAGGATATGATTATGAAAGAACAGTTGCTCAAGATAACAACATTAGAATGGGTATATTAAAAAAGATAATAATAAAATTAAAAACATGAAACCAGAATTTTAAACTTAGCCTTTTCTTCCCGAGTATACACACAAAATAAAACTTTGATTGATTAATTTAATTTAAATTAATATAAATAATACCAACAGTTAATTAATAACTTAATTTTTTTAATCTAGTTATTTTTTGGATGTTTCCAATCTTTTTCTCTTTAGAAAATAGTGGTCCAGCTTGAAAGATAAGATTTTTTGTTGATAGTTATAAGATATAAATCTGTAATTATAAACTCTACTCGCGTTCAGTTCGAAGCTTAAGCGATTTTCTCTATTTGGCAAATGGACCATTTTAGATTTATAAACTGGTTCGAAGTTATCGATAGGAAAATAATTTTGTCAATTTTGACAGTTTTTAAATATGCAACCTTTCATTTTCTAATTAAAAATAATTTAAAAGCGGAAAAACTTAAAGCACTTTAAACACATACACATACAAATTTAACTTATAAAAAACACAAGAAATTTTAAAAATTGTTTAATTTTAACAATCTGGTGTAAACAATGTATAGAAAGTATTAAAGGTGTGGGCCTTAGTGGATAAGGTGTTCAAAGATTTAGAAAAACATGTCTTGTGTTCTTTTGTTCTGCTAAATGAATTACAAAATTTGGATAAAACTACTTTTTGACATAATTTGTTTTCATACTGGGTGGTCGATTTGATATAAAATGTTGTGTCTTGTTTAATAAATATTTATTAGTGGAAACCGAGTCAATTAGTGTAACACTAATTAATTTTAAAATAGCTTGTAAGCGCCAGGGTCGATACGCACTCGGTATAAGATGGAACGCAAAGCGGTATTTTAGCATTTTTAGAAAAAAAATCGATTGGTGCGATATAGCTTTTTTTTTAAAGAAACCAGTTTGGAATTGGGTTAATATTTAAAAATTGGTCTTGCGACAAGAGCTATTTTTTCCTCTATTTTGGTAACTGTGTCAGTAAATTGATGTTTATCCAAAGTATTGGATATTGTTCGTAAAAAATTGGTGCTAGAAAGCACGGATAGTCCACCATACAATCAATTATTTTATGTCGAAAGGAAATGAAAGTATGTCGATCGAAAATTGTAGCTTCCAAAGATTTGAACCTTATAACAAAATTTTTGGGTAATATTTAGGAAAACCAAAATCTGAAAACCGCATATCAATAGCTGCTTTACATCTAAAGTTATGATTTTTTTAATATATTTTTACGTTTTTTCAAATAACTCGGAAACTAAAGCTCCCACGAATTTGGACTTTATAAAAAAGTTTGTAGTCCATATTCATGGAAACTTAAATCTGAAAACCGTATATCGCTACTTGCTTTGTTCCAAAGTTACAATTTTTTAAAATAATTTATCTCCCTTTTAACCCCCCACCACCCTACCCAAAAGTTAATCAGTTCATGGTGAGCCGATAGAGGATTTTTGTAGCAAATTTCGTTAAAATCGATTAAGGCGTTCTTGAGTAATTGTGTATAAAGACAGACAACAGACCGACAGACAGTTTTGTTTCGTCGATTAAGGTGTTTTGGAACTCATTTTTGATAAAACAAAGAAAAGTCAAAATTTCACGATTTTAATAGTCCTTCATACTATATTGATATAGTGGACTAAAAATTGGTGCTCGAAAGTGGATAGTCCACCATACAATCAATTATTTTATGTTGAAAGGAAATGAAAATATCTCGAAAAGTGTATCTTTGAAAGATTTGAACCTTATAACAAAATTTTTGGGTAATATTTACGAAAACCAAAATCTGAAAACCGCATATCAAAAGCCACTATCAAAATCGTGAAATTTTGACTTTTCTTAATTTTATCAAAAATATGTTACTACGGTTCCAAAACACCTTAATCCATGAAAAAAAAAGTTATCTGTTGTCTGTCTGTATACACGATAACTCAAGAACGCCTTAATCGATTTTAGCGAAATTTGGTACAAAAATCCTCTATTGGCTGACCACGAACTGATTAACTTTTGGGTAGGGTGGCGTGGGGTTGAAGGGGGGAAAAGGACTACAAATTTTGTTATAAAGTCCAAATTCGTGGGAGCTTTAGTTTCAGAGTTATTTGAAAAATCGTTAGAATATATATAAAAAAGTAAAGCAGCTATTGATATGCACTTCTCAGATTTTAGTTTTCGTAAACATTACGCAAATTTTGTTATAAGGTTCAAAGCTCTCAAAGCTACAGTTTTCGAGATATTTTCATAGTAGTCCATATTCATGGAAATTAAATCTGAAAACCGTATATCGCTACTTGCTTTTGTTCCAAAGTTACAATTTTTTTAAATATTTTATCCTCCTTTTCCACTCTTCAACCCCCCACCACCCTACTCAAAAGTTAATCATTTCATGGTCAGCCGATAATGGATTTTTGTACCAAATTTCGTTAAAATCGATTAAGGCGTTCTTGAGTTATCGTGTATACAGACAGACGACAGACCGACAGACAACTTTTTTGTCGTCGGTTTTGGAACATTAGTAACTCATTTTTGATAAAATTAAGAAAAGTCAAAATTTCACATTTGTCACAATCCCCATACCATATTGGTGTGCATTGGTGGACTAAGAAAGGCTTCCTGTTAACGACAAAATTGCCTCCTTATTTAAAGAGCTTAAAATATAGGTAGTCCACAGTTTCGGAAGGAGACAAAATTTGGAGACACTTTCGACAATGAGTGGTTTACGCGGAGAGTGATCCTACGGAGGGAGCTAGAGTAACGGCATATTCTCAGATAACCACTTTATTCTTGATTTTTGGGAAAAATTTAATCGGGTTAAAAATAAATACACTGATTTATTTGTGACATGCGGAAAAATATTCCGTTTTAAACAATTATACGAGCTCTGCCACCAAAACCATTAAAAGTTTTAAAAAAAATCTTAAGTATGAGCATTATAGCAAATTTCAGGTATTATAAAAAGTACCTATTTGACACAAGGACTTCCAAAAATCCTGCTCTTGCAAAAACTGCGAGGTACAATTCGAAAATCAACAGATGGTTCTCCAAATACGTTTTCCTCTGCATGAGAAACTTAATAAATCTCACGTTCGCGAGATGCGTGAGGTCTGTGAGCTTTTGAATTATTCACTAAAAGTCGGTCATCGGCAGTGTTTTTTTTTTGTAAATCACGTTCCTCCGGCCAAGACAAAGCGAGAAAATTATGATACGCGGGGCTAATAAAAACACGTCGTTCTGCGGGGACAATAGCAAGCATTTCATGATTTTGCATTATAGTTATGTCAGCATTACACTTAATTTTATCATTTCTTTAATATATAATATGTTGAATGAAGGAATTTGAATCTTCAGAATATTTAGTTTTCACAAAAATAAAAATTTTAATTTTGGATAGAACCTAAGTCTGCTATTTTGTTGCCTTTTCCTAAACTACATTCTTGCCCATTTTGAAGTCGAAAAGATTACAAAATTAAAATGAAAAATAAAATAAACTATCGCGTCTGTATCCTATCGGGCATTACCTTCGACAGTATAATGTTCCCTGATTTGCACTTAAATCTAAAGAGATAAATAGCCACCTTCAGTAGTAACGGTTCAAATTAAATTAGTCAGGTTACTTAATGAAGAAAACATTTATCAATTGACTTGACAATATTTAAAAAAGGCCGGTTATTTAAAAAGACCTAATTTGCTTATTCGAGTCTTTCATAAAGGTGTATTGGTATATACGGCGCTGGTGCAAAGCGCATAGGTCAAAATCGCGCTACCAAGTTGGGCATAACCCATGATACAATAAAAGAAAGGTATGATTCGTAGCGGTTCAAAATTCGTCTAGATCCGCGCATGACGTCACCTGGTGAGATTTTGTGTATCTCAAAAACGAAAAGCAACATAAGTTTAAAAATTGGTATATAGACTCTACTAATAAAATCAATCAAAACAATGTTTTTTTTCTCAAAAGTAACAATTTAGGGTACGGATGGGGGTTGTAGGTAGAAATGGCTTTCCGTCAAAAAGTACTATAGTCCAATTTTTTGGTGAGCGGACTGACGTAATTCTTTTGGACAATAAATATGTAAAAAAAAGTCATATCGTTGATGGTTTCAACTGTTACTCCAAATTGACAACAATAAATTATTTATTTGATATGCGAACTGTTGACAACAACGAAATACGTTTTCAGAGGCAAAAATGACGTCAGTCCGCTCATCGAAAAATTGGACTCTACAAGGTTTAAATTAAACGAAATACATTCTGGAAAACAACGAAGGGGTGGGGGATTGTGAGGGAGTAAAGCTGGATTCAGAGTTTCATATAGTAAGCGGTATGGCGAGGTAAGACGTAAGGGAAATAAATTACAGGGTGGGGACTTTAAATGGATTGTTGGCTTTAGCGGGTTAGAAATTTGTTTTTTATAAAAATCCAAAAACATCTATTTTGGCACCTAAAATTTTCGGCAAAATTTTTTGGTGTGTAGCCAAGCAAAAACTGTCGTTTCGCTCATAATCATTATCACTAAAATGTTTTGAGCAAATTCGATAATTATTTACGTTAAAGTTATCATCCCGTCCACAGAAATGCTTTCATATACCTTTCATTTTCTTGTCTTTTGGAAATCTGAGAAACTTAATGACACGCGAAAAACCTTTTGTCTGATTGTCGACATCACATCCGTGTACACAGCACCTCAGTTTCTTAATTTTTTCCACTGAAAAATTAATAAAACTAATTGTAAACAAACGACCACCTCGTAATAAAAATTGCGACTGAATGCTGTCTCTCACATCTCTCACCAGGTGACGTCAGTTAGCCACGCCTACTTCTACGCGATATATCTGTTTTACTTGTATCATGGGCATAGCCTAGGTTTTCCTATAGAATTATCAGACCCTGTCTCTAATTAAGTCAAATTACGTCGGGTGCGAAAGCATTAACAAAACACTAATTATACTTTTAGAACTTCTAAAATTATTATCGGTAAAGTGGATATTTTACTCAATTTAGCTTAGCTTTTTTCTTATACACAGCACACGTAATTAAAAGGGAATGAATGACATCGCAAATAAGATGTTATGCGATAATTAAAATGTCTTGACTTATACGGCCACACCACCTGTAAGTCGAGGATGCGACTCGTTTATACAATTTTATGGTCCGATGCCTACTATATGTTCAGATATTTTCTTAAAAAAGCTTGGGTCCATTTTGTTTTTTTTTTATTGAGAAAATTTAGCAAATATAACTTTAAGGCGCCGATTTTATCATTCAGTAAAATAAGAGGTCGAAGTACAACATATCAGTCTTAACCATATAACAGATACATCGTAACGTTCTTATTTAAAAAAATTCATGGATGGACTTTTTTGCTCGTTTATTCGCAGGCTGGTTAAAGCTGGCTCCTCACTGATGCGCCGCGCCGTGCAGCGCAAAACGTTTGCGAACGTTCACAAACAAATCGCTTGAGGGCGTCCAAACTGCAGCAACACTTACCAGTTCGTTTGTGTTTGTGAAGGTTCCAGTTCTTTTTCATTAACTAAAATTTAAAAAAAAGCACCCAAACTGAACAATGTTCGTTCAAGCACATTTGCTTGATGTACCGACATCTGATGGATCGTGTTTCTTAGTGCGCGTTCTTGCGTGTTTGCGCGCAGTTTACCGTCCACACCAGCAAATATTTTAATGTTCGACACGACGCGGTGCGGCGCAGCGCGGCGCAGCGCATCAGTGTGAACCCAGCTTAAGATGTTTTCTACTCAACTAAACCCACGTGTAAAGTACGGATATGGGCTGGAAAAGTGTCCAACTAAACATTAAATTACCTCAGTTAAGCTAAGTTAAGCACAAATTATGTACCCTTTTAAAATTTGTACTCCAAAGATAACAGAGTTATTCCTACTTAAAAATGGAGGAAGTGGTATGACTTTGAGCGCCAAGCTACACCCCCCTGTGGGTAGGGGATAGATTTAATAAAAGTTGTGTCATAATTTTCTACTAATTATGTAATTTTAAAGGAGGGTACTTTTAGTTTTAAAAAAGTATCGATTCCTAGGATTTTTGTTCGTTTGAATATGTAGTATGTGGCTTAATGTCAAGCTGCACCACCCCTTTGCTTAGGATATAAATTTAACAAAAAGTATCCATGCAATAATTGCCACTAATTATGTACTAGTTTCTTCCTCTTTTAAAAAAAATCGTCTCAAGACAACTTGATTTTTTTTGTTCATATTGGGTGTGTAGCTTCATCAAGGCGTATCCCCCTATGCTTAGGAAAGATATTTAAGAAAAAGTAATAATGCCATAATAGTACAAGCGGTCGCAGTAAAAATTAGGATGGATAGGTAACCCTCGCCATTTTTTGATAAGATGTGCATTTTATCGTCCTGAATATGAAATGGACAATCCTGTACCTGAAAATTGTGGATAAGGACTTGGCACACCAATCCAAAGGTGGGCAATTTTAGAGGTCACGTGATGGGATAGAGTAACCCCACCATTTTCACATATATGATGCACACCACTCTAAAAATGCCCACTAGAGTGGTGTGCCGAACCCTTATCCATGAATGAGGTCCGGCACAGCAGCTAATTTTTGGTCTGGAGGTACTACTACATCATATATGTGAAAATGGTGGGGGTTACCCGAGGTGGTATTCACTAGTGTGAAATTTGTGACGCGATTTCGCGTTAAACATATTTTTCCTATGATTTAGCGCGATTTCGCAAAGACCTTTGCGGGATTTCGTGTGATTTCGCAAGGATTTCGCGCGATTTCGCAAGGATGTCGCGCGATTTTGCAAACATTTCGCGCAATTTTGCAAGGATTTCGCAGCCAAAATGTGACGCGATTTTGAGGAGTGGGTACCCCCTCGGGGTTACCCTATCCCCTCTAATATTGCCCATCTTTGGATTGGTGTGCCGAGCCCTTATCCACAATTTTGAGGTACAGGATTGTCTATTTCGTATTCCGGGTGAGAAAATGCACATATTATCAAAAAATTGCGAGGGTTACCTATCTATCATATTTTATACCTTGAACTCTTGCTCCATAAGTTTAGTAATATTGCCATAATTTGTTACTAATTAAGTACTAATTTCGTCCTCTTTTAAAATAAATCGAGTAAAGGTTTACTCTAAAACTTCCCTCGCTCAAGAACATAAATAAAAAACCACTACTCGTATATACATGGGTTAGATTGGTTCGGTCAGATTTTTCCAGGGTATATCCAGACTTTTCTTGAGTCTATCCACACTGTTCAGGGGTGTTTTCAGACTTTTCCATGGTGTACTCGGACATTTTCAGAATGTACCTATCCAGTAAAATTTTTGTCCATTAATCACGCAAAAACGACTAAACCGATTTGTATGAAATTTGATAAGGCAATAGGTTATGACCTGGATCTTAACCTAAGCTACTTTTTTTCGTTACTACATTTCGTTCCATAACTTGAGATATATGGCACAGAAAATTGAATTTTTCAAGAGTTTTTTTGCATTTTTTATGTGTTATATATATATGTATGTAGTCAAAAATGTTGGCATTATTCAACTTAGATTTTTATAAGCTTTTTAAAGAGGTATCACACGGTGAGAAAAAAAAAATATTTTTTAAAGTTTTTTGGGGGTAGCTCCGAAAGGTGTTATATAGGAAGGGGAATGCTCAAAAACAATAGGGGTCTGCGCGTCAACACAAGTAATCACCATGTAAAATTTTGTTATGATTGGTACAGGGGTTTTTGAGTTAGAGGGGCTACAAAGTAGCCGACCGACGGACCGACAGACAGAGCGACGTCGCGCGGCGTCTGGATTCGTGCTTATCACTATTCGGAACCTCCAAAGTTGTGAAGGAAATATTTTATATTATATTATATAATATAATTCTTCGCTTATGAAATAGATTTGGCCAAAAGCAATTATGCCATAATTCAATACTAATTATGTAGGTACCAACCTCTTAAAAATTTTCTTACTCTCAAGATTTTGTAAAATAAAATTTCAAAAGAAATAATTTTGTGTTCGTAAAAAATTCAATTTTTAAAGAGTATTTTAGTGGCAAACAAACTTATTAAAACCCTTCTTTGCTGCTCGTACCGCGAGGTATTAAGTGTGCGGATCTAGTGCGGCTACGTTACTTTGTTTTAAAAATAGGATACCCTATATTTTTGGAAAATTTGAATAGTGCTTTCCTTACTGCTTCCAAAAATACTTAAGATGGTACCCTTCCCTCTAACGGTTTTAAAATAAAATGAAAGAAAAATTTCAAGTGAAGAAAAAATCCCTAAACGATTTTTCTTGTTTAACTAACTGGTCTGATGGCCATGAAATTGCAATTTTATTTAAAAACCGTTAAAGAAAAAGTTAACGTAACATGTAACAAGAAAGAAAAGTCCTATTTAAATTTGCCAAAATATACAGGGTGTCTGTTTAAAAAAGTAATATCACCGCCCTATCTCCGTCCACCTAAGGCCTGGCGGTACGACCAGCATCCACGCAGGGTGACCATGAGGTTCTATTTTTTTTTTAAATGGAATATCCCGTATATTTCTTAAGATTCAGGCTGCTTCGGAAATTACTTTACGCCTGTTTTTTATATTCTGGAAGGAATGAAAATATATCTTTAAACTTGATGAAGAAAGAAGCAAACTCCACGCTTTTTTATCACCACCCCAAGTCCCGTGTGATGGGAACGACAGAATATCGAATGTGGTTATTAAGTTGTCTAAACAATCATATCCAGGAGTTTGACACTTTGCCAGGTTCAGATCCCGTACAAGCACTGCACTGTTTTTGTCAGGCGGCATTTTTTAATACGGTTTTCTAGTGATTGTCCGAAAACGTATTGTGTATTACATTCAGGTTTCGCATATTCAGCTGAAACGTACAGCTCGTGAATAGGTTAGTAACTAACGCTAATTGTTATTACTTCCTTCTTTAAAAACGGAAGTCACTTTAAAAACCGTTGGGTTTTAAAGCTACCAAAATATTAATATCGGAAAAATCGCCGTTCTTTTTTATGCATACCTTATCGAGTGGTAAATTTTAAGTGTTGAACTTTGCGACTTAAACTGCAAGATTTCTAATAGTAACTAACTAAGCAGGGGTGTCCAAGAGATACTAAAATGACACTATTTCGCATGGATTTTAAGTGCCGCAAATCGAGTTTTAATTTAGCTTCGACATACCTACCCTAAATATTGTACCATCAAAGTAGTTTGAAAGCGAATTAGAAAAAATGCACAGATTAGGCATTTTGAACTCCCTACTGATACTATACCCAAGTAACACAGCTTCGACGATATAGACTTCAATGCCAAGTCAGCTGCAAAAACGTTAGTACAGATTTACGTTTGCTTTACAATAGTTTTTTTTAATCTGTAATTTTGGCTTTTAAAATGGTTTGACTACTACATTTACATTCAAAATTTCAAAATAACTTCTCTAGTTATATTATCTAGCTAATCAACTTTTAAAGGTAAGACTTAAACCTAAAAATATGCTTAAATTTATCCAACAAAATAGTTGTAATCTTAACTTTTTTTCTTTCTACCGACTGCTAAGCTAGGACCGTGCGCCCACAGCAATAACGGCAAGATTTGCTTTAGTTTTAGATTTATTGTTTCAAAAAAATTCAAAGTGGCTTGGTTGCACGGGCACGCGAGCGTATTATGGGGAAACATAAACTCTCAAAAATTTGTGACAAAATAATCTAATAGTCTAAAAATCTTTCAATATTATCTCAATATGCGAGACATGTTTTTCCGTTAATTCTGGATGTATTATGGCAAAACATTTTCAATATTATCTGAATATGTTTTTCCTTTAATTCTGAATTAAATTAAATAAAATTAAAAATTTTAGGCTTAAAAAAACTTTATAATCTCAAATTTTAGAGGCGCGTGAGATATCGTGACAGGTTTCGTCATGAAGCGGGCCTTCGCACAAAGATTTGACTGTTGGAAAATCCACAAAATGCATATTTTTGATTGATAGTAAGGTGCAGTTACCGTAGACGTTGTCAAAGACAAAAAATATTTTTTAAAATAGCTGTGTTGGGAATTTGGAACCTTTGGTTGCACTAAAACAAAGTTATGATTGTTTTCTACAAACCAAAACTACACTTTTTTGCACATGGCAAAAAAGTGGTTTGTGGAAAACAATCATAAAATAGCTGTGACAACATTTTTATGGCGTATTTACAACGATGAATGAGAAAAATATTGGTGCATTGCGTGAATATTTTTGAAACATTCGGAATGTGAAAAACACATCCTGTGAATGTCCAACACTCACTTATTCAATATTCAGAATGGATGTAATCTGAACATTATTTTTTTTTGGATATTCAGCGAATAACAAAAAAGCAGACCTTTAGACATTCACAGGATGCGTTTTAGACATTCTGAATATCTCTAGAATATTCACCCAAGAGCTTTGTTGTTGTTATTAAACACTCAAAGTAAATATTTCAATGCATCCGTATCGGTATACGTAACGCGTTCGAAAACAAAGTCAAAATACGCTACATTTTTGACTTGCTCATGCTATGTTTCGAACAATGCCTGCTTCTTTGACGGGTGTGATGACAGAATCTCGTTGCGTAGGGAAGGATGTACGTATCGTTAGAGACCTACGAACGTACGCAACGATTTCAATCAGCAGTTCTGTCATCGCACCCTTCAAAAAAGCGGGCATCGTTCGAAACATCACATAAACAAGTCAAAAATGTAGCGTATTTTGCCTTTGTTTCGAACATATACCGATGCGGATGCGTTGAAATATTTACTTTAAGTGTCTGTTGTCTTTACTGCGAAAACGTTATCCCAGCTTATTTACAGCGCCTTGTGTCACTTGGGTACGATATGGAAAAATGAATCTGTGTTGTTGTTTAATTTTTTGATATGTTACCGCCTTTGTCGGGTTAACACAACTGCCATCGGGTGTTATAAAGTATCACTTTCCGCAGTTGTTAGGTAAATAACCAGATCAACCTATTACAGGCCAAAAACTCGGAGTTAACATATGTGCAAATCGAGATACAAAAGATGTCACGCAGTTGACATTTAAATTTGCATATCATATAAGTGGGTTTTTCTCGGTCTTTTAAAAAAAAACTCTTCAATAAAATTAAAATTATTCATATTTGATATGTTTATCTCAGTCGTCCTAGCTGATTCGAAGCAATTAAGTCAGATATCATATAAGCGTGGAAAAGCGAGTTCTGTTGACAGAGAGCCATAATATATTGCGCATATCCGTTTTGGTGTATTACGTGAATTATTAAGACATAGCTTTACAGGGATTTATCTACTTATTTGTAGTAATGTCACCTATTTTCCACGCTTAACTGATTTGAAAATGAGTGTGCGTATGCGGTTGCAACCTTTTTTTTTATGATTTTATGTGTAGATTTTTTTGTGTCAAGTCTAGATGTTGTGTCTATGCTATTTATTATTTTTACTTCTAAGGCCAAAGTTATGTTTGGCTAACCGACCATCTGGTTATTTTTTTTAGTGTGAAAATTTTTTACGTGTAGTAGTTTAGACGCTGATACATTCCACTGTACATGCAATGGTGTATGAAAATCTTACGCAAGAAATATATACGATTACCTTAAAATCTCCTTGGAAAAATACTGGTTGTTTCTTTGTATTTTTTTAAAATTAGGTAGGTGTTAATTTGGATCGATTGAACATCCCAAAATTCAAGCTGTGTAACTTAATTTACGGTAAATACCTAGTAAGGTATAACTAAAATTAATTATGTCAAAAAAGATGATTTTTGTGTCAAAGGAAAAAAATCTGTAGTCTATGTAAAAAAATGGATTTAAACGCGTATACCAACGACTTTTTGACAACCAAAAATAACGGCAGTTGTGATTTAAGGCAAGTAAGAAAATATGTTATTTTAAACATATTAAATTTAAATAAAAAGAAAGGTTCGTGACTATCAAACACACATTTTGTTTTTTAATCCATTACGACCAGGCCTCCAAGATCTAATGGATAGTCCAGAAAACTACAGGCCTGTTTCCTCCTTGTTAGGAATCATCAGGGTAACATAGGACTGTATATATTGTAGGTTTCTGGACTATCCATTAGATCTTGGAGGCCTGGTCGTAATGAATTGAAAAGCAAAATGTGTGTTCGATAGCCACTAACCTTTCTTTTTATTTATTTTTCAGGGACAAGAAATCTACTTTTTTAAATTAAATTTAAAGTTTTTCGCTTTTATACAGGGTGGGTCAAGATTAACTAATTTTAAAATATTTTGTCGAGCTACTCAACCGTTTCTATTTTTAAAATTTGAATTTTTGTCGAAACGTATGACGACCTGGATTTATGAAAATTATTTTTTTTTAAGATTTGAAGTTTTCATTTTTAAATAAGAGTTTTTTAATGTTTGTTTATTAGCTTGCTTACTTAAAATTATTATTCAACACTGAGCAAATATCTATATCATTATTAATCTCGTATCATTGGTACAGTGTCGGGTTTTTAAGTATTTTATACGAGTTTTGTTCAAAAAATATTGTTGAGATTGCTATAGGTTTTACACTTAAATATTATTTATTTGTATTAATAGCAAGTAGACAGGTAGAATTTAATCATATTTTGCGGATATCTGCTCCAGTATTTGACTTAGATGATTTGTAAGTTTCATTAATCTTGTTTTTAATATTTAACCAGGAGCTACTACAGGCTCAATAAAATGTATTAATGTTGTAAACATTCGTTACTGTTAAATACTTGTACCGATTCGTTACTTTTAATATCAATACCCGTTACTTTATATTCGGTACTAGGTATTTTCGGTATTATTAGTTTAATTTTTTATTATTATCACGTCAAAACAAAAGAAAAAGAAGACAAAAGAAAAACAATATAAAATAAAATAATCGTTACAGTATTTTAAAATTTTGAGCACTACAGCCTGTAGTGCCTGTATTATAGTCTACAGGTGAAAAAAAAGTAACGAGTGACGAGTACTTTGGAAAACAAGGAATCGGTACTTTACGTATTTGGCAAATACCCGGTACTTTGTAACGAGTAGGTACTCTTTTTACATCACTAAAATGTATATCTTAAACCCGAAAAACTAAATTCATGAAACTGACAAATTATTTGGGCCAATTGCCGGACTATTACTAAATACATATTATTAGTAAAATTGGCCTGCTTACTTTTAAATTATTATTAAATCCACAATTAAGTAAAAAACGTAATATCTTTTAAACGCACCTGGTATAAAATATATACCGGACATTTGATAAGCAATCATGCCGAATGATTTTTTAAATTTTAATTTTAGTAGGTCCTTTTTATTATTGATTTATTTGCTTAAAAAATACCGTGTCTAAAAAGGAACATTAAAAAAAATATTATAAAACAAAAACTGAAAATTTGAAAACGAATGTTTTTTTTTATTAAAAAAAGGGGTTCAAAACAGTCATTCGTCACAAGATAAATTCTGATCTTATAAGTAGGAACGCAATATAATAATTTTTGTAATTAGACAAAAATAGTAAAACCAGTTAATTAATTAATTGTGATTATTCTTTTATAAAAGCCAGCAACTTAAGTCAATATGTTATAAAAGGGCATTTTTTTAATCTGACTTCTTAAACCACCACTGCCGTTATTTTAGTTGTAATGGTCTCAAAGCCAGACATGCAAAACAATTTAAATTTACACAGTGTGTCTAGTGCTACAATTTATCCAAAAATAAACCAAATCTTCAGAGATCTATTTTAACATGTAGGTATTTGGTACGTAGTTCTTTCTACAAGAAATCAATTTAAAAATTTTAAATACATTTATAACCCAGATCTCTATCAATCTGCGTCGATTTTTATTGGTCAATACAGTCTACTTCTAGAACTTGCTTGGAATAGAGTTAAGATCGTAATTTTTTTTTAGATGTGAACCATGACACTTTTTTGTTAGTTGAGTCTATTCTTCAATAAACTACAAAAACGCTACACTTTTAAAAATTTATCTCCTTACACTTGTCAACCAGGAGAGTTCTTTATTAGTTGAACACTTATTCTTCAGAAAATAACAAAAAGGCTGACACTTAAAAATTTATTTTTTTAAACTTGCCTCACAATCAATGCTCTTTTGGAGTCTTCCTTATTGAGCAGAAATCTTGTCAGTGTTTTGTACATATTCTTTTGATTTGTGAAAAAAAATCCATGAAGATTTAAAATCCATTGTTTTCAAATTTTAAAACGTCAGTTTTTTGTCTGTCTCTAAAAAATCGTGTCGTGGATATCATAGTGAAACAAAAATATCGAATCGAAGCAGACCGCGCGATTTGCTATAAGTCAAATGTAGCGATATAGCAAAAATAGCGATTTACTAATATCCAAAGACATTTTTTGAGAAAATTTCTCCTCTCTTTTAATTTTGAAATTTTTATTTTATCAATAATTTGCATGCGTCTGCGTTTCTTTCCGCGTTTTTGGTCACTATGATATTCTAAATATCGGAATAGCAGAGGTGTACAGGGTGTCTCACAATGAATAGGTAACTAATAACATAATTTTTGAAGGCTGTTTATCAAGAGAAATTAAGGTTAAGACATTTTTTTGTTTTTGTAATTTAATTAAAAACTTTAATTCCCGGTAGCCACCCTGGCTCATAAAACGCATAACGTGATATAGCTAATATAGTAAAATGTAATTTTGCCTATCCAAGTCGGTGTGCACCACGTGTTGCGTTTTAAGAGTTAGAGTGGACAAGCATATATAAGCCACAAAAAAACTATCAGAAAAACCAGTAAAGGCCTTTACACACAAACTTGCATAGTCCATAGCATGGCGCCATGATGGGGCATAGCATAGAGACATTGCGAGACCCACGTTTTTAAGCATATGCATGTTTGTTTTGTTTGAACTGTCAAATTTATATCATAACCAAAGAATATTGTTTTTTTAATTTTCTGAGAGATTGTCATTGTTTTTGATGTAATTGTCCAATCCCACCCAGGTCACAATTTCCTCACTATCTCTTATAATTATCGCAATATAACATGTTATCCTCCATAGTCTTTAATCAATGGTGTAGGTCATGAAGATTTTATAAAAGTATAAAAAAAACACTCGCGTGCAGTAAAGTGTACTTTACCGAACTCATTTGCGTGCACTTAGTGCGGTAAAGTTAACGTTATGGTAAAGTGACTACATTTAATCAGAAAATTAAAATATAGGTATTTATATTTCTTGTTTGGGAATTTTGGAGGCCTGCAGGTAAAATCGTGTACTCAACACATGCGTAAAGTGTCTTTACCGCCCATGCCGGCTTGACCGAATTCGCTTCGCTTCGTTCGGTCAACTGCCGTCGCGTGTGGTAAAGTATCACTTTCCGCACTTGTTAGGTAAATAACTATTACATGTGTCCACGTGACCGAAACAGCGATTCCATTCGCTAGACATAACAACTCTCCATAAAAGTTTAACCCTACTGATATTTTCTGCAAACAAAAAATGGCTCCTTAAAATCAAGCGCTGATTGGTTGAAACCCTATGCTATGCGTTATGTGGTGCAGTGCAAGTTTGGGTGTCATCAGCTTAAGCATGAGTTAGTCTTAGATAGTCAGTAAATAATCAGAAAACAACCAGTTCCCACGTAAAGGTACCCAGTCTGATCAGAAGCGTGATATTGATTTGCATTTTTTTGGACACCCCTAGGTGGAAACCGGATGTAACTAGAACTCAATTTTATACGATATTTTAACAGTTCTTATGCTAATTTTTCATGAATTGTTCTTAAATTAATCGTAGAAATACAGTTTAAAGTGCTTTAAAGCAGCAAGTTCTTATAAATGATTGATTAGTCCATCATGAAACACCCTGTATAGGAGTGGGCTTAATAAAAAAGTGGTGTAGTGCACACCTACAGAAAATATATTAAGTATTATTACAAGGTAAGTAAAGTTTGTCTTCATTAAAATTTAAAAAAGCGCGTATGTGTATGTACGATCAAGTAAAGATACTCAGGGTATGAAACCAGGTCTAAACAGTTAACACCAGTAACACTTTTAAACAGAATTAAGGTGTCTTCATATTTGTAAATATGTTTGTAAATGCAAAAGTTTAATTTTGATAAACTTGTAAATGTTTAATTTTATGCTGTATTTTTTGCAATAAATAATTTTACAAAATAATCGAATACTTTATACTTTTAAATAAAAATCCCTAGGATACCTTATTGGTTTGGTTTTTACCAAACATATGAACACGTTTATTTCACGTTTGTTTTTTTCTTAGTGTCTTTAAATGATCTAGTCTTTTTTTTAAATAACTCCTTTTTTATCATAATATGTAGTACACTAGAATAGTGTCGAGGTACTTATACAGTGGGTGAACTTACTATACAAACTGAAAAAGAGAAACTTTTGAAGTATTAGTGTTTTTTGCCTTTTTTAATCATTTATCAATAAAAGTATACAGTTTTACTAACGCTCTTTTTATTTTTACCAACTGCTGTATTTTCAGATGGTTTAAATCAAAATTACTACGATTTGTCAAAAAGTAACTTTGATTTTACTTATATTTGAATAGTAGAAACTTTATTGCTATAACTGCATACATTGGGGCACAAAAGTTGTTGCGTGCAAAATTATTATTTCCTGAATTCTAAGTTCACACCTTGTATATAACTTGTATTACATTAGGTTTATCATAATGTATAGTTTTAGCATAGCGTGTAATTTTATAAAAAACGACTGCATCTTGAAAGATCTGCTGTAGATATACTAGTTTCATTTTTAGAATAATTGTTTCTCTTGTATATCAATATTTATTATTGTTATTTATTTTAGTTTAATTTTTATTGTTAATGAACTTAGAAAAAAATACTTCAAGAACAAACATTTTTAGTATGAAATGTGATTTTTCTAGACTGTAAATTTTTTATACGTGTATGGCAAAAAAGTTTTGTTATATTTTTGTAAAATTGTTTTATTGTTTTGTACTTTCTGTACGAGCCAGTGATTTTTATATACATGTTTCTTTAAATGTGATAATAAACATGTTTTTAACTTTAATAATTTTCTTTTATTATGGTTTTAGTTCTGTATATATTTTATGGTAATTTGGTTTAGCAGCGATAGTGCCAAATTGTAAATATTGTCACGTTGCGTTAGATATCTTTTAGTCCACAGTTTCAAAAAAAGTGTTTTAAATCTACGGATTTTCTAAGGTAAGTATATGTTGATTTTTCAAGGTAAGTATGCTCTGAATATTAATTTTTACAGCAACATGTCAGAAAACCAAAACCATTCCAGTAAAATCTAGGTTTTTCTGTTATAATTTTTGTATATCCTAAGAAAAGCAATTCCTAGCTTTCAATGGGTCACGGGTCATCTTGTCTATATTTAAGTAATATTATTAAATATGAGTAATATTATTAAACATGCAAGGAATAACAAGCGGTCGTGATGGCGCAAGACGGTAAAATTTAGGTAAAATAAAATGTTTAAGTGTGCAGATGATACGGTATTAAAAACATTTTTTTTTATACCTTCATCAAAAACATAGTTTTAGTAATTGTCTATAGATAACTAAAGCTTGACTTTTTTCGCCAAGTATTTACGAAAAAATCATTTAAAAACATCGTCAAAATATCAAACTGTCAACGATTAAAATGTCGCAACAATGAACGTCACTGAATAAAAAGGCACATCGCTATGGAAACGATTGTTATTTCATTTACCAGCCGCCTTGATTTATAGTGTAAAAATGGTGTGTTGCGAGAAGTGCTTTTCGTTCGAGATTTTTAAAAGTATTTTCCTGTTTTTCTTGGATTTTTTGATAAAGGTATTAAAAAAAATAGTGTTAAGAACTCGCGGCGAAACTGTGCTTTTTTTTACTCGAGTTTTTAAATACCTGGCTGCGCTCGTTATTTAAACCAACGCTTGTAAAAAAACACTATTTTAGCCACTAGTTGTTAAAACTACTATTTTTGATCACAGGTGCAAAAAAAGATTTCTGTCCGTTTTTTACCCAAAATTAAAGAATAATAGCGGAATATAGTAATATTGAAAAAAATCTAATTATTCTTGCCTAAAAATTAAGCCATTTCCGCCAGTTTTCACCAAGTATTTACGAAAAAATAATTTAAAAACATCGTCAAAATATCAAACTGTCAAAGATTCAAATGTCGCAACAATGAACGTCACCGAGTAAAAAGGCACATCGCTATGGAAACGATTGTTATTTCATTTACCATCCGCCTTGAGTTATAGTGTAAAGATGGTGAGTTGCGTTGTTTTTCTTAGATTTTTTGATAAAGGTATCAAAAAATAGTGTTAACAGCTCGCGGCTAAACTGTTTTTTTTACTCGCGTTTTCAAATACCTCGCTGCGCTCGTTATTTAAACTAATGCTTGTAAAAAAGCGCTATTTTAGCCACTAGTTGTTAAAACTACTATTTTTATACCTTTATCAAAAAGATGATATTTGTAACTGTGTGCAGATAACTAAAGCATGGCTTTTTTGGTTACCGATGCAAAAAAACTTTTTTCTTGATCACGATGCAAAAAAAGATTTCTGTCCGTTTTTTACCAAAAATTAGAGAGAAATAGCGGAAAGTGGTAATATTGAAAAAATCTAATTATTCTTGCCTAAAACTGAAGCCATTTCCGCTAGTTTTAACAAAGTATTTACGAAAAAATCATTTAGAAACATCGTCAATATATAAAACTGTCAAATATTAAAATGTCGCAACAATGAACGTCACCGAGTAAAAAGGCACATCGCTAGGGAAACCATTGTTATTTCATTTACCAGCCGTCTTGATTTAGAGTGTGAAGGTGGTGTGTTGCGAGAAGTAATCTTTGTTCGAGTTTTTAAAAGTATTTTCCTGTTTTTCTTGGATTTTTTTATAAAGGTATTAAAAAAAATAGTGTTAACAACTCGCGGCTAAACTGTGCTTTTTTTACTCGTTACGTTTACGCGTTTTTAAATACCTTGCTGCTCTCGTTATTTAAATCAAAGCTTGTAAAAATGCTCTATTTTAACCACTAGTTGTGAAAACTACTATTTACAACTTAAATAAAAAATATACCCTCTGGGCCCGTATTCTTCTTCGGAAGGGAATGCTCCCGGGAATCAGAAATGTATTTGATTGGTCGTTTCTGTCACTATGTTTGTTTTGGTACCAATGACTGTGTTCGTGAGCGGTTTTGCCGTCAGTTTGTTCTCCTCGTATAAGGCAGGAGAGCAAAATCGCTCAAAACTAATGCCATTAGTGCCAAAACTGACAGAGATGTGACAAAAAAATTAGAATTCGCCGAAATTGAAGAATACGGGCCCAGAAGAGGAAATTTACAACATGAAATTAGGGTAAATATGGGTAAATTAAGGCAACTGATAGAATTTTTTATGTTTATTTAAGTTATGGGTTAAAAATAACACGTTTTTTAAAGGAACCACTTCCTTCCAAGTTGAAAGATAATTATAATACATAATAAGATAGTAAAAAATATAATAACAATTTAAAAAAATCTTTATAATATTTTTTTGGCTTATCTTGTAAATATTATATTGGCAACTGACTGATGATAATACACATACTTCTAAAGGATTTAAAATCCACTTATGTCAAAATTAGATTTGGAAAAATAGCTTTAAAACTCAATTTCAATTCCTATTACGTTAGTTAGAATAGGGTTAATAAAGATAACTGGATATAATTGGAAAAGAGTTTATAAAATTGTTATGTTTCTTTTAAAAAGTAAACTTTTCTTTTGTTGTTTTTTTTTAAAGCACAATACATAAAACGAATTTTTAATAATAATATACTACAGCAGATAAAAAATGTAGGAAAGTTTTTGGGCGTTTAAATATTTATTTTCTTAAAATTTCAAATTTTTAATTTTTAGAAAATATAAAAAATCAAATAGTGAAAAATCATTTTTAAGAGCTCTTTTTTTTTAGGAAATGATAAAATACTTTTTAGAAGAAGCAAAAAATTGTATAGTCCAAAATATATGGCAATAAAATTAAGTCATAAGTAAGAGTTCAGTTTAAATCCTCTGTATTAATTTTAAAAACTATTCATCTTAATTTTAAAAACTATTCATCTTAATTTTAAAAGAAGAACACTACTGTAAGAAGTCCTTTTCAACGATATCTTTTATGGTTTAAAAGACATCTTTGGTGGCAGCTTTTCAAATTACATTGTACAACGTTAATTAAAGCTTTGATCAGCAAAATACTTAAATTTAAACAGTCTTACGTTTTTTTTTAATTTATAGTACTTATTGTATAGGCGTCTATAAAAAACAGCAATATCTTAAAAATACCTGTTTTTAATAACTAAGCCGATTTAATTACAAATAAATAAATGTAAACTGCTTAATATAGAATAGGTAAGGGGTACCTAAATTTTGGCTCGTTTAGGTATAAACCAATCATTTTCAACACAACATTTTAATGCTAAGTTTGGTTAAGTGATTTCAAATTTACTAATCTAAACTGTTTTGTCTATGTAGAGGCGTGCCTAACTCTTTGGCCGCTCGAGGTAAAGTAAAAAACGGTCGTTTCTCCCTTTGATGCCACCAGCATCCAAACACTTATTATTCGAGGGAGGGGAGCAAAAGCAACATTCTAACTTAACCTGATTTGGCTTTAGGAAAAAGCGGGACCGAAATTTTCAATTCACACACCAAATCACCCCATTTTCCCAAGTGACCACCAACAATGGGGAGAAGCCTTGTCCCAATTTTAAATCTTTTGCCGTAACATGTCTTAATTGCGCCGCAGGCGAATATTTTGTGAAAAATTATACCTACTTAAAATATCTTTTACAGTTTTTGAATGCTATATAGCTATTAGTAGGGACGCAGCAGGCAACATTATTTCCAATTTGCGGAAACTCTTAGAAAGATTTGACTGGATTGCGAAATAGTCTCAATTCTAAAAATCCAAATTTTTGCACGTTTAAAATGCGTAATAGGTTAAAATGAAACTTGAACTGTAATAATAAATAATTTTACTGCGCCGCCACCTCCATGCAATTTTTTTTTGAAATTTCTTTATGTTGAATTTTTTGTAATTTTGGTTTTTGTTAAAATATTTCAAAAAAATAAATTAGGAAAGCTGCAATGAGCGACGGGCGATCAAATGTGGTATTTCACATATAAATACACACAGACTAAACTAACTTCTTTTTTAACTCAAACTTTTTTAATAATTTCGAATAAAGTTGTCAGTCCAAGATATTAGATTCTCGACCTTTTCTCCGCAAACCCGTTTATTTTTTCCTTATAATTTAAGCCGTCAGCAACATTCTTGTTTATAGTTAAAATTATGCCGAACGAATTTAAGAATTTTTGGTCCATGGGAAAAAGCTTAAAATTTGGCCGCCCCCAAGAAACGGCCACCCGAAGCGGATGCCGTTTGCATGCCCCTGGTGCATGATTGAGAGTGTGCGAAATAAAGCTTAAGTATAATGTTATTTTCGTTTAATGTCAAATGAGAAACTTAGTTTTTGAAACGTGGTTTTCTTAAAGAAAAACAAAGATTACTAAATAAAAAAAAAGTATAAAAGTCGTAAGTCTTCCTAAACTACATCGAAAAAAATTGAAACAAAAGTCCTAATTTTGACAAAAACTTTTTTAAATTTTAAATCCATTAATTACATCAAAATCACAGACTAGATGTTCAGCGAAAGAAGCCTTAACACTTAAATATTGATTAAAAATGCCACAGTGTTTTGTTTTTTCCAAAATATTGTTAACGCATCATTTCACTTTGACAAATAAATAAACATTTTTCTCCATTTCGCGATGAAAAAAATCCTATCAAAATAAAATTTACCGACATGAAAATGGTTTGCTTAATAGAAAAGGAGAAGGCCTGAGGGCGCAATTTAAATAATTACTTATACTTTTATTTACAGGGTTAAAGGCTAGAATAGCAGGCAGCAGCTTACGCTGACATGTGTCAAATGTTTTATTTCTTAATTTATAGGTGGAAACACGATACACTTAACACGGTATGACAATGCGCATTTCGGCGTGACGTCACTTTGTGACCCCGATACCAAAACATGTGCATAGAAAAGGTATTAATTTTCCTTAATGTAATTTTGGTCTGCCGCGCGTTTAATGTGTTTTTTGGTTTGTACGGGTTGACCTGCGTAAAGTAAAGTAAAGCCATAACCTAAATATATAGGGCTATGCTAAAACATAAGTGTTAAAATAAATAATAAAAACTTACAATTTTTTGACTTTATTTGGCTTTTACTTGGCAGGCAATTATCGATTTCATTTCTACAAACTTTTTTCCTTGGGAATCTAAAGTATTTAATGTTTTTTATAATTCTGTAATAATTTTTACATTCAAAAACAGCGCACTTTCACATAGTAAATAATTATTATAAATAAATTTTGACACTGACATAATCATTACCAAACAAGAAAGTGGTACTTGCACAAGTTGTGTGTTGTTATCGTAGAACATTGTAGAAGGCAGTCTCTCAATCAAATTGTATTGTTTTGGGAGGGCGAGCGAGATTATTTTTGTTCCTTTACGCTTTCAAATAAAACATGTGACAAGTATATCAGTGCAGTGAACTCATTCTGTCAATCGAGCACGCCAATAAAACTTCGAATGTTGACGTTGGTGTATGATTGCGCGAAAACCGACGGAATTGGGCATAAATAGTAGCATACCGTGTTAAGTGTATCGTGGGTGCAAAATTCGAATTTTTGGGAGATTGGACTGTGATATGGCAAATAGAACTTTAGAAAGAACTTTACTTTCTCTCGGTGATGGCCTGTTTGGTTAAAAACGGGAATAAAGAATTAACATCTCTCAAATTGTGCTTTGGCTCAAGGTGCTGCGTACCATTGTAAATGACCCTTCAGTCTTTTAGTTTGGAAGATGAATATTGGTTAAAGTGGTGCAATAAGGTTGTTCTGAAAAACTCTCCTTGTGCAAAAGTTGTTTTCTTGGCATAAATCGCCACCGTATAACCGCCCAAGTCGCTGAGAATAGATACACAGAAGAGTCTATAGAATATATGTTTTTTTCTCAAATTGATTGTAAATAAGATTGCCCTGAAGACGCGTTGTGCAGTAAATATTTATTTACCTAACAAGTGCGGAAAGTGATACTTTTCCGCACGCGACGGCAGTTGCACGAACGACGCGGAACGGAGTTCGGGCTAGCCGTCAAGGGCGGAAAATACACTTTTCGCACGTGTCAGGTACAAAAATTTTCCTACTTGCGTAAAAACCATCTAGACAACATTATATTTTCATTTTAAGGTATTAAAATAGCATATTTTTTTTTGCATTCTCTTTACATTTGAGTTGAAAAGTATATCTAAAAAGTCGAATTGGACCTAAAAAATCGGTAAACGTATTTTTACGCACGCCTTGCGCAAAAAATTATTTTCCGCACGCTGTGCGGGAAAGGCACAGGGTAAATCCTTTTCCGCATGGCGTACGGGAATAGATTACCCCGTGTCTTTCGCGTACGGCATGCGGGAAAAAATTTTCCCGCACGCATTTTTTTTAAATTAAAAATAAAATTTAAATATAGTATATTACAACACACGAGTGTAAGAAAGTTACTTTCTATCGAGTTGTGTACGCTATTTTTCCTACGACCACTCTAATATTTAATTCGTATTTTTTATTAATATTAAATTTTTTTCATTTTCATCTCAAGAGAAGAAAGTATTTGCTTTTCTAGGGATGAAAATGGTTTAGGTCTATTTCCGACGCTTCTACAAATCATAGCCTTCTAGATACCCACATTTGTTGGATGGTTTGCTGTCATTCATTTTCATCAATAGAGAAGAAAACCTTTTCTCTATATCTAGATCTCTAGAGACGAAAATAAAATTGATATGCGTGTGACATATAAAACTTTCTGAAGAGTTATATAGAATGCAGATTTGGTTACTTTCGTGTGTGGTCGTAGGAAAACTATTTTACGCAAGTAGCAAAAATTTTGTACCTGACACACATTGACGGCTTGCCCGAACTCTGCTCCGCGTCGTTCGTGCAACTGCCGTCCTGTGCGGAAAATAATCAATCTCCGCACTTGTTAGGTAAATAACTATTTTCCATTAGCGTGTAAAAGTGCACTTTTACTCAGGCATTTGCGTGCGAGAAGTTGCATTTCCCACACGAATTTTTAAAAAAATTATTTAAAATAAAATTTGAATAAATATTTTACGCAAGTAGGAAAAACTTTGTACCTGACACGTGCGAAAAGTGTCTTTTCTGCCCTTGATGACTTGCTCGTACTCCGCTGCGCGTCGTTCGTGCAATTGCCGTCGCATGCGGAAAAGTATCACTTTCCGGTAAATAACTATTAAAAAATGAGTTACGTTATGAGCTCATTATCTACAGGGTGGAGACTTTAAATGGAATATTGGCCGTAGCGGGTAAAAAAATTGTTGTTTCAATAAATCCAAAAACACGTCAGCTAAGATTCTTAGCAGCTAAAATTTCCGACAAAAAACTTTTGTGAACGGTGTCAGAAAGGGGTCTATTCAATTCGAACTTTTTTTTTTCAAATGAGAAGCCCCCGCTTGTGGCAACTTGTTGGAAAGCTTATCAAAAAAAAAACGCTTGTGCATTTATTTTTTACATTTGTCAATCCATGTGTCAAAAATTCTCAAAAAATGATGAACCAGGCGGGTTAGAAATTTGTTTTTTTCCTTTGAAAAGAAAAGTGGATAGAACCCTTTCTGAAGGTTCACAAAAATTTTAAGTCGAAAATTTCTATTGCTAAAAATATTAGTTGACGGGATTTTGGATTTTTCTAAAAATTAATTTCTAATCCGCTAGGGGCAATGTTCCATTTAAATCCTTACACAATTATTTTGTGAGAATTTGAGAGAAGAAATGTTAAAAAAGTACACGAGCGTTTTTCTTTTTCCATAAGCTTTCCAACAAGGTGCCACAAACGGGGTCTTCTCATTTAAAAAAAAAGTTGTGTGTGAATAGACCAGTTTCTGAGGGTTCGTTCACAAAATTTTTATGCCTAAAATTTTGATTGCTAAAAATATTAATTGATGTGCTAACTCGCTAGGGGCATGATGTCCGAAGAAATCGTTTTTTGAGGATTTTGACACATGGATTGACAAATAAATTACACGAGCGTTTTTCTTTTTCCATAATCTTTCTAACAAGGTGCCACAAGCGGGGTCTTCTCATTTGAAAAAAAATTGTATGGCAATAGAGCCCTTTCTGACGGTCCGTTCACAAAAAAAAAATATGAAAATTTTATCTACACGCTACGACCAATATTCCATTTAAAGTCTTCACCCTCCTGTACAACAGGTATCATGTAAGCTTGTCGAGTAAGTCGTTCTTGTTATATTATCTCAAATGCAGATGCACAAAACAATTTAAAGTTACACGAGAACACAGTAAATGCCTATTGGAAGATGCTATAACATCATCATCATCAAAACATTGTCAATTTATGGAGATATCCATTTTTCTCATCTATTTTGTGCATCGGCGTCGTTTTTTTTATATCAAATTAATTTGTTTTTGTTTTTACGTCGAAAACAAACAGTTTGTGGCAGTTTAAATTATTGTGTAGGCATATTCTCGGCAACCTTAAGCGAGTGTACGCTATTTAAATTTGATTTAAACTTTAATTTATACGGAAATACTTTAATTACTACCTTAGTTTAATTACGTGGGTATATAACGTAATTAAAATAAATACGTCATGGTAAAAGTGAGTGAGATTTTGATTTTCTTTGTTCGCATCGTTTGTTTTCGTTAAAAAAATATGAAATTATCCAATTTTCCTTACAAGTGTTTACAATACTTTGAGTAAAAATAGTCGGTGTTTTGGCATTAGTGGTAATTCGAGACACAAAATTTACTATATTAAGTATTGTCAAGTGGTTGAGGATAAAAAGCGACGCCGATATCTTCTTCCGTTTAAAAGTTAAGTTGGGAGGGAAAGGAGACTTTTACATCAGCACTGTATGCTGGTGATATTTTATAGAATACCCGGTAGTAATTCACGAGTCCGAGAAAGATTGAATAACCTGTTTAAATGACGTCACGTTCAGGCAAAGCATTTCGAATTTTGCTCGAATTTTCAACAATGTTAAAAAAAGTTAACACATTAAAAAAGTGCAGCAATAAAATACAAAAATTAAAAACCAATATATCTCTAACTCAGAAAATGTTTTCATACATAACCGATAAATATTTCCATAAAACAGTTTTGTTTCTTTCTTAGTTTCCTTTCCTTCTCAGAAGAGAAAACCCTAGCTGCCTTCTAAAAACCTGTTGATTGCAGTTTCGAATCTGTCATCGTTTGGTCTATAATTTAGCTGTGAAAAAGATATTAACAATATCAAAATGAATCACTTACCATTAAATTTGCAAGTCAAAATAGTGGATAATTCACATACAAGTGTCCATTATCGCCACCCGTAAATGTCTTAAAAATTAAGCACCATTAAAAGAATGCTAAAGGTAAAAGTTTTAGAACTGAATTTTATTACCTGCGTTAAATTCCACCTCAAAGTTGTCAATTTTAAGGGTCATTATCAAAATGAACATATTTAAAAAAAAAAGAGGTTCTTTAACTTTTAGTATTTATAACTAGGCACGGTGGTCCTCGATTTAGTTTAAGTAAAAAGTTTTGGCATGCCATTTTCTCCCAACTCTTCAAAAAAAGTAAAATCCTACATTGAGCACTTTTCTTGGAAATCGATTTTATGAATCTTTATATCCAAAACCCCGTACCCAACTATAATAGATGTGCGTCGAAACCAACAGATTTTTTTGAAATTTTGATATGATTTAATACGCTCCTATGGCCCAGGGGCGTATCAAAAAAACACTAAAATATATGTTAAAATTAGATATTTGCTCACAACGGGAAAAAAACTTAAAAAACACCAATCATTATCATAAGATTCGTTGACATAATCCACTTTACAATTACACAATCAATATAATTTTTTTATAAAACATTTTAAAATAAAAAAATATGCATGCCCATGATGTGCTTAACAAAAAAAATAATATTTACACTACCAAATTTAATTATTTGTTATCAATAAAGGCGTATCATAAAAAAATTATATCTCCGCCTCTGGTTAATATTTTAAACAAATATAAAACCGGTTTCTTCGAAAAGGTCAGAAGTTCTTATTAAAAAAAGAGAAATAATTTTTTTAACCAGTACCCAAAAAATACATGTAATTCATTAAAATATTTTTCTAAATGTCTGACAATTCTCAACTTGGAAGCCACTGGAAACCAACATAAATTTTCAAAATAACTTCGGGCATGCTTTATTTTGTTTATTTATTAGTTATATTATCGAAATCTGACAAATCTACGAGGCACACAATTGTCAATGGCTCATAAATTTAGGAAAAAAATCATATCTCCAAAAAATCTGACAGTTAAGAGTAGAGAATCTTTTTTTTTCAGTCAGTGACCCTAGCTCAGGAAATGTCGAAGTGAAGTTCAAAACAGGTCATGTGATATCCATACTTTTTGGAGTCAAATACACATTATAGTTGACTGAACATTCAATGGAAACTAAGACAACGGCTTGGAGCACTTTTTTGATTTTTTGCCGAATAAGTCAAAATTTCTTTCTAAGGCGACTAATTCGAAATACTCATACATTTGAATAGTTGGCGTAAGGCCGGTATTACACTATAAAATTTATTTTTCAAAGATATTTGATGAAACATTTTACAGTGTAAAATACTATATTTTATAAAATATTTCTTTTATTTTATAAAATATGTTATATTACACTGTAAAAATGTTCATCAAATATCTTATACAAAAGATCTTTGACAAATAAATTTTATATTGTGATGCCGGCCTTAGAAGGAAAGTTTAGCTTATTCGGCAAAAGATCAAAAAAGTGCTCCGAGCTGTGTCTGATGTTTTTGTCTCCAAAAGTATGAATATCACATGACTTATTTAGCTAAGGTCACTGATAGAAAAAAAAATAATCTCTACTCTTACGTTTGTTAAGAAGACATTATTAATTTAGTCATTTTAAATTCTTTCCATTTTTTTTTCAAATGTTCGCTAAAGTACCTTTAAATTTTGTCAAAAATATCAACAAAATTTTTTGTCCCCCTAGAAAAAAGCAACAGCTAAACGATGCCGAAAATCCTATCTAAAATTATTAAAGGGTAAAAAAGTTACAGAGGTTTAAAGTACACCCGCTAATATAAAATATGCGTTTACTTAACCCTCTAGAACAATTTTTGAACTTCAAGTTATCAGTTTCCAATATTAAAATTTAAAAAACCTTAGTTAAAGGCCTATTTAGTTAACTTTTAATGCTTAATGGTAAATTGATAAACACAATGGATATTGCTTAATTGTTAATTTTTAAAATTAATTATAGGGAAACCAATGGTGCTGTTTACTAATTGATATTATGTATTAAATTTAATCAAGCTAATAAAATGCGCGTGGGAGATCCGTCATTTGTCATTTTTTGCGTTTTTTTTGGCACTAGAGAGGTAAAAATTGTATAAAATTAAGCATAAAAACTTGAGTAAGCACCACTATTAATTAAGCATTACACATTAAGCATTAAGCACCTTTCATTAGATTTTACGCATTAAGCATTAAAAGTTAACTAAACAAGCCTTAACTGAGTTGGGACACTTTGATATTAATTTTTTTTCGAAGTGCTTAGTGTTTGAGATAATTATGGTTTCCGGTATACCTATTTATATTTATAATTCCATCCTCGAATCATATAAAAATACCTAAATGAGCCCGGGATTGTAGGCGTGTAGAGTGATTTTGATCTGTTTAATTGCTATTCTTGCGTAAAATAGAGCTGACCTTAATGTAGAGCAGCATCCAAGACGAACCAAAAGCACTCTAGTACCTTTTTGAGTATCAAAAAATCGACCAAAATCATCCTAATGCCATCTTACACTAATAAATATTTTAATGTAAAATGCACGCTAAAACATAAAAAATATACGGTGTGTTATGGCTTAGGGCCTTTGTTTGGGTGGCCACGGTTTATCAGAATATTCAAAATTAAACCTGCTAAATAAAAAAAAGCTCAATTATAAAACAATTCACTATAAAAACTGCAATTTGTAAAACCAATTTTTTATCCGAACCTTTTTTCTTTAAACCCATTCAATATCAAATTCGAAATTTGTAAAACCTATTTTTTATAGAATCATTGTTAATCAAATTCATTCCAAATCAAAATCTAAATTCGTAAAACCCGTTTTTCCCAAAAACTTTTTTTGTCAGAGCTATTCAAAATGAAACTCGTAATATGTAAAACCAATTTTTAATCAAACCGTTATTTGCCAAACAGTTTTGCTTTAAATCTATTCAAAAGCAGACTCGGAATTCATAAAATCCGTTGTTTGTAAAACCGTTGTTGATTTTAAACAGATTTGACAAAGTTTTTGGAAAATAACGAGTTTTATGAAATCCTGATTTTATTTGGAATGAACTTGATGAACAATGGTTCTATAATAAAAGGGTTTTACAATTTCCGAATTTGATATTGAATGTGTTTGAGGAACTCTGGTTCGGATAAAAAATTGGTTTTACGAATTGCAATTCTAACAGTGAATCGTTCTTACGATGAAAATTTTTATTAAAAACGGTATGATGAATTCCTTGTTTGTCAAACCATAGGCACCCCCTCACGAACGCTTTTAAAATATATAAATGAAATAAATGGCACGAGTAAAAACACAGTATAAATCCATGCAACTCTGCAATCTAAAAAAATGTCGCATGAATAACCCTTACATTGATTGTTTTGACTTCTTTATTTCTTTTTGACTCGACTCTTCATATTAAAATCTGTAACAAAGGAAAAAATAATTGTATTAGTAAATTCGTAAAATATTAAATTTAAAAAATATATCCATGCCTCTTGCATATTGGTTAGTAATACTCTCTAAGGGCTAGTTAAGGCCACAAAAACGGCATAGATTTGACAACACTGCTTTGCTATTTTTTTGAAAGATCAACATTAGGTGGCATCACTAAAGCCATTTCGAGTGAGATCGTGCAATGTCCAGAACACGGTGCGAACACCATTTGTAAGAAAAAGTATAACTTATTAGGAAAGTAACCATTTACTAATGCTTCTATTAAAGGTTTTGATGCTCGGCTTCGTGCTTTATGGATTGCAATGTCTCGAAATTAAAAATAATGAAAAGAAAAGTAATTATTCATCATCAAAAAAATAACAAATGTCCGTATTAATTTTATCACTTTATGTGGCAATTTATTGGCCGAATGTTCCATTAGACAAGTGGCCGGTGGTCGAACCTGAATTCCAATACTCCAATCGAACTCACTTCAGTTTCCTTGGGCCTACTAAATTACGTGACCTTGGCGTTTTAGAATTCCGGCAGAATCTCGCTTATAAAGAAAAAAACTATAACTTTTTTGTTATCAAATAATAGGATTTATAAAAATCTACAACCGTATCTAAAGAATTTTTCAAAATTTGGTGTATTTTTTCAAAAAATCCAAAAATTGTTATTACAGATTTCTGTACTATCGACAAGGCTAAAGTAAAAGCCAGGTAAGATTTTTGACTATTGATAGCCGTATTTATTTTATTTCGGGAATGAGAGAGTCCAGCAAAAAACTGTCTGGATACGCTTGTGAGGAATTCAAAAATAAATATTCCTGCCAAATTTCGACAGATTCCGTTTTCTCGTTTCCGATATTCTGCCCGGTAAACATTGGCTCAAAGACAGCGAAGCAGTGTTGTCAAATCTACGCCGTTTTTGTGGCCTTAATCAATCAAGATAGTCCAGGATAAAACCAACCCGGGTTTGTGGGACAAGTAAATTACCTTAATTGCCTTTTGGTTACAAAATACTATAAACTCTAGAAATTTTTTTTATATGCATTAGTTTTTAATTTTTTATGTCTTCATTTAAACCAAAAACGAAGTCCGTGATTTTAGATGGAATAATGGATATGAGGACTTATTAATATATTTGATTATTTGCCTAAAGACCTATTGTTATAACCTTCAAACGTCCGCCATTTAAATAGGTTGGAAGACTCCTTCCTGTACTGTTTATCCAGAAAGGCAATATAGTAGCTATTACTTTATGAATAAATCAATTATGTTTCTTCGCTTCTTAAGTGCAGTAACCTTGGACTTGAACATACTAAATTATCTATGTAATATACCACCAAGGACTTTTTTTAAAGAAACGTAACTTACCTGTCCGGTTATCTAGAATATTATTTGCACTTTTGTAACCTGATAACCCGCTTTTTCGCGAGGTATTTCAATGGTCATTTTCAAACGGACTTAAAGTAAAGTCGATTAAAGCTTAAGAAATTTCTTACAAAGAATTTATTGTTGCGAAAAACAAATAAAAGAGCACAAAAACAGGATACAGAGTGAACAGTTAACTAAAATAATTTAAAAGAAATTAAAGAAAAAGTCCTGTCCGTTTCGAAAATGCCTATAAATAATAGACACTTGAAGTAAATATTTCAATGCATTGGTATCGGTATACCTAACGCGTTTAAAGCAAAGCCAAACAACACTACATTTTTTTTTGTTTACGGATGTTTCGAACGAAGTCTGCTTTTATGGTGGATGCGATGAGAGAACAGCTGATTCCACTCGTTGCGTACGGAGGGATGTACGCAACGTTACGGACCAACCAACGCAACGATTACCATCAGTTGTTTAGCCCTCGCACCCACCATAAAAGCGGGTCTCGTTCAAAACATAACATAGACAAGTGAAAAATGTAGTATATTTTGACTTTGTTTTAAACGCGTTAGGTATAGCGATAGCGCAGGGTGGCCATTTTCTGGAAAACCGGGAGAACCGGGAAAAGTGAGGGAATTTCGACGTGCAAGTAAGTGACATATCAGGACATTTCAACAAAAATCTGGAATTTTAAAAAGCATAATAAAAAAGTGATTGATTCTTTAATAAAGTTTTAATCAATCAATTTATTTCAAATTTCTTATGGCAACTTGACAGAGATAATTTAATACAAGGTGGGCACACACAAGCAAAACCATTAAGCTAAAGGCGGGATCCAGAGTCAAGCCACTGCAAAATGGAGTTTGATGGGGCGAAAAATGCTTCTTTTTTGTAAGCCCTTTTTTCTAACAATAACAATTTTCATATATATATTTCAGAAAAGACATGAATTTCTAAAGAATTTTTGGCTTAAAGAAACCTGCACGGATAACATGGACCTACGGCCCGCGGTAAAATGTAACCATATTTTAAAGGTCAAAATAGTGAAATTCTATCAGGATCGTAAATATGTGATAGGAGATATGAGCCGTCTAAAAGCGTACCTATGTCTGACAAATACCTAACGAAAACTTTTTTTCGTAACTTGAAAAGAACTTTGTAGATTTTCGTATATGGGTCTCAATTAAAAGGTTCTATATTGCACAAAGGCGTATTCAGGGTTTTTTCTTACGAGGGCTTTACTGTCTGAGAGGGTTAATTTTAAAAAAATACGTAATTTAAAATAAAAGGCTTTTGTGTCTCTTTTTCCCTGGTGTTTTTTTATGAGTTTGGTCTCATTCGAAAGGTAATTAAATGACGTAAGCATGATTTAATTTAAAGGAGGGCATAAGCTTTGAAAAGTAGATAGGTAAATAAGAAAAATGTTAAAAAGAGAGTTCAACCCTATTTTTTGCAGTTACAATTTTTTTCAGATTTATTCAATTCTTTCGGTACAAACCATTAAATATTGACTCAAATTTTCCCCAAAAATTAAGAGCAAAATAGTTATCAGAGATTATGATGTTACTCAATCCCAGCCGCCTTGCAGCCTCTGTTTTTTCCATTTTTCTGCTTTGTTTCCTCGTTTTGACTTGATACAATGTCATAAGCAGAAACTGTTTTAGGGGAGAAGCTGAGGATCCTTGGAGGAAAGTAAGTATTTTATTCTTAATTTTTGGCGAAAACTCAATCTTTCAGTCAATATTTAATACTTTGGATGTGGGGAGCATGAGTCTTCCAGCCCCCCACCTGCGTACGCTACTGAATATACCCTTAAAGTGTACCTATAGACAAAAAATGTCAATGCAAGAAATAAGGTGGTTCTCTGCTTTTAACATTTTTATTATTTCAAAGCTTATGCCTTAATTTAAAATAAATCATGCCTACGCCATTTATTTACCTTTTGAATGAAGCCAAACCTATAAAAAAACCAGCAGGGAAAATAAAACACAATAACTTTTTACTTTCGTACCCTCTAAGACAGTAAAGTCTCCAGAACAAAAAAACCCTGGATAAGCCCCTGTGAAGTATTCAAGTCATGAGAAAAAGTTTTCTTAGGTGTTTGCCAGACATACGTTCTTTGAATCCTATCTCCTATTATAAATACGATCCCCATAGAATTTCACTCTTTTGACCTTTGGTACAGGGTCTTTGTTTATAAATGAAACACTCAGTATCTTTTTTATTAAGTTAAACTTCCAAATCAGTTACATCAACCGAAAAGAATAAAAAAAAGAGAAGATCAAAAGATCTTGGGAGGAAAGAACGAAAATTCAAAATTGGATGAGTGTCCCACAAGGAACACACAGAAGACCAAAGCGAAAGGAGAAACAATTAAACGATGTTTCGGCCGGGGTGACCAGCGTGACCAGCGTGGGCAATTCTCTTTTTTTATCTTTTTTATTATTGAAAATAAAGGGTATGTCTAAATTCAAAAATTTCTTGAAAAATTGCAACGAACTTAAGCGCTATAACAACTTTTTTTTGTTGCTCTTGGTATACAGTGTGGGGCAATAAAGACAATTTTTTAAACTAGAACACCCTATATATTTTAATTAGCTTTACAAAAATACCAAACAATTAATTACCTTTACAAAAATACCAAACACTATTTCAATATCTTTTGTAGTTCCTGAGATATTTGCCTTTAAAGTTTTAATAATTGTCAAAATGAAAATATATTGGGAATGACCAATTGATCAAGCCACCAAGTGGGTCATGAATGTATTTCTTTATTTCAACAATATAGACTCAAAAATCTAGTGGCCTTGAGAAAAAACGATTAAAGACAATGTAGCTTGATCAGATGGTCGTTTCTAATGTATTTTATTAAAATTTAAAACGCAGTTATCTCAAAAACTACAAAAAATATTTAAATAGTGTTTAATATTTTTGTAAAGCTAATTTTTTGAAAAATTCAAAAATGCGAAAATATCCAGTTTGAAGTTTATTGCAATTTGCCAGGAAATTTTTGAATTTAAACCTACCCTTTATTTTCATTAATAAAAAAGATACTGAGTGTTCCAGTTATAAACAAACACCCTGTACAATACCTTCAAAATATTAAAATATGGTTATATTTTGCAGCGGGCCATAGGTTCATGTTATCGGTGAAGGGTTCTTTCAAAAATTTTGCCTGCGGCGCTATAATGGCATTGATTGTTACAGCTTTAGTTTAATTTTAAAAAAGTATCATTTTCTACAAATTTTTGCCTGCGGCGCATTAGTGACTTGATTTTCCCAACGTATCTAAAATTGAGACTAGATTCGACTCCAACTCAATACTGGGCAGGTAACCCAAACCACTTTTTTTAAAATATTTCATAATAAAGAAGGTCAATTTTTTCTTATTTCCATTAACAGTTTTAGGTAAATTTTAATGATCGTTTTTTTCAGAAACATTTAAAAGGTGTTAAAAGATGGCATCTTTAGTAAAATTTTTACCTGCGCCAAACATATCTAAAACTGAGACTAGATTTGCACCCAACTCAGTCCCCCTTGGCAGGTAACCCAACCCACTTTTGTTAAAATAAAAATCCCAAAGTTAAAAATTTTTGGGTTAAACTGCAAAAAAGTTAAATTTTTTCCTTCAAATGGCACTTTTAAGATAATTTTCTTAAATTTTTCGCCTGCGGCGCATTAAGTACAACCAAACACCTACTAAACCGAGGAGGGAAGGAAAAGGTGTCAGGGAAAAACTTTAAAAATGATCTGGAAAACCTGGAAGAGTCAGGGAATTTGGTATTACAAAAAAAGTGGCCACTCTGTAGCGATGCGTTGCTATATTTATTATTTATAATTATTACTAAAAGGGTTTAGTCTATTTTAGAACGGTCCTAAGTTTAACCCTCCTTGGATTTTGGACATAGCTTGATTTATAAGAAGAATTTTAATAAATTTCTTTATTGAATAATCATCTTAACACAATCTTTTGTTGGATTTGAGAAGAAAGTTTCAATTTAGAAGAAAAGAAAATTAAAAAATTTTAAACCCACGCGGGGTTCAAATAGTAAACACTCTGTAGAACAAATTAAAATTGGGGTTTTATGTCATTTTAATTAAAACTTACCCTTGTTAATTATTTTTTCCAAGTAATACTTGATGTTACACAATAATATAATAATAATATAAGCAGTAGATTAATTTTTGTATTTATTTAATAGGTGTTTTTATTTATGAAATGTATTAAAAAACTTAAATATAAGTTTATACGTCAGTGGGCTTTGAGTAAGAAAAGTTTTTTTGACTGAGATTTTAGATAACCTTTGTTTTAATTTCAGTTTGTAAATAAATTAATATAGCTGTTTTGAATTTTTTCTTTGGCATATGTTGACCTTCACTTATGTTTGTTTTGCCTCGTAGTGCCCTCATAAATATATTTTTTGTGCTGAAAACGGGTTAAAAATATGGTGTTTTTCTGAACAAAATTGGAGGTGTTTTATTGGTTAATAAACAACTTGGGATATTAAATAAGGTAAATTAATCCTTGTAAAAGGATTTACCTAGGGAAATTATAAACGAACTTATTACCAATTGCCACAAAACAATCCTTTCTGTAAATTAATCCTTGTAAAAACGGTTACCTAGGGATATTATAAACGAACTTATTAACAATTGCCCCAAAACAACTCTTTCTGGGGGCTATAAATTTGAACCATCCACCAGAGGTGGTCTAAAAAATCACCAACTTTATAACCTCAAACACAAATAATAAAGCTATTATGTGCCAAGATTTTGGAAAATGGTAAATATTTGCCATTTTGCAACCTGTCAAAAAAAAAAATGTTTAGGGCATTTTCTCCTAAAATATGGTATATTTTGAGAAAAAAAGCAGTTTTTCAGTGGTATTTTGCAAGAACAATACAAAATAATGAATAACTTTGTGTCTTTTGTGTATGGGTAAGTTTTTTTTTCAAAATTGGTTTTAAAATTTAGTACCCTTCACAGGTGTAAATATTTAAACCTGTGGAGGGTACTATTTTAGATCTTAGTAAATCCCACTGTGAGTGTCTAAAAGCGACTATTAAAAGTTCCATAAGATAAGTGTCATGGAAGTAAAAATCTACAGCGAATATTTTCCTCATGTGTTAAAACAGCCATAAAAGTTGTGCAATATTCGAAAACTTACAGAGAGCCGCATTGATCTATGGCAAATGATCACATCGGATGAAAATGTTATTTCTTAAGCGATGATCCGATCTTACAGATATCATGAAAATCATACGTTCCCGATCGTATAACTTTCAAGAGTACACGTCCAGAGCAACACCGTTCTCAACTAAAAAGCCAGTTAACTCATATTGGTATTAGTATCCTTTGGCCTATGATCGGTGCCATATTGACACCAAACTGACAGAAAATCCATGTTTTACTTGTCAATTTGGTTATAAAAATGGCAGGCACAGTAGGCTAAAGGGCACTGAGTCGGTAGGAGTTACCTGGCTTTTTAGTTGAGAACGGTGTTGTCCAGAGGTAGTTGAATTTTAAAAAACGAAAATTGCACCGCATGTTACTATTGTTTCCATATCCATCCAATAAATGTTGGAATTACATTGTTAAAATTTTGATTTGTTGACAGTAGATAAAAAATTCAATGTCAATAACATTTTTTTTAAACTTTGAGGACACTAGTACAACCATTATTCTCATTTCGTTGATTTTGGCTGTTGTTTCTCTGGTTCGAGAAATATTCAAACAAATTACATTTATGCATCAAAATAAACCAAATAATTATTGTATTTTGAAAAAAACCAGCTTCATGCCAACGTTATCGGTACATTTTATGCACTTGTGAAATTACCCCCGATTATTTCTTTAGGGCTTTAAAATTACCGATAATTTTTCACGATGCGTGTTTTTTATAATTTCTCGACTCTGCAGGAGGAGTAAAATCTCAACTCAGTTTTTGTTATAAAGAATGTTGTAGAATCCAAGTTATCCGGTCGCCCCTATTGGTCAGATTTGGATTTAGCTGTTCGGCCAATGACAGTGCGACCGAGGTAACAAAAACGGGCGCAGCCAAGCCTCAGGGACCAGTCCATCGGGTCCCTCATCCGAAGAAGCTTTGGAGGAATAGTTTTGCTGCCAGCAGGGAACGCCGAACTGAGTAAGTCGGAACTGTTGGCAGACCGTTTTTACTGGAAGGTGCTGTCCATTGCACTCCCGGGCAGCCATGGCTCCTTCATTGCACTATCGAAGGAGGGTGGAGGTGGGAAATCTTTAAGAAAGGATTCTGAACATCAGTGCGGTGCCAGAAGTTTTAACTTCTGGAGTTCGTAATTTTGGGACAAAATTACGACAAGAAGTACAACCTATGACAAACAGAACAGGGGCGTGTCAAACGCCCCCGCCGCCCTCGCAAGGCCTCGCAAGGCCCACGGCATATTGGGGACCTCTTAGCAGCCTTGCCTTAAAAAAAGCATAAAAGAAAGAATATAATATATAAAAACAACTACGCACACAAATACCTTTCGGCTACTTTAAAATTCCATACATTTTGAATACTAATATATAGAGCAGTGTTGCCAACTATTTTATTTCGATTATACTAGGGAACCCCTAATTATACTACGCTGTGAAAATGTTTATAAAGGCATTTTTGAATTTTCATCAATTTTGTTTTCACATTTTTGTATTATTCACTGGCATTTTACCTACATTATCAAGAAAAATTCTGAAAAAAAGTCGGGAAACAATTTTTCCCGAACATCACGTAAAGGTTTTTTTGTAATTTAATATTTTAAAAAAAGAGGTGAAACAATTTTTTCCGAACACCACGTACAGATTTTTTTATTTTTTATTTTTTCATAACACATTTATTTGGGATTTATAAAAACTTACATTTATATAGCAGTTAAACTTCTATTCAATAAGAACTTTCCAAGGAGCTTAACAATAAACAAAACTAAATATCTATAGAGATGAACAACGGAAAGGAGAAATTTTTTTTTTGGTAACTTCTAAAGGTACTAAAATAAAGGGTACATCAAGGTAAAAATTAATAGTCACAACTTACAATCTAAGAAATCTTAAACCTCAGCTGAGATCATATATTTCCTAAAAATATATCTACCTACACACCTGAATAGGTAATCTTTTATACCTATTAATTAAAAGGAACTTCTGGATTTATTCAAGTTAAGTAAATGATAAAGAATTTCTTAAATTTTCGTGATCTGATTACACCAATAACCTTTTTTTACTATTTTATAAACAAAATTTACGACAAATAATAGTAAAAAACATAATTTTAATCGCAAGTTTTAAATTTTGATTAGTATTTGCATTTTGGTACCTTTAATATCTACAATACTACAGAGGGTCCGAATTATACTACGGTACAATAATTATACTACTGTTGGCAACACTGATACAGAGGATACATGAGACACATTAGTCTGTTGGTTTTCTTTATAGTTAGTTACCTGTAACATAGAGATTTTTTTCATTGTTTTTTAAAGAAATTAGAAATATAAAATGTTTGGTAATTTGGTAAAATGTACTTAAATTTCACAACTGAACCTTCAAATTTCCTAACTGCAAGCAACTGAAAGCAACATTGGGGGGATGACCCCCCCCCCCAAGGGATCGCCGGTAAAGATTGCCTCCGCATTAATGTATTAACTTTCTTGTTGTCGAAAAAAAAATATCAAGTAGAACAGAGGGGCACCCTAAAATATTTTGCGGGGGGGCCCCAGAAAAATCTGACACGCTTCTGAAACAGAAATCATTTGTTTGTATACAAAATTGGTACAGTAACCAAGAAATAAGTTATCAGTGTAATTCTTATTACTTGACGTGGATCAAAAGAGTTATCGCTGTATTTATCCAAAATCACACATGTGTGGAAAAATAGCCTAAATACCACTCGAGCTCTAAAATGAACCAAATAAAGTCTGTGATTGTGATGGGTTGGGTTTGTTTGTTCCGATACTGAATTTCTTGGATTCCTGGGCAGTACATAGGTTTTATTACATCAAATTTGGTTCACGGAAACAAAAGTTATGACAGTTTAAAGCAAAAAGTAAATCTTGGTATTTTTTGTAGATTTACAAAGAATAAGGGTTTGTCTTTTTGATAAAAAAAATACACAGGATCAGTTAAAAAAACACTAACGCATATCTTTACAATTTTTACAAATGGTACTTTTGTCAATTAACAGAAAATAGGGCTTTGCTTTTTAATTATTGAATTCAAAAAATGTTTGTTAAAGTTATAGCTAATCAAATAAATAGAAAAATTGAGGTAAGAAGAAGTATATGTTATTGGGGATTTTTTTGACCTACTAGATAGTTATTTACAGGAAGGGGGGTATAAGTGATACTTACCAGTCGAGGTTGTGTTTTGCGCCTAAGCAAATACTGGCAAAATAGTACAAGGCTGGTCAAGAGCACTTAACTCTACCTTGAGTTTTTTCTACAAATTGTTTCATTGTTTAAAATTTGGATAATGGTGTCCATTGACATTTACTTTGTTTATACGGGCCGGTTAAAGCGCATTTATATAAAAACCGTTTAAACATTTTTTATATTAACACCATTAAAACCATTTTAGGTTTATCAGTTTTAAAGCCGATTTTGAGACCGGTATAAACACTTTAAAACAGTTGCATTGCTGCCAGGCTAAATAAATACCCAACCCCACTTGCACAAAATATCCGTTTTTAACTTGTTTAATTTGCGTTTTTTTTTAATACTTAAGTTTGAGATTGTTTTAATTAATAAGTTTTAAAGTTAGGTTAATAGGTGAGCGGGTTGGCAGTACTTATCCACTTGTCCTTATTTTTAGACGCTGTAGGTAGTAAATAATCTTTTTTATGATATACATATTTATTTAATTTTTAAACAAACGTTTTGTCAATGTCAATAACTTGTCAATTTTTTTATTTATTTTAAATTTATTACACGCTTGTTACCTTATTTATAAAAAGTATTATTCTACAACTTTGATGACATTTGTAATTTAAATTTTTGATAACTTTTACTTAAAATATGTTTGATAGTTATCTAAAAATGTTTGATAGATCCAGTAAATAAATTCGAATATTATTATCTAAGTAGGAAATAAAATTAATTTTGGCCAATGTATATAATTTGATGATAATTGCCGTTTTTGTATATAAAAATAGTTGTTGTAGTTTTGAAATAAATTTGCTACCAAATTTTACAGCTAGTTTGTTGCTTAATCCTTACTCTATTTTGTGTTCTCTATCCAGTAGTCAAAATATCGGTAATTAAATTTAACGTAGCCCCATATCTCCAAAACGAAAACGTATATCATCATTTTTGTTACTCGGCCAGTATCCAGTAGCAAATATACAAAAAGTCGAATAGACATAATTTTTGTTTGTTCCTTGGAAAGTTTATTTACTGATCGATGAACATTGTAAAGACAATTATATTTCTTGATTTCAAATCCCGGCTCCAGAAAATAATTTTTCTAAAATTTACTTTTCGCTGTCCATCACGCCAACCTTTTATGATAACGTTAATTTCAAATGCACTTATTAAGTGCTAACCACTAACTGGGCATGTTAAAATAATATTTGAACTATAAGAAAGCAAATAACAAAGTTATTTTCTCATGTTTGCTGTAGTACAGAAATTTAAAAATACCCACCTTCGATATTTAGTTTTAAATACTTCTTCTAAATTTTCAGTTCTAAGGATAACTCCGGGGGCGAAAAGTGAGAAGTTTAAAATTTTTTAGATTTAACTTTAACAGAATTTTGTTAATATCGCTTTAATGGTTTTTTAGTCCAGTGGTATGATTAAAATTGTAAAATTTTGACTTTTCTTAATTTTATCAAAAATGAGTTACTAAGATTCCAAACCACCTTAATCGACGAAAAAAAAAGTTGTCTGTCGGTCTGTTATCTGTCTGTCTGTATACACGATAACTCAAGAACGCCTTAATAGATTTTAACAAAATTTGGTACAAAAATCCTCTATTTTGGGTTGGGTGGCGGCGGGTTGAAGGGGGAAAAGGGAGATAAAATATTTAAAAAAATTGTAACTTTGGAACAAAAGCAAGTAGCGATATAGGGTTTTCAGATTTAAGTTTCCATGAATATGGACTACAAATTTTGTCATAAAGTCCAAATTCGTGGGAGCTTTAGTTTCCGAGGTATTTGAAAAAACGTTAAAATATATTAAAAAAAATCATAACTTTAGAAGTAAAGCAGCTATTGATATGCGGTCTTCAGATTTTGGTTTTCGTAAATATTACCCAAAAATTTTGTTATAATTAGGGTTCAAATCTTTCAAAGCTACAGTTTTCGAGGTGTTTTCATTTCCTTCAACATAAAATAATTGATTGTGTGGTGGACTATACGTGCTTTCTAGCACCAATTTTTTAGTTATGTTATTACATTCAAAAATATATTCATAAAGGGAGTTAACTCCCAGGAGGTGGGAGGTGTACGTTAATATACTTACGCGGCGTTCTGGAATCTAAAAAAACGGTTTTTACGATTTTGTCGGTCTGTTTTGTTGCCACTAGTTAAAAAAAACCCAACATCAGTCAAAGTTTTGACGAAAGGGAAAACAAACTTTCGAAAAAAATCTATTTTGTATGCGAGATAATTCAAGAAACCTTTTTACCGATTGTGTTCTCTGATACTCGAAGAAAATATATTAAAATGTTTATCCTTCATCCAAACTGAATCCTTGGGCCTTGAGGTAGAACCAACTTCTACCGACCCCCTTTATTATAATATTAATGTAATATAAATCACTTAAAGCGATAACAATAATCTGCAAACTAAATTTAAAAAAAAATGGCGCCAGCAGGCACGTATAGGCATCCATAAAATCTTTAAAAAAAAATTATTTTTTTTTAAATAAATTTAAAAAAAGAGTTACAATTTTTTTAAAAGTTTAATCCCCCCTCTTGCGAACACCCCACCCCCATCAAAAACTAATCAGCTCTGCGTCCGGTAACAGACTTTTTGTGCCAAATTTGATAAGATTCGGTGTAGCGGTTTTTGAGTTATTCTTTCACAGACAGACAGACAGACACCATTCCAGAATATTGTATTTAGGTATTTTTTTGGCCCAAATAACTCATTTTTAGTGAAAATAAAAAAAAACCTTTTTTTTTGCTGATCCCAATAGCCTCCATACTATGTATGGTACTACGCGGACCTATAAACGTCAAAAAGTGTAACTTTTCTGATCAGTGACAACGCCATATTCCATGACTATCTATGGTTTTGTATGTTAAAAGTTTTACAGGTTTGTTTACACACAAAAATAAGTTTCTTAATCTTTCTTGCAGCTAAGACATCGGACTAATAGCTGTTTTTTGTTTGTAAAATTTTAAGTCTATCAAAAACTTCTTGTTTGGCGGAATATACCATTGTAGTCGAGACGCCAAACGGCTATTTTCAACTTTTGGAGGAATTGCCTGATAACAGGGGTTTTTTTGAATTATTTTGGTAGCTAAGGGCCTCTATTTTACGAATTCGATTGATTCCCCTCTGGAATCCTTGGGGAACTCCAGATGCTGAAGATGGCGGCCATTTTTTAATTTAAAAATTAAGGGAAAAAATATTGATATGATCCATACACAGGTACATTTATGTGTTTAAAAAAATTCTTGGGGGTACCATAAGGGTCCTAGAGGTAGTGTTAAAAGTAAACATTTAAAAAAATAAACTCATAAAAAATGGACTATTTACATTTACGTAATTGACTAATTTAAGTCTGTTTTTGCTGATTTTAATTGGCAAAGGGGTAAATTTTATGAATCCGATTAATGCCGCTTTGGGACCCCTGTAAAACTCAAAATATTCAAGATGCGACTTACAGCACAAACATTTTTAAAGGAACTAGATGCAGTACAAACATTATGATGCATCAACTTGGGGGTTTTTGAATCCACTAATTTAATTTTTTGTATTAAAACAATTTTCGGGGGTAATAATAGGGTCCTGGACCTCTAATCTTGAAATCAGGGAGGAAACACTTATTTCCCTGAAATGCGCGGTTCCCATTGGTTGATGTTGTTGATTTCTCCCACAAATGACAGTATTTTAAATAGAAATCGGTATCTTTTATTTATCTCACTAAAGACCAGTAGAAACAAATCTCATCAAAAGTCATGTTATTAGTGTCGGGGGAATCGGTGCCGTCGACCAATAGGATCCGTGCATTTCAGAAAAATAAATGTTTTCTCCCTGAATTCAAGAAGTATAGGTAACTGGGGGAAAATTTTGGGGGTAAAAAAAACTTTGGGGATTTTTGGGTTCACTGAAATAATTTTTGGGTTCACTTTATTAAGTTTTGGGGTTAAAACATTTTTAGGGGTTATTTAAGAGGCCTAAATGTGAGTAAAAGGTGCAAAAATAGTGATACTAATTTTACTTACTTACTTAATTTAATTTTGGGGTTTTCAAATTTTTAGTGTTAATATAAAGAGCGTAAAGGGTACCATAAAAATATTAGTGTAAAGATATGTGATTAATCGATTTGGGGCTCTTTGAGTCTTCTATAGTTGGTTTTTGGGGTTCCATTTTTTTAAAATATAGTATTAGGGGTGGTTTTAGAGCTAAAAAAATTCTATTTGTACAAAAATATATGTTATATATCGATTTGGATGGTTTTAATTCTTTTAAGTTTAATTTTAAAATGTAATATATTTTTAGGGGTAGTATAAGGCTCCTAGGGGTGGTTTTAGAGGTAAAAGTCATGTGATTTATCGACTTAGTATTTTTGCAAAGTTCTAAAATTAATTTTAAAGTTAAAAATATTTTTAACAATAAAATTAAATTTAGAAGAAATAATATTTATGTTACCTCTAAAACCATCACTAAAACCCTAATGCTATCTCCAAATATAGATATCATTTTAAAATTAAACTTAGAAGACTTAAAAACATCAAAATCGATATATATCATGTATATGTATACAAATTATAATTTTGTTACTCCTAAAACACCCCTCAACTCCTTATATTATTTTTAAAAATACTTGAAACTCTAAAACTAACTTAAGATCCAAAATCCCCAAATCAATATAACACATATCTTAACACTAATATTTTTTATGATACCATTAAAGTTGTCTCTAGGCGTTATATACTAGAGTACTCCTCAAAATTTTTTAACCCCAAAATTAAATTAAGTCAACCCAAAAATGTCAAAAATGAGGTATCAAATGTATCAATAATATTAAGTTGCGTATACTTTACCACACTTTACTCTTTAAAACCCCTTTACTAATAAATTAGTTAAGTACGTAATTTTATATAGTCCATTTTTTAAAACGGACACTAGGACCCTTATTTTTTAATCGCCTAAATGGATTCAGGGAATCCAAAAACCCCTTGATTGATGTAGCACATACCTATATTTTGATAAGTTTTTTTTTCTAAATTTTTTATTAAAAAAAATGTTTACTTTTAAACTGCCACTAGAACCCTTATTTTTTAATCCCATAAATTAATTCAAGGAATCCAAAAACCCATTGATTGATGTAGCACATGCCTATATTTTGATATTTTTTTTTTTTTGAAAAAAAATGCCGCCATCTTGAATAACTGAAGTTCTCCAAGGGTGCCAAAGTATCAACAATCGGATTCGTAAAATACACCCCCTTAGCGACCAAAATCAGTTAAAAAACCTCTATTATCAAGCACTTCCTTCAAAAGTTCGGATTCTTCCAGATTATAGTATCCCAATAAAGAAAATCTGGTAAAATGATTCTATTTTTGACAAAAAATATTAAGAGTATAGTTTTTACATATGCATCATTTTGTACAATGTACAACACTTTTTATAAATGGTTTTATAGATAAAAGGTGTAGGTTTCAAAACTTTCCGCGATCAATTTTTAAGAAACAAAGATTTTGCCTAAAAACGCGTGTTCCATATTTTCGTGGGATCAACCCCGCTACCTGTACTCTTCTTCAACCGTTTAATAAATTTTAAACTATAATTAGTTTTTTCTATTAAAAAATGACAAAAGCCGTTTTGATTATTTTGACAAAAAACACACTTTGTCAAGTTAGTGTACAGTTTTTAGTACTTTAAAATGAGACACCCTATATATTTTGACAAGTTTGAATAGAGCTTTTCTTTCTGATTCCAAAAATACCTAATATGTTAAGACCAATGATTTAAACAAGAAAAAAAATATGCTCGCATTCATGAACTCTTTGTCTAACTCATTGCTCTAATTCAAAAGTTTTTGTCATTTTATTTAAAAAACAGTTAAAAAAAGGTAATATTAGGTATTATTGGAATAAGAAAGAAAATACCTAAAATATACAGGCTGCCCTATTAAAAAAAACATCGGCGCCCTTGCCCCGCCTCCTTAATGACTGGCGAAACGACCAGCATCCAAAAAGATGCTTTTTCTGTTCCAAAAATATTCTTTTTTGTAACTAGCCTCTTTTAATTTTGAAGATATTTAGGAGTATCCTTGCCCCCCCCCCAGACCATATTTTTTTAAAAGTTTTGTTATTTGAAAGAAGTGATTTTGCACAATTTTGCACACCCTTCAGAAACCCGCGTCAGTAGGATTCTTGAGTAAACGAGGTAGCCCCTCCCCCAGATGATATTTTGTGAAAAATTTTTGTGTCGTTCGAAAGATTCAATGTTGTACACCCATTTTCAAATTTCGCACACCCCCTAGGAAACCCGCAGAATGGTTATCGAGTAACTGACGTAGCTCCCCAGACAATATATATATTTTTTAAATTTTTATATAACGTAAGCGAAAGGTTCAATTTTGCAAAATTAAAAAAAAATCCAACCCCTTAGGAACCCTCGGGAGGGTTCTCAGTTCCTGGGGGGTTGGCAAATTATAAAAATTGCTCTGCAAAATTGGATTTTTCGAATGACATAACACTTTTCAGAAAATATCGACTGGGGGGGGAGAGGGCTAACCTGGTTACTCGAGATTAGGTGTGCAAAATGGTGCGGAATTACACCTTTCGAATGACATAAAATTTTGAAAAAATATTGTCTGGTGGGGGGTCAAGTTAGCCCCCCCCCCATATAAAAATGGCCAATGCTACTCGTAGGAAGATGTGCAAAATTTACCAAGTTCATAGGGGGTTGGCAAATTTTAAAAATTCGTCTGCAAAATTAAATATTTTGAATGACATAACAATTTTCAGAAAATATCGTTTGGGGGGGGGAGAGGGCTAACCTGGTTACTCGAGAACCCTACTGAAGGCTTCTGGTGGGCGTGCAAAATTTGAAATTAGGTGTGCAAAATGGTGCAGACTTAGAGCTTTCGAATTACATAAAAATTTTGAAAAAATATTGTCTGCCGGGGGGGCAACCGTAAAGTTAGCTGCTAAAACTACTGGCATTATTTTTTTTGAGCCACCCTATAGTAGTTCGTCTTTTCACGCAATACGAATCATAGTAATTTACGTTACAAGGCCGGGAAATGCTCTATTAAAGTACAAGTCTAGATGTTTACGGACAAGGCGACGAAGGAGCCGAGTCCGGAATTTCTAGACGAGTACTTTAATGACATTTCACGGCCGTGTATCGTACAACGTTTTATTTCAAACTGTAAGTGGGAAAGCCATTGTTTTATTCTTATTTTTTTTAGGTACTTTGCCGGACTATTGATGTAATGTATCAGTTCCCGGACTGAAATATCGATTTTAGTTCGGGAAAATTACTTTCCCGGACTGAAACCGATAACGTAATGGAGTATATTACCATACAGTATGAAATAAAATAATTAATAATGATAATTGAAAAAAAACTTACCGTTTAGATGTTTCACCCCATTATCACCTTCGCGTTCTTATTATTGCAAGGCGAATTCAAACATCAGCAAAGTATCCTAACTGACCGACTTCTCTTTCTTTCTGCTTTCCACTGCCTTGCCGCTTAGTCAACGTAACCGTGAGGGGATCGCGGGGTCTTTCGTTTGCTTTGCAAGCACACCTGTTTGCTTTTGGCACCCTTTGAGCCATTTGGAACTACCCTGAAGAGCCAATTTTATTCCGAGAGTTAGTTTTCATCCAGCTTAATAGATTGTGTAGCTTTTCTTAATATTTTGTGTTTTTTTTCTTTGGAAATTGCAATTTTCCTAAACAGGTGTATGGGTTGCGAGGTCAAACGCCGGCCCAGCTGACGGCATCGTGTACGAGATAAACTCGTGGGTTACTAAAATCAAAAGAGGAGCGGTGTAATGTAATAATACGGTTGATGAAGTTTCGATTATCGAAAATTTCGCTTCCGTTAATTTATTAAATTATTAAAATTTTAAGAAACAGGAACCAATAGCACGCAAAAATATCAATAAACGATCTTGTTTAAAAAATGGTTGTTTTGTGGACTGAAAATATTAAAGGGGTTCCTCAAAACCTAAAATGTGCCAAATTAACCAAAAAAAAAGTTTAGTAGTTTTAAAACATTTTAAAATTTTTTTCTAGAAAGAAAATCACCGAACATCAGGAATATAAAAATTTCTGCTTTTTTTACAGTTAGAGTTGTCAACCTTTCCTGGTTTTTGTTATTTTTTAATATTTTTATATTGGTTTATCCCATATCTCATAGTTATATGGTCTAACCTAAGAGTTGAACACCCATTCCCTAGATACCTATCAGTTAACGTTTTTGTAAAAAATATATTGTTAAGAATTTTATTTCTTCTATAAGATAAAGAAATGCAGACTCAAAAATAGTTATTTACCTAACAAGTGCGGAAAGTGGTACTTTTCCGCAAGCGACGACAGTTGCGCGGAGCGGAATTCGGGCAAGCCGTCAATGGTAGAAAAGGCATTTTCCGCAAGAATTAGGTACAATGTTTTTCCGAGGAGTATTTTTGTTCATCTTATTTATCAAAAAAAATGTTTTTAAAGCAAAAATATTTTAGAAATGCTACAACATGACACAAGATAGAATAGATACATAAATCTCTATCTATAAATATTTTCATTTTTAACAATACAAAAATCGTGCAGAAAAGTAATTTTTCAGCACTAGTGCGGAAAAGTTAGTTTTCCCTACGATTTTACTTTTCCGCACGATTTTTTTAGTACAGTTCCTGCATGTGACTTTTTAAGTTTAATTGTTAAGGCTATGAATTTTCTGAATTAAAAATAGTACCCATAGATAGTAATTTCATTTAAAGTATATCTTGAATTAGAATATTGTTCTTTATAAAAGGTGAAAATCGTGTGTTACATTAAAAATCCTGCGCAAACGTAAAAATCGTGCGGAAAAGTAAAGAAATCGTGCGGAAAAGTAAAATAGTGCGGAAAAGTACAAGTTTTCGGCACACTCGTAGAAAATAGTTATTTACCTAACAGGTGCGGAAAGTGATACATTCCCAAAAAAGAAATATAAATATCTATATTTTAATTTTCTGAAATAAACGTAGTCGCTTTACCGCACAGTGTGCTGTAAAGTGCCATAACGTTAACTTTACCGCCCAGTATGCGGTAAAGTATAATCTTCCACATCCAAAAGAGTGTTGTAAAATGCACTTTACCGCATGCGAGTAGGTAAAATAATTAAAATTCACTATATTTTTAATACATACATACAGGATGAATAAAACAAGATCAGGCTTAAAGTGAAAGATTTTTAAGACTTACATTCATACTTTTAAATTAAATCATTATAAGCTCGTTTTCCAATTACGTGTTAGTACAGAAGGAAAGATTAATAAAAATGTTATTACACGACTGGCTAAGCGCCATTAAAAGCTGTGATGAAACCTGATTATTTTTGCTTTTTTAAAATTAGACGATTATTTATCAATGTCATTTTAATTGCATCCGATCTGAAAATTCTTTAACAAGCTTTAGTTAAAACAATTTAAGAGTATTAACACGATCCACGTACAATTATAATAAACCATCACAAGACATGTTTTAGGGAAAACTGCCTTACACATAAAAAATTAGTGATAGAAAGCACGGATAGTCCACCATAAAATCAATTATTTTATGTTGTAAGGAAATGAAAATATCTCGAAAACTGTAGCTTTGAAAGATTTGAACCTTACAACAAAATTTTTGGGTAATATTTACCAAAACCCAAATCTTAAAACCGCATATCAATAGCTGCTTTACTTCTAAAGTTATAATTTTTTTTAAATATATTTTAACTTTTTTCAAATAACTCGGAAACTAAACTTTCCACGACTTTGGACTTTATAACAAAATTTGTACTCTATATTCATGGAAACTTAAATCTGAAAACCGTATATATATCGCTGCTTGCTTTTGTTTCAAAGTTACAATTTTTTAAAATATTTTATCCTCCTTTTACCTCCTTCAACCCCCCAACCCAACCCAACCCTACCCAAAAGTTAATCAGTTCATGGTCAGCCGATAGAGGATTTTTGTACCAAATTTCGTTAAAATCGATTAAGGCATCTTGAGTTATCGTGTATACAGACAGACAACAGACCGACAGACAACTTTTTTTTTTTCGTCGATTTAGGGTTTAAGAAAAGTCAAAATCTCACGATTTTAATAGTCCTCCATCCATATCCCATTGGTATGGTGGACCAAAAAGTGTGCCGGAAAATTTATTTTAAAATAGAATAAGTTAAATAATTAATATTAATGATTAAAAACTTTTCAAAATCTAACAACAATAATATTAGAAATTAAGAAACTACATATATTTAATGAGAATAAAAAATGTGAATCAAAGTCTTGAAAGCTATAATTTGGTGATAAAGAAGAGACGACAAACACTTTATCATCAAGCAAATGTGAAAAACATATACAGGGTGGATTCTTTAAACGGAACGGTGCTTCTAGCGGGTCAGAATTTGGTCCAAAAAAAACATGTCAACTGAGATTTTTAATTTCCTTTAATCGTGCCATCTTGTATTTTGTCTATGTCATTTAGTTTACGAGTCTTGAAATCTGCAAACATTTCTCTTTTCAGCAATATCACACAGTAGGATCTATTTTTTACGATAATCAAGATAATTTATCTAAATCTGTATGGAAAACTTCGATATTCAGTCAAATATCCCCCGTAAAACAGGGCATAGACAACAATTCCATGTGGAAACCATAAGAGATAGAGTATTAGTGTGTGGTATTGTCAAAAAGATAACTTTTTTTAGAATTCAACAATGTCAAACTATACAGGGTGTCCTATTTAAAAATATATATTTTTTTGCTATACCTCGTAAACAAAACGACATAAAAAAAAATCCAAGATAGCACGATTAAAGAAAATTAAAAATCTCAGTTGACGTATTTATTATTATTTAAAGAATCCACCCTGTATATCTGTTCTGTTCGCCACCGTAGCTTGGTTTTGTAATTTGTGCTACTTGATCTTAGCTTGTTGTTGTGGTTGACCTAAGTACATTAATAACAATGTAGACTCGTAAAATAAAGGGCTGCAAAAGTCAGAAAAACCTAAATCTATAGATATAATTAGTCGATATAGATTAAGTATTTGGCGACGCAGAGTGCTTTGCACATTTTTATTTTATTTGTGTTCACTTCTTCCCTTAAGTGCCCCACACACTATGAGATGAGATCTGTCTCGACACACATTGCGAGGCCCACGTCCCTGATACCAAATCTCAAGGTGTGTGTGTGTGTGTGTGTTGTTGTATCGACCAGTTTTAGTATCATGTGAAACCGTCTCAATGAGATCGCCACCGGCGGGAGATTGATACTTGCCGCGAGACGAAATACGACAGGTCGCAAAGTCCGTTTAATCAGTTTTATAGAAAACATAAATTAAACATAAAAAATTTATAAGAAATACATGAAAAGAAACCTACCCAAGACTTGTGGAAAAATGCAAAGAAATAAATTATGTTTTTCTTACACTGGAACACTAACTGCAGTTTGTTTTGTTTAATACATTATATCATGCCATTTTATTTAAATTTAACCTTGAAAAACTTGTGAAAATTTGATACCTATATTTTTGATACTGTATCAAGGTGTGGCGACTAATGAGACGGGATACCGTTCCACTCGAAACTTTACCTCGTAACGTGTCTCGAGACAGATATCATAGTGTGTGGAGCACTTTACAGTTAGCATACACTACATGTATTAAAAAAAAATAATTTTGATCACCTACGTTAACTTTTTTTTGGTAGAGGTGGGCAATTTGAGGAAAAAAGTTAAAAAAATTTAAGAAAAATGCTAATTTTATATTAATCTTGTAAAAACTCATGTCATAAGAATCACTTCACGCAAAACCTATAACCTGCTAAAATATCAAAATTTTAAGCAAATATCTCAGATACTAAATGAGATTAAGCCTATGATGTAAGGTAACTTTAAATGGTTTTATGCAGGGAATTCAGCATTGACACTTTTGTTCATTAAGTACATTTTTATTTATTTTGACGTAAGGTATTTAAAATTGTAGAAATGTAGATAAAAACGGATAATTTCTAAAATATTACTATTTCTGGATTCTCCTAAAAAGTCATATAAATGGATACCCAAACCTAAGTGAATTTTTGGCTAGTATATTTAACGCCGAACTTAACGCTATCGTTGTGGTTATCTTAAACTAATAACGATAACGGAATTTTTATTTTTTTTATTGAATTAAAATTTTAGCAACAACTTTATAAATAGGTTTTCCAAAAAAAAATATCGGATGCCGTTACGGTTAATAACCACTACGGAATGACATTTAGCAACTGCGCAGTCGCATAAATAACCATAACAACGAGGAGTCAAAAAGACTCCAAAAAGACCCTATCATCTTATTTTGTTTCTGAGGTATAGGCTTTTAAAAGTTAATATGTTGACGAGCTTTATCTCAAAAAGAGTTAAACTAAACATTTTGTGTAAATATTTTTCTATATATTTTTCTTCAGTATGCATTTTTTGCTGTGTTCCCTCTCTGCATCATTAGTCCCCAGAAAAAAGCAAGGAAGGAAGGAATAAATATTATCTACTTATACAAAAATCACAAGACAGAAATAATTCACAACCCATAATAATGTCATAATAATAATCTTAAAATTATACAGAATAGTTTAATTGAAAAACACATTGCAACCATATAAATATTATCGATAACTACTTGCTGACAAAGAAAACAGGTGGTTCTAAGAAGAATATGACAATTAATTTGGGTAAGTAATTTATTCTACTAAGCCAGAAACAAAAAAAATATCAAAATGGTAAATTTAATCAGAAATACCCGAAAATAGTTTAAAGAAACAACAACAAAAATCTTACCATTTTTATATATCTGGGTCTGTCACCAAAAGCTTAAAACATCGTCAATTTACTGCGGCACAGAGCTTTAGGAGCACACAATAACCCAACACACAGCAAGAACTGCGAAAACTTTAAGTCTGACGTGACTTGAAAAAGCTAAAGCATGTTCAAAATGCATCAAGAATTGTTGCTTTTAAATTCGTTACCTTTGCTATATGTTGAAGAGAAAGCAAGATGGAAAAGTATTTATGGTGGTGATGTGTATTTAAAACGCGGTACGTCAGCGGTGGCCCGCCTCTAGTCACCTTACATGGGTTAGGTACTATATTTGGTCTGACTATTGTTTTGCTGCTACTGGGCATTTGCAGATACTATTTAGTAGGCGGTGGTTCCGCTGGTAATGATGATCCGGGTGGTTATGGTAGAAAACAATTCTTATGACCAAAGCTTATTATATTTTATGCCTATACTTAGTAGTTGCTTTTAAAATAATTGGGTAAATTTATGAAATCATATTCTTACTAAATAAAATTGATTTAGATTCCGGTGTCTCTAAAGGGAGAAGGAACTGGTAAAACTGATATTAATTTTTATCAAAGCATGTTTTAAAATAAAATAAAGTATTCTTTTGAACGTAATTGAACAAAATAATTATACATTTTATTTTAAATAATCAATCACTTTTTAGCTTTTGTTTGTTTTGGCAGTTTTGATACTTCTAAAAAACCTCTTTTAAAATATTTTCAAAAGTTTTGTTTTTAAAAATGGACTCAGATCTATGAGTTGAATCTGGAAGAAATAATAGAAGCTGCTTCAAGAGTCACTTTCGATTTGCTGACTGAAAAATCTAAAGAGCGCTACCAGCTGAAATTTGACGCGTTTATGGTGCGAATTAAAGAACGTTAAGAAAATTAATGAAGACCTATAAGTATTAGTGGCATATTTTTCGGAAAAATCGACCACACATTTTTAATGATCAAAGTAAGCATACTATAAATATAGGTAAATAAAGGACAAACCTAGAAATATGCCTTTAATGAGTTATTTTATCATTATTTTGCTTCATAAGTTGACCATGGTCGGCATAACTGGTCGTCATTCATCACTAAATTAGCTGTGTGAAGCTAAAGTCACTACACTATAATTTTTCTAATGTTTTTACAATTTTGCACAAGTTAAAAATACAAAAATCATTTCTAACCACAAAAGTTTACTTGTTATTTTTTAGTGGTCTTAGCGGCAATGGCTATATCTAGCCAACAAGAAGCAGAAGGCTAACATTTTTTTTTATGCGGGGACTGTTCATAAATTACGTAACGCGGCTAGGCGTTGACGAAAGTGGTTGGTACTAAATTGTTTTTTCTGATCGTTTAAAAAAAAGTACGTACGATATACGACTGGCAAGTGTCTTTACAGGTCTAGTGACGTAAATACCTATTTTTTTAGAAGTAATCTACCAAAAATGTATTAGTCAAAATAAACCGAAAAATAAACTTAATAAAAAAAAAATTAAGTAGTCAGATAACTACTACTACGATTATAGCAAGGACCATTGTAAAAAGGAAAATTAAAAAATTTGAAGGGAGAGACCATTTTCGGTGGAGATAAAAGTTAAATAATAGTATTTTTGTTGCAACTAGCGGCAAATTTTTTTTTTCAAGTCTTGATTTATATAACGAGCGCAGCGAGTGATTTAAAAACGCGATAAAAAAAGCACAGTTTAGCTTCGAGTTGTAAACACAACAACGGCTGGTGGGTGATATAACAATGGTTTCTATAATTATATAGTCCGGTCATACAACTATGAGATAATATAACGGCCCTGCACTGCCAAAACTCTTGTGGACGCCAGTAGACTGGGTGAATTTTTGGTCTTTGGCCTTGCGCAGGGCCACCCCTGATTTTTCAATTATTTTGTTTATTTTTCAAATTTATTGATTTTACACATTTTGCGATTGTTGGGCCATTATAGTATCTCATAGTTATATGAGTTAGATTTTTTAGCAATTGCCTTGACGTCATTTTCTTATATCTTTTTTTAATGTATTATTTTAAAAAACAACAAAATATATTTACCAAAAAAAGAGATCTCTATCTTTTTTATCTGTGATTACTGATATCTTATTATAGTGTAAGTGAAAAGTCAGTTATCTGTCAAAATCAACAAAAATATGCAAAATGCCACAAAACAAACACAGAAAATATAATTAGCAAGCCCAGCTAATTTTATTAAATATATTAGCGTCTTTTGAGATTGCGAAGAGACAATTGACTCAAAGAATCTCTTTGCATGTAACTAGGTAATGTAACGGAAAGAACAGCAACTGAGAACCATAAAAAAATCTGAAAAAAACGACAAACACCGCAATGTCAGTGGCGTAGCCAGGGGGGGGGGTTTGAGGGTTAAACCCCATTTGGTGGAGCACTTGGGGATGGAGATAACGAATTTCTAATCAGATTTTGAAAATTCAATATGGCGGATTCAAGATGGACGATTTTTGGTCATCTTTTGGTAACCAATTTTAACTAACTTATACACATCCTACAAAGTTGGCATGTATTTATAGTTCCAGTGACAATACAATAAAATGGACGAATTTCGGTCATGTTTTGCTAACTAATTTTAACTAATTTATCCACATCCGATTGTTTTCAACTTTGGTATGCGTTTATAGTTCCGGTAAAAATACAGTAATATGGTTTTCTCATGTACCCACCTCGCTCTAACGAGGGAAGTGGAGGGGGAAAAAGATTAATTTGTTTGATTTCAATCAAAATTGGCATACAGGGGTTTTTAAGCAGGGCAATTGTGAATTTTTTATCAGATATGAAAATTTCCGTATGGCGGATGATTAAGGTTACAAATCTGAAAATTAAAAAATAAATATTTATTAAAAAAAGTTTTAAAGAATAAGCTTATATTAAATGCACTTAAAAGTAGAAATTAATTTTTTATCTCTCTTAGACCATAATAAACGCGATGGGTGCAAATTAAAAATTTCAAAGCATGTTAAAAGCATTATGTTTATCATTCGAATAGAAGAAGAATTTATTTCTTCTTTTGTAGTTCTCTCTTTGTCACCGTAAAGTTAAAATTTCTAATTTGCGCCCATCGCATTTATTATGGTATAAAAGTGATAACAAAATATTTTCTACTTTTGAGTGCATTTAATATAAGCTTGTTCTTTAAAAGTTTTTTTTTAATAAAATTTGTACCCTAAATCGTCCATTTTGAATCCGGCATATTGAAATTTTTAAATCTGATCAAAAATTCATATCCCCTTTCCGAAAAACCCCTATATGCCAATTTTGATTTAAATCGAACAAACTAAATTTTTCCCCCCTCCACTTCCCTCGTTAGAGAGAAGTGTGTACCTAATAATACCATATTATTGTATTGTCGCTGGAACTATAAACGCATAGCAAATTTGCACACACACCCTTAATTTTTAAATTTGTACCCTTAATCGTCCATTTTGAATCCGCCATATTGAAATTTTCAAATCTGATCAAAAATGTCTTTAGGTTATAGTAATACAACTGTTTCTTAGGTGAACCCTTGATGTGAACGATATACGATACCTAAAGTTAAAATTTTTAATTTGCGCCCATCGCTTTTATTATGGTATAAGAAAGATAAAAAACTATTTTCTACTTTTGAGTGACAATTTTTTTTAAAGATCAAGCTTTTATTAAATAAAAGCTTGATCTTTAAAAAAAATTTTTAATAAAAATTTATTCTGTTTTTCTGTTTTTATTCTTAATTTGGTGACAAAGCAACCTTATACAGTATAAACTACCTATAAAAAACGACTTGCTATTTTTTCGTTAATAAAAGTTATTAGAACTGCTAAAAAATCGGACTATACCTACGGAGAAATTATCGTATTGTAGGAATTATTATATATTTTTGTAAATTATCATTTTAAGTTATTAAAAAAAAAAATTCTTGATCACGCGATCCAAAAAACTGTCCATCCATTTTTTCCTAAATTTGAAAAAAAAACGCGAAATGGTAATAATAAGAAAATATAATAAGCTTATTTACCTAAAAATTAGACGATCTCCTCAAGCATTTTCTAAGTACTCACAAAAAAATCATTTGGAAAATACCACAAAATGTCAGAAATTAAGATGGCCGCAACATCCATCAGCCACCCTTGATTTAAATTATAAAATTGGTGAATGTTGTTTTTGAGTTTTTGTAGGTATTTTCCTGTTTTTGCTCATATTATTTGAGAACGGCACCGGCATACGCAGGGGAGCTTGGAGTCTCAAACCTTCCTCCAGAGCTACTAAAAATCGGCTTCTATAGGTTGGATTTGTCCCAAAAATCACCAAATCACCAATCAAACTCTGTTATTCAAGCTCCCCCCCCCCCTTGGAATCATAAGCCCCCCAGGAACAATTTTGCGTACACCGATGATAAAGGTATACAAAAATATGGTGTTTCGAACTCGCGGCTAAACTGTGCTTTTTCTTACTCCCGTTTTTAAATGACTGTCTGTGCTCGGTATAAAAAAATATCCTATTTTAGCCACTATTTGTAAAAAGTAATATTTTTGAATCCCCTAACAATAAAATAATGTTTTGCATCGGTAACCAAAAAGTCATGTTTTTGTTAGATGCAAACAGTGAGTAAAATCGTGTTTTCGATAAAGGTGTATAAAAATAGTAGTTTTTACACCGGCGAGGTATTTAAAAATGCGATTAAAAAAAAGCACAGTTTAGCCGCGAGTTGTTACCACTATTTTTTTAATACCTTTATCAAAAAATTCAAGAAAAAGAGGAAAATACTCTTTACATTATAAATCAAGGCGGCTGGTAAATGAAATAACAATAGTTTCCATAGCGATGTGCCTTTTTACTCGATGATGTTCATTGTTGAGACATTTTAATCTTTGACAGTTAATATTTTGACGATGTTTTCCAATGATTTTTTCGTAAATACTTGGAGAAAGAACAATTAGATTTTTTTCAGTATTACTATTTTTCGCTATTTCTCTTTAATTTTTGGTAAAAAATGGACAGAAATCTTTGTTTGCCCCGTGATGAAAAAACAGTTTTTTTGCATCGGTAACCAAAAAAGCCATGCTTTAGTTATCTGCAGACAGTTACTAAAATCTTGTTTTTGATGAAGGTATAAAAAATAGTAGTTTTCACAACTAGTGGCTAAAATAGTGCTTTTTTTCACAAGCGTTGGTTTAAATAACGAGCGCAGCGAGGTTTTTAAAAACGCGAGTAAAAAAAAGCAGTTTAGCCGCGAGTTGTTAACCCTATTTTTTTTATTACTTTTATCAAAAAATTCAAGAAAAACAGGAAAATACTTTTAAATTTCTCGAACGAAGTGCACTTCTCGCAACACACCATCTTTACATTCTAAATCAAGGCGGCTGGTAAATGAAATAACAATGATTTCCATAGCGATGTCTCTTTTTACTCGGTGACGCTCATTGTTACGAAATTTTAATCTTTGACAGTTTGATATTTTTGAGGAGGATTTTTTCGTAATCACTTGGTGAAAACTGGCGGAAATGGCTTCATTTTTAGGCAAGAATAATTAGATTTTTTCAGTATTACTATTTTCCTCTATTTCTCTTTAATTTTGGGTAAAAAACTGACAGAAATGTTCTTTTGCACCCGTGATCAAAAAAAGTTTTTTTACATCGGTAACCAAAAAAGCCGTGCTTTAGTTATCTACAGACGGTTACTAAAATATTGTTTTTGATGAAGGTATAAAAAATAGTAGTTTTAAAAACTAGTGGCTAAAATAGTGCTTTTTTTACAACCGTTGGTTTAAATATCGAGTGCAGCGAGGTATTTAAAAACGCGAGTAAAAAAAAAGCACAGTTTAGCCGCGAGTTGTTAACACTATTTTTTTTAATACCTTTTCAAAAAATCTAAGAAAAACAGGAAAATACTTTTAAAAGTTTCGAACGAAGAGAACTTCTCGCAACACACCATCTTTACACTATAAATCAAGGGGGCTGGTAAATGAAATAACAATCGTTTCTGTAGCGATATATCTTTTTACTCGATGACGTTCATTGTTGCGACATTTTAATCTTTGACAATTTGATATTTTGATGATAAATAAATACTTGGTGAAAACTGGCGGAAATGGCTTAATTCTTAGGCAACAATAATTCGATTTTTTCAATATTACCATTTTCCGCTATTTCTTTTTAAATTTGGGTAAAAAACGGACAGAAATCTTTTTTTGCACCCGTGATCAAAAAAAAAAGTAACCAAAAAAAGCCATGCTTTAATTATCTGCAGACAGTTACTAAAATCATGTTTTTGATGAAGGTATGAGAAAAAGGATTTTTCGTTTCATCTCCACTGAATTTATTATTTATGTTAATTGGTAAGTAATTAAGGATTAGTTTTGCAAGCTACCAACACTATAAAAATTACTACATCCACCCATTTCAACTACCTATTACCTCCCGGTTTAATTAATCGCGCTCCACAAAAAATCGCGTAGCGGCACGCGCTTCTTGTTTTCTCGGCAGGAATGCTACTTTCGACAACAGGATTTTGTTTTGGGCTGACCAAAAGGTCGTTGCTGTCGGGAAGGAATTGAATAAATTGAAGAGCGGGTCGAAAACAATGTATCAAAGAAGTCGGTCGGACTATTTAAAATTTTTACGTTACGGTCAGACGATGTATAGAATCGTTTTTCCTCGATTCCTTTTTTCTTGTCGAAGAATTTTGTGCACCATTTTAATTGTCAATCCTATTCTTCAAAAGGTTTTTTGTTGTAAATACTAAAATACGCGCACATTTATTCATTTATTAAAAGGCTCGTCCACAACAAGCCTTTCGTAGAAAATATTGGTGAATAAAACTTCTTTGCACCTCAGAACTGGTCCAATCTAGATATGTGTCACCCAACCCAACCCAACCCCAGTGTCAAATAGTTTTGGAAGAAAAAATAAAAAAAGATAAAAACTAATTTTTCAATCACACACACACATAAAAAAAACAAACTTTACCACTCGTGGCCAAGATGTTTTTTTTACTCGCGTTTTTAAATCACTTTTAGCCACTATTTGTAAAAGCTGCTACTAACTTATTTCGGTTGAGATTATTTTGTGCGTATGTTCAACAACGATAATGAAAATAACTATTACGGCTGTCGAAATTTAAAGCGTAATTAAGTTAAGTTAATGTTTTTTATGAATAGTCAAAGAATCACATAAATGAAGAATGAAGAGATTGCATATGTTTCTGTAAACAGTTGTTTGTTTTATTAGAAACTTATCTTGATGAAATCTATAACATCAAAAATTAAATAGGCAAATTCGAAGAAAAATTCAAAGAATAAATGTAAAACAAATAAATAATTATAAAAAAGACAAATTAAAAAGCAAAATTAAACATTTTTTGAATAAGAATAAAAATTTTCCTCCCAATCCAAATTTTTCTCTAGTGATTAAAATCGATGCCGCATTCCCTCGTTGTACCGCAAGGCTTATCCTTTGGACCCACCCAAAGGCAAAGGTCTCATAGTTTCTACCGCAAACGGTATTTATTATTTTGTTATTATTTATAAATTATTAGTTTAGTTAACATTAAAATACAAAAAAATGTTTTTTTTTTCTTTAATAGGTTACAAAGAACGCCCGAATAGAATATTCTATTTGTATCAAAAATATAAGAGGTTCTTATACTGAAAAGTGAATCACTGTTATTATTCCATAGCTATTTCTTATTTTCAAAGTCGATTAAGCCAGCAAATTTTGACCCATATATAAAAAGTCAAAAGCGCGCGAATTTTTAAATATGCTGTTGCTAACTAATTGCTATCTCCTGATAATTAATATACGCCTCGATATACGCTGTAATTGATAGTCGGAAGCAAGTAAAAACTGAAACTAGATACCAATGGCAAAAAAATATATGTGTCAAAAATACCCCCGGCGAGAAAGGGGGGGAGTTCCGCTTTCCTTCACTTTATATACCTATCGGCTTAAATCCTAGTAAATCGCATGCCAAATTTTCAAATAATTTTTAATTTGTTTTGTTACAAACAAAAATAAACACAATTTGTTTTTGTGATAGATAAATATTTAACAGTTTGGTTAAAAAAACGAATGTTTTTTTTTAATATTGAATATTGAATCCACTTTAACTCCTTTTTTCAAAGCTTCTGTTTACATACGTTTACCTCCCAAGTAGCATTTTTAGTTAAAATTTACACACGATAACATTTTCTTAACTTAAAATTTACCTATTGAAAGTGTGGGATTTAAGTTAACTTACCTACCTGTTTATGGCAGAGGGAAGGTAAAAACTCGGGGCAGTTCATTATTTCTATAGCAATAGCCCAGCAATATTAGTAAAACCAAAAACCTATATATTTACGGGTTCTTAAGTAGTTTCTTCACGGGCCACTATGACGGCAGCATCATTTTAAAGAACCTTAAAAAAAATAAGTATTGATGAAATTGCTATATCATTAAGCAGTGAAGTTGTAAAAGAATGTTCTCTGCCCTCAAAAAAGAGGTGTCAGACAAAAATTAAGCCCTTGTAGACATAGAAAAATTGCATCCTATGGGCAACATCGGGGGTGTATGGGGGTTTGGTAAAAAAGGTTTATGAAGTCCTACTTGCTAGGCTTAAGTAAGTCTCCCTATTACTACTGTAACACCCGGTTCCCACCTACGACTTTTTCGTGAGTGCCCGCTCACGCGTCACATGATGTCAATATGATATATTATGACAGCCGTGTGACGAGTGCGCGGGCACGCACGAAAAGAACCGCGTTTTTAAGGAAAGCTAGGGGAGCTATTCAAAAACTTTCATATTTTAATTATTATTTCCTGTCATTTTATTAGTCGTAACGGCTACTTAAATTAAAAACCAAAACTTAGCGACTCCACCACTAAAGGAAGGAGGAAAATAAATGCTGCTTATATAATAAAACTGAAACATGGTATTACCAAAAACTACACTACACCAATTTTTTAATTAGTGGTAGACCTACCGATGTATCAAAAAAAGCCAGGTGAAAGAACCGCAATTTATTTCTAATAAATTTTTCCCCTGTGCCGGATATAAATGTGCAAAATTTTAGTTATCTACTTTAAACCGTTTTTCAGCAATTTCCTTATTTAACTTTAATCATCCTATTGTAAAAAAGGTAAAATTTGCCAATAACTGCCTTCGTGTTTTCCTCTTAGGTTAGAAACAGCTCATTTATAATATGTTTCTTAAAAAAAAAGTTAACCTGAAAGACCCTTTTTAGGTAAAATCCAAATTACTTTTGGCCTTTCTGATATATCTAAATATTTAAGATATAGGTTAATTATTAATTTGGTCAGTCTTGCTTGTTTTAGGGATGTCAAGACTAATATGTTAGTTCGGTAATTTTACGTTTTAGGTTTTTAAAATACAACTTTATTTCTGCATTCAGCTATCAGTAAATCTGTCAGATCTAAAATATCATGCAAAAATGCAAAAATGAAGGGGCCGCCTGCATATCTTCTACTACCACAAGTTGTGTACGAACTAACACTTATAAATTCTTCATAAAATAAGAAGCGGTGTCGTCCTAGGTTCCACCCTCTGTGTGAATCATCGAAATTCAGAGAGTTAATTTTGCTCTGAAGTACAAAAAAACTCTTTATTTATTTTATTTGATTTACAGTGCCACAGTCATTTCCGTTTGTTTTTTTAAAATAAGAATAGTTCTTTATATGCGATTAAATTTATTGCGTCTTTCAAAATGTTTTAATAATATAATAATAATAGTCTTTATTCAAGTACAACAAAATACATGAAAAGGCAAGAGATCCGGCTGCTGCTACATAAAAAAATAGTAATAATAAAAAGAAAATAATCATATGGTTTTAGCATAGCTTTAACAAAATTTGAACCAAAATAAAAATGCAAAGTAAGGTACAAATGTTTTATGCAGAAATATGTCTTTTAAGCTTTTTTGAAAATGATTAAATTGAGCAGAAGATTGTTAAATAACTTTTCAATAACATATTTTCTTTTATTTCAGGTAAGTTTTCATCTTGCAAACAAAATTCTACTAGTTGGTAAGTAAGTTTAAAACAACCTATCTAAAGTTGGCTGCAGTCGGTAAATATACAAATTAAATTTTATAATTTTCCAATGTTTTTTAAAATTAATGATCATCTTACCATTACTATTTTTGGTAGCTTCCATCTCGAAAAAATTACATTATTTATAAAATATTTCTTGTTAATTGCATACCTACTATACCTTCACATTTATTAAAATTTAAACATAGTTTTTTAGCACCCCGCTAATTATATCGATCGGGTTACGAATACAATTTGGATGATGCCCATTGCTGGCCATAATCCTATTTTGGAGAGTTGTAGATTAATAATTACTTTTTTTATGCGTTTGGTGCATTTCCTGTTCCTACACTCTGCTTAAGTACTGGTGTAAACTTATGGGTGTTTTTTAACACCTGGGAGTTTTTTTTTATATAACAAAACCAGTGGCGGTCGCAGCTTTCCCAAAAGAGAGGGGGGGGGCGTGAGGGCAAAATTTTTTAAAGCGAAGAAAAAGTTTTACGCAAAAGTTCTAAAATTATTTAACTTTCGAGACGCATGCAAACTGTTTTTATGGAATACCGTCGATTTTTGAAGTAAATTCTCGAAAAAAGAGGGGGATGAACGCCCCCACCGCCCTCCCTGGAACCACCACTGCAAAACCGAGCACAAAGGATTAAGACTAAAACGCGTTTTTGATACTTTCATTTGTCAGCATAATAATTTTACTTCAATCAATACAAATAATACAAGCATATTGAATAAAATTAAATTCTATTAGAGTTCGTGGTCTTATTAATTTTTTACCTTTTAACAACGACTGTTAGATAGGAAAGTATATACCAAAAAACCAAAGTGTCATTACTGTGATCCAGTAACCAAGCGCTATTTTTGTTAAGGGATGAAAAAAAGATTTAATTCGTTTATTTTTCTACTTTCACTGCGATTCTCCTACAAAATTGGCAGAAAACATTACAATGCGCTTACTTTGACTGAAATTTAATTAATATTTACTTTTCTTTCCTACCTTTTCTTACTTTCCTCCTTCTTATTACTTTGTAGGTAAAGTTTAGTTTCCTTTTTATAACCATTTGGAATTTAGGTGTTTTTTATTAAGAGGCAAATTTTGGTCAGTTTATAAAATTTCATAAAAAATCTTATATTTATAAAATTATTTTGGAAATCCTAAGTTTTAGAGGTTTGCCATAAATTTTTGTGAAAAAGTTGTTTAGCTAGGTACGCCGAAAAAAAAGCAAACAAAAATGTCGTTGTACAAACTACACAGCACAGTATAGCTAAGCTAGAGTAGCTCTTTTGTCTTCAATTTTTTCTTTAGTTTTAAGAGTCTATATACCAAACAGCATTTTAGGTTCAGTAAAACAGTACCAATTAGGAATCCTTCATAAGCAGCATTAAGAAATATGTCAAATTTTTCTTGTCAGGCCTCCATATTTTTTTATCATATCGATTTTCACTAATTTGAAAATTCGAAAGCAACAGGAATTTTAATGTTGTTTGAAAATCTTTAAAATGTTTAAGGGCACTTGTGTTTCTTAAAGACAAAATATTAAAGTTTATTGGAAAAATTTGTTTGCCAGGAGGGTTTCCACTAAATTTTGTAAATAAAAGGAACTTAAAAACATTTAATTATTTATTATGTGTTGTCAAATTATATTAGATAGCCCCTATTACTTTTAACCAGATTACTTTATTAAAACAGCGTTGCCCTATCTTTTAATTTTTCTGGTGACCTGTCTCAAGAACTTACCACTGCGACCTATTCTGGAGGAAAAAATTTTCGTTAGTTTTGTTCCCACTTATGTAGAATAATGCGACTTTTTACCTAATTAAGACCCTATTTATATAGGAAGTCATATCATATGATAGGGATATAATAACCACTTACGTAAAATAGTGGGACTACGTAATTTAGTCCTGTCCCATGATAAGGATATAAAAATCAGGTTCTGACTGAAAATGCTAGGCGCTTGAATTATTGTCCATTTTTTTTTAATATGACTGGACACGTTTTTTCTTTGGCTATAACCAATGTCTAATATATAGGAAAGGCGGCTAACCTTATGCACAAAACAGTTGACTCTTTTTGATCCAAATCATTAAATATCTTGGACAAAATGAGTCGCACACTTTTCGTTTCAAACCTATTTTATCTTGGATAGGTTTTAAAATAAAATCTGCATGAAGTGCAAAAAAAAGGTGTTGGACTCATTTTGTTCAAGATATTTAATGATTTGGACCACGATTTGACTGTTTTGTTCATAGGGTTGTGTAACTTCCTTAGGTATATATTAAACATTGCTATAACCATTGATTTTCTTTTTCACGCGTTAAAGAAGTTAAATAATTTAATCAATATATTATTTTTAATCGATAAAAAAAATTATAAGTTTTTGTAAAAAATATATACATTTTTACGAAGGAATGTCATTAAATTATAAAAAAAAGTTCTGACAGCTTGCTGCCCTGCATATAAAGAAAAAACAGAGCTACTTATTCCTCCAGGCTTTCCTAAAGAAGAGTTGAGTTTTATGAGATTCCGGTGCATGGTAATGGAATGCCTACGCTACATTAGACCTACTAAAATATATAAAAAATTGTGTCACTTTTTTCTGACATGTGAAACCTTGTTAATTGGTGTATTCAGAGGCCTTGAGAAGCGCCACATTATTTTTTTGAAATCCATATTTGTCCCACACGAAACCCCTTTTTGGTCGATTCAAGAAAAAAGTGCAGGTGGGAAAAATTGTACTTCGCATTCATAAAACTGCAGATTTTTCGCTAATTGGTAGAGTCAATGGAAATCCCTTTTTAGGCGCCTTTAATGATGTGGGAAGTGGGTGTTAATAATGCGGTACGAATTCGTGCCCAAAAACTTGTCTCTTAGTGCTACTGTAAGTGGCCATTTTTTGTGTATCAATTTTCATCTAATGACACGTTATTTATTATTTAAGTCAATAAAAATTTGATTACAAGATTTAAAAACTTTAAATAAAAGTAATCACAGCAGCGTTGTTTTTACGTCAAGAAATGATTCTATAAAAAGTCACAGGTGAGGCGGTAGTTTGAAACCTATCATATGCATACTTCATATAAGGTGGGCCAAAAAAAACCGTACATTTTTGTTTCGGCTGTGGTTTTGCTACCGTAAGCTTGATTTTTGTGATTTTAGCTTCTGCAAAAAGCTGAAGCTTCAGACTTTTGTTAAAGAACCACGCACAATTTAAATGGAAACTGGATCTCGGTGGTATTTCAACGCCGTTTAAGTATGTTATTGGGACAGTCTCTGAGAGCATTTTGTCTCATAGACACAGGTGCCGATATCTACAGGGTGAGCTAATAATAGCTGCCAAAGTTTGGGATGAGCTTATTATTATCATGCTTATGATAACCGCTATTGACAAAAAAAGCATTAAGTCTCATTAAAATGACAACGCTGAATTTAAAAATGACATTTATTTTGACACCTGTCAAACCCCGTCGAAAGGGCGGAAAAATAATTAATGAAATTAAAGTTTTTGGAAAAGCGAACCTTCTTTTTACTCTGCTGAATACACTAAATCGGAAACCTTAAAAAAAGTGACAGTTGTCTTAAGTTTCATTTACCGTTATGGGAAAACCCACTGGTGCGATGAGACATATTTGCGAGTGGGGACTCGAACTATACTAAATTCAGGTCGATGAACTGAAAAATTAAAATGACGGAAAAATAATTAATGAACTTGAAGTTTTTTGAAAAGCAAATACCTTTTTGTACTCTGTTGATGATATGGAATCGAAAACCGTAAAAAAGTTTTCTTAACTGTCATTTACTGTTATGGGGAAAACCGCTGGTGCGATGACACATATTTACGAGTGGGGACTCTAATTATACTAAATTGAGGTGGCTAAAATGATATTACTTTTGACACCTGTCATACCCTGTCAAAATAACGAATAAATAATTTATAAACATGGAGGTTTCGGAAAAGCAAATTCCTTTTTTTTACTCGGTTGGCGATATCGAATCGAAAACCGGGGAAAAAACGACGGTTAGAACAACTGCCACTTACTCGATACGATAAATTGCAGTTGAAAAAAGTGTCACATTTTTAACTTTAAAAGACTAAAAAGAAAGTATTAGCATTTCCAAAAATTCGTTGATCAAATTATTTATTTGCCATTTTGACAAGGTTTGAAATGCGTCAAAATTAATGACATTTTTAAGTTTATCGACCTCAATTTAGTGTAGTTCGAGTACTCAGTCGTAAATATGTGTCATCGCACCAGTGATTTTCCCATAACAGTAAATGACAGTTAAGACAACTGTCACTTTTTCTTACGGTTTCCGATTTAATGTCTTCAGCAGAGTAAAAAGAAGATATTCGCTTTGCCAAAAACTTCAATTTCATTAATTATTTTTCCGTCATTTCGACAGGGTTTGACAGGTGGCAAAATAAATGCCATTTTTAAATTCAGCGTTTTCATTTTAGTGGGAATTTATGCTTTTTTGCCGATATTGGTCATCATAAGCATGATAATAATAAACTCATCCCAAACTTTAGCAGCTATTATTGGCTCACCCTGTAGATATGATATGTGTCTATGAGACAAAATGCTCTGAGGGACTGTCCCAATAACATACTTAAACGGTGTTAAAATACCACTGAAATCCAGTTTCCATTTACATTGTGCGTGGTTCTTTGACATTTTGTTAAAATCCAAGATGAGGCATGATTTTTAAATTTTTCAATTTTCAACACCGCTCCGCCAAAATTTTATGTGCGCCACTGTCTTTGTCGTGCAGAGAGAGGTATCACTTCTCAAAATTGGACAAGAAGTAATAAAGCTCAACGCCAACGAAGTAATTGATGTTTTAATCCTTTGTAAAACATAAACCTCTAGTTTTTGTTCTACTAGGTATTTGTTAAATCTCGTCCGATTCTTTAGATTTTGAGCTCTGCGGAAAGCTAAGGCTCTGACCTATATACCCTATTTGTCAAATTTGACATCTTATGAAAATCCGCAATGGCGCATGCTTTTGAAACTTAGATATTTTTCACTCGTTCCCAGGCCAGAGTCTTAGCTTCCCGCAGAGCTCAAAATCTGAAGAATCGGACAAGATTTAACAAATCCCTGGCGGCCGCCGTAGCGCAGTGGGCAGCGTATCTGCCTGCCGCACGGAAGGTACCGGGTTCGAACCCCGGCTAGGTGCATGGATATTTTGTGGTTGTCTTTAACTTGGCAAAAACTTCGCTAACACTGGGCATTGATCCTGCAATGGATGGAAGTCACAGTATTAAATAAAAACTACAAGTTTTGAGACCTATGTTTTACAAAGGGTTAAAACACCACTTAATTCGTTGGCGTTGAGCTTTACTACTTCTTATTCGATTTTTAGAAGTGATATGTTTCCGTGCTCGACAAAGACCTGTCTTTTTAGCAAATGTCTAAAATCCAGTATAGTGGCGCACATAAAATTTTGGCGGGGAGTGTTAAAAATGGGAAAATTTAAAAATCATGCGCCGTCTTGAATTTTAATGAAATATCAATTTTGACAAAAGTTTCACATAGCCTGAAGCTTTAGCTTTTCCCAAAAACTAAAATCACAAAAATCAAACTTACGGTAACAAAACTACAGTTGATAAAAAATTATACGTTTTTTTTGGCCCATGCACCCCATCACTATTATTAACAATTTCTGTAAGTGCTTTGACCGTGCCCTCCATACTTTTCTATATCCTCCTCTGTGTGGCCAGATTAACTCGAGGCAGCATGGATTCATAAAACCTAAATCAACGACTACGAATTTAATCAATGTTACACAATTTATTGCTGCATCAATAGACATGAATGCTTAGGTTGATGGGGTCTATACAAATTTTTCAAAAGCATTCGACAGACTACATCAAAGCATTCTGCAACGGACTTTGGAATACTTTGGGATGTCTGATGATCTATCTATTTTTCTTAAATCATACCTTACTCAAAGACCCCAATATCAAGAATCATAGTTAGCTCTGGAGTCCCTCAAGGCTCTATATTAGGACCTCTCTTTTTCATAGCTTTTATTAACAGTATAGTAAAAGATATCCTAGTTATTTGTCTTTTGTATGCTGATGATCTAATAAATAGTTTGTCTTAGGGCGAAAAGCTTCAAAATGCTCTTAATAAAGTTAGTACTTGGTGTTATACTAATTTACTACTTCTAAATCCAATCAAATGTAATATTGTCTCCTTCTCTTTAAAGCAACAGGTAATTCAGTTTAACTATTCGATGAACGGTACCATATTACTTAGACGTGTGGAGTTTAAAGACCTCGGTGTTATGTTCGACAGCACCCTCTCTTTTGTCCCTCACGTACGCGATATTGCCAAGAAAAGCTATCAAATGCTCGGATTTAGTATACGCAATTCTAAACATTTTAAAAATATCTCTAGTTTAAAGTTATTATATTTTGCGTATGTTCGGTCAAGAGTAGAATACTCCTCTATGGTATGGTCACCGTATTATCAAAACCACATTGAATCTTTGGAAAAAATTCAACACAAATTCCTTAAATACCTTGCCTTGGAACAAGACGGTGTATACCCAGAAATTGGAATACCCAAAGTCCTTTGGGATAGGTTTCGTATGTGCTCTTTGCAAGAGAGACGCAATTTGGCAGAGTTGCAATTTGTTTATAAATTAGTTAATAATCAAATCGATTTCCCAGTATTGGGGAATGCAAAAATTAAACTTTCTTTTGCCTAGACGTTCTGCTAAATTAACAATGCCATTCTATTTGCCTAGTCAACGTACTAATATTAGAGAGAGACGCAATTTGGCAGAGTTGCAATTTGTTTATAAATTAGTTAATAATCAAATCGATTTCCCAGTATTGGGGAATGCAAAAATTAAACGTTCTTTTGCCTAGACGTTCTGCTAAATTAACAATGTCATTCTATTTGCCTAGTCAACGTACTAATATTAGTAAAAAGGCCCCTTTAACAAGAGCCTGAAATACATGTAATCTTTATTCTGATCGATGTGACATATTTAATTGCAGTATCGCGACTTGAAAAAACTACGGTTATCTTAAGTTTAATTCTTTATTATTTTCTTTTCAATATTGTATCTTTTTATATATTTTTAAGTATTAGTTTTTAGGACATATTTACTGTAATTTCTCCCACTCTGTAATTGGGGTTACCTGTTGGGTGGTTGTAAAATAAAATAAAAAAATAAAATAGTTTAGAAGCCTATATTATAAGTCACGGCCCCCGTTGTCATTTTTGGGCTAATTTTCCGTTTTAGATAGTTTTTTGTAGGGCTTGTCTATGACGGCATCAAAGATGACTCTCAAATTGGTCAAGTAATGTGTTATTCTCAGCATTTAAAAAAAAATAAGTTTTTATCTGCTTTACCTACAAATACCAAAATTTACACGAATCACTAAAACTGATTTTTAGAATATTTTCACCTAATTGGTTTCCTACTTTGCCTACCAATGAGTTTCCAAAGTAATATTCACAAAATATAAGACATCCTCTCACCAGTGCGGAGATTCTTGAAATCCAAACCAGCGAGTACTTCCCGAAATTTAAGTGGGAGCGAGGTGGAGATATACAAAAGAACACAAGTAAGAAGAGGACATGGATACCTTTTTGGCGAGTACTCCCTTTTCACACTTTCAAGAATCCCCGCACAGTAGCGATTGTCCAGAAACGACAGAAAATCTCACCCATCATAATTCTGGAAAGTGACGATTTTAACTTATTCCCTCATTTAAAATGAAAACACAGCGTCCTTACTATTATTGTAAGAAAAACAGAAATAAGCTTAATATCATACATTTTTAAACAAAAAATGTCTACAAAAATTAAAATTGACATATTTTTTATTTACTGGAACAATATTAAGAAACTAAACTTTAATAAGTCTTAGCAAATTATTTCTGACAAAAGAGCAGTTAGTGCTTGTATAAAAATCATCAGATTTTTTTTTAAGACGAGATTTTCTGACGGTTTTTGAAGAATCGCGACCATATCATCAAAATACACATTTTTATTTTAAGATTGCCTTCAAGTTCAACATTTTCGATGGTGGAGTTGTGAGATGTTATTTATAAGGCGTCTTTGGCGTCATTGAAAATAGCGGTCATAACCCTCCACCTGCTTTATCTACAGACACCAAACTTGGCACAGAGCTGCATTACGGTTCATATTTGATACCCACAATATTTAATTCAAATACATATGAGTCCATTTTTGTGACAGTGATGTTCAAAAAATAAAATATTTAAAATTCTTATTTACCAAATATGTAACACACTCTTACTAGTAGCGATTGTGACATATGTCATCAAAATAAACCTATTTATATTAGGATTGGGTTAATATTTAATATTTTTAATGGTAGAGTTGCAAGGCCTTATTAATAAGATGTCTTTGGTGTAATTGAAAATGGCGGTCATATTTTAACCATGTAATTTCTCCAAAACATAATAATTTTAATAGCCTCTCATTTGGTTTAACTATGAACTCCAAATTTGGCAGAGAACTACAAAACCTGCCATATTTCGTCGCCTTAGAGCAGAACTATTCTATCTGAAAAAAGTAAACTTTTCAGTAGAGCGTTTTTTGTAAATAACAGCAACCAAAATTTAGTAATTTATTTGAGTATTCCAAAGACAAATTGAATATGTAATAATGTAGGGTCGGGAACTATAATAATTTAAAAAATACCGCACATGGGATAGTGCACCTTGCAAGATCTGTTCTGATTGTTAGGATAGTGCCCGTTGGAAATAGGATAGTTCTGTTCTGATTTTCTTTTTTCACGTTGGTGGATATACAAACTTAAGACCCTAAATACTCAAAATTTAAATCAGAAGGATCCTATCTGAAATTTAAAAAGTAGATACACTGTACATCAGAACTATCCCATCTGTTACTTCAAAAGTACTTAAGACAGGCATTTCTGTTAGGATATTTCTGCTTCAAATAAAGTACTCTTTTTTAGATTGGACTAATTTTCACTGATGCCCTGTATTTTTATTTTGTTCATATCTGCTAAGGCGACGATTTGTTTCCGCGAAATTTTATTCGAATACATGAGTTAATATAGGATGTGCCGAAAAAAACCGCACTTTTTTAAATGATTGAAGCTTCAATATTTTTAGGACCAATTTCAAACTTGACATTTCCTAAAAATCCAAGATGGCGGACCTATTTGAAAAATAGGCATATTTAACCCACCAAGATATTTTTTTGTGTGCGACACTGTAATAAATCTGAAACATCGGTTACGAGGCCACATTCTTTCAAAGCACATCGATGTAACATTTAAAAAATTTTGACAAGAAATAAGGAAGTTTGCAATGTTTAAATAGACCAGAGTTTACCAGCAAAATCAAGCTTATTAAGAAAAAATCTACTTGTTTAAATAGCAATAACTTTTCCAAAAATTGATCGATTTTAATAAGTTCATACTTTATAACAGGTCTCAAAATTTATAGAACTTGTGTCAAAAATGACATTTGTAAAAAATTCAAGATGTCGGACTTATTTAAAAAACAGGTGTTTTTAACCCCCCTAGAAAAAACTTTTTCGGTGACAAAGCCGCATCCTTGCCAAGCACACCAATGAAATATTTTAAAAATTCGGACAAGAAATATGGAGGTTTTAAATCTTTATTTCTTGTACAAATTTTTTAAATGTTACATTGATGTGCTTGAAATGTCAGTTTTATCATGAGTTCTATAAATTTTGTGCCTTTCAAAAAGTTTAAACTTATTAAAGTCGATCCATTTTTGAAAAAGTTATTGCTATTTAAACAAGTAGATATTTTCTTAATAAGCTTGATTTTGCAGGTAGACTATGGTCTATTTAAAAATTTCAAACTTCTACCGAAGAGTCGCCAAGATATCTCCTAGAAATACACTTTCCGGGGGAAGCAATAGCGCAGACCGCTCAGCCAGCAACTGATCAGGTTGACCCAGATTGGGAGCTAGCTAATAAAATCGTCACCGACGAGACGGTCACTTGGGCAATACAAGGGTTCCTTCCATACAAGGCCGCAGGGCCGGACGAAATCTTTCCAGCCCTATTGCAGGAAGGCCTAGGAACTTTACTCCCACACATAAAGGGAATTTTCCGAGAAAGCGAAGCAATGGGCTATGTTCCATCTATGTGGAGGCAGGCAAAGGTAGTCTTCATACCGAAACATGGGAAGAAAGACTATACAGCTGGCAAATCCTTCCGGCCTATAAGTCTAACATTATTCATGATGAAGGCATTAGAGAAACTGGTAGACAGGCATCTCGTCGAGGGATCCCTGAATACTTACCCTCTACACAGGAATCAACACGCTTACTGGAAGGGGCGATCTACAGATACGGCCCTCCACGCAGCTGTACACAAGGTTGAGAGAGCTCTAGACCACAAAGAGTACGACTTGTCGTTATTCTTTGACGTCGAAGGAGCTTTCGACAAAGCTAGGACCACATCGATCAGCGGATTAATGAGGGAGAGAGGAGTAGACCCTATCCTCATCACCTGGACAGAGATGACGCTGAAAGATAGAGAGGTGGAAACAGCCTTCAAGGACGTGTCCGTGAGGAAAGGAGTGAAGGGCGGATGCCCCCAGGGTAGCTGTCTATCGCCCCACTTATGGTGTGTCATAATGGACAGCCTACTAAGAAGACTTCAAGAGGAAGGTATTGAAGCCCTAGGCTACGCCGACGACGGCAACGCGCTTGTCATAATGCCCGGCAAGTATCTCGGTGTGATCTGTAATAGAATGCAGAGGGCATGCAATATAATACAGGAATGGTGTCGAGAAAACAGTCTTTCAGTAAATCCAACCCAAAGAGAGACGATCCTCTTCACCAAGAAGAGGAAGATAGTTGGGTTCAAACCACCAAATATGTACAAACAACCGCTGACATTGTCGCCGGAAGTAAAGTACTTGGGGGTGGTGTTGGACAACAAACTAAACTGGAACGCTCACATTGACCATGTGAAGATCAAGGTTAATGGGACGTTCTGGCAAGTTAGGAGGGTAATAGGTAGGAAATGGGGACCGAGCCCTAAGGTGATACACACCAGTACCGATAAAATGCTAGGAAGCTAGACAGCCTGCAAAGACTGGCAGCCATAGGCATAACTGGCGCAATGGGGACGATCCCAAACTCAGCTCTAAACACTGTCATGGGACTGCCGCCGCTCCCTCTCTGGATTAGAGGGGAAGCGATGGCAACGCATCTAAGAATCAGAGATGCGGGGCTGTGGAAAAGGGGAAGCGAAAAGGTCGGGCACCTGGCTATTGCCGGGATGGCGGAAAGGGAAATACCCCTTTCAGCATACACGATCGAAAACCGAGAATACTAAATCAGGGAACCGAAGAAGTACAGGCTAACCATACCACCTAGAGAGGCATGGACTAGGAACGAAGTCGACCATTTAGGCAATGCCATGATCTGCTTCACAGATGGATTAAGGCTAGCAGACAAGGAATTGATAGGAGCAGGTCTATTCATAGGAAATAGAGAGATAAAGAAGAGCTACCCACTAGGTCGGTACGCAACGGTTTTCCAGGCGGAGGTATATGCCATACTGGCAACCGCACGAGAGGAAGAATTAAGGACCGGAGCAGAAGATAAGGTCTACATATGCATGGACAACCAGGCTGCCATAAAAGCACTTTGTAAACCTACAATACCAAAAGGACTGGTCCAGGAATGAGCGGAGGCCCTCCAGGATCTAGCAGGGGAAAAAGAGGTTGAACTTGTCTGGGTTCCAGGAGACATGGGGATCCCAGGTAACGAGAAGGCGGACGAGCTTGCAAAGAAAGTGTCAGCTCAAGCATACGTCGGACCGGAAGCGTGTCTGGGATTTACCAAAGGTCAGATGAAATCTGCCATCAAGGAATGGACCCATACAAGACTAAATCAGGAGTGGCAACACACAGGGGACGCTAGTCAAGCCAAGGAGCTCATCCATGGCTTCAGCAAAACAAGAAGGGACTGGTTACTGCGCAGGAAACGAACAGAGAAAGGACCCCTAATCGGAGTCCTCAGTGAACACTGCGCGCTCCAAAAGCATCTGGCAAGGATGAAGGTAGTGCGGGACTCAACTTGCGGAGAGTGCTGGGAAGAGGATGAATCCTCACACCACTCTCTTGCAAGGTGTCCGGCCTACAGAGGAATCAGAGAGGGAATCTTCGGAGAGGAAGTGTTTAAGTCGGAACACCTTCCGAATCTGAAATGGTCGGATATCCTGACCTTTATCCAAAGGACGGGAAGGTTCGACCATGGTGAAGTGGGAGCATGAGGGGGAAGCTCTGGGGGATGGCGAAAAGTGCTCGCGTAGAGCCTAGTAGCCGGGCCGGGAGCTCCCCCCCCCCTTATTCTACTACTACTAATGTGCGAAAGAATATGGCTTCGTAACTGATGTTTCAGATTCATTACAGTGTCGCACAAAAAAAAATATCTAGGAGGTTTAAAAATGCCTATTTTTTTAAATAGTTCCGGCATCTTATTTATTTTTTGCACTTTGTGACTCCCCTTCGAATTTTCGTTTGTCGCTCGTTTACGAGTTTTTCTTTGAGAGGATTACTTTTTTCACGTTGGATCCGGCTCGTAGTTGGTAATTCTTCCTGGGTCGAAAGTAAAGTCAACTTTCAGTCGGCCGCCATTCGGTTGGTGCCCACTTTGGCGTTTGCAGATAACTTGAATTATAATTTTTGGTGCTAATTTGAAAATAAAATAGTATTTTTTTGCATCAGGAGAATAGTGAAATGTGGAACTTTAGATTTCAAGAGCGACTGACAGAAAAAAAAAATTGGTCTTTACGTTTCACACTAAAATAAAAAATTATGTCTTTAAGGATTAATTAATCAATAAAAATGTTGTCGGTCAAAACCCAGCTCAATATCCATGATTTCGGAAAATAACCTGTTTTAGTTTTAGTCGTATAGTGCGTGGCACTATGTACTTACACGTACTATATTTGTCAGTTTTTGCTTTATGGGTAAAAACGATTTTTTCTGTCCATCAGTTTTCACCTATATTTTAAAAAATAAATTTGAGTTTTGAGCGGTACCATGTTAAATAGATGCTTTCTCACTTACTACGTTTATACGCACCTAAAAGTGCTTTTACGTAAGGACGGTTTTAAATAAAATCGCTTTTTCCGAGGGTTTATACGTCCCTCATTAAATGTAGTTAAATATGTCAGTTTAAAGAAATAAAACAATTTAGTTAACAACAGATTTTTCGGAAAATCAGGATTGAGTATTTCTTTAGGTTGGAAGAAATCTGCTAAAGCGTTTTTAAAGTGTTTATAACGACCCCAAAATGGGTTTTTAGCGATAAACCGCTTTCTTCAATCACTTTAAAATAAAATCGATTTAGTACTTAAATCGGTTTTGGTTGTGTTTACATGACAACATTTTCAAACCGTTCTTATATAAAAGCGCTTTAAGAGGCCCTTATAAACAAAGTAAATGATATCTTGCAACCTTTTCATAAAAAAAGTTAAATTTAAACACAATCATAATCGCTACTGGTGAGAGAGAGAAGTGTTAAATATTTAGTAAATTAAAACTTTTACAGTGGGATTTACTAAGATCTAAAATAGTACCCCCTACAGGGCTAAATATTTACACCTGTGAGGGTACTAAATTTTAAAACCAATTTTCAAAAAACACTTACCCATACAGAAACTACACAAAGTTATTGATTATTTTTTATTGTTATTGCAAAATACCACTGAAAAACTGCTTTTTTTCTCAAAATTTACCCCATTTTAAGAGAAAATTCCTTAAAACTCATTTTTTTTTACAGGTTTCAAAATGGCAAATGGTTAATACGCTAAAAATTTGGCACATAATAGCTTCATTATCTGTGTTTGGGGTTCGAAAGTTGGTCATTTTTTAGACCACCTTTGGGGGGTGGTTTAAATTTATAGCCCCCAAAAAGAATTTTGTGGCAATTGGTAATAAGTTCGTTTATAATTTCCCTAAGTAACCGTTTTTACAAGGATTAATTTATCTTATTTAATATCCCAAGTTGTTCATTAACCAATAAAACACCTCCAATTTTGTCCAGAAAAACGCCATATTTTGAACTGGTTTTCAGCACAAAAAATTTATTTACGAGGGCACTACGAGGCAAAACAAACATAAGTGAAGGTCACTTATGATGCACGAAAAATATACCAAACAAAAAAACCCAGAAAAACTATATTAATTTATTTACAAACTGAAATTAAAACATTGAGGTTATCTAAAAGCGCACTGAAGAAAACTTTCCTTACTCAAAGCCCACCAATTTCAAAGCTGTAGCTTTCATCAGTAGAGGTTGGTGCAAGTCAAGGTACAAGCAGAGGTAAGAAATCCGAACTCGCTGTTTGTGATTTCAACGCAGCTAATATTTTGAAACTGACATTTCGACAGTGACAGAAATGTAGACAAAACTTGCATTTAAGTTTTTGAATACATTTCATAAATAAAAACACCTTTTAAATAAATACAAAATTAATCTACGCCTTATTTTATTATTACCCATCTAAATCGTTGTGTGACATCAAGTATTAATTGGAAAAATTAATTAATAAGGGTAACTTTTAATTACAGTGACATATAACCCCAATTTTAATTTGTTCTACAGAGTGTTTACTATTTAAAACCCGCGTGGGTTTAAATTTTCTAATTTTCTTTTCTTCTAAATTGAAACTTTCTTCTTAAATCCAGCAAAAGATTGTGTTAAGATAATTATTCAATAAAGAAATTTATTCATATTCTTCTTATAAATCAAACTATATCTAAAATTCAAGGAGGGTTGGTTTAAAATGCTTAAAACCAAAAATTTCACTTAAACTTAGGACCGTTCTAAAATAGACTAAACCCTTTTAGTAAATCCCACCGTAAATCTTTAATTTTTCATTTTTTGAACGACACTGGTATGTAAAACTAACTCACGTATTTGAATAAAAATGAAAGTAGGTACCTACAGCTTATAATTCTGTGCCAAATTTGGTATTCATAGTTGTAGCAGAGGGGTTAGTAAAATAATATATATTTCGGAAATGAAACGATTAATATTTGGCCGCCATTTTTTTGCCCAAAGACGCTGTATGAATAAAGTCTTGCAATTCCTCCATTAAAAGTATTAACTTTCAACCCAATTTTAATATAAATATGTTTATTTTGATAACATGTCACAATTTCTACTGGTAAGAGAATGTTACGAATTTGTTAATTAAGATTTTATTTAATTTATTTTTACTTTTTGGACGTAACTGGTATAAAAATTTACTATAATAGTATGTGGGGATCAAATATGAACCATCTTGTAGTTTTCTGCCAAAAGTTGAAGTCTATAGGTGAAGCGAGTCAAGGGTTATCGAAATCAATATATATTTTGGACAAATTACATGGTTAAATTATGACCGCCATTCTGAATAACGCCAAAGACCAAACTCCACCATCGAAAATGTCGAATTTAAAGGCAATATTAAAATGAAAATGTTCATTTTAATGACACATGTCGCTACTGGTAAGAGGGTGTCATATATTTTGTGAATTAAAATTATTTGTTACTTTTTCAACATATTTAATATTTTATTCTATAATCTATAAGTATAGCTAACTATAGGAATACAGGAATACAAACAAAAAAATCTTTGGCCTAAAATATGCAATCGATTAGGTATGCAATCAGTTAAATATGTTTTCTATTTGCGTGACATCACGATGCCACTATTCTCCCCATCCCCCCCTTGTCACACGTCATCCGCAAAGTACTACATCAACCCCCTAAAGTGCGTTCTCATTCTTGAACAGCCTCTGTTCTTTATTAAAATTTTAAGGGTGACACTCACCCCCCTGTTTTACACAAATTCAAAAAAATGTTCCCTACGAAAAAGCCCCATTTCGTTTTCGTTAGAGGCTACCTTGTAAAGTATGAAGCAGAAATTATAAAAGATTCTCATCCTTTCCTGCCTTTAATTAAACGAGCGGAACTTCTTTTACATATATATAAGAATTAAAAAATTGAGGTCTTGCACTATACGACCTATGTAAGTATCGGCATACAGCAGTGAAATGCTATCAGGAACAGCGCGGCGGCTGTCAAGCGTTTTGGCGCCGGGGTCTTTGATCAACCGGGCCAGTGACCCGCGGCGAAACGACCATCTGACCACTTACATGACCCTTATGGCCAAGAAAATACCTTTTTTTTAATATAAAACTGCTCGGAATGATCTACTGATTCCAAAATATTTAAATTTTGTCAAAAAAGCGTCCAGATGCCAGATTTTTGAAAGATTTGATCAATCCCATGAAAAAGCATTTAGAACCGTTACTATACACCATATGTTCGGTTTGTTTAAGTGTCGGAGTTCGCTTGTTGCCTTTTAACATGCTGAAGATACTGATTCATCAATTTTTTTGATACGAAAGTAACTATGTTTTATGAACTGTGTGAAAAATATTGATTGAACATTTCTTATTATATTTTCAATAACCCTAATTAATGTCGATGGCAGTGTTAGTTAAAGGACATCACAACTCTACACAGAGGTGTGCCGAAATTTACCGACTTTTTTCATGTTTATCCAGTTCAGAAAAATACAAAGTTATATTTTTGACGCGTATTGTTTTTCGATGTTTATTTTAGCAAATTTCCAAACCGCTCAACCGAATTTTATAATTCCTTTTTTTAGTCAATTCAGAAGAGTTTCTGGGCGGTGCCATTTTTTTTAAATTACTTTTCCATCACGTTTACGTCAAAACGTAAAGAATCATTAGAAAAGCAAAAAAGTCGTCACTTTGGGCTTATACGAGCAACATAAAAAGATAAGACCAATGAATTTGGAAATATACTTTGGGTCACTTCTCCGGCCCCCGGAGAAAGGTTTTATATTTTAGCATAACTTCCAAACGGCTTAACCAATTTTTTTATATCGATTTAGGAGATGTCAAAAGCCTGGGTTTTTACATATTTATAACATCGATTTAAAAATGCTTCAAGCTGCATTTATTCTAGATACTTAGGTCGCTTCTTCGAATCATTGTACCCTTTATTTCTGGCATATCTTCTAAATAGATATAGGTACACTTGGCCCCACACAAAAAGCTTACAGCAAAAGTTAGCTGCAGGTTTGATGTATGTAACTTTTTCTAATAGGGCTGTGTAACAAATTGTCAAAGTCGACCATTAATCAATTGATGGCCCTTTAAAAATGTGCAAGCGATTTTTCATAAGACGTAATAGTTTTTAATGTCATTTTTTTAATTATTTCAAGTGGCTCTATTATTGTTTTTGAGACTGATCCCCATATTATAGATAGACAAAATAAATGTCATGTTAAGTGCGGATCCAGAAGAACACCGAGATATTTTGTCTAGTCTGTTATTTGTATTCCTAAATTACTGTTTTTTATTTTAATTTTAGCAAATATTGGAAGGGTATTTTGGTACGAGCTAAAGGGCATATATTTAGTTTTTTTCATGTTAATTGTTGAATAGTTATTGTCAAACCAGTTTTTGACTTTTTCCAGACATTCCGAAACATTATATCTTGAACTTCTCCCCAAGTATCACCGGTAATTACAAGTCCAGCGTCATCCGCGGAGGCCATAAGTTCGAGTGGGAGTTCTAATAAGTCGTTGAGATAGATAATAAATAGTATTGCAGCAATGACCGTTCCCTGGGGCAAACTCCAAGATACAGATCTGCTCTCACTTTTTTCCTCACCTAGAGTAACGCTCTGCTCACGGTCAGTCAAATAATCTTGCATTAATGCCAATGGTATTCCGCGAAAGCCAATACTACTTAACTTTTCTAAATGAATTTGATGACAAATAGTATCGATCAGTCTTGTTATAATAATCAGTCCTGATAAAAATAGCTGTTTTCCTCCTTATAGTTGCATAAGAGCACTTAAACATGAAAATTTAAGTGCAACTTTCCTGATAAATGCGAGGATTTGTTCCAGTGATTGTAAAACAGATGGGAAAAGTTCTTAAAAATATGTAGTAGTTGTTTAGCCTTCGGGTGCGGAACAGTCAAAAATAGTGCCGACTTTATTATTACCACAGTAAAATTGTCATCTGAGGTAGAAAAAAAATCCGGGGAGGCAGAGTTTTTGATATGTTCTTTCGGGGAGGGAGGGAGTGAAAGTAAAACTCCTAAGTTTGTGTTTCCCCCACTCCTCGAGAACCATCCGCCGTTTTAAAAAATCTTTGTAACCGACTTGTCTTCATTTTGATTGGTCAGAGGCGAAAAAGTCTGAGAACAAAAATATTCGGAAAAAAATTTGCAACATTTTTGTCCAAGTGCTGCTTTAATGTATTTTGACCAACAAAAAGTGTTTATTTTTAAACTTTAAATAATAAATTTGTAGATCTCGGAAAAAAAAATGTATATTATTTATAATTAATTAAGCAGTCTCTGAACTACAGCGACTAAAAGTCGGTAAGATTATTTGAAAACCTCTTTCTGGACATGCATTGAAGTCGCTTCTTGTGAATTATACCGGGTGTCCCAAGGTGAGTAACCTATTAGAATATTTTGGAAAATATACAATGGAAACGTTTCAAGCTTTCTGTTCTAACATAAATCCATGTAAACTATCTTTATGAAATACTCTCATATTTGCAGTGTTGCCATTTGCAGTAAAAATTGTCAACAACTTTCTTATTTTAAATTGAACACCCTGTATATTTTTGCTTTTTTGAATTCTACAAAATATTTTAGGTACATTTTATGTATAATATCCTATACCTATGTTCGACTGTTTTTAAAATATTGACACGTGAAAATTGTCATTTTTTAAATTTGACAGCCTGTAACATCGAAACGGTTAAGGATAGAACAAAACGGTTTTTACATTCCTATCTTGGTTTTTCACAAGCTATCGTTTTATATCCAAACCCAGGGTTAAAATATCCCAAAGTTTCAATATTTTGGTAGCAAAATCTGATATTTTTATGTTTGTTTTGTCAAAAGCAACAATTGCAGAGTCCACGGGAGAAAGGCGAAATGTTATATTTTTTTCAGTTTTGAGTTAAACAGGGCCACAAGTCTGCTATTAGTAGTAGATTTATATGCCGAATTAAAAAAGGGAAAATATGCGAAGCATCACAGCATAAACGTGATCTCAAAATATCCTGTACAGTGAAAAAAGGCATAGGATCCATGCAAAAAGTGGAATTTCAATTGTAATTAGTTTATTTCAAAGTAACGTGATAAAAAGTATAAGAAACCACGATTAAGAAACCATGTTTGTGTGGTAAAAATATAAGAATTGCTTTTTATTTTTATTATTATTATATTTTATTATGCTTTTTATTATTTAATTTGGTAAAACAGCATATGGAACATAACTGTTCTTCCATAGCAGCATCTAAACTGGTGGTAAAATCATTTATGTGACCTGATATACTAAATTTACATAATTCGTCAGTTTTAATACTACCACTGTAATTCTCGATATAAAATTTACCTTGGTTCCAAAAATCATGGCGCTAGCATCAAAAATAACAAAAAGACAAAGAAAATATCTTTAAATGCCATTTTTCTCAAAACAAGGTTTTTGAAGGTGTTTTTTCTTTTGCAGGCAAGATTTTATAAAGATAGTTTACATGGACTTATGAGCCGGTATATTATTATTTATAGTAAGAGCAGTACAAAGGAGACATCAAATTAAAGCTTGTGACGTGCGCTACACAAATGACCCAGTCTGTCGGCATGAAAATTGCCGAAAGTATCTGGCAGATTGACATTTAGTCGTGTACCGATAGTAGAGTCCTTTTGGGTAACGGGGCATCCATCGCTTACATAAACGCGACAAGAGGGGTTGGAGGGCTAGGTAGAAGTATTATTAAGTGCTAACATGGAGGAGGAAGGGCTTGCAAAAATGTTATAAAATGCTGCAAGGGGGGGGAGGGGTCAAAATTTGGAAAAATGGCTTCACATAATTGATGGTAGTAGAGTAGAATTGTCATTTGAAGTCGAAAAAAAATCGGACAGGCTGAGTTTTTTGTGTGTTCTTTGAGGGGTCTGAAAGTATAATTCCCAAGTTTGTGTTTGTCCCACTCCTCGGGAACTATCCGCGATTTTGAAAAAACTTTGGAACCGAAGTTACGAAAAATCAGTTTGACGACTGTCAGATACTTTTGGCAATTTTTATGCCGACAGACCGAGTCATTTGTGTAGCACACGTCACAAGCTTTAATTTGATACCTCATTTGTACTGCTCTTACTATAAATAATAACATAATTTATAATCTACAACACGCGACTTCATGCATGCCCACAAAGCGGTTCTCAAAGAATGTTACCGACTTTCAGTCGCTGTAGCTCAGAGACTGTTTAATTAATTATACACAATATACATATTTTTGTTGGTCAAAATACGGTAAAACTGATTTTTTGTAACTTCGGCGCCATCTAACTTTTTGGAAACTAACTACAGAAAGTTGAGCACTTGGACAAAAATGTTGAAAATTTCATGGCGAATATTTTTGTTCTCAGACTTGCCTCCGACCATTAGAAATAGAGAAAGGTCAATTACAAAGTTTTGGCGGATGGTTCCCGAGGAGTGGGGGAAACACAAACTTGGGGATCTTACTTTTAGACCGTCTTCAACAACATATAAAAATTTTAGTCTCTCCGGATTTTTTCCGAGGTACCTCCCCTAATTTATGACAATTTTACTGTACTATATGGACCGATAAGTCCCTATTAATTAAAGTCTCATTTAAAAAAAAGTCAATTTCATCTGACACCTAAATTTATATGTACGCAATTCTGTGCAACTGAGTGTACATAAATTGTACTTTTCTTGTTTTAATACCTACGAAAATAGCTTTTAGTTATCTAATATTAAAACTAGCTAATAGTTCAGAAAAAAGAGCTCTCATCATTCTATGGTTAGGAAGTAGGTTGAGCGAATCCTTACAAACCCGGCTATAAAAAACATTTTTTGAAAAACAACCAAACTTTTCTCCCGTGGTGCTGCCGCTGTTTTGTCTTTATCATTCTTTTGTTATCCAGGCACTTTTTGCTACAGCGTCGCAGCGTTCTTTTGTCACAGCGCCCTTTCATCACGCTCTCTTTTTTTACGCGCTCTCTTTCATTTCAGAGCCATCTTTTCGGAAAAGAAGAAGATTTTTACAATGTTTTTTTAATTCTTCGGGACGGTTTAAGTCAACACCTAGACTTAGAGCAAGAAGACTGGTCTCGCCTGCAGATTCCCTTCTGTAAGGGTGTGGCGTTGGGTTAGTGTTTAGAAAATAATACTAATTTTGTTATTAAAATAGCTTAAAATCAAACTAAAATTGTAACAATCAATGATGTTATTGCCCGCAGTTATTGCAACGTGATCTAAAAATATCCTTTACAGTGAAAAAAGGCGTAGGGGTCATGCAAAAAGTGGAATTTTCTCAAAAAATGTCGGATCAACATTTCGCCTTGCTCTAGTGGACTCTTCAAATGTTTTTGAAACAGTAATTGGGTTAGCTGCCAAGGAGGGGTTTGTTGGGGAGGGATATATAGTTTCCATTGTAGATTTGTTCCCAAAATAATCTCATAAGTGCAGGCGAAAACCTTGAGAAAATAATACTATTTATTCCACTCGAGTCCCGTAAGACAAATTTTCATTTAACTTACGTGGAGTGATAAGAATGATACTGATAATTTTTAGTTCCCTCGCTTAGAGAAGTAATATAATCATCCAAAAATCTCACTTCGAGATTTTCATGATCCTCCACGAATTTTGAGGATCCGAATAGTGATAAGCACGAATCTAGACGCGCCGTCGTTCTGTCTGTCGGTCTGTCAGTCGGTCTGTCAGTCGGTCTGTCTATCGCCACTGTAACTCAGAAACCCCTGCACCAATCAATTACTTGTATTGACGTGCAGATCTCTACCCTTCGGAGCTACCCCCAAAAAACTTCATCCCTAAATTTTTTTTTCTTACCGTGTGATACCTCTTTGGAAAGCTTATAAAAATCGTAGTTGAATGGCGCCAAAATTTTTAACTACATAAATTCATTTAATTAACTATATAAATATTTATATATCACATAAAAAATTTAAAAAACTCTTGAAAAATTCAATTTTCTGTGCCATATATCTCGAGTTATGAAACGAAATGTTAAATAAAAAGTAGCTTAATATAAGATCCAGGTCACACCCTATTGTCTTATCAAATTTTATACAAATCGGTGTAGCCGTTTTTGCGTGATTAATGGACAAAAATCTTAGTTTATCGGCACTAAAATTTTTGACAATATGTATTTGATTTTAACGGTCACATCTTAAAAACTGAAAAAACCGCAAAATTTTTAGGTATTACCATCGATAGTCAATTGTCCTGGTGTCAGCATATTGAATCAGTTTGTTCAAAATTAAATAAAAACTTTTTATGTTAAGTTGCTTAAAAAACTCACTAAATAAAAAGTCACTACTCAATGTTTATTATTCTTTAGCTTACTCAAGTATGTCCTACAACATTGTTGTTTGGGGACAGGAGTGATGTTTGACCTACCATTTAATGCTAGCTGTAGGGATACTTTCAAAAAGTATAAGATTCTTACTGCGGTTTCCATTTACTTACTTAATATTTTAACTTACATTCATAGAAATAAGTCAAACTTTGTGTTTAATGGAACTTTTCATGATTACTTCACAAGAAACCGTAACAAATTTTCTGTTCAGAGGCATAATCATGAATATTTGAAAAATTCTCCAATTTTTGCGGGAATACGCTTATACAACTCTCTTCATGATGAACTAAAAAGCTTATCGGAGAAGAGATTCAAAAAGCAAATAAAAAACTTTTTGTGCCAAAACGCTTTTTACTCCATTTCTGAGTTTTTAGACACTATTTACTAAATTAAAATTTAAAAGAAAATAAAGTTCTTTTAATAATTTGGGTTATAGTCGCAAATGTACCTTTTGTGTCTTTTTATAATTTTTTTAACTGAACTGTGTATTTTATGTGTTTTTTTAATTTAAGGCTAGAATGAAATTTAAAACATATCTCAATTATCTTACTTACTAAGTTATTTTTTCTTTTTGACTTGTTTCTTTCTACTGTTATTTTTGTAGTGCTCGGAACGAAATAAATCTGTCTATCTATATATATATATATCATATGTATATGAGCCAGAATTTGGTCTTTGTATTCTCTATTTTATGTCACGCATGAAACATTTGACTTCCATACCAACTTTACTTCTTTACTACTTGTATATTGTTTGAATGTGAGCTGATAAAATTGAATAAACATTCATAAAATACCTATTTGTTCTTGTAATAAAATAAACTGATGTTATGGTATCAGTAAGAAAACTGCACATATAAAGATGTATAATATCTTAAATCTTGTTAGTCGTATGAATTGCTGTAGAAGTTTATACTCCAAATTAAATACAGAGAATATTAGATGTCCAAATAAATAACGTTTTAAGAGATGAAACCGATATTATTGCCGTATACAAAACATGTATGCAATTATGTTCAGTAAAGAGGCGATACCATTGTCGCATGTTAAAATCTTCCCCTGTCTTCTATCTTATGTGAATCTGGATTTTACTGCCCGCTAGATCGTAATCTGGCGCTTTTATGCTATGTCCGCTGCGGTCTTCTAACGAATGGCCTCCTCGACCACAATTACGCGGAACAATAGCTTTATTGTTATCGAGTCAAGCAGGCAAAAACATTGACTTATTATGCGCATACATACGTTATATTCTTCTGTTGATTCTGGTCCAGAGAACTCATGACGTGGGCGCTAACGACGGAAGTAGGTATAATGACTATATTGCAGGAACTTGGCCACTTTTAGACATTTTTGCTCTTTTGTGACTGTTTGGTAGAGATATATTATATCTCTCTCTTTTATTCTTATTAGGAATAAAGAGAAAGATGCTCGAACTTTTAAAATTCGAACCTGAACTGCGTTTATAAATCGCGTGTAAAGTTGGGAAAAAACTAGTTTTTGTCAAAAAATACACCTATAAAATTTTCTCCTTTCTTCGCTTCTCAGAAATACAAATTTTTTACCTGTATATCAGTCTGAAAACCATAACTGATGATGGGTCAAAGATTAGCCATTTAGCTGTCAACTTTTAAAGACGTCAAATATTCGGCGTACAGAATCTACAGAAAAAAAAAAACAGTTTTATGCACTTCGGGGATTAAATAGGTACTTTTAATCCCTCTTTTTAGGGACTAAAATGACACTTTTAAACCCTAAGGGATTCAAATAAAATTTAATCCCTATGGGATTAAAAATAAATTTAATCCCTCAGATTAGGGATTAGAAGTAAATTTAATCCCTCAGGGATTAAAAAAACTAATCCCTGGAAAATTATAATTAAATTTATGGCAAGTCAAGCCAAACAGCACTTGCTCTTGGCCAAGATTTCATTCTTAGCACCCTTTCTTGTAGTTGACGAACCATTTGGCGTAGAAATAACGTAGTTTTAACAAAATCTTTTCCTAAAGTGCATAGAATAGTAAATTAACCTCGGGACAAAAGTTTCGTTTAATCCCTTAGCGCAAACCTTTCGCCGCGGGATTAAATGTTGCACTTTAGTCCCTAGGTTTATAATGTACTATTATTTTACGTTAGAGGTTAATTTGACTACTCTGTTTTTAGTAATGAAGTGTGCCAGTGCTTGGTTGAATTTTTGGATCTCCTTTTTTAAAAATGCATTTACAGTATTTGTTTTGTTTTCCGAAAAAATCAAATTACCTCTTTAGGTAGCGATAGAATATTTTTGCTATAAAGACGCATCTGGCTGTCACTTATTATTCCATTGGGTATACAATCACAGAATAACAACTTTTATTTCCGGCAAAAATATGGGCACGCGTCAATAATAACAGATACTACCTGCACCGTGAAAGTCTTTAGCTTGAAACTCTGAGCAGGTGGCCTCAGAGTTCTCAATTCAATGTGCACTCAGCTGTGAAATACCATTTGCTACTGTGCGCCAAAGTTAAACTGGTTAAGTTTTTGTTTACAATGGGCATCCGTTCTATTGAGATTATGTTTTGTTCACGTTTTCGGATTAAATGTAGGTACTAATTATATCGGTGGCAAAATTCCTTTTAACTTAGGGGTTGTTCTTTATTCACGTACCTGTAACGGCCCCCTCCTTAAATTACGTAACGCTTCCCACCTTTGGTTTAATAAATATTTCAATCAAAAATAGAAAAAAAAAACACTTTATTGTCGACTACCGTCGCGTGCGGAATGTATCACTTGCCGCAAATGTTAGGTAAGTAACTATTTTTATATTTTTGGTTATTATAATAAAACTGAATTACTTTACCTCCATTAACCTAGCGACTACACCATAATTATGTGCCAATTTCGTCCCAAATTAAAAAATTTTGTGCTCTGATTCTGAGAAAATCGAAAAACAAAATGGGATAGCTAGTTTAATATTAACTTCGCAATCCTACCAGGAAATATGGTGCCAAACCAAAAATTTTTGGTTGGAAAATTATGTGCTCCACGAAACCAGTATTATCTGCATATCATGTGATAATTTCGAGAAAATCGAAAAAAAAATGAAAGGGGACAAGGTTAATATTAACGTAGCTACCCTACCTTTCATCATTCACCATCATTTAAAATAAAGACTTTGATTATTTCTTATATAATCGTATAGCACATAATTTAATATACACTTTTTAAAATCTTAGAACCGCATTTTAGTGTGGGGTCGCTAAATCAACACCGTTCTCAACTAAAAAGCCAGTTAACTCATATTGCCTCAGTGCCCTTTAGCCTATGGAACATGGATTTTCTGTCAGTTTGGTGTCAACATGGCACCGATCATAGGCCAAAGGATACTAAAACGAAAACAAGTTGGCTTTTTAGTTGAGAACGGTGTTGGCTAGAATAATATTAAGCCAACAACCTCACAAAAAAACTGCATTGAGCACATATGGAGCACATAATTTTGGAATCATAGAATCGCACTTCAGATTGGGAATGCTAGGTTATTAATAATAATATAATGTGATCCTAGACGAAATTAGCACATATGCAGATAATACTGCTTTTTGAAATTTTTAAATTCCGTCCCGCCCGTACCCGCCCTTTAAAAAAAAAAAACATAATTTAAAATGAAAAATTCGATCTTTTTTTTATATTTTCGTGGAGCACATAATTAGCACATAATTTTGAAACCAAAAATTTTTAGTTTGGCGCCATATTTCCTGGTGGGGTTGCTAAGTTAATATTAATCTAGCTGCCCCATTTTTTTTTCGATTTTCTCAAAAACCAGAGGAGCACAAAATTTTTTGATTGGGGACGAAATTAGCATATAATTATGACATAACTAAATTTTGATTTTCTTAAGGTGGAGTCGCTAGGTTAATGGAGGTAATTTCTATAATGTACCAAGGTCGAAAAATATATACTCATTATAAATTTAAGAAATAAGCTATCGATAAGGCCAGGGCCATTTATAGTGCCTCATAGTTGTAGAGTGGCAGGGATCGATATAAATATATCTCTGATGCCTAATAATTAAATTTGAGAAGTAAAAACATCAGTTGTTTGAAGGTGGTAGACAATGTTGAACTTGTGAGTAAACTAGAGGTTCGAACTTTCAATAGAGACATAAAGCTATTTATAACTCATCGCGGTATATGTATCGGCATCTAGCGAGAACCAAGCACATTAATTGGTCAGAAACTTGTACCACGTTCGAAAAGAGATATATGCTAATCTAAGGTGTTCTTGAACGCGATAGGTGTTGAGATGCGTTAGGTATTACGTATTGATACGGCACACGTATCGTATTTCAGCACCTATTGCGTTCAGAAACACCTTAAATTAGCATATATCTGCTCTTTTCGAACGTGCTACAAGTTTCTGACCAATCAATGTGCTTGGTTCTCGCTAGATGCGGATACGTATACCGCGATGAGTTACAAATAGCTTTATGTCTGTATTGTCTTTATTTTTTACTTTTTCGTATCATCGTTTCGAATGCTTATTGGGAAATCAATTTAACTGTGGCGACCTGATTTTTTTGCAAAATTTTACGTCATTGCATTTGTTTTCCATGGCAACGCGGAGAGTTTATTTATGTTTGTCCATAGTGGGACACCAGAGCTTTTTTAGCACCGGGTCAAAAATTTAGGGTTAGGTTACTTATTTTGGCACATAAATTTCTTTTACTTTCGCTTTTTTCGTAAAGTCTGTGCGGTCTGGCACGCGTCTGTGTAAGTCATGATGCGTTGCTGTAGCTCGAACTTGCCTTACTATCATTACCGTCTCTGTACTGTACCACGGCGCAAATCACCCTCTAGGTCCATGTGACCGCGTGTTTATTTTGATTTTTCAGACAAAAACAATAAGTTTCTCTATTGTGTTTGTGCCTCGGTTTCTGCTAATGCAGTACATGTGCCCGTGTGTTGCCGTGCTTAAAGACTCCGAAAATATGTAATGGATATCAATATATTCCCTAGTACTAAATACTAATACTAATAATACTAAAATAAAAGAAAACCATTTACTGCAGAATTACTTGCTAAAAAAACGCTACCCAACTAAATATTAAAGTAACTGGGTGTAATGTTTAAAGTTGCATTTACAAGTGCATTTATAATTGAATTGGAAACACTCCTGCTAGCTGCTACCACTGGTTTTATGACAACAGATTAACTTAAAAAGCATCCAGATTTAAAAATCGGCTGCTGACGCTAGACGAAATAATCATTCTATTTTAAACAGGAGCGTCAACGACTAGCAAGAGTCTCTCCAACCTCTAAATAGAGCTTTACTGACCTTTTTGTTAATACTAAAGTATCCGTGTGTTTTTGAAACTGAGGTTGGGATCTCAAATCTATCCTTTGCCCTCCAAGATTTTACTAGTAAACTTGCATATAACTATGCCGCAATAATTTAAATTAAAAAAAAATTATTGCATCAAAATAAAAACAAATTTATGTGAGGTTATAGGCGTTGTGTTTTGTTGTTTCTATGCAAATTTCTAATAATTCCAGCGAGCCAGTAAAGTTGATAAACTCGGGGTAATGCCCGCGCAGCGCTACGCCATTTTCGGCGGGCGACCGCACACATGGAGAGGTTTCATATTCGTTTTAGAACAATGTTTTCGAAAACATATTTTTGAAAGATAAACATAACCTCGAATGATTTTCTGTCAGAAAACGTAAAAATACGCTTCTGCCCCACTGCGGCCCTGGTTGACAAAACACATGCAGTTTCCATGGTATCGGGGGACTTAGGATAGTTGGGGGCTTTAGGTTAGAGGGCGTTTTGCTTCTTTTGATTTCCCAATAGATCTGCAATTGTCATCAGATGAATACGAACAAGAACTAAAACTACCTAATTTTATATACTAGCATGTGTTTAGTGAAACATTCTGCAACCGTGAACCTTGATTGGTTCCGCTGTTTCGTAATTGAAATATGTTACCTCCGATGAGGACCAGAAAGTATTTTTTTAATAAAGCGTCACAATCCAGGATATTTGGAAACCCACCTAAGTAACACACATGGTACACATTAGAATTTATGACCAAAGTAAAGATGTGAAAAGGTTTTGTCAGCACCTTTTTGGTTGTAAATTAGCTTGCTTAGTTTTTGTAATACTTTTTGCTTTCATAATGTATGCGCAACTTATTTTGATGACCATACTGGTATTAAAAGCAAAAGTGTTTATTAAACTTTTCTCAAAAATACCATTCTTTGGGCAGAAAAATATGCGGAATGTTGGCTATAAATTAAAGCCAAACTTTGTAGCTTTCTTAATAAGTTCTAACACCAATAAAAACTAAATTAGCTAATACAGCAAGTTTAGTTGTCGGGTTTTTTCGGGTCATTTCGACAATAATGCGCTTTCTTTGCAGGAAGTTGTAAAAATAGTTAGAGAAAAACAATATTAGCTGTCGAGTTAGGTCGCGTTGTTAGTTTACACGAAAACAACCTAAAAAAAACTATTTTTTCCAAAATAAAATAAAAAATTCTATAATTAAAAAGAGTAGATTTTTAAAGCTAAAACCAGTTTTAAGGTAGAGATAAATCTCTCTTGGTTATTTTGGCTCTAATCCAAAAACAAAAAAATGTAACCTAAACCTTAAATTAAAGAAAAACTTTAAATATTTTTAATATGTGAAGCGCGCGTGTTTTTGTGAGGTTTCATGGCAAGTATTATCAGTAAACTGGCCTTGGCATGTCAATTTGGTTCATGGATGAAGCCAAAAATCCAATATTAAAAGTGTGTATATAAATAAATATTCCCATCATCCATACATCCATACTTGTGTTTTCAAAACCGCATCAACCATTTATTTAGTTTTTAGTTTAAAGTTAACTGAAAAACTATATCGTTTGCAAAAAGTGCTGCAACGGTCATTGCAGTGGCCAAAAAATGATTGCCAAATTGGGCTAGGCGACGTTTTATCAACATTTTCAAGACGTTGTGGCAGACAACAGCAAAAACACAATAATAGAGGAGTTTTGCTGTCGCAACATTTTTGCAAAAGTTTTCAGCATCTTGTGTCACTTGGGTATACTTTTCGGAGGTTCAATAGCGAAACAGCGGAACCAATCAAGAGTAAACTTCATGGTTCACCAGATACATAAGCATTCGAAACGTTGTGAAAACGTCAAAAATCAGTTTGGTTTGGTAGTTACTTAACGCGACCTACGGCACCCCCATATAACTATCGGAACCCCCATCGCTTTGTAACGTTTGATAATACTACGGCTGACCCCCTCCCCCTAAACATTACTTAAGTAATGTAATTATAATTTTGATATAGACTTTTACGAATACAACGTTATAGATTTTTTGATGAAATTTGTTTCCACTGGTTTTTAGTGAGAGAATTAATAGATGCCAATTTCTATTAAAATATTGCCATTAGTATCATTTTTGGGAGAACCGCGCATTTGTGAGGAATTATTTTCTTTTCCCTAATCTCAAGAATAGATACACAGATCACCGGTTTTCCCGATTCCATCGCTCTGTCCGTCAATATGTTGCTCATGTTGTCACGACTGCCTGCATTACCTTTAATTTTATTCTACGATTTTAATTAATAATTTTTTTCATAGTGTAGGTACTAGGGCTGCACCGAGTACCGAATAGTTCGGTGCTCGTTCAGAGTCGAGGTCAGAATTTTAACCGACTAATATGTACTCGGTGCTTGGTCTTACTCGGCCTAGTAAAGTAGAGTAATAGAAACAATCCATTGATGCATGTCAAAAACCGAAATTAATAAGGCGCAGAGTGGTAAATAATAAAATAAACTAAGTAATAATAATTTGTTTGGTTTGGTAACAGAAACACAGTGAAATAATAATTTAAAACTTATAATCTAAAAGAGGAAAATTATGATGTAATGCCTCGTGTAATGCATTTCTATTTATCTCAAAGACGTTTCTTGCTTCTGAAAATAATTTTTCGCCAAAAATGGTGGAAGACTATTAAAAAACCGAAAAACAATTAAAAAAGAGAATAGTTTAAAAATCATGGGCGAGGCCAAAGGCAAAAAATATACTATAATAGTCCAAGGAATACAAAATGTGTAACAATAAAAAAAGATAATAGTTTAAAAATCATGGGCAAGACCAAAGGCAGAAAATCTACTGCGCATGCCTCCTGACTTCGTCGACTCTGCATTTTTTCCAGGTTAACTTGATTGCGGTTGTATCCAACAAATATATCATAAAAACTTGTTATAATTTATTACTTAAGACCACGTCATCTTTATTTTTCCTATGTTGTTTTGTATTGTATTTGTTTCCTATCTTGTTTTATATTGTATTTTTGTGGTCAAAGGATCGAGTATAACAACTAACATATAATTACCATATTTAGCTGAAAGCAATTTCCAACGTAATTTGTGCAGAATTCTTTCATAAAAAACTATAGGGGTCTGCGAACTTTATGTGCTCCCTCTATATAAATAAAAATCCCTATTTGTTAAAAGCCGCAGTAAAACAATATACCTAACAATAGTGATAATAATAAAAAGAACAAAGAATCGAAGGATGTTTGATCGCCTTGATAGAACATTTAAGGATTTTCACAGCATTTTAATTAAAACTGGCCAGCTGCAGAAATGACTGCAAACATTTTAATACAAATTTGGATAGTATAATTGTCGTCAATTTTATAATTCGTATTTGCAATTGATAAATCAATCACAGTTAATTGCAGTAAAAATGCGCATGCAAGGTTAAGATTTTATCAGGTGGTTTAAATGGGTTAAACTATTTTTATTGCATTCTTTTTTAACATTTCCCTAATAGTCGGGTCACTTTTGCTTGTTTTTCATTCTATAGGAAGTTTGTTTGTGGTTTTGTTCTAAATTGGTACACACTTAGGTATGACTCTAGGGACCACGAAACTGATATTAGTTTTGTCGGCGTCGATGTTGAATAGGCGAGGCGTCGCGATCTCTTTAACTTTTTTCGTAAGGCCGCTATTTCACTATAAAATTGATTTTTCAAAGATCTTTTATAAAAGATATTTGATGAAACATTTTACAGGGTCATATACCAAAAGATCTTTGACAAATAACACTGCTTTAATTTGACAGCCCTATCTCCGTCAAATTTCAACACTTTTAATTACAGTTGAACTATCAAGCCAGTTAAACAGCCTTTAATAAAAGTATTAAACCACTTTTGGCACCTAACCCTCTTTCAAGTAAAAAAAAGACAAAAATATAATCTTCTTTTTTTATTTTGCCAAAAAAAATCCCGAGCTCAAACAGCTGCTGGATTTTGATACATTCATTAAAAAATATTTTTCTCGAAGTCTCTGCTACAAAGTGAACCAAAAAAAATCGTTAAACTATTTAAAGCTACGAAAAATCTTTAATCCGAGACATTTCCAACATTTTTGAAAAAAAATTCGACACTATCGCTTACCCTTATATTGCATAAAAAACATTTTTAAAAGTCAATTAACTTTATTATAATAAAAAATGACAAAAACTAGTGCTAATCGACTTCGCCTAGTATTTAAACAAAAGGATTCGTTGAAAAAGCATTGCATATACCTTTTGACCTTCCTATAAAAAGGTTTTTTAGGGGATTGTTAAAATTTTGACACCAGTTATAAAAAACACAATGAACTTTCAGAAACTCCAGTACACATCTTTAGACTTCATCTGGTTATCTTTTTAAAAAAATTGAAATTGATTTATGTTTAGAATAAAGGCTGTTAATGTGTTGTATAAATACTACTAAGAATATTTTTTTAATACATAAGTAAGTAGTTTATTAAATACCTACTTATGTTTGTTGAAGCGGATTAAGAAAGGGGGGAGGAGATGATGGACATCGTCCAAATCATAAAACTAGTAACTTTTTACCCTCAATAAATAATAATTATTTAGCCTAACGTCAGTTAGCTAGTTTCTCTCTCTGGCATGAACGTGGTTTTAATGGTGTAAAGAAGCTGTGAATGCACCCAGGATTTAATAAAATTAGTTTTGTAACAGTAAACTATAGGTAACTAATAAACTAGGTCAGTTTTAAAGATATTGTTAAAAAGTTCTTGAACATTTTGAAAAAGGACATACCAGTTTAATGGGACAAGTGGATATTGTTAAGAATACTCTTATGTTTAGTATACTGTTTATTAAAAATCCTTTTTGTCACCATATCTTAAATTTAATGGGTTTGTTTTATTAAGGGTAAAAGTGCAAAGAAGATACGTCGCTACAATAGAAAATCTAAATATTGTAGACTTTTACAATTCATTTCAAATGTTAGAAAATTACGGCGTCAGTTGCCGATTTTTCGTAATATTTGTCTAAAACAAACTGCTTTTAACCCAGTCAAACTTTTAGACATTTTGTTTTTAATTTGGCCATCCTTAAATATTTGTCTTATGGTTCTAATTAGCATTTATATACAAAATTGTTTTATTATTGTTGTGTTAATCTAGATAAAATTCATGTATAGGATATTAAATCCTTTTGAACTAGAAGAAAAATCGATAACAATTATTTCAAATCATTAGCAGTCTGATCTCGACATCGGGATTTAGATTTATGTTAACAACTCGACTGATTCCATACCAAATTTGACGAGAACAACTTCTGGCCGATACCAATAGAAAAGCGTAGACAGCGTGACTTTGCCTTTCCTATTATAGCGTTATAGTGACAGATCGAGCTACCGTGAGACCATATGGGGAAAGACAACTGAAAAAGCAAGTTATATCATGGAAATTTCTGCGTGCAGATGTTTTATAGCTCAACGATCTCAGAAGACTCTTCTTTTGATCAAGATGACCAAGATACTTTTTTATAATAAACACATCCACAGTCAATATATATATAAAACAAGATGGTAAACGAAAACGAAACCGAATATATTTCGAGGAGGTTAGCCATTTACTACCAATTTTTGCAAAAATCGTACTTCAGGGACTAAAAACGTATTTTACTCCCTCATTTCGGGGGCTAAAATGACACTTTATCTCCGGGACTAAAATATTTTAGTCCCGCTCCTTATTATTATTAGAATGAAGGTTTGGTAAAAACGCATTTTTTTATACCTTCATCAAAAACATGATTTTTGGTAACTGTCTGCAGATAACTAATGCACGGCTTTTTTGGTTACCGATGCAAAAAAACTTTTTTTTTGATCACAGATGCAAAAAAAGATTTCTGTTCGTTTTTTACCCAAAGTTAAAGAGAAATAGCGGGAAATAGTAATATAGAAAAAATCTAATTATTCTTGCCTAAAAATTAGGCCATTTCCGCCAGTTTTCCGCAAGAATTTACGAAAAAATCATTTAAAAAATCGGCAAAATATCAATCTGTCAGAGATTAAAATGTCGCAACAATAAACGTCACCGAGTAAAAAGGTACATTGCTATGGAAACCATATTGTTATGTCATTTACCAGCCGCCTTGATTTGTAGTGTAAAGATGGTGTCTTGCGAGAAGTGCTTTTCGTTCGAGATTTTTAAAAGCATTTTCCTGTTTTTCTTGGATTTTTTGATAAAGTTATTAAAAAAAATAGTGTTCGCACATCGCGGCTAAACTGTGCTTTTTTTACTCGCATCGCATAAATTAATTCAAATTAAAAACATGAAACTAAACAATTATTTTACCTTAATCATCAAATATTCATGGTTCGGTGCTTCCTGTAGAAACCGCCATCCCCATTTCTTTTCAAAAAAGCCTTCAATTTTGGATACCTTCCGATGTCCACACTTTTTTCCGCAATCAGCTTCGCTGTAATCATTGAATAATGAGACCAAAATGTTGAAACCTTGAGGTTTTTGGCATGATGAAAGAAATATGCCAGAAGCACTTTCTTTTGGGTTACATCAGCAACATCTTGAGATTGACATCAATGAAGGAAATGGTTGTACTGCTTTTCGTATATTTTTTTTGATTTGGCGGGACGCAGCGCTTTCATTGCCTCTGCGGCAGCTTCGTCGATGTCCATTTTTTCCACTTTTGGATACACTCGCAAAAATCTTGACAGCTATAGGCTTTGTTACCATTTGTTTTCTAGTACTTTGGCTACACTCTGGCAACTAAGTATTATCAGATAAATATGAATTGACTTAACTTTAGAGATGGTAGTTTGGTTGTCACATTTTTATAGGCCAGTATAATGAAGATCGGTTTTTTTTTTTTAACTAAAGATTTAATAAAAACGATGTGACTAAAGTGTCTTTTTATCCCTATTTTTAGCGTAGAGGCGCTTTTTAATCATTACCGCAAGCCACAGATTCATGACTGAAAACAGTTACTTTTTCACTACCTTCTTTACTCCCGTAAATTAGCAAGCTCATTCTTGAGTTTTTTTTTATATTAAGTAAAGTTGACATTTTTTGTTATACAACAATTTCCTACTATGTTGGTAATTTGGAACCTTTGGTTGCACTAAAACAAAGTTATGATTGTTTTCCAAAAACCAAAACTACACTTTTTTGCACTTGACGCGCGTTTCGCTAACAACGTTAGCATCATCAGGAGACGATAAACAATGAACTAAATTAATCTACGCTCTATCTTATATACAATCCTTTAGTGGGCGGAGATAAGACTAATAATTTGTGATTGATCACAATTTTTAATCCTATCTCCCCTCAGCCAAAGAATAAAGTGTATGATTTCCATACTTTCATATGCATTCAAAAGTCTTTTGTTTGGTACACTTTTTAGAAATTTTAGGTTATCTAATGTGAATCTATGATTGTTTTCAAAAGCATGCTCAACCACACTTGACTTTTCTGTTCTTCCGTATTTTAAGTGTGCTAAGTGTTCTTTAAAACGTGTTTGAATAGAGCGTCTCGTTTGGCCAACATATTTTTTGTCACAATCCATGCAACTAAAATCGTAAATTCCACTTTTTTCTAGAACCGTAGTTTTATCCTTGGGATTTCCTAGTAAGCTTCTTATTGTGTTACCGGATTGATATACTAATTTAAGACCGGTGTTATTAAATACTTTTTGTAATCCTTTCGTAAAATTAGGATTATAAGGAATTGATACAAATTTTGAGTCGCAGGTATCTTTTTGTCTGAAAAAAGTGGAATTCCGAAAGGTCTTTTGAAAATAATGTCTATTTATCAGCTTATTTATTAAGCCTTCGTCGTGACCGTTTTCGCCAGCTATATTCCTAATCCTATTCTTTTCTGCTTCAAATCTTTCTTTGTTTAAGGGGAAATTTACTAATCTATATGTTAAAAAGTGCAAACTTGCAAGCTTATGTTGTAAGCAATGAAAAGAGTCATTTGGAATATACCTGTTGGTGGCCGTTCCTTTTCTGTATAGGTCAAAGTCCAATTTATTTTTATTTCTTATAACTAAAGTGTCTAGAAATGGCAGTGTACCGTTGTTCTCTGTTTCATAAGTAAATTTAATTGTGGAAAATTTGTTATTTATTTTTTCCATAAAATTTTCAACACTAGTTACTTTAGTGTTGAATACTGCAAACACATCGTCTACATACCTAAACCATACTCTGGGGAAATACTCAAATTCTTTACTTATATCTGATTCAAATTTGCTCATAAAGAGGTTTGCGATAAAAGGTGATAAATTATTACCCATTGTGGTTCCTTCTAATTGCTGGTAGTAGTTATTTTTATATTGAAAGTAATTTTGATTCATGCAGAGTTTTGTTAAAGATAGGTATTCTAAAGTCTGTTTGTCTTCTAGATCGTTTTTCCTTAGTAGTTCCTCCAGGAATTGTAAGGTATTGGGGATCGGCACACAAGGGAACAACGAACTAACATCAAACAAGATTAAAATTTCACCTTCTTGGAGTGAAATATCTTTAACTTTGTTGATAAATTCAAGGGAATTTTGAACAAAAAAACCTTTTTCCTTTATAGGTAAATTTTCATACTCGTTTACTAGCCATTTCGAAATGTTGTAAGTAGGTGATCCTACAGCAGAAACTATAGGTCTAACCGATTTTCCAGGCTTGTGGATTTTCGGAAGACAAGACAGTTTCGGCATAGTGGGATTGCTGACTTGTAGCTTATATTTAATATTGTCAGTAATAATATTGTTACATTTTTTAATTGTGTTTTTTGCTTCGTTAATCATTTTTGGTAAGGGGTTCTTTGCAAATTGCAAATACTGAAAGTTCAATCTACAATCTTTCAGAAGGCACAAAGGGCTATGTGCGAGATGCTTGCCGATATCAGATCTCTCAAAACATCATTAAAAACAATAAAAATAGTACATTGAATCACAATAAAACAATTAAAAGTTTGAGAGAAAAAGATGTTTTCTATCTAAAGGCTGATAAGGGTAATAAAGTTGTTATATTAAATAAAACAGATTATTTCGAAAGGGTAGATAACCTAATAAAAAATGGACCCTAGAAACAAGTCCCAAAGAACCAACTATTAGTAGTAGTATAGTTAGGTATAATACCGATACCGATGCGTTTCAATATTTGCTTTAAGAGTAGAGATTATTTTTTTTTCTGTCAGTGACATTAGCTCACGAAATTTTGACGTAACGTTCAAAACGGGTCATGTGATATCCAAATTTTTTTGAGTTATATAAACATCAGAATGGGCTAAATTTTTAATGGAAGACAGATTTTGTAAAAACTGAAACACGCTCCGAGCATTTCTTTGATTTTTGGCGAATAAGCTAAAATTTCTTTCTAAGGTCACAAATTCGAAATATTCAAATATTTGAATCGGCGGCCTTAGAAAGATTTTTTTTTATACCGGGACTTTCCATCCATCATAGGATCAATGCCCAGTGTTAGCCAAGTTTTTCCAAACTTAACACAAACACAAAATATTCATACACCTAGCCGGGACTCGAACCCGAGACCTTCCGTGTGACAGACAGATACACTACACACTGCGCTACGGAGGAAAGAAATTTTTTGACTATTGGGCAAAAAATCAAAAAACTGCTCCGAGCTGTGTCTTAGTTTTTACAAAGTTCAGCCAATTCTGATGTGTATTTGACTCCAAAAAGTATGGATATCACATTACCCGTTTTGAACATCACTTCGACATTTTTTGAGCTAAGGTCACTGACAAAAAAAAAGAATCTTTACTCCTAGGGTCTACTATCTTGTTAATTATTAAAACTTACAAAACGCAAGAACAAAAAATGTAAGATATATAGGCACATCATAACGAGAAAAATAATAAAGTCGGAAAACAATACAAAAAAAGCGAGTACATGGTATAAAAAAATACAATCAATAAAATATTTTTTGTTTAATTTTTTATTTTTATAATCAACCTGATCTAACATTTGCTCAAAATTATTAGTTATTTTGCACCTAGGACGTAAAGTAGTAGTTTTGCGCCTTCCAGTAAGCCAAGAATGAAAACATAAACATTTGGGCAAAACGTGCTAACTTTATTTTTTGTATAATCGAAGCATTAAACACAACCAAACTTAATCTTACGGAAGATTAATGCTGTGAGAGATATGTTTTCTAAATCTTAAAAATACTTCCCCTATGTTCTCTAAATACCCATTTCGAACCATTTCAGTAACCTTTTGCTATGCTTTTCGTTTTCAGTTATTTTATACTATGCGTTGCTAAGGAGTTTGATTTCAGTATTCTTATTATGCGTTTCGGTAACTTTATACCAGGTTTGCTATATGGACTTTATTTATTGTAACATATTTCTCACGTTTAACCAAATCCTTGTATTATTACGAAAGCGTAGAAGGGCCACAAAGCAATTTTTATTTTAATTCCGACTTTGAACTCGGAATTCCGACTTACAATTCGGAATTCCGACTTTAAACTCAGAATTCTGACTAAGAACTCAGAATTCCGACCTTAAACTCGGAATTCCGACTTAAAACTCAGAATTCCAACTTTAAACTCGGAATTTGACTTTAAACACCCCCAAAAAAATGAAATATTAAAAAATACCATTATAAAATTGAACATTTCTTATATTTAACTTTTTTTTAGCTATTAACTCCTCTAACCCGGGTCCCTTATTTAGAATCCGTAATTAGTGGCCGAGCTGTGATCGCCATAATATTATTGTTATAATTTTAATTGTTAACCCACACAATAAAAATAATAGCAATAATTATTTTGGTGGACCCTGTACGTTATTTCGTTTTAACCCAAGATTCTTTAGGGCTGATAAAAGAAATTGTTAATACTTAACTGATACGATTTTCTTGCTATCTGTCAAACTGGAACCACTACCATTTAGACCTTATCTATTCTCTTTTTTTTTAAAGGTCGTTTTTTCTTTTTGTTATTAGAATAAAATTTTGGTCTGCTGAACAATATTGATCTCATTGTTTAAATAAGCAATCTAAGGAACTGCCATCAAGAAACATATTTAACCCAATTGTCCATTTTGTGCTTATAGACAATTGTGAAAAGATACACCCCCGTAGCATTCCCCGGTTGCTCAAATAAACACCGTACCAAAATATCTAGCTGTACCTAGCTGCACAAATAAATAACAACATTTCGATTTTATGCTGTTTACTTATTTTTATTTAGAAATAATTAATTTGTTTTAATTTTGGCACATGACAATGAACAAAAGAAACCTACCAGCGCGGTCATTTTTTAACTTGTAAGAAATTGGAAATTATCTTCGTATTATCTAGATCGCGTTATTGCAACACCAAAAAATAGAATTAATTAATTAGTATTGCTATCATCTTTGGTAGTGTGACACCCACAACCAATTTTGTAACAATATTCATTGTACAGTATTCTTACCCAGTTGTGTTTTTCTACCCATGGTAGAAAAACTAAATTAGAAAATAATTTTTATTGTGAAAAACGTTAAAGATTACCTTCTTAATTTTCTTGTCTTATTTTGGGAGGTTATTTTCTTATTATCTAGATCGCGTTATTACAACATAAAAAAACAGAATTAATTAATTAGTATTGCTATCATCCTTGGTAGTGTCTGACACCCACTACCAACTTTGTAGCAACACCTTTGTTTAATTAATCTACATTTAATATTGTCAATACCGTATCTAAGTCTGTTTTCCTACATATTGTAAGAAAATATGTTCGAAAATAACTTAAATACACGAAATCTTCGAGCAAAATAGATTTAAACAATTTCTTGGTACTATATTCCCAGATAAGTAAGTAACCCCCAAATTCGCCTGAAAAGGCTAAAGTTGTATTCCCCGCTCCCACAGGTCATGTCATGACATGCCTGGACAGTCCCGAACCTGGAGGTCTCCCACGTTGAAGGGAGCACATGCTGTCCACACTACTTGTGCCATAGGAAACCAATTCTTGTCTCCGACGAGTTACTTAACTTCTGGGAACGTGGATTTTTAATTAAAAAAATAAAAAAAGAAAACAAAAGAAATAATGAAGTAGTTCCCAGTCTAAGATATTGTCTATTAGGCTCGAAGAACAGTTTGAAAATCTATTTAAAAAGTCGTGCTGATACGTCAATACTTATTTAACGTTGTTAAACCACAATAGGTTCTACGTGTTAGAAATATGCCCTTCTGATTTATTTGCCAAGTTTGACAGATAACATCTCGTATCATAGGTTAACGAGTTTAAAAAGAGATAGAACAGAATAGAACTTGATAAAAACTTTGATTCCCCTTTTTTATAAAATAATTCCCTCCTCCAATTTCTTTTACACACCTGGCAAAAATTGGCGTTGTTTTTGTAGATTCGCCTTCATGCTGGATTGTTGTTGAAACGTTTAAAATACTGGATTTTTATTCTTTGCAGCCTTAAATTTTGTGTCAATATATTCTGGTGCAGAATAATAATCTTATGAAACTTTATATGTTGATTAACTATTTTAATATTTTTAAAAATTTAAACAATACAAAAACTAGGGGATCCCAGTGTGGGACGTCTCTCTCCACCAAATTTTAAATCTAAAATTGTTTTCTGAAATTCAATTAAGTATTGAAAATTTTAAAGAAACTCCCTTTTCTTTTTTTAGATGAACCTGCGGTGGTGTAACGCATTCCTAAAAAAAAACTTATAGAAAAAAAACTTATAGAAAAAAAACTTAGATAACATATAAAAAAAAACAACCCAATATATATTCATCACATAAGATTAAAATAGTACTAACTAAAAAAATACAATTTCTTTTCAAAACAAAAATCAATATCGTATTACAATCTGAAAGTAAAACCCGAAAATATATTCTGAAAGATTTGCTACCGTTAACTTTGGTCCATTCTAGGTTCGCACCTACATTTGCACATTTGCATCGTTTCCAACTCCATTAGCCTCTTTTCGACAGGGATCTGTCCATTTAAGCACTAAATCGATTTTATTTGGAAGCGGTTTATCACTCAAAAGCCCATTCAACACCATTCTCAACTAAAAGGTCAGTTAAATCCTACTGCCTCAGTGCCCTTTAGCCTACTGTGGCTGCCATTTTTATAACCAAATTGACAAGTAAAACATAGATTTAGGCCAAAGGATACTAAAATGAAAATGAGTTAACTGGTTGTTTTAGTTAAGAACAGTGTTGGCCCATTTTAGGGTCGTTATAAACACTTTAGTGCATTTCTTCTAACCTAAAGAAAATACTAAACCCTAGTCTTTCAAAAAATCTGTTGTTAATTAATTAATTATGTTGTTTTATTTATTTTTTCTTTAAACTGACATTTAATGAAGGACATAACTCTCGAAGAAAGCGATTTTATTTAAAACCATCCTTATATAAAAGCGCTTTTAGGTGCGTATAAACGTAGTAACTGAGGACAGCAGCATATGCTTGCTATAGTTATGGAACTCTGAATACACCTTAAAAGAATCTAAAAGGAAGAAATTTCCTTAAACTAAAAATGAGTACCTAACAACGTTGCCTAGTCACTTGTAGTTATTTCAAGGGGTAATTATGCAGTATACGGTTTTCTGCCATTTTTGATTTTTTATGAAAAATTCTTTATGGGGGCACCTACTAGGGTACCTAGGTTTTTTTTAAATTTTTTTTTCACCAAAACAACCCAATCCAACACAGTCCAACCCAAACTAATCCAACCCAACCCAAAACAATGAAAAAAACACATTACAACCCCCCTCCAGGCACCCTTTTTTCTCTTAAAAAAAAATCGCGCAGCCGGATTTGGGGCCCTAGGGACCCTAGTAGGTGCCCCCTTAAAGAATTTTTCATAAAAAATGGCAGAAAACCGTATAGTGCATAATTACCTTTCAAGGAAAAACCAAGGGAAAAACCCTTATAAAGGCAACAATACTTATTCAAAAAATATATAGTCAACCCGAGGTCTTACCTTAAGAATTTGCTTTCTTTTAATTTTTTCTTGATCCATTGCATATTTTCGGAGTCTTTAAGCACACCAAGAGGCAAATAATGTACTACATTAGCAAAAACTGAGGTACAAATAGAAAAACTTATTGTTTTTGTCTGAAAAATAAACACGCAGTCACATGGACCTAAAGGTTTATTTGCGCGGTGGTACCGTACAGCGGCGGTAATGATAAGGCAAGTTCGGGCTACAGCAACGCATCATGAGTTACACGGAAGCTAAAGTAAAAAAACTTATGTGCTTTAGCGGCGCGGAATGCGAAATCAAAATAAGTAAACTATCCCCAAATTTTTGACTCGGTGCAAAAAAGCTCTGGTGTCCCACTGTGGACAAAAATAAATAAACTCTCCGCGTTGCCATGGAAAACAAATGCAATGACGTAAAGTTTTGCAAAAAGATCAGGTCGCCACGGTTAAACTGATTTCCCAATAAAAGTCTTGAACGCATACTACTGAGGAAAAAGTTTGGGTATTGGTTAAATAGTTGACTAATTTCAACTGCTTTGAAATTTGCGACCCGACCTGTGATAATCTGACATGTTCATTATTGAGACCTGATTGCGTCTGTCACAAACATTTCTGATATAGATAAATTTAAATAACTTAAACGGGGACAACTTTCGTGAAACAATAATCTGCCAAATTCTGGCGAGGGGTGGGAGAATATTTAACCACTTCCTTTTAATAATTTGCCAAATTTTTATGTTTGGCGAAAATGAGGTCTTTAACAGAATTCGAAAGTCGGACCATGATAAGCCGTTATCTCCCAAAGCAAGGCGCAATAATATTTTCTGGGGTTTTCGCCTAATCTGCTTCTAGTAAGTTTAAGTAACTACTGTTTGTTCATCTCATTTGTACTTAATAATCAATTAACTTTTCAAAGAAACTTTCACCCCTGGACCGTACATATTTTTTAATTTTCCATGGTCTCTTAAAGAATTGCAGAGCGATCGTTTCTGTAGTAATGTCACAAGGAATGGGAAAATTATCCAAAGTATTGCCCGAAGGTTTGTTGCTTAAAAAATTGCTTGATTTCATTTTTGTTTAGTCGGGAACACACAAAAAATTCATGAAAGCAGTTTTTCGATGCAAAAACCTTAATAGAGGATTTTCTGATTATTTTCCAATCTCGAGAGGTATTTTGTAGACTATATATATATCATTTACCGAATTTATAGAGATAGACAGACATCAAATTATCTAGAGGGAGTTTATCAGTTTTTGCGGTCGCGGGTAGTACAACTAGAGCTTAAAAATTACCGATGTAATCTTTCACAATTCCGCGTTTTCTATAATTTCACGATTGCACAGGAGCAGTAAAGTTTGCAAAAAAAAGATGCATAAGTGAAAAATTACTTGGTTAATTTTGAAGTTTGAGTTCCATTTGGTGTGCAAAATTTCATAAAACGTGTGCAAAATTTCAAAATATGTGTGCAAAATTTCAAAACATGTGTGCAAAATTGTGCAAAATTAGATCTTTCAAATGGTACCAAAATTTTCCAAAAATATCTTCTGAGGGGCCAACCTCGCTACTCGAGAATCCTATTGCGGGTTCCCTTGAGGTGTGCAAAATTTCAAAATAGGTGTGCAAAATTGTGCAAATTTGTACGAGTAACGAGGCCCCCCCTCCCAGATGATACTTTTTGAAAATTTTAATATCATTCAAAAGGTCTAATTTTGCACACCTATTTTGGAATTTTGCACACTCAATGGGAACCCGCAATAGGGTTCTCGAGTAACGAAGATGCCCCTCGCACATCATTTAAAAAAAAAATTCTACTCCCCCCCCTCCCCCAGGAACCCTCAGGAGGGTTCTTAAAGAACAGGGTTCTTGGGGGGTTGCCAAAATTTAAAAATTGGTCTGCAGCAAAATTATGCAACTCGGTTACTCGAGAACCCTCCGGCGGGTTCCTGGGGTGTGAGAAACTTCAAAATAGGTTTGCAAAATTGTGCAAAATCAAAACCCTACTGAGGGGTCCATTGAGTGTGAAAAATTTCAAAATAGGTGTGCAAAATTACACCTATCGAATGATACCAAAATTTTCAAAAAATATTATCGGGGCTATTGCGGGTTTCCATTGAGTGTGCAAAATTTCAAAATAGGTGTGCAAAATTGGATCTTTTGAATGGTACCAAAATTCTTAAAAATGTCATCTGAGGGGGGCCATCTTCGTTACTTGAGAACCCTATTGCGGGTTCCCATTGGGTATGAAAAATTTCAAAATAGGTGTGCAAAAGTGGATCTTTTGGTACCAAAACTTTCAATATCATCTGTGGGGGGGCGGGGCTAGTCTCGTTACTCGAGAACCCTATTGCGGGTTCCCATGGGGTGTAAAAAAATTTCAAAATAGGTATGCAAAAATTGGACCTTTCGAATGATACCAAAATTTTAAAAAAGCCTTATATGGAGGGGGCTACGATCAAGTTAGCCCTCTCCATAGAAAAATGACTACAGTTACTCGTGTGTATGGCTTAGAAATATTTCAGAAACCGTATCTGGGAAGGCGGGGGGGCAAATTTGACCGACCCTATAAAAGGTAATCATTTAAACCAAAGTGCACTCAGAGAAACCAAACTGCATGTCTGTCGCATAGCACACGCATTAAAAGCGTTTCGCTTAAAATAGAAACTAATATTGTCACTATTTAAAGTTTTATTTCTAGTAAGGTGGAACTACTAAATCACGCCGGATAGAAATTTTTCTTATTTATAGGTGGTCGGAATTTTGCGCTTGACAGATAAAAGCGTGGTTTTAAATTTATTAATAATTCTATTCTCCAAGGAACTTATGTTCTACAGCAGCTTCTGTTTAATGTAAAAGAAAATCCACTGGAGACATGAACGGAAGATTTATTGTGGTCAAGACATCTTTTTATATTTTATTTTCTAATAGGTATATAAAATTAATTTTAACTACACTTCATTTCAAATTCAATCCGACCAAGTTTTGAATTTTTTGTTTTTTAATATTGTGTTATAATACAGTGGCGGTCCCAGCTACTTGAAAAAAGGGGGGGGCGGTTGCGATACGAAAAAAAATTAGAATAAAAGCATAGCTTTTTTGTGGAACATATCAATATATGCAAACAAAACTTAGTAACTACAAGCAAGGATTTGGTCTCAAATCTAGGGGGGGTACTCAGATTTGAAGTCGTTTATTTCATACATTTTTTATTTAAAAAAATGTTTAAGAAAATTGTTGAGAAAATTATATTAAAACTGTAATTTTTGAGTCGAAATATACTAAAATTTTAAATATTAACGGTATTATGGCGCCGCAGGCGAAAATTTTTAAGAAAATGACACTACGAATGCCATTTTTAACACAAAATTAAACTAATACCGTAAATATCAAAGGCGTTATAGCGCCGCAATTTATGCCCTACTTTTGATTTTCTAAGGTTTTCATAAAAAAATTCCAGCTAGGGTAGGGGTGGATTAACTAGCCCCCTATCCTCCTGAAATCCGCTCTTGAGTAACTACCTATAATTTTTTCAGTTATAAAAAACATAGATAAAAAACAAACCACAAACAAAACCTAATAGCTAAATACTGTTTTTTTTTAGTTCTAAAAAGCTTTCTGTTGAAACATTATTTATATCGCATATCTCAAACATAAGATGCTCATCTCCAAAAAAACATTTTTCCAGTTTTTTGGGCAAACCGGTCAATGAATCGCTAAATGTCAATTTCAATATGTCTGTTTATATGCAGCAACGCTAAGCCCGTCAGACGAATTTCCGTCATAGTGTTTCTTCTTTGTAACCAACTTTTCTCCATTTCCATTGGTCAGAGGCGAAAAAGTCGGAAAACAAAAATATTCGGCAAAAAATTTGCAACATTTTTGTCCCATCAGTACTCACGGTCTGTAGTTAGGTAGTTTCCAAAAAGATAGAGGTCGCCAAAGTTACAAAAAATCAGTTTTAACGTATGCATTTTGACCAACAAAAAGTGATTTTATTTTAAAACTTTAAAAAATGAAAAAGTTGTAGATTTTAAATCTTCTGAGGCATGAGAAGCTTCTTTCTGACGAGGCATTGCTTACTGGCAAACATCCAAAAATGTTCTAATCAACGGAAAAATATTACCACACTTGTTCATTGCCTCGAAAACGTTATCAAGTATGTTTTGATTTAAGCTTTTGCCTACTTCTGACCAATGTTGTTTCCAAATACTAACTTCGCCTAATAAAAGTTCAAGAATATGTGTTTTGGATTAATAAAAAAGTTTATAGTATTTAGAAACGACTTTAGCTAATTTTTCCTTGATTTTGGCTTCATGTTAAACTTGGTATGAATATGTTCAGGTCAAAAATACTTTTTAATGTCCGAATTGATTTTGTCTAAAACTTGTTTTAAATAGAAACTCTATAATACTGTTCTATATTTTCAGTGGTTTTCGAGGTAAGTTCATCATGCGTTTGTATATTCTTGGTCTGACGAATTGAAGGTCAAACTGTCCCAAAATATTGTGGAGGGATTCTAGAATGTATTTAAAGGAACTTTTTGCAATTTCTCGTTTTTTCTTCTTCAGGGTTATTACCACCAGCATCTTTGTGGTTGTTGTCTACTTTTTTTTTTGGCAGGGCCGCAAGTGCTGATCCAACACATAAACCTAAATAATGCGAACTCTACGTCATGGAAGGGGCTGGGTTATAAAAGCTCAAATGAATGAATTTCAGACACTGTTTGGGGCATAGGCATGGTGAATGCATTGGTCATTTTTGGGGCGCATTAGGCATATAGTAGCAAGATCGATAGAAATCTGTTTCGTCACAATTCCCTCTAATATTAGGAAATAATTTGTTATTGTAAATCCAAAAACGGCATATTCGTAGCAGCATTAGTTGTTATGAATTTAAATCAATACCCTCACCAAACTTATATTTATAAAACCGCAGCTTTGGATCAAAACTTATGAATTTTCACATATACCAACCACCTCCCAAATTATTTTTTCTCAAAATTAGAAAAGATTAACTTCATTTAAATTTGTAAACTGCATATTCGTAGCAGATTTGGTCATAAATTTCCAAATATATGTCCCCAATTTATGTTTTTTTTTTTTAAACTAGAAAATATTTAGTTGAAGGTAAATATGAAAATGAGATATTTATAGCGAGCGGCTTTGGTTCAACAGTTATGCATTTACAGATATATCCGCACCCACCCTCTCGCCCGTTTCACCAAACCCCACCAAATTACTTTTTGTCCAAGATTAAGAATCAATATAAATCTGAAACTGCATAATCGTAGCAGCTTTTATTTGGTTTAAAAGTTATTAATTTCCTAAGGCATTTTTATATTATCTTCCAAACCACAACCCACCAATTTTTTTTCTCAAATTAGAAAATATTAAGTTAAAGTCAACCCTGGAAACTGAATATCCGTAGTAGCTTTGGTAAGAAAGTTATACATTTTTGAGTTTTCAACTCGACCAAAGCAACTTAATTTTTTCAAAATATTGTATTTTCACGTGACCTACATATTACGAGTTTTTAGTTTTTACTGCTCGTCGTATCACTACCTGCGCAAACTTCTCATTCTTTCCAACTCTATCATTGCAACTGATCACCAAATTTGAAGTAAATCCGTCATAAATGGGAAAGTCCTCCATTTTGGATCTGCCATTTTGTTTTTTTGAGTTTGAGTTAAAGATTGTATTGGGTGATCTTAGAAACCACAAACTTTCAAGTTTGAGAAATATCGGTTTATAAATAAGAAAATGCGCCATTTTGTATCCGACATTTTTAATTGTTTAAGGTTTGTGTCAAAAATTTTATTGAGTATCCTTAAACACCGCATACTTTCAAGTTTGAGACAAATCGATTTATAAATGAGAAAGTGCCCCATTTTGGATTTGCCATTTTGATTTTATTAATTGTGTATTAATTGTGTAATTTGTATTAGGTGATCTTAAACACCACAAATATTCAAGTTTGAGGCAAAGAAGTCTATGAAGTGCCATTTTTTTTAAAGCTTATGTCAAAAATTGTACACCTCAAGGTTTTAAGTTTGAGACAAATCAAATTATAAACAGGAAACTCCGCCATTTCGATTTTTTTAAAGTTTTAGTCAAAAATTGTATTGAGTGACCTTAAACACGGCAAAGTTTGAGTCCAAATTTTTATTAAAAGAGCTTAATTACCGATAATTTAATTTTTTTACAATAATTTTTTTTATTGCAATTAGGCAAAAGCTCTTTAAATAAAAATAGGCAAAATTAACAGCCGGTCTTGCATTTTTAAACGTCTAAATTGAATTTGAATTCACTATTTTTTGGGTGACTTGACTCACCAGTCTGGGTCTCTCTCAGGCATATTGGCTCTGCATTGCGTTTTCTTTGTTATGTTCGGCATACAAATCAAAACGATTATATCATAGCCGCTTTAACAGGCATATTCATTTTTCATTCATAAAGTATCCCTGGCATCATGTTGTTTCACTCTAGTGCATTTTATTCATATAAAAGCTTAATATGAGAGGTTATTCGGAGTGGCAGGGCGTTTGATTTTAGCAACTTAAAAAATACGTTTACTGGTTCCTGACATATGCCAGTTTTAATATTTCCCAAAAAATGTTTTTAACATTGACGATGAGTTGCCCCTGGCGTGTAATACTTACCATTCAAATTTTTGCATTTCGTCGTGAGTAACCTTGTATAATTAATTTACTGTTGGTTAAAATGTAACTTTTATAAACTAAAATTTAAAAAAAAACTTGTATGCAAAAAAGCAATTAGCATACTAAGACTGTACTATTATTTTGCGTGCTGTAATCTTAAAAACCTTTTGATTTCAAAAGTTTTTTTGTTTCAGGAATATGAAGACTGTGACGCAAGTACGAGTGACGAAAATGACGACGACGATGAAGAACTTCCAGAATATGTTGATGTTCAAGTATTAGAAAATATTTCAAATAATGGCACCAGCATCAACAAAACTACCAACTCTCTCAATGATAATTTAAGTAGTAGTCTTAGAAACCTCCAATCGCAAAAGCAACCAAATTCTGATAAAGCTGCCCATTTGCCTAAGAAAGTACCTAAAATTGAAAAGTCCAAAGACTCTCCGGAACCGGCAATAATAAAGCAACTTAAAAAAATTAATGAAACTGTAGCCTTATCCAATGCTCTAAAGCAGTCGTCACAGATCGTCAAAACCTCTAAGTCATCTCAGCCACCTAGATCCAAATCGGCATCTCCCTTGGATCAGAATATTCAAACTTCTAAAGCTAGTTCCACTACACCATCTAATACACAACCACCTCTCGTCATTCAAGCATCGTCAGATCTTCAATCCTTGATTCTTCCTCAACCCCTTAATATTCAGGTTCATGAACCTACTGCTGCATATTCCTCTAATACCCAATCAAATAGTCAACCAGTTCTACAGTTATCCGAAAAGACACAAATTAGCTCGCAAATTCCAAATGGTGCCACGATTGTGCCACTTTTAATACAAACTCCAAATGGTTTAGGGTTTGCCAGTGTTTCGGATGGTATGATTTTGGGAAGGGTTCAAAATTCAACTGATAACAAATTGGTGATTATACCTTTAAGCTCAGTTACTGGACCCATGAAGACGGAAAAACCCGACAAATAGAATTTTTCATTTTCTGCTGTGTTATTTACATTGATGGCCTTACAGACTGGTTCTTGCCTTAAGTTGGACATTACAGCCACCCTCAATCTTTATTTAAAACTGCCGCATCCTACGCGATAGCTTCAGAATTTTGGTAACTTATTATATGAAAGTCTCAAAAATATCCAAATTGCTCCAACAATTTTAAATAGTGGCAAAATGATAATAGTGTGTCGATTTTAAATATATATTTGGTTGTTCTCTTTTTTTTAATAGTTTTAAGAAAACTTGCACCACTAAGTTTTCGCTGATTTTTCCATATTTTTATGTACAATAGGATGAATAGAAATACATTTTAAAACTTTTTGTAATACCAATAGGAAAAAGTGTTTTGATCGAAAACTCCATTTTCTTCAGGATACAATTATGCTATATACGACTTTTTTTGTTTTTTTCCCCTACCACTTATCCAAAATTTTAGATATTTTGGTTTAGAGTTGTTTGTTTATTCTGTTCTCTTTTATTTTTTTTAAGACGCATTTTTCATTAAGACGCAAGTTAATTTTCAGGCAAAGTAACCCCCTTTTCACTTGCTAGTTCCAGTACCTGAGTTTAAGGCCCTTTAACTTACCAATATTAGGAATTGCGGTCTTTACACAACCCACCAATCCTCACCAACCCCCCAGTAAACGTTATGAGCGGTATTGGTCTTGCGCGGTAAACATTATGCACGGATTTGGCCTGCGCGGTTTTGGGTCGCGCGGTTTTGGTTGGCACGGTAAAGACCGCAATTCCAATATAAGATCTTTTATTAATTCGAATATAATCAATTTTATTCATTATATCATTACAAAATCTAAGATTTGTAATGGGTTTGACGACGTAAGGTCGGCCTCACACAATCGTAATGTCAGCACGCACATTCTGATTTTTTCAGATTATTAATTTTTCATAGCGCTCTTTCAAAACACACTTCTTTTCATATAATTTAAATATGCCAGCTCACACATAACGTGAATTCAGAAAGACATTCCGACTGTGTGTGAGGCCGGGCTAAAGCACAATACAATTGTGCATTGCGTTTGACGTCAGCCTCGAGAAAGCCACGATACACACACGCAATTTTCGGGCGCACGTTATTTATATTGTATTCAATTTTTTTATTAAAATGTTTTGTAAACTATAGAGTTGGGGATGTGTTTTATGGCAGAGTCTCACAACGTATTTCAGTGGTACAGTTAGAGCAACTGGAATATTTCCGTCGTTTGAAATTCTGGATTTTAAATAGAAGACAACTTAACTTCTGTAGAATACGTTATTGACGTCATACCGTGCCTTACATTTTTTGCGTCCACTTATATTCTAAGTATCATACTTTTTAAATTAAGGGGAAGGTATAAAGTATATCTCCAAGTGTGGGTTTCTCCCACTCCTCTGGAACTATCCGACATTTTAAAAAAAACGATTTTTCTGGATTTTTATTGATCGCAGGAAAAAAACTGTTGAGAAAAAAAATGTTTGGTATAAAGTTTCGAACATTTTTTGTTACTGGCCGAATTCGCTGTAGTTAGTTCCGAAAAAGATAGAGGGAGACAAAGTTAACGTAATTTTACCACCAAAAACCTTAAATGGGAAAGTTGTCGATATTACAAAATCCTATAAAAAAACGTTTGTATTATTTATTGATTTTTTAAGAGCTACAACTTTTTAAGTTTTTGGAATTTTTTTTGTGTTGTTAAAATACGTCAAAACTGATCTTCGGCGCCCTCTATCTTTTTAAAAAGCAACCATAGAGTTTAGCTTAGGTATCACAAAAATATCGCAAACTTCATACCAAATATTTTTTGTCCCACCAATTTTCGCCTCCGACCAATAGAAAGACAACAAACAAGAAGAAAGTTTCTTAAGCTCTGTTCTCACTATGCAACTTTTTCATGCTTCTTAAAAAGTTGCATGCATCTTGGGGTGTCCATACTTTGAAATTCGTCGAAACATGGAGCGTGATACAAGATGCGCGAAAATAAAACGCTCTATTTTTATCAGGAAGTTGCATGCATACACTATGAAATCCGTCGAAAAATGAACCGTGAATCGTAAAATTTTGACTTTTCTTAATTTTATCAAAAATGAGTTACTAAGGTTCCAAAACACCTTAATCGACGAAAAAAAAAAGTTGTCTGTCGGTCTGTTGTCTGTCTGTATACACGATAACTCAAGAACGCCTTCCTCGATTTTAACGAAATTTGGCACAAAAATCCTTTATCGTCTAGCCTGGAACTGATTAACTTTTGGGTAGGGTGGGGGGGGTTGAAGGGGGGAAAATGGTGATAAAATATTTAAAAAAATTGTAACTTTGGAACAAAAGCAAGTAGCGATATACGGTTTTCAGATTTAAGTTTCCCTGAATATTGACTAAAAATTTTGTTGTAAAGTCCAAATTCGTGAACGCCGAGATATTTGAAAAAACGTTAAAATATATAAAAAAGAAATCATAACTTTAGAAGTAAAGCAGCTATTGATATGCGGTTTTCAGATTTTGGTTTTCGTAAATATTACCCAAAAATTTTGTTATAAGGTTTAAATCTTTCAAAGCTACAGTTTTCGAGATATTTTCATTTCCTTTCAACATAAAATAATTGATTATATGGTGGACTATTCGTGCTTTCTAGCAAAATTTTTTTTTATGTTGTCAACTTGCCATTCAGGTGTGAATGTTAGGTTATGAGTTTTATTTTCGAATTTTCCAAGAAATATTCCAGTTCCTCTTCCATTTTGCCAAAAGAAAAAATAAAATAACGCAAAACACAAATTCAAAAATTAGGGTAAAGTATAGGAAAAAAGTAAACAAAACAGTTACAAATCTAGTGCTATTTCGTATTTTTTTAAGAAGGTAAAGTCCGGTTATCATATTTTTCGCCGACTCCGTTATTTTAAATGTCAAAATCTAGAATATATCCTTGGTAGCTAAAACAATAAAAAAAACAGGAAAGGACCTTTTTCTGAAAAATGTGTTCCTTTTTATCAAAATATTAATTGCCTAAAATAAACTTAAATAATCAACCTTTCGTATCCACGCGAGTAATTTATGGTTGTTTTTAACGAAAGTTAAAGTCCAGGTCATTGGAATGGTTAGAAATGGGACTTTCTGTGACCAAATTCCGCAACAAAAAATTTGTTAAGAAAGAAGTTAAAAAAACCTCCAAATCAGTTACTTCAACCGAAAAGAAACTAAAAAACAAAAGATCAAATGATCTTGGGTGGAAATAACGAAAATTCAAACTTGGATCAGCATCCCACAAGGAAAACACAAAAGTTCAAAGCGAAAAGAGAAATGATTAAACGATGTTTCGCCTTGGGTAACCAGCATCCCACAAGGAACACAAAAAAGTTGAAAGCGAAAAGATAAATGATTAAACGATGTTACGCCCTGGGTAACCAGCGTGGCCTCATCAGTAGTTTCATTGGTCACCCTCCACTATACATCATTAAACAATAAACCGCTATTCTCGTAATACGTAACGTTTTGGAGTCAGCGGCATGCTGACCAACGAGTTTTCGTCTTACCGAGCGCGCTGCCCTGCGATCGCACAGAATCAAATTCGCTTAGCACATCTTGGCATCACCGCATTTTGCATTTTTATTTCTTGTTAGCCTTGTGTTGTTCCTTTTCTTTTTCCGTGTGTAAGGAAGAGGCTCTTATGTGATCGATTTCGATCCGGAGTTCAGAAAACTACGATTTCTTTAAATATTCATGCTAATAAGAAATCTTAATTTTTTTATTGTTAATAAAAATGCACTGAACAAAGCAACAGTAGGCATACAAAGTATAGGGTAGGAAAATTGTACGCGCGGAGGGTAAAAACAGCTACCAAATAAGTGTTTCTCGTCGCGCGCTGAGCGTGTGGTCTACGTCTTGCCACAAAGAACATACAGGGTTCCTAAGATTTTCCTTAGGGATAGGATTTCAATAAATCAAACAGAAATGGCATAGAAAGTTCTGCGCGCACAAAAGAAACAGGTATATTGAGCAATGGTGCCAGTTTGTTATTATCTCCGGACTGCTTTCATGAGAAAAAATTGTCGCCACTCTTTCATTGTGAGCATAAATCATAGTTGCAATAATAACCGTTGCAAATTCCGCTAGATGGCGGCCACACCATGAGATGAACTTAGATGTTTTCAGGTCCAAACCACAGCTTTTTCTTGCTTAAAGGAGGCGGCAGGGTCCATTATTTACGATAATGAGCGATAAACTCGTGAGGTTGTTAACATTAGAAAGAAATATCTTCGCTTTTAATTAAATTTCTTTCCATTCTGTTCTACTAGAACTAAACCATGCAGCTAGCGCTAGCAGCCAAAGAAATCAATAAACGGCGCTGTTTTTCCTGCAGAGCTTTTTGCTTGCGATATTATTGATTATAAATAAAGCTGGTCCTACACTACATTTGATATTTTCGAGGTGTTTTATGACATGATCTCGAAACATGTAGCGAACCAATTCTTCAAAACTAGCGGGAGGGTAAAAGGGAAAAATAAGGGGCTGCCAATATTTGTAACACCCAAGAAGGGGTGAAAAGATTTATTTTGCTCTGTTTCTTTACAAAAAACGTTTTTTTTTACGAAAAACTTGAGCTCTGCCACTTTTTTTATTTTTTTCTTCAACTTTCTCGAAATTTTCGTCATACCGTAGAAAAAAATTATTTCCCCCATGGTTATACTCTACTTTTATTTGAAAAAATTTAGAAACAGTTTTCATAAAATTTTTCAATTAAATTAGCCGAACGCAAAAACGTTAGAAAAACAGCACGAAATAAAAATGGCGCCGCTTACAATTTTTTTAAAAAAATTACGTAATTTCGGGAACGCAAAGAAATAGGTCTAAAGAGTATAATTTTTAAGAAAAAAATATCAATTTTCTCGCCCTCCTCCACTGGGACTACAGGGGCCGTGCACAAATTACGTAATGGTCATAGGGGGGAGGGGGGTTACAAAACGTTACGTAGGGGGGAGGGGGGTTTTCGACAGCGTTTGCATTTGTTTGAAACTAAGAAAATTTGAAATGGAAATAAGTGAAAAGTTTTTTTTTTGGTGGGGGTAGTGCTCTTGAAATCGTTACGTAATATTAGGGGAGTGGCGTGCCAAACCGTTATAAAACATTACATAGGGAGGGGGTCAAAAATTGGTAAAATCACCGTTACGTAATTTGTACACGGCCCCACATCTGACTGTTCCTCCTTTTTGATTTCGAATCAAAGTGCAAAACCCGGGTTGGACGTTCGAAGGCGTCAACCCGTCCTATTTGCTTGATAAAGTTTCAATGGAAATATCCCAGTCGATTTCTCAGCCTGTAAACAGTGCGTAAGAACAATGGTTACAAAATGAAAAGCCGAAAAATATTTTTTTTTACGATATCTTTCATCAGTTTGGTATTAAAGTCGAGCAAAAACAATTTTTATTCCAGTCCTAAAGGTATGAAAATGGAAAACATTAGAAAAAAAATAAGCTGGAATGGATTTACTACATGTAAGATGTAGTGAGAACATCGCCCCATGCCCATCCTTTTCTGCCTAATGTGCTTTTCCGTTTGTCTGCGTCTTATATACGGCTGCTTGGCCCCCTAAGGATTTGCTTAGGAACCCTGTATAACTACTAATTATTGTGAATATACCTGTGCAGAAAGAAATAGTGATAACGTTTTAGAAAGATAAAGTGGTACCGGTATCCGCATCCCTGTTCCTAATGCGTCGACCAATCTACCTGGGGCCGCTATTATCATAACTAAATACGCTCGGCGTTTCGTACTCGCTGTCCGTATTGAACGCAAGACCACAAAGAACATAACTGCGTAGTTATCTTTAGTAGTGCGACTGGGTAGAAAGGAAAAAATTAAATAACAATAACGACAAACTTTTTCATCAAAATGCGACTTTTTTATATTTCATAATATATCCCACCCACTGACCTTACAAATGATAGATTATGTATCCTTTATTGAAATTTATTCTTTTACGTTCCAAAAATTCTTTAAAGTTAACAGTTCTTATTGTTAATAACTTTAACTACAAAATTTGTTATTTTTGTTAAAGATTATATATATTCAGGTAAGGCAAGATGCAATAATTTCGAGATGGATTCAGATTCAATCGTGATTCAATCTGATCAATAAAACGTGATAGATATTCACTCAAAAAAATACGAAATAAATAAAACATATTATTTAAAAAAATAAAGCTGTCATGCATGCTCTCTAAATCGCTTTTCAAATTTAAAATCATGCAAAATTTCAAAATAAAATTTTCTAGTTAAATAAACTTTTATACCTGTACTGGCAGATATAACTCTTATTATTATGTTTGGGACCAACTCAAGCCGAAAGTTATTTTGTGTCAACAAAATGTGCCTTAATACTTATGTATTTTTCTCTATATACATAGGTATATTCTATTAGTATTAAGAATTTTTTGTTAGCCAAAGATCAGTCAGTCTTTTATTTATTTAGTTGTTAAGTTTTTCATTGTAAACTGTCAAGTTATATTACATTACATCTACCGATATGAAAAAGTTTTATCTTTTAGTTAAGTGACTATTATTCTGCCGTCCTAAACCTAAACGCGTTATGTTCCATGCAATTAGCAGAAACTTACTGCGTTTGAATTAGGACGGTAGAATAGACCTTTTTCACAAAACAATTTATCAGTGTTAAAATCGCCGCCTAAAATCAAACAATAGTAGCTTTTATAACTAGTAGCTAAAATAGTGTTTTTTACAAGCATGGTTTTATACATACTTTATAAAAAAAAACTAAAGAATACTTACATAAAATTCGAAACCAACAATGAATGACGAGTAACTAATTTTTGTGACTTGCCTAGAGCAGCCCTAAAACCATGCGGGTTCGACAAAAAGCACAAGGTCACATTTCCAGAATGGAAAATGTGGCAGAGTAAAGGATTCTGAACGGAATTAAGTAGAGAGGCGACGGTCTGCTACACAGATACCTCTAAACTAGGGAAATTTTGGAACGCTTAAAATTTTTACAACTTTTACAGCCGCTGTGATAGTGTTTAACAACCACTATTTTATGATTTTACCAAAGTTTTTGGAACATATTAGAAACTATCACTCGAAAAAAAATTTAGAGATGAGAAAAAAATACAAAATTGGGCTTTATTTCACAAAATAAGTGTTTGATATGTTGGAACCTGGTAATATTTCATTATTTTTAAAATTAATTGTGCCAAAATTAACCAGAAAAATAACCACAACGAAATAGATTCGTAGCTTACGGCAGTGGTAGTGGTTAATTACCTCAATGGAATGACGTTTAGCTATTGCGCAGACGCAGTAATTACCACAACTACTCCGAAGTTACGCATTCCAAGATATCCCTATTCTAACCAGCCAGAAGCGTGTTATCTACTCGGCGAACACTCCTCGATCTTCCAAGCAGAGGTATACGCCATTATTATGGCAACAACCATACCGACGGTCAAAATGGCAGAAAGGACATATGCATATTTTTCGACAGCCAGGCTGCCCCCAGGCTCTAAGTGTAGCTGATGCACTCCTGACATTGGCTCAAGAAAACGGGACGAAAAGGCGGACGAGCTTGCTAGAGGAACCTCTTCTGGGAATGACAAGGAAGCAGGTTCAATGATGAGGCCAATAAATGGACGAACAATGAACTCCAGATTGTCCAGGAGGCAAGAATCAGGGTGCAGACAGACCAAACTATTCGTGAGTGGCCCGGACGCAGCCAGAACTAAATGTCTCCAAATTCGAAAGGGAATTGAACTGATGATAGAAATGCTGAATGGACACAATCCGCTAAACGAAGACCTGGCGCGCATCAGAGTACCAGGGGATCCTGTCTTTCCAGACTGCGGGTTGAAAGGGGGATGCGCCTGCACCTGATAGGAGAGTGTAACACCCGGTTCCCACCTACGACTTTCTTGTGAGTGCTCACTCACGCATCACATGATGTCAATATGAAATGTTATGAAAGTCATGTGATGGGTGAGCGAAAAAGTGGTAGGTGGGAACCGGGTGTAACGTACAGGGTGCTTATTCTTGAAAGTGAGAGATGGAAGAATCCCCCGAGGAGCTACCGGGGATTGATCCCTACCTCACGGTCCTCTGGAGAAAATATCCTCACTCTGGAGATATAGGGAGTGGGCGGGTCAATCTAGTCCCTGGGAACACTGTTGTCAGTTTGTGCAACCAATCAAAATGCAACACATTTTGACCTACCAAACCAACCAAAACTTTTCTCAATGTACATAACGCTGTTTTTCGTTTGTTGTTATTTTTTACAAAATGGAGAAACAATTTTCAAAAGAAAACGTGGAAAAATCCAGGCCATTATCGAGCCAACAAAAAGATCTGCTTATAGAATTTGTCTACGCTAGACCGAATGTGTACAGCGGAACTTTCTCTGCTACATTCACGCAAGCAAGCGTTATTTTATGAAAAGAAATATCCGAATAATTGGACATATTTATGTTCCGTTAAATGAAAGAGGTTTCTTTTGTCCAAAACATCCCTTGGAACCCCTAGTTGTTTCACTACATCTTCCACGTCTTCCCGAGCATCTTCCACTACCATATCATTTAAAATTATGTTGTTGAAGTTTTCAACATTCATTATAGCCTTGCACGATTACGCTTTTACTCAAAAAAACAAAAACAGATAAAATCAATATAAAAATTAGGTTAGAATACCCGGGGATCGGCCTCTACTACTGGGTCTTACTAAGAGAACATCGCTGCTCTCTCGGGAGCAGCTCCCTCTCTTAACTTTTTTTCAAGAATACAGTGTCGCCAAATTTTTAGTAAACCCCGCCTACTTCTCTCGCTTCTTCTACTCCCTACCAAGAATAAGCACCCAGGCCAGATTAATAGCGTTTTGGATTATCCTCCTCGCAAGTCGCTCGGAGATTGCCCGGGATCAGGGGGGGCTCCGAAGCCGATCACGAGTTGTCACGAGCGCTCGGTCAACGATTATCTGGTTCGTTTTAAAGGTTAGAATTGTTTGTAAAAGATTTTTTTTTAAAGTATATTTCTGAAATAAAATGAGTGGAAACGGAACCACAGGAACTATAATACAAATGTTTGATGAGCTGGGCAATCCGGCCATTGACGAGAACGACCAAATTCTTGTCCAAATCGTATATAACATGTATATAATCGTAGTGATTCTACTTCAGTAATTTTCCTTTTTATATTCATTTTCCAACAAAACACAATTTGAATTAGGTTATGTCAATTTTATGGGGGATTTCCGTGATCGGGCTTAATCTGTAGAATTTCTCAGTAGGATTATAAACGAATACTAAATTTATTATAGAATTATAAATATAATGAGCTTGTTATATTATAAAATGCTCTGAAAAACCTATAAAAATTGTGGATTTATTCAAACCCGTAAAATAAGTATTGAAAATGGACACATAAAAGGTTATAAAATTTTAGCATCTATTAGAAGACTCATAAAAACTTGTGTTTTTACTAAGCCAGTCTGGCTGATCATAAAATCTCCAAAAAGTATCCTAAAAAGTGTGCTTATAAAAACCCATAATATTAAGTTAATTAAATCTGTTTATTTATAAAATCTCTTAGAAAACAGTTCTTTCAAAAACGCATGAAATATTTGAAAGTAAAACATTTGTACTATAAAATTTTATACATATTTCTAAGTTTGTCAGATTATAGGATCAGTTAAAAACCAGATATAATAAAGACATAACTCATAAACGATTACAAACTTTAATAAACCTAAAGTTTTACATCCCAAAATATAATAAACCCGTATTTTTTATGAGCTAGGTTAGGGTAGTTTCTTGAGTCGCCATTACTGTTTGTGAAATACATTATGTGGATATGAAAATCCGTAGATATTTCGACTCAAATATTTCGACTTAAAATTTTGGACTTTATTAAATGTAAATTAGTTAGCCTAAGAACATTTTTTTTCATAATATATTTTTTTGACATACTCAAAAAAATAATTATCAAAAAATGTGAGAGTAGCAAATTTTTAAAGCGCGCATTTTGAGAAGGTAACAAGATTTAGCAGTGCGGTGAGTTCCGTAGGAAAATATTACCATGGGCAAACTTGTACGTTTTTACTTTATACGCGCTAAAGTATCTTCCACCATGCATATTTATATATATATATGTATAAAATTTTGAAAATTAGTTCAGTTGGCTTGAGTTTTAATGAACCAAAGCGAAAACCATATGGTTGCAGAATTTGTTTTCCATCAACTTGTGCTACTTGAGTTCTATTATGTCATCCATCAGCCCTTGATTTATAGTATAAAAATGGTGAACCCTGGCAGTGTTTATTGAGTTTTACGCTTGTAAAAACACTATTTTAACGGCTTGTTGTAAAAACTACTATTATTTGTCCAAATATTTTTTCCATAAATCCAAATTTTGGAAAACATCTTTTGTATATATAAAATACTTCTTGGAAACCAGCTAATAAGCCTGTCAACCACTAAATGTCAAAGTACCAGCATAGGAGCGAATACAGCTGATTTCAAAGGAGGAGGGGGCGGTAAGGTAGGTAAAAATTTATTTGTAGGGGAGCATCGAGTCTTTTTTATACTGGATTCAAGTCCGGGATCTGCTGTTCAGCAGCAGGCAGTTACGCTACCTATATTGCGCCACAAAAGCCAAATTATATCTTAAATGCGCCGCTGCCGAAAATTTTTAGAAAATTATTTTAAAATTGCCATTTTTAAACGTTCTAAATTTTGTTGACATATTTTTGTCATAAGTTTTTCTACGCAAGAAGGAAAAATGTTGTACTTAACATTGGCGTAAACGAACTCCGCAAGCAAAATTATACTTTGCCGCACTAGTGCGCAACAATTTTTGTGCTTTAGTGCTCATTCCCAAAATCAGTTGACTTCATAGTCAGCACACGTCAGGAGACTTTGGATGCCTTGGTTGCTATAGCATTTTTGAGTTTTGGGAATAATACTCATTAATTCTAATTAATGTTATTGACTATTTTATACTATTTTCCTTACGCTCTAGATAAACAATTGTTCCTAACGCTTGCGAAAATAATTTTTGCCTCACTCGATTTCTACTTTGTTCAGTCAGTGAGACAGTGTTGTGCGGAAATGATGGATTTTACACACTTGTTAGGAAAATATCTAGTCACGCACGCTCATTTTTCTTTGTTAGCATAAGACCATACTTTTCACTTGCATTTTCTCAAGTCAATTGCATAAATGCTATACATAGTAGATCATTTTATGAAAAAAAAGTTGGTATGTGTATACTTTTTCCTACGACCACCAGATTCGAAAATGATGAATTTCGAACATAGTTCCTCAGAAACCATTGAATTTCCCTCGCACATGTGTGAGAAACTGCTAAAGATGGGTAGAGTTTTAACTGTCAACATGACTTCTCCGCACATGGCATGTGCGGAATAATAATTTCAACCTATTTTCTTCAAAATAATAGATCAATAATTATAGACACTAGTATAGGTAGATCTTGGGTGTTGAATAAATTGAAAGTAAAATATATGTATTACCTATAGTATTAGAATGCATAAAGAATTTTAACAAAATATTTACATTATAAATTTATATCTTATAATGTTTTAGTGTGTACCCCATATACAATGAGCTTCAGGCTACTGCGAAAATAAGGCGGAACTAGTCTAATTTACTCTCGTCGTGCCGTACGACTGAGGTGGGGTCAAAGCACACTGCAGTGTTATCTTTTTGAAATGAATTTGGTTTTTATTATTTTGTTTTATTTCTGCCTTGCTGGAGAAGCAGATTGGTAAGTTCTTAAGTGAAATAATACATTTTTAAACTAAAAATCGATGTCTACGAAGTTGCCGAAAAAAGTGTAGATAATCAAATGATACTATCAAGGCAGATCATTGAGACTTATTCAAGAACTTTTTTTTGGAGAATTTTGTAAATCGGCCATAACCTTGTTTATCATGTGAATTTTGAAAAGTTTAGTTGTGTAGCGCCAATAAGGAACCATAAAAAAACCCACTGTTTTAAATGACGAACAGGAATTACGAGATGTGATGATTTGCGCTGCATTGGAGGAAAATCAAAATATAACTAGCTACCAAAGCGTCAAAAACGCATCAAATTTTTTCGGAGAACAACTATCGTCGTATGGAATTTTGCGAAACAATGATGAAAAGGGCTAATCGTGATGGAAACTTTCTGAGATCTGTTCCTTTCACAGATGAGCTTTAGGCTACTATTTTTGCCTTCCTCGAGAAACATATTGGTTAGTTCTTAAGTGAAATAATAAATTTTTAAAACTAAAAATGGATGTCTACGAAGTTGCCGAAAAAGTGCAGATAGAAGGTGGTTTTTTTGGAAAATTTTGTAAATCGCCCAGAACCTAGATTATCAATGATTCACAGGTTTGTGCAGAATTTTGAAATGTTTGGTTGTGTAGCACCAAGGATCCATAAAAAACCCACTGTTTTGAATGACGAGCAGGAAGTACGAGATGTGATGATTTGCACTGCAGTGGAGGAAAATCGAAAGTTAACTAGTCACCAAATTGTCGAAGCAGTTGATAAGTCTTCAGCCACTTTGTACATATTTTGTAGAAGATTTTATCGGGTTTTGGGTCGGTTTTTGCAACATTTTCTATGATATTGGAGGAGATTTTATCAGGCCTATGGGCAGTGATTTTTATGGGTTTTGGAGAAATTTCTATGGGCACATGTGGGATCGGTTTCTAGGATATTTGAAGAGATTATATCAGTATTGTGATTCTAGAAGTTCCTATGGGGAATGATTTTGGAGAAGTTTCTATGAGTTCTTGTGGGATCGGTTTCTAGGACATTTGTGGAGATTCTATCAGTATCATGATTCTAGAAGATCCTATGGGCAAGAAGATTTTATCGGGTTTTGGGTCGGTTTTTGCAACATTTTCTATGATATCGGAGGAGATTTTATCAAGTCTATGGGCAGTGATTTTGATGGGTTTTTAAGAAGTTTCTATGGGCACATGTGGGATCGGTTACTAGGATATTTGAGGAGATTATATCAGTATTGTGATTCTAGAAGATCCTATGGGGAATGATTTTGGAGCAGTTTCTATGAGTTCTTTTAGGATCGGTTTCTAGGACATTTGAGGAGATTTTATCAGTATCTTGAATCTAGAAGATCCTATCGGGGTTTTGGGTCGGTTTTTGTAACATTTTCTATGATATTGGAGGATATTTTATAAGGTCAATGGGCACTGATTTTTATGGGATTTGAAGAAGTTTCTAGGATATTTGAAGAGATTATATCAGTTTCGTGATTCTAGAAGAAGTTTCGATGCTGGATAGAATCTCATAAAATATTCTATAAACCAATCTTACAAGAACTCATAGAAACTTCTCCAAAATCATGATAATGATAGAATCTCATCAAATATTCTAGTAACCGATCCCACAAGAACTCATAGAAACCTCTGCAAAATTATTGCTGATAGGAATCGCGATACTGGATAAAATCTCATCAATTATCCTGGAAACCGATCCCACAAGAACCCATAGAAACTTCTCCAAAATCATTGCTTATATAGTATATAATATAGTATATATAATCACTATACTGATAGAATCTCCTCAAATATTGTAGAAACTTCTCCAAAATCATTGCTCATAGGATCTTCTATAGTCACGATACTGATATAATCTCCCCAAACATCCTCAATACCTCATTCTCATCAAATCTCCTTTAAAACTGTGTATTTGTTCGTTGATAAAATCTTCTCCAAACCTACACTCTTAAACAAACTGATAAAATATCCTAGACTTCTGTCTTATAAAACATCCTTGATTCTCATAAAAGTAACTATTCTTATCCAATCTTATAAATTATTTTAAAACTGCAAGCTGATAAAACATCATATATACCCTATATAATCTTCTCTGCTTCTAAAAGATTATAAAATATTATCGAAAAAAATATTGGCTCTTATACAAATTATAAAAACATGATAAAAACTTCTCCGGTCTGGATGAGATTCGAGGGGAAAATTTTACCAGGGCTGTCTTACGTGTTCTCAAAAAGAATGGTTATCATTCTTACAAAGCGTCAAAAACGCATCAAATTTTTCCGGAGCACAACCATCGTACGGAATTTTGCGAAACAATGATGGAAGACGTTTCTGAGATATATTCTTTTAACAGATGAGATTCAGACTACTGAGAACATAGGGGGGAACTAGTCCAATTTACTCTCGTCGTGCCATACGACCGAGTGGGGTTAAAGCAAGCTGCAGTGTTATCTTTTTGAAATTTATTTTGTTTTTATTATTTTGTTTTATTTCTGCCTTACTGGAGAAACAGATTGGTAAGTTCTTAAGTGAAATAATTCTTTTTTAAAACTAAAAATTGATGTCTACGAAGTTGCCGAAAAAGTGCAGATGGTCAAATGGTACTATCAAGGCAGTTCATTGAGACTTATTCAAGAACTATTTTTGGAGAATTTTGTAAATCGGCCAGAACCTACTTTATCAACGATTCATATGTTTGTGCAGAATTTTGAAAAGTTTGGTTCTGTAGCGCCAAGGAACCAAAAAACCCCACTGTTTTGAACGACGAGCAGGAAGTACGAGATGTGATGATTTGCGCTGTAGTAGAGGAAAATCAAAATGTAACTAGCTACCAAATTGCCGAAGCAGTTGATACGTCTTCAGCCACTGTCTTACGTGTTCTCAAAGCGTCAAAAACGCATCAAATTTTTTCGGAGGATAACTATCGTCGTATGGAATTTTGCGAAACAATGATGGAAAGAGCTAATCGTGATAAAAACTTTCTAAGATGTGTTCTTTTCATAGATGAAAGCACTTTTCCATTATTGAATCGTCATAACCCAACACACGTTCGATATTGGTCGAGGGAAAATTTGCATTTGTATTTTGACGTAAGAACACAGTATCCCCAAAAACTAAATGTTTGGAAGGGGGGGGGGTGTTGTAGGTAGATTTTGTTCATAAAATTAGCCGACCCCCCTCTTGAGTTACCCTCAGAAAAAAAAATAATCCCGGATTTAAATTATAGCGACCAAAAACAGACTAAAATTATGTGCCCCACACACACACCTATATTTTCGTCGCATATTTTTTCTCCTGCAGTTTTGTCACTTTTAAAATTAATTTTGGATTTGTTAAAATGCTCAAGGTTGGCATTAATCGGATTCTTAATATTGAGCATCTTTGCTAACAAAATCAGTAAAACAATTTCTCATACTGTTAATTTCCTAACGAGACTATATTCTCAAATTGTTGAATTTTACTTAGAAAATGTGTTTAGGCAGAACAACCTACTTCAAAAGCTTTAGAGTATTATCGCAGTGGCGTAGCTAGGGAGGGTTTTGGGGGTTAAAACCCCCTAGGAGGTCCAACCCAATCTACAATAAATTAATCATGATCAAGGGTCCCTGGGAGAGTGATGTCTTAAATTCTAAAAATTTTGTCTGCGGTGCTATGACGTCATTAATTGTAACAATTTTGGTTTAATTCCAGGGATTTTTATCACCAGCATTCAGAACGTGTAATAAATGGCATTCTTAGCATAATTTTTCTTAAAATTTTTATATGCGGCGCATTTATGTTTGGACAACGAATCTATATACATACCACCTCAACCCACCCCTTCTTAACACCTAACCCAATCTACTTTTTCCAAAATATTTGACAAAAAAACCAAAAAGATTTGTAAATAATTTTTTGTTTGTTTGTCACCAACATTTAAAACGCGTAAAAAACAGCATTTTAGTGTAATTTTTTTCAAAATTTTTGCCTGCGGTGCATTTAAGGGTTTATTTTAAGAAAATCTTCTAGAAATAAGTATTTTTTGTTTAATATACACTAACTTAACACCTATTAAACCGCCCCTCTCCCCTCCCTTCATTTAAAGAGTTCAAGCAATAGGCCCCTTACTTAATTTTTTAAAATTTGCCATTGGTAGGTAGTTGATTTTTATTAAATGATGAAACCCCCCCAGAGTAGATTTTTGGCTACGCCACTGATTATCGGAATATAAAGTCAACTAGACATCTGAGTTTAAAATCATAGTAACTAGGAAGGGAAATGGTTTTTTTTCCACTGCACGCATGTCGGTAATTACCATGAAACACCAGCACATTCGCCAAATAACCTCGACCGAACACTGGAACAGTATTGCAATCTTTATAACAACCCTTAAGGTGCGTATCGATTACGCGCGGCAAACCCTCGAACATTGGCTCGCGAAGCAGCCGCGCGTAATGGAGACTGGTTTGCCGCGCAAGCCAGACCGAACGTTGACGCGCTCGAACATGCTGCGGTGCGAGCCAACTTCCATCGGTTTTTTGAGACGCGGCAACAGCGTTGCCACTTATAACATAATTTTTCACTCTAGAACTTTCAAATTTTTTACTTCTTTGCAGGTCAAATTTCAAAAATTTTTCATATTTAATCAGTGCCGACCTCTCTTGGCAATTAAAAACAAAACTACATTACAATACAAGTCAAAGCACCATCTATGTAAATATTACCGTACTTCGAAAATGTTTTTTGTTTCACGGAGCGGAGGATCCCCTCGACTACACGGGATTCCCCGTCCCCGTGTGTTTTGCTGATTTTATCGATTTCTATACCGATTGCCCGGATCGCCGATGTTGTCTGCACGATAATTTCTTCATTGGGTGGTGGCAACACAGCGCGGTAAAGGTGTTCCAGTCAGTTGCTCACAGGTAGTTGGGACACTTATGTGTCTTTTAAATTGCCGCGGGCGGCTGCCGCGCTGTACAAAAATTTGTTCCTGCTGCAGCAGCGCGGAATCGATAAGCACTTTAACCCTACCCACGTCTCTCTTAAATTCTAACGTTTAGAGAGCAACATACTGTTGGTCAACTCACAATTTGGAGCCAGAGATTTTTTGACGTTTTTGGCTAATTAGATTACGCTGAATTTAAAAATATTATCAGATCTGGTCTACAACGTATAATAATAAACATTTTTTAACATACCAAAATTCCTATTTTTAGAATTTTTGTCTGTTTCAGCATCACGCATAAACTGCTAAACGAACTTTGATGGATGGATTCACTACTGCATTCCCCATATAGCACACTCCGTCCCAGGGACGTACATTTTATGTCCATTTTACGTCGGTACGTCCCGGGACTAATTAGGGACGTACTATGTATGTACAAAAGAGTACGTACATAGTACGTACACTATGTACGTACATTTTAGGGATACCTCTCAAACATGCAATTACAGACGTACACTGAACGTACATAAGCGTACGTACTGCGGACGTACATAAGCGTACGTACCATGAACGTACCTATTATAAACAATTAAAGGAGCTACATAAAGTTAAATATTCAAACAACTAAATATGGCTTCTAGGGTGACATCTGACATCTCTAACATTATACCTCAATATTGCTTGTCTAAAGAACTGTCACGATTACGCCGCGTCCGTTATCTCTTACGCACTTATACTACTGTAGATAGCGTCTTCTCTCTCTAGAATTTTAATATGTGTGTGCCTGTATCTTTTGTAGAATTGCATCGCTGACGTTTTTGTGAAATTTACGTTTTTTGTTAACATTACAGCTCATGGAAAAACGGTTTGTTTGTCCTATGGCAACACTTCGTCCCAGGGACGTACATTTTACGTCCATTTCATGTCGGTACGTCCTGGGACCAATTATAGACGTACTATGTACGTACAAAAGTGTACATACATAGTACGTACACTATACATAAGCGTACACGTTATAAGTAGTAAAAACCGTTATAAATTTTAGCAGAGTTTTCTATGTATAGGCGGTGGTCTAGAGATAGAGCATTTGTGTCTCACCCGGGAGGCGCAGGTTCAATTCCCAGTGTGTTCAAAATTTTTTTTTAAAATTACTGGTGAAATATCCTTGCCTGACCCAAGCCCACTTACGCTCAATTTACGTCCAGTTTTGGTCCTGAGTAGGACCTAAATTTTACGTTCCATGAAATGTACGTACATAGAACGTACATAGTACGTACAAAAGTAAAGGTACCAAGTACCTACTTAGTACGTACCAAGGTACGTACCTGCGTTGGACAAAGTACGTTTATAGTACGTCCCTGGGATGTACACGTTTGTACCTAAGTCCAAAAATGTACGTACCATGGAATACACGGACCCAGACAGCATATAGGTTTTATTTCATCAAAATCGGTTCACGGAATTAAAAGTTATGACCATTTAAACAAAATACCGGAAAAAACCTTTAGTCCAACCAAATTAAAATAAAAGACAAAAAAATTTTTAACAGCAGTTTGATGACTGGAAATAATAAAGGGGCTTTTGATAAACGTTTAAAAAAAAATGCGTGAGTGGCGCTTTTGCGGGGTGAATTTGATGGGGGGAAAGGGGGAGAAAAATGCTATTATTGTAGTTTCCGGCAAAACAGAACGTCATAGAGTAAAAACATCAGTACAAAAATTGTAGACGGTGCAAAGTTCTACAACTTTTGTAAATGTCACTTTTTCACACAACCTCAAAATTTTCGAGAAAAATGCGAAAAATCGTAATATTTTTATTTTTTCGTTTCTTATTTTTCTTTTCTGCAAAAATAATTTTATTTTTAGGAAACTTTGCCAAAATATACCCCTCTGTGTCTTTAATGCCTACAATTTTTTTTAGGTAAAAAAGTTTAACATTTTTTAAGATATGAATTTTTTTCTGTCCAAATCACTTTTTTGTCAATCAAATCAATTTTCCAGTTTAAAATAAAATTGATTTAGTATTTAAAATTGTTCTAATGGTATGTTTAGGACAAGCATTTTTAAACCGTCCTTTGTTTAAAAGCGCTTTAAGAGTACCGTATAAACAAAGGAATTGTTTGACCTAAAACTTTATTTTTGTGCAGTATTGCTATTAACATCTTATTTCGGTTAGTAAAGTGTCATACATAAAAAAAATTCTGTGTCGTAGAATCTATTGGTGCATTATTTACCTTATAGTTAAATTTGAATCTAAATTGTAATTTTTATGTTTTCAAAAATATTATATTTTTCTAAATTTTTACAATTTAGATTTATATTACTGGCTCACGAAAAATTGTAAGGTAATCTATTAGAGCTTATTAAAAAATAAATAAATATTGAAAACGACAATTGATTTTGCAATTCCGGATTAATAAACTCTCTAGTAGATTACCCAACGATTTTTCGTGAGCCAGTAATATAAATATCCACTTTAAAAATTTAGAAAAAAATTACATTCATAATTAAGGATTAAACGACTTACCTGTAAGGAAGTTCAATCCAAATTATACGAGATTGGTCACATCCTATTAGATACACCAGGTAGTGATACTTCGTAGCACGTCATACGCAAGTTTTAGAGATAAGAAAAACATACCGCCATGGCAGCCTGCCTGATCTCTGCTAGGTACTTCAGTATACTTCTAAAGCTTTCCTGAAATACTAAGATCGCCAAGGGCGGGTTGACTAGTACTTAAGTAAATTGCATGAAAAATACAGGAATATATAAATGGGAGGGCGTCTAATAGGATGTGACCAATCTCGTACAATTTGGATTGAACTTCCTTACAGATAAGTCGTGTAATCGTTAATTATACTTCGATTGGGCACATCCTATTAGATAGGTAGTTGTTTAGAGAACATGGCGATATTAGTTAAAAAGCTAAATAATAATAAGGAAACCACAAGGTTTAAAATTTAAATGTGTTTAAAATATATTTCTTAATATAGTTAGCTAAAAAATCTTTTGAAATTAAAGGTTTATTATAAAATCGATTGAACGTTTTCCTTTTTTCGGAACATCCCGCAGCCTTTCTAATACTTTTGATTTATGCACCAACACTGAATGCTGTGGAAGACGCCCCATGTCCTGTGCTATGTCCTTTAAAATTTGATTCCATTTCTGCGTTTTTTCCACCTTTTTAAATCCACCTGCTAATGTTTTGGGATGTAGCGGGCTTATGAGGCTTTGTTAAAATAATTGTATCATCTGTTCATCGAAATAGTTGTGTTCTGTATGAAATATATAATGGTAAAACACAAATAGAGCTGTAAATTTTCTTTGAAACAGGCTGAAGGCTAAATTCTTCTGGGTCCAGATATTTTAAAAATATCTTTAAGAATTATTTCTATGCCCTCTTCATTAGACTTGATGTTACTTAACTTATAGAAAATGTCTGAACTCTTTGAGCAGAACAAAAAGTCAAAAGAAGTACCATTTTTATAGTTAATAACCCGAATGTTAAATTTACCAAAGGGTACAAGTTACCTTTATAAGGTAACACTGGTTCCGGATACCAAGTTTATATTTCGGAAACTGAGGGCGCAGCTTAAAAATGCGTCTCATAAACCTATCTACCATTTCTGATTTTTCTGCTCGCAAATTAAATTTAAGGCAGACCTATGTGTGTTAAGAGTTCAATATTTCCCAGTATTTTGAGATTCTGTTTCTGAAACGGATACAACTTGATTTACATTAGGCTGCAAGATGGTCTCAATATTATTGTCGCCAAACTTCCATCATTTGGAAAAAATAAATTGCATCCTCCCAAACGCCCCTTTGATAAGATTGCTAACCCCAGGGAAAGATTCTTTCATAGTGGGTGAGGTTACCTAAGCAAGGATAAGAGTAAATCACCTTTCGGATTTAAAACGATAACTTTTAAGCGAATCACCGATTCTAATTTTGGATACCATGCTTGAGTTATCCAGATAGACTAAACCACCAGAAATATCCCATTATCGTTTTCAATTTTTTCTTTTTTTTTCTTTTTTTTACATTTTTCGAAACAGTGAGGAAGGAGGAAATATATAAGAATTAAGGTTTTTCTAATTCATTGTGAATGCATCCACTGGAAGCCACGACACAAACCGGTGGCATTTTTTGTTTAGGTAGCTTGCAAATAAATATACAATTTTTATACCAGATTTTTTGTCCGCTATATGATTATCCAACGTATTTATGTACGTGGCAAATACAAAAAATATACCTAAGCTCACTGCCACATTATTCTCCCAATAGCAATCAATTCTTACTAAAATATGACAATTTTTTAAGATCTTTTACAAAGCTTGTTAAGCCATAAAATGCTGCCTTCATTTCAAGAATGTTTATGTGTTTCTCCTGTTCACCTTGTTGCCAAAAAAAAAACATTTTACTTCCTTTCTATTGCAACACGCCCCCATCCCGATTTGTATGCATCGGAGAAAATTTTAATGTTATAATTAGGCTGTAAAATAGTATGTGCTTTAACCACCACTCAAGTTCATTTTTAACTAAGAACCTAACAAGCATCTTTTTGTTATAGTTGTTCCTGTTAGCCTTTAAGTCACGATATTTTTCTCGCTCAAGGGACAAGCCGTACTCTGTAAAAACCGAGGCTAGCCTTCCTATAATTTGCGAAACCTCTTTAATTGTTATTTTATTATTATTATTTTTTTTCTTTGAATAATCTTAATGGCTGTTTTTATTTTTGTTATTCTTTTTTGAGCCATATATAACCACATCTTTTTTGCATTAAGGATAAATGCTAAAAATTGTATCTCTTGAGTCGGTTGTGTATGGTTTTTTAATTGTTAATAAAAATCTTTTAGATAAGAGAAACTGGCCTGAAAGGGAGGAACAAAAAAGTGCAGTGGCTAGACCGAATGGTAAACATTGGAATTCAACTTTTGTTTTGAAAAGAATCTTAAATATTTTTTATATTCATCAAACATTGGAACTAAAAAATATGCATCTTTAAGATCTAATGTCGCAAGGAAGCAGTTTTTAGTAATTAAGTTCTCTAATATCTTCCAGTTGAAAATGAGGTGTGCGAAAGAACTTTATGTAGGTTTCTAGGATTAAAGATAAACCTAAAATCCCTTGTTATCGTTCTGTCTTAAAAAGTAGCGTAACAAAAACTGATTTTGACAGTTATTAACAGTTTTAACTGCTCCTACTTATAAATGTTGTATGCATTTCGAATAAATTTTTAACTCATTTTTGGTAAATTTTGAGGTTTTGGGGGTGAAAACTTGCAAAGGTTTGTCCACAAAGGGAATTTTGTAACCTTTTGTCCAACTCAAAGCTAATTTATTTTGAGTTATTTGATTCCACTCTTCTGAAAAAAATGTTTTCGAGAGGCATACGTTCTTTCACTGTTTAGCTCCAATATTTCCTCTCGGCGCGTTTTTTATATTTTTGCAATTTTCGGCAAAACCTTCGCTAAAAAAGAAAATATCTGGATATTGCGCAGTAGCAATTTATTATATTTTTGCATGATACAATATTGTGGCCAATGCAAAACAACTGCGCCGATTCAACAAGACCCAAAAGATCTTCATCAAGTGCTTCGTCTCTCCCTTTTTTGTTTAGGCCAAATTAGAGAAAACCTGCTCTAAGGCTGTCAAACCTTTTCCCAAAATGGTTTACAATTTCAAGAGTTACGTATCTCTTTTTTGCTCTGTGGATGCTGTATAGTAGATATTGTATTTTTCGAGGAGATTATTTTTAGTTTCCTTATCTATATATTCCCATAGAAAGATGCTTCTTCCATCTGTAAGCTAGCTCTGCTGGTATATCTGGACTCAATGTACCATCATCTGTACCTCCTAATATACTTTCTAAGGGGTGCCTCTCTATGCTAGAGTTCGAGGAACTACTAGTGTCTGACGAGTTGAGGAACTGTCAGCTTCGTCGTCACATATAATAATATGAAAAACGATGTGCTAATTGGACACCCGGTAGAGTAAATCATAATAGTATTTGTTTTTACGTGCAGCATATAGGATATAGCGTGCTAGGCAAAAAAATTCTGAGTCATGCTCCGTCTACATGGAAAATTCGGTTGAGAATTTTTGTTAAATTACGACGGGTGAAGGGTTTTTGTTATAATAATTATTCTGGAAATTAAAATGTGATATTTTGGAAACGGATTTTATTAACATTATGGAGTTTTTTATTGAGACTAATATGGAGCGCATAAGTCAAAAACTATGCAGGGTTTAAGTTTCTATGAGTCATAAAAACCAATGTGTGTTTACAAAATAAACAAACTCATGAGAAAAAATATTAGCCAATAGCCTAATATTTGTCTCACTCCACTGTTTAAAACTGACAATGCGCCTTACTTACTTAAATCACGACGCTTCTTTTTCCCTTCCTTTACCAATTTCCTCATTTTCTTCTTTGGGTAATCCATTTGCTTTTCACGTTTTCTTTTGTTAAATTTTTTCGGCATTTATTCGTTGTGTCAGATTCGTCATCACATATAATATATGTGTAGTAAGTAAACATTTTTATTGAGACTAATTTAGCGGGCATAAGTCAAAAACTATGTAGGGTTTAAGTTTTTATGCGTAATAAAAACAAATGTGTGTTTACAGAATAAACAATCCCATGCCAAAAGCATAATATTTGTCTCACTCCATTGTTTAAAAACTGACAGTTTGCCTATATCTTGAACACGATGCTACCTTTTTATTTCCTTTTTCAGGTTCCTCATTTTCTTCTTTAGGTAATCCCTTTGCTTTTCACGTTTTCTTTTGCTACATTTTTTCTTTAAACGCGTATTTTTACAATTCGCCCGCGCGATACCGTCTTCACTTGTCGCATGAGCGCAAGAAGTATACTGAAGTACCTAGCAGAGATCAGGCAGGCTGCCATGGCGGTATGTTTTTCTTATCTCTAAAACTTGTATATGACGTGCTACGAAGTGTCACTACTTGGTGTATCTAATAGGATGTGCCCAATCGAAGTATAATAGACACGGATTTTAGATTCAAATTTATTTAGAAGGTAATAAAAATAATTTTAAATAATATATTAAAAAAATATATTTTAATTGTTAAACTAAAATAAAAAATAAGTGCAGCAATCGATTCTACGACAAACAACTTTTTGTTTATGTATGACACTTTATTAATCGAAATAAGATGTTTGTAGCAATACTGCACAAAAATAAAGTTTTAAACAAATGACGGTTTGAAAATGTTTGTTCGAGGCATAGCAATACAACAATTTTAAATACTAAATCAATTTTATTTTAAACCGGAAAAAAAATTGTTAACTTAGTTGTTTTATGTGCGGTTAAAACAAATGCAATATAAGATTTTTTTAATATAACAATATATATGTTTTAATTTTTGGTGAACTGTAAGGTAAGATGATTGACAGTACATCGATCAGCTGTTAGAAAACGATTTTAATGAAGAAGAAAGCGACTTTATTTAAAACCGTTCTTCTATAAAACTGGTTTTAGGCGCGTATAAACGTAGTAAATTAAATACCGTCTACTTTGTATTTTTTCGTAGAAATAAATGGTGTTGATTTTTTTTTAAATTGAAAGAAATTATCAACAATGAAATGAAAAATTCCTTGTTGCAAAAGCCATTATATGTTTTTTTTGCATTTCTGAGCATGTTTTTTAATTGTTACTATAATATTTTATTATCCCACCAAAAAGTACATGTCAAAGAAAACAAAAAGAGCAAAGTCAAAAAATACTATGAGAATTTTCCTGAGTAGAATTTTTGATTGAAAAAAAAGTGATTTCGACCGAAAAAAATTAATATCTCAAAAAATGTTTAACCTTTTTATCTAACAAAAATTGTAGGAATTAAGGACACAGACAGGTATATTTTCACCAAGTTTCATGAAAATGCAGTTATTTTTGGGGAAATGACATATAAAAAATGAAAAAATTAAAATAATACAATTTTTTGCATTTTTTTCTAAAATTTTTAGGTTATGTTAAAAAGTGACATTTACAAAATTTGTAGACCTTTGCTCTACAACTTTTGTATTGAAGTTTTTACTCTATGACGTTCAGTTTTGCCGGAAATTGCAATAATACCATTTTTCTCCCCCTTTCCCCCCACCAAATCCACCCCGCAAGAGCCCCACTCACGCATTTTTTTTAAAAACGTCCTTTACCATTTCCACTCATTAAGTTTCTGTTAAAACTTTTTTATTTTTTTCTCGCTAAATGAGTTAATCCGATCGGTCTACTTAGGCAAAGCGGCTATGCGACTATAGATGTTGAGGTTTGAGGGGCGGGTAAGGAGTTTCGGGAAGGGGCGTGGAAGTGGGGGAGTGGTGGTGTAAAGGACAGATATAACAAATTTTTGTGAGCTTACTATAGTTCCTATTGTTTTCTTTTTCTAAATGCATTCGGCTGAGAGAGATACAGGATACTACACCTTACCAGGAAAATGGCCTGTCAGACCCGCCTGTACAGCCTTCGACTCCGTATATCTATCAACGATAACTATTTCAAGAAGACAGTAATACCCACATAGCAATGAAAGAACATTTACATGCATAGCATATGCGTTAAACCTACTTTTGAGGCTGTCCTTTTGAGCACATCTTTAGCATATGCTTGGTACATACTATTTAAGTATAGGCTATTAAGGACTATGAAATGCTATGAGTGTACCATTTGAACAGGTCCTTCTGAGTACATCTTTAACACATGCAAAGAATATATCAATTTTAAAATATTTTTTGGTCCGTTTAGCGCACATGCTATTCTGTTACCATAAAATAATATCAAAATAACGAGCTGCTAAGTATTTTCATGGCATATGCTAAGGAAATACCACTAAAGAAGGTTACTATTAGAACATCTTTAGCATATGCAAAATATATATCACTTATTGATCATTATTTGGTCCTTTTAGCGCACATGCTATTCTAGTACTGCAAAAAAATAAAAACAGAATGCGCTTCTAGTAGTTCCTTAGCATATGCTAAGGATATACCATTAAAAAAGGTAACTTTTAGAATATCTTTAGCATATGTAAAGTACATATCACTTATTGTAACATTATTTGGTCCTTTTAGCGCACAAGATATATTCTGGTACCGTAAAAGAACATCAAAAGATTCTTATTCCATTATTGTAGTATTTCCTTAGCATATAGGTAGTAATGAAATACCACTAAAGAAGGTTACTTTTAGGACATCTTTAGCACAGGCAAAGTATATACCATTTATGAAATAAGTTATCTCGAAAAAAAAATCGATGACCGGAAACGAATCCGGTAACCCTTGGTTTAGAGATGCTTGTCCATATATATCCACCAAACGCGAAAAATTCTCTGATTAAGCTTTAATTATGATTAACACTATCTACTAAAATCCGTGGTTTTAACCTATTTCTTTATAAGCGCATGGTACAGTGGATAAAGCATTGGTCTATAAACCTGTAGGTTATCGGTTCGAATCCCGTCGGCGCGACGCACTTTTTTTTAATTATTTGTTTTTATTTTTTTCTTCTTAGAGTGTATTGTGCTGGACATGGTTTTTAGAGCTCAAAAATATACTTTTGATTTTATTTTCAATTGAATTCAATTCAATTTCTTTATTGTTTCTGATGAAAATTAATTCATATAACAAGAAAGTTAAGTCCTACAGCGTTTTTTCAAATTATAAACCTACCAATAAATCTTAAAAATAAACATTTCCCAATGACCCATACAGTCTTTTATACAAAAAAAACTAATAATAATATTAAATAAAAAAAAAAACAAAAGGAAAAGGATCACTACCCATTTCCTTGCTAGAAAAAAATAAAATTAAAAATATAAAGATCGATTTAAAACTAAAATTGTTTACTAAATAAAAAAGAAAGAAAAACTAAAATTAAAAGAAATACAAAAAAGCATTTTTAACACCAAGGTGATTCAAACATTATAAATGCTCTCATAATAAGCACATTCATTAAAAAGCGACATAACATTTTTGCTGGTTTTTCGCTGATTGGTTTGTTGAGGAAGTTTATAAAATCCTCATTAGTTTTAAAGGAGTTTGTTATTATCGGCGTTCTGTAACACTGATATATAGGACACTCCACTATAATATGTAGGATTGTTTCGAGCTTTCCAAAGTTGCAGATTGTGCAATATTGTTTTTGGTCAATTTTATAGGCAATTTTGTTTAAATAAAATTTTATCTGGTACTTTGAAGCCAGCCTTATGTTGCTCAAAATTCTTGTGTAAAAAATATTAAGTTTTTGATGTAGGTATGATTGTGACCCGGGCCCTGTTGTGAAAAAACTATAGAATTGTGGATAATTCGAGTCTTGTAAAGACTGTATATCGACATGACGCAGAAAACTAGAGTATGATTCCATCACTGAATATTTTGATTTTTTTAAACTTGCTAGTGTCAGGTTGTCCCAAATATGGGATTTATTTATTGTATAAAAAACCAATTTAACATCTGCTACCCAGTTGTATTTATTAGGCTCATGTTGAAATACTAACAGTTTTTCAAAACATAAACGGGGGTATCTTGAAGGTTCCATTGCTAATAGTTTTTCAATCCAAGAAAGACATAATTTAAAGACAACGTATTTTAGTGGTAGTCTTCCCGTTTCAAGACGTACCATCCAGCCTGGCGTTGATTTAGGTAAGTATAGCAAGCTTTTAAAGAAATCAGTTTGAATCCTTTCTATAATGTCAGTATAACGTAGTGCCCAAATTGGCATGCAATGAGAAAACGAGTTGACGACAAGTGATTCAAAGAGTTTTAGGCGGGCATCCCAAGAGTTTACTTTAGTTTTACACATTATGTCAGTTGTCACCCCTATAGCCCGTTTCGCTTTTTGTGCTGCTGAGTTTGCCATTTCCCGGAAAAGAGCTGAACTAAAAAATTCTACGCCCAAGTACTCAAAATGATTAACAGTTTCAACGGGTTTATTGAAAAGGCTAAATTGACCACTTGGTTGACCAGCTCTTTTAGCGAAACGCACTATTTTGGGTTTTGATGTATTTATAGTCAATGAGTTTTCTCCAACGTATTCTTCAAGTACTTTAAGTTTACGTGCCAAGTCATACTCCGAGTTGCCCAGTAGTACTATATCGTCAGCGTACAACAATACTATGACATCATAGACATGGTTAATAGAGATTCCCGTGGCACCTCTACTTCTAATAAAGTCCTCTATATCCGAGACAAACAGCAAAAAGAATAGGGCTTAAGATTTTACTTTGCAATAAACCTTCATTTATACAAAATTCTTTTGTAAACTTGAAGTCGGACCTGATTTTAAAGAAAGCATTTAAATAAAGATTTTTAAGTATGCGTACAAATTTTGAACTAAGCCCCAAGGAGTACAACTTACGCCACAATAAGTTATGATTGATTGAATCCAAGGCCAGCCTAAAATCAATGAATTCTGCGAAGACCTTTCTATCGCACCGCAGTTGAAGATGAATTAAAGATGTAAGCACAAACACATTGTCTGCACAGCCTCTTTTTTTCCTAAAACCTGCTTGGAACTCAGGGAGAGCTTCTGCGTGATTACACCATAATTCTAACCTGGATAAAAGGATCTGATTTAAAGCCATATTTTAGGAGTTATACTGGTTTTGCGCTACTATAGATTTAACACATGTCAATCATCTAATAAGGATATCTATTAGCACATCCTAAGAACCTGCATAGCATGTGATTAGGGCGGAACGTAATCTATTCTTAGCAGATGCTTATGATGGTCCAATGTTAATTTAGAACATCCTTAGCATATACTTTTTCTTCTTGAGGATATTCTATGCACATGCTAAGGGGTGCTTAATCTCTCTCAGACTGAGCATGGGGAAGGGGCGGGCGACTGATAGAAAAAGGAGGGATGGAAGGAAGAGGGGCGTGTGTTAAAGGGGTATGGAGAAAGCTACAATTTTAAACTTACGAAAAAATTTGCGGGCAATGTATGATATGTTTATTGTAAAACTGTACTTACACAATGCATTTAAAAGAATGTACATATTTAGAAAACAAAGCAAAAATAACAAATTTAAGAAAAAATAACATTAAAGACAATGGCACACAAGCTTTCTATAGCTAGGGTTTAACAGTGTTTTCCATCATGTGTTCAATATATCCTACACCCATCTGTCAACCCTAATACATAATATATGTAAAAAATATATTTTTGGTCGTTAAGGACCGCTGAGTGAAAAAGAAAATCGAGGTATGGTTTGAATCTATATCTTTATTACACTTAGTAAATACTATAGAATAAAGATATATGTAGTTTATGTTAAGCTAAAACAATTGACAAAAAAATTAATTTTTGACACATTCGTAGACAGATGTCAAAAAAAGTTAGTGCGTTAAATTACGTTTTTAACAAGCTTTCCAAAAAAGTGCCACAAGTGGTATCTTCTTATTAAAAAAAATAGTTGGTGGGCCCTGGACCTCCAGTTAGGGGCCCCAATTTTTTTTATCATGGGCGGAAATTCCGTCAAAAAATCATTAAAGATTCGCTTTTAGATTTTTTTAAAACCTCATCCCTAAAGTTGCTAGAAGCACCGTTCCATTTAAAGAATCCACCCTGTATATAAGTGCGGGGTCTCCAGGCATTCTGTTCTTTGGGGTCTCTTGAAATTTGATCTACGTAAAATTCTCTTAATTTTACCTGGTTAATTAAACAAATTGCCGCATAATAATTATTAACATTATTACACGAATTTATTAATTTATAATAATGTAGGCGTTCATATTAGGCAACGAGAAAATCTCAATGTTTTAATTTATTTTTTAAAATATGTTTGTAAAGGGGCCTAATTTATTATTGGATTTGGTTAAAAAAGGCATTAGTCGTAGCGCAATAACTAATTAACAAACACCTAATTAGTTAATTTTAATGTAAGTAGGTACGCTCCAACGTACAAATAAGTGGTTCATTGTAATTCTAAGCTGTTCTCCTTATTTTGACCGTTATGGAAACTCTTCAAAAGGTATATTCCGAAAGAGGAAGTTAATTTGTGTAGCATGCACGTCTATCTTCCGCTTTGCGTCAATACTTTTTCCGGTCATTTTTAAAGCTTTATGTCTCACGTTCTAATATCAAAAAGTCAACTCTCGTAACAATTACATGTAAGTACTTATATATATTTACAGTTTTTTAAAAGTAGGTTGTTTTGACCACCCTGCAAATTTTTTGTGTACGTCACTGGGGCAAAAGTAAAAATATATTTCGAGAGCTATGTTCTTTCCTTATGTGTCGCTTGTTAAAATCGGGTAAGAAATAAGAAAGTTATAATTTTTTGAAATAAGTGCGTTTGATAAGACTAATTCAGTCAAACACAAAAAAGTTTTTTGCTTGACTTTGCTTTTCGATGTGTATTTGTCCGTTTTTAATAGTTCTGACCATTTTGAAAAACCAAGGTTTTAAAATTTATTATTTTTTTGGGAAAATTGACATTTCAAAAAAATCCAAAATGGTGGACAGTTTTATAAAGTAGGTTTTTTTGACCCCCCTGCAAATTTTTTTTGTCCGCCACTGGTGCAAAAGTTAAATTTGACGTGTAAAGCCTCATCAGTCCCGAGTTTACTGATGTATTGTTTGTAAAAATCGGGTAAGAAGTAAGGAAAATATGCATTAAGTTATTTAAGTGCGTTTCGCATCAAATTCAAATGATGTTTTTTTTTGACCTGAATGAATTTAGTTACCAAAAGCACCCATTTGAACAAATTGTAACTCTCTTAGTTCTTAGCCGATCTTTATTAGGACCCTGTGGCGCACACAAAAATTTGCAGGAGAGTTCAAAACAACCTAACCAACCTAAATGTCAATATTGTAAAAAAAAAGTAACACATTTTGAAACGTTGACTTTTCAAAATGGTTAGCGCTTTACAATCGGAGAAATACATCGAAAAACATAGCCAAGCAAATATGATGCTTTTTTTATTTGGGTAAATTAGACTTACCAAACGAACTTATTTGAAAAATTTATAACTTTCTTATTTCTTACCCGATTTTAACAAGCTAAACATCAGGAAACTAAGGAACGACATGGCTCTCGAAATATATTTTTACTTTTGCACCAATAGTGCACACAAAAAATTTGAGGGGGGTCAAAAATACCTATTTTTTAAATTGTCCGCCATATTGGATTTGTACGAATTGTCAATTTTGACATGAGATTCCAAAATTCCGATGTCTTGGCTTTTCAAAATGACCAAATCTTTTAAAATCGGACAGGTAGTTTTTAAGTAATAGACAATCAAAAATGTCCCGTTTTTTTTGTAAATTGTACCGTAAATTTAATGTAGGTAATAAATTAAGGTAAAAATTTTTACCTACCTTCTTCTCCAAAACATGATTTTAGTAACTGTCCGCAAACCAAACCAAACCTTTTTGGGTTACCGGGTGCAAAAAAAATTGAAAATCCGTTTTTTACCCAAATTAAAAGAAATAGCGCAAAATGGAAAAATTGGTAAAACTAATTATTCTTATCTCAACATTTTTTTCCTCAAGTTTTTGTTGAAGTTTTTACAAAAAATTCATTATGAAAATACGAGAAAAGAACAAAGACAAAAAATAAAATGGCCAACGTTGCTGTAAGGTCACTGACTAAAAATAAACTATACCTATTTCTCTAACCCCGAACCATTTATTTTTCTTCGCTCCTAGGACGACTTCTTTTCGTTACCACTCGGCAAGACTACAAATAAATAGTATTTCAATAAAAATTAAATAATGGAAATTATTTAAGTAAAATTTTTTCCCAAGTAAAGGCGGATTTACACGGGTCGATTTTGGCCGAGCGGTAAGTCGCCTCGACTTGCCGTGCGGCTATTCGCATCGCTACTTCATTTACACAAGGCGACTAAAATCGCAACAGATTGATCATTCGTTAAAAATTTTGAAACGAAAAGTTGTTTTTTTTTACGTGCTGGAATTCACATAGTAAGTGAAGCAATTCTTCAAGAATTGCTTGAAAAACAAAGAGAAAAGAAGAAACAGAGAGAGAAACAAAGAAAAAAACGAGAATTTTGGGTTCGCCGATGGATTTCATTTTTTCTATACTCGACTTGCGGGATTCCATAAGCACGGTTGCCTTTCATAGCACTCTAAAAACTCTATTATGTTATATTTGTTCATTTTCAAAAAGCAAATAAATTTACGTAGGAATAATAATAACGAAAAAAACGAAAATAACCTTTAAGCGGTGATTAATCGCCTAAAAATGAACCCTTTACACGGTCGATTTTAGTCGTCCCGCCGCATGCGACCTACGGTCGCGCGGCAAAAGTCGAGAGGCACCCAACTTTTGGCAGCGATCTAGTCGCATGCGGTGCAGACGATTTCCCATTTATACGGTCGATTTTTACCGTGCGGCCTGGCCGCACGGCCAGAAATCGACCCGTGTAAATCCCGCCTAACACAGCTTCGACAATATAGACTTTAAAGTGGCTTTATAGTACGTCCAAGTCAATGGTGCAAAAACGTTAGTGCAGCTCTCCTTTTGCTTTAAAAAAAAATCATTTTATCTGTAATTGTGGCTGCTAAAAGTTTTTGACTACTAAATTTACATTTGAAATTACTTGTATAATAGTTATACCATGTAGATAATCAACTTTTAAAGTTAAAACTTACACCTAAAAACATGCTAAAACTTAACCAACAAAATAGTTGCAATATTAACTTTTTCTCTTAAAATACTCGCGCCCTCTACCGCTAGGCTGGGACTGTGAACCCACAGCAATAGCGCCAAGATTCGCTTTTGTTTTAGATTTATTGTTTAAAAAAATACAAAGTTGCTTGGTTGCACGGACGAGCGAGCGGCCATGTTTTATATTATGGCGAAATATAACCTCTCAAAAATTTGCGAAAAAATAATATTTTTACACAAAAATGTTCAAATGTAAGTCTGAAAACCTTTCAAAATTAAGTAAATATGATATTTCTCCTTTAATTCTGGATTAAAAGTTAAAAAAACCCTTATCTTAAATTTTTGAAGCGCGGCGTGTGCAGTTTAATGACATGACAGGTTTCGTTATCAAAAGGGCCTTCGCACACAGATTTTTCTCTTGAGAAGTCCACAAAATGCGTATTTTTGATTGAGAGTTGGTCAAACTTCAGTAATATTTATATTAGTTGACTTCCATTTTCAGTCTTTTATGTTGCCTGACAATTTTGATTTAATTGCTATTTTTAAATACATTTTTTTTGTCAGGGAAAAAAAAAATTAAACCACAATGCTTTCATTTCAGGCAAAAAATATTCCTCAAAAAAGTTGTGACGTTTTCTAAACGTTGTGGCAGAATACAGCCAAAGCATTATTGTTATCTTTTTTTCTGCGGAAACGTTATCCCAGCTTATTTACAGTACGCTATGTTACTTGGGGAGATTGTGAGAGAACTATTACTTTTATTTATTTTAATGGTTTTCGTGTGTTAAATGGAGCAAATATTGTGAAATTTATCAGAATTCATTAAATTTTATGTAGATCAGCTTTTATTATTATGGATGCCGATGTCAAAAAGAGGTATGTCCGAGAATTATGGAAAATCGTCGTTGTTTTCATTCTGTCTTTTTTTTTGTCATGCTATTGGTAAAGCAAAGAAGCATTTCCCGACCAAAATTTTATTTGCAGAGATACTCTATCTTTGATTATTTCCACCAGCTCTGAAAGTTGCTAGCGTTGCGATGGCTGCTAAATTTTTTGGTTAGAATTTTTTTATTGTAATTTTACAGGAGCATCAGTGCCAAAATGGTTCAAGACGCGTCGTCGTCTTGCTCTTTAGAAGAAGAAGCATAATAAGAATTGCCGACGTTTAAAAAATGAAAAAAGGAAGAAATCACAAAAGGAAAAGGAAGCAGTAAAATTGCAGCCACAAATGGGCTTTATGTGTTGCTTTTGATTTCATTTAAATATATCATTTTACTTTTTGTGTTTTTAATCAAGTAAACTATATTTGCAAACATCTTTTATTCTTTTTTTTAAATATTAGACCGTAATCCTAACTACCAAGTCAGAGTCAAGTCAAACAAAGTTAACCATATCTTTATTTCTGAGATCACAACTACGTTTACATTTGAAAGCGTATAAACCTTTTTGATCCGTTCGAGTAAAAAGTTAGATCGCGCAAGTACCGTCAAGACCTAACCTCCTTTTGCGGTTTCGAGGGCGCGATAACAAAAACAAAAAACTAAAATTACAAAAAAAACTCGATCGATTATTGTGTTTTTAGATAAAAATTCGATTTTTTTTTCAACTTGCTGAAACTGCATATATAAACGTTTTCACCCTAATTACAACGTTTAGTGCTAGTTTGGTGTAATGACGTCAAAGTTTCCACCGCAACGTTGCGGAAAAATACACAACTATTACTTCATTTCTTACCATGATACAAGTAAAACAGATATGATATCGCGCAGGAGTAGGCGTGGCTAACTGAAGTCACCGGGCAGAAATTGTTTAATGTATTTAATATAGACATAAAAGATTATTATCTGTTTAGATGTATAGGTAGATATATTTTTACGCTGAGGTTTTAGATTTATTAGATTGTAAGTTGTGATGTACCTTTTATTTTAGTACTTTAAGAAGTTTCCAAAAAAAGTGTGCTCCTGTTCATTGTTCATCTCTATAGATATTAAGTTTTGTTTATTGTTAAAGTCCGTTGAAAAATTCTTATTATATACTTATCTTAGTTTTTGTAAATCTCAAATAAATGTGTTATGAAACAAATAAATGTGTTATGAAAAAAAACCTCTATATGTGGAATTCGGAAAAAAATGTTTTCCTTCTTTTTTTTTAGAAGATTAAATCGCAATTTTTTAGTAGTTAAAATGCCAGTGAACAATATAAAAATGTAAATTAGGGGCCTTGTAGTATGATTTCAATTTATTCTGTAGTCTAATCGAAAAAAAAATAGTTGGCAACACTGTCACATGGTGAATGACGTGAGAGATAGGGCAAGTTTTTAAAATCATCTGAAGCCGTTGAAACCGATGTCAACATTTGATTGAACATCTGATTCTGACAGCCATCACTGATGATTATTCCATCCATCAATAGCCATCAGCCCTGGTAGTCGATTGCAATTGTTGGCATCAAGTCGGTTGCATCGGAAATCCAAAAGAACGCGTTTGATGGCATCGGAACGTTTCAAGAACTTGTTTGATGCATCGATTACTCAATCGATGAGATTACAAACTCGCCCACAGCATTCAGTGGTCATTTTTATTACGAGGTGGTCGTTTGTTTTAATAATTTTTCAGTGGAAAAAAATAACAAAATAAGGTGCTGTGTACATGGATGTGGGGTCGACAATCAGACAAAAGGATTTTTGCCTGACATTAAGTTTTTCAGATTTCCATAAGACAAGAAAATGGGAGTTATATGGAGGCATTTTTGTGGACGGGATGATAACTTTAACGTGAATAATGCTCGAATTTGCTCAAAACATTTTAGTGATAATGATTATATTATGAGCGAAACCTTAAACACGGGTTGCTTGGCTCTACATTGCTTTAGAACTCTAGGTAATTGTGAGTTATTTGTATCCCCTTCAAAACAGACTCACCCCTATTTCTCAATCCCCTGTCTGAATTTCAAAAAATGTCGAAGCACATGTTTACTTATTTTATTAGATTAGTCATACCAATTTTCAAACTTACGTTGCCTTTCGTTTTTGAGATACAGAAAATATTTTTAAAATTTCAACCTCTATTTTTTACCACTTCACGAGTAAAATAATAAAAAAATCTTGTGAGCTCCTCCGTTAGCAACCCAAACTATTCTTAAATTTTCATGTTTGTAGGTGAACTGGTGCGTAGGTAGTTCACTGTTCGCGATACAAAAATCTCACCAGGTGACATCATGTGCGGATCTAGACGAATTTTGAACTGATTTCTTACTCATCAAATATTAATTATTTATTAGTATCCTGTTCTTCTTCAGCAAAGCCAAGTTTAATAAAATTGAAGTAGGCCTTGAAATAACGCGCGTGATGGTTTCTCCTGTGTCTTTCATAGCCACCCTTGATTAATAGTATAAAAATGGTGGTCCTTTTTATTTTTAGTTATTTTTACTTTAAGTTTTTGTTGTGTTCTGAGTTTTATATAAGTACTTTTTATAGTTGTCTTTTGAAATGTGGGAAAGGTATACAAAAATAGTGTTTAAAACTCGCGGCTAAAATGTGCTTTTTTTTACTCGCATTTTTAAATCACTAGCTGCGCTTGTTATTTAAACTAACGATTGCAAAAAGCACTATTTTAGCCTCTTGTTGTAAAATAACAATTTAATAAAAAACTCTAAAAAGTTGAAAATAAAATTTTAACTTCCTGACTCCGTAATGAAAGCGATTTTTTTGAGCACCTTTTAAGTTTGACAGGTGTATCTTAAATATGTCAATTTAGAATATATATGTAAGCACCAAACTCGGTACCTAACAAACTTATTGTGATAAGGGCCTTCTTATTTTTTACTATCAATGATATCTTGAAGTTGAAAATTGGCTCCATCGCTTTTATTATGTTATCAGAAAGTATATTAAAAATTCGTGTTCCTCGACCCCAAAACCCCCTGTATCACAGTTCACTTTTGGATTGATTTTAGAAAAAAATATACTCTTTTCGAAAGTTATATTTTTGTGTAGGTGCCGTCCCTAACGTATATAAAAATTAAAATCTTTTATATACGTCCTACTATCAAATCTGTCAAAAATATGTATTTTTTCCCAAAATGTAAAAAAAAATATTTCATTTTAGACAAAAAAAGTGAAACAAGCATTTTTGTAGTACTAACCGTTTTTTATAAACGTCATTTAAATGTTTGAAAAATGGAAAAAAATTGTCACATTTTGAATTTTAGTGCTGTTAATTACAATGTTTTTTACATCACTTATAGTTTCTATATAAAAATAAAATTAGTTGAAGAAAATGCTAAAATCATATCGATTGTATTGAACGTCTTTTCACCAAGATTTATAGTTTATAGGCCTCATTACCTATCAAACGACAGTAAAAAAGTTTTTACTTTCTTATGTTTATTAGGTAAAAATAAGAAATAACCAAATTTATCATAATGGCCGTAGTACATGATGGTTTGTGCTCTGATATTTTTTTAAAATGTTCTATAAGACCCTTCGAACTCATCGTGATTAAGGGGGCAAGATAGAAGCAGGAATAAGGGAAGTACCTTATATAGTCAATATTTGTTGTTATTTTATTGTATATAAAAAGATGTCTTTCAGAGAGCTCCTCTTATTTAATTCGTCGAAACTTTTTTACTGTCGTTTGATTGGTGATAAGAGTAACTATTTATAGAGTTTAGTTTTATAGAAAAATCTTGGTGGAAAAAAGTTCAATACAATCGACATGATTTGACCATTTTCTTCAACTTATTTTATTTTTGTATAGAAACTATAAGTGATGCAAAAAAAAGTTGTAACGTTTTTTTATTAAAAATATGTTGTCTCTCAGGTTCTCCATCGCTTTTTCGGAAAATATATTTTTTTAACTAACAGCATTAAATATTTAAATTACGTTTATAAAAAATGGTTAGTACTACAAACATGTTTATGTGACTTTTTTATCCAGAATGGAATGCCCTATAAGCACAAATTTTTTATTTTTTAAAAATATTTTTTTTTACATTTTGGGAAAAAATAACATATTTTTGACAGGTTCTGACACTAGGATGTATATGAAAGATTTAAATTTTTATCAGAACAACTATTTAGGGACGTCATCTACACAAAAATATACCTTTCGAAAAGAATATATTTTTTTTCTTAAAATCAATCAAAAAGTGAACTGTGCTATACCAATTACACTACTCTAAAAAAAAGTTTTGATATACAAAAGAAACCAGAATATATTTATATTTTAAATATTATTTTTTTATTTGGCAAAAATAAATAACAAAATTAGTAACTTTACAAAAAAAACATAATACTTAAACAAAAAAAATAAACAATACACCGAAAAAATATTTAGGATATATTTTTTCTATCATCGTATCATTTTCTTTTAAAATCTTGGCCATTTTTCCTTAGAAGGAAACAACAGTAGTCTCCCAACATCCCTGGATCCCATCGATCCTGAAATCGTTGTTCCATGGTGAGGATGTCCTGATGAAACCTTTCACCTTTTGTCACTAAATTTCTCAAGAAAAACCCAACGGTTTTTCAATTTTTTATAAATGTAATTTTTTGACATATTTTCAAAAAGTATTTCATTACTTTTCCATAAAATATAACTTATTTTATTATTAATAGAGATGCGAAGGTTATTATAATTAAGGTACGTATATATTACAATTAAGGTACGTATGTTTAGGGGCAGGGTGTTTCGCTAGTTTTTCCTATCCATTTTGATTATTAATTTTCGTTCTAAAAAAATAATTCAAGAATCCTTAGAATCGGCAATTTTTTTTTGTTTTAGTTACAGCAAGAAGTAGATTTTGACATTTACCATAACAGCCCCTTTTATGATAAATTTATATTAAAAAAAATAAATAAATAAAAACATTATACTTTAATTTCGCAAATTGAAGCTTGAAACACTGGCGCACCGAGACGGGGGGTTTTGGGGTTAAACCCCCCCCCCCCTCCCTGGTAAGGGTCACATTTTTAATTTAAATTAAATTTTTATTTTTTATCACTAACCCTCCCCCCCCCCCGAAGTCAGTTCCTGGGTGCGCTACTGCTTGAAATAAATGTTAAGTGTTTTTTGAAACAAAATCTCATTGCTTAGGCGAAACAAAGGAAAAATAAATTTGCTATAGGGATACATACGCGTTAAAATTACAATTTTTTTTGTTGTTGCTTCTACATATTCTTCTTGTTTTAATTCCCTCTTTGGATAATGTGAAAATATTGAAGGGATTGCATCACGCATCAAACGTTTCCTTTTTAAGGTTCCTTTTGAAAAGCATTTTTCTTCAATGTGTAGTTCACAGAGATTGAATAAGTGTCGCATTTCATTTGATATGTCATTTCGGTTACATGCATTTTTCCAAAGTTTTGCACTAAAAAATATTAACAAAAATTAAAGCCAATTCAATCGACCAATATATTTTTCTGTAAATATATTTTCGGGCACATTAAACTCCCTATCAACTTTGAAATATTGAGTAGACTAGGTAAGGTGACCAACCATCGACTTACTAAATGCGTTCTCTCGGTGATGCTGCAATCGCATGTGCTGCTGGCATTTGCCGGAACCTAATTCTAAAGCAAAAGAAGTAGTTAAATTTCACATACCTATTAGGTGCTGGTCGTGTAGTCATTATGAGGGACATTAAATAGGACACCCTGTATATGTTCGCTAAACAGGTCTTTCACAGAGCCTGGCTGTCTGTCTATGAAATCTTGCGATTCATTTTTGACACACTTACCGATTTCACAGTAATGTAGGTCCGATGACAATAATATCATGAAATTTTGGGGATAGCGGGTGGTTGAGGAGTGGAAAGGGGTTAAATAACCCTGCACATATCGCATTGGATGGCTTTTTTTTATATGTTGTAGTACTCTATGAACAAAGCACAAAAATAAAAAAAAACGACATAGGGAGCAGGATTACTTTCTGAGATATAGAGCTTTAAAGTTGACCTGTTTTTAGGCTATATTTTTGGACATGGTCCAAGTTTTTTCCACAACTTTGTTAATTACCGCCGAAATAAACACCCCTTCCACCCATAAAAAAATGTTTTTATATGGTTTCTTTGGTACCACCAGAAAAGTCACTGTTTTGTAAGTTTTAAAAAGAAAAAAACGACCATTTAAAAAAAAATGCCAATTCTCAATTTCTTGAAAACGAACGGCCAGATTTTAAAAGTTTTCATTTATGATATTAAAAATAATGCCACTTGGTTAAAGAAAAAATTTTTAGCTTGAGTGGTACCATAAATTTTAAAAATGGTAGGCACCTTTAATGTTTTTTAATATTTTTAATATTGTAGAAACACTTTTTATGGAGAAATCCAATCCAAAAGCTTAAAACCAATATGTTGATACGAATTAGTACCCATTGGCACCTGTATTTGACTAATCAAGTTGCTCGTGTGGTATATGCTTTTAGACTAACTTGGGGTCGCCGGTAACGAATCTGATAACATTTTTCCGGTTACTATTACTGTTTTTCCACGAGAAAAAAAAGGAGGTAAAGTGTTTTTGCTACTTAATTGCGGAAAAATGGTTTTTACACATGCATTTGTGTAAAAAGTTAAAACTCTTTAGATATGTTTAATATGGCGGCATTCAGCGGCTTTGTATTTTAACAAAAATCAAGGTAGGCTTGAACAAGTCAAATTTTTGCATAAGAAACGGCGTCGTTGCTGTCAGATAATTTTACGTATTCTATTGGGAACAGAGTGTAAACGACCGGAAAAATTTTATCATATTCGTTAAAAAGCATTAAAGGTACCTACCATTTTCCCAGTTAATGGTAGCACTCAAGCAAAATTTTTTTTTTAGCTTACTAGCATTATTTTTATTAACATATGTAAAAACTATTAAAATCTGGTTGTTTCTTTTAAAAAAAAAAATTAAAAAGGGTCATTTTCTTTCGTTTTTAAAATTAACAAATTAATGATTTTTCTGATGATACCAAAGAACCCTTATAGAAATATTTTTACATGGATGGAAAGGGTGTTTCATTCAGGACACATAGAGAAACGAATCGTTGTATTTTTGCGGTAATCAACAAAGTTGTGGGAAAAAAACTTGGACCATGTTCAAAAATAAAGGCTTAAAACACGTCAACTTTAAAGCTCCATATCTCAGAAAGTAATCCTGGTCTCTATCTAGTTTTTTTTGTGCTTTATCAATCGAGTACTACAACATATAAAAAACTAATATATAAAAAATTATAATCCTATACCCACAAAAACAACAGTAAAAAAATTATAACATTTAGCCGAAAGCCATTCCCAATGTAATTTGTGCAGGGTTCTTTAGAACTTTGTAATGAAAAAAGAAACAAAAATTTGTTCTGGTGACAATACAATTTTATGAAAAAAAATCGGGGGTAGGGGGTGGCTGAGGTGTGTAAAGGGGGTAAATTTATAACTTTGAAACCAAAGCAGATACATACGTACGGTTTTCATATTTATGATCTGATCCAGTAACAATACCCTATTCAAAAAATTAATTGCCACGAGCGTGGATGGCTGTGTGGTACTAGGGTGGCTAAAAGGAAGTGTCGCGAGCATTACACCCTGGAGGCGCAGGCACACCCCGTTGTATAAGAGCCTTTCATTTCTAGACGGACCTCTGGAAGGGTTGACCGAATATTTGTACAACCAATTTTGATATCTATTAACGTTCTAATAAGATTACAAGGGCATTTATTTAGCCTATTTGTTAATTAGGTACATTTTTTTTAGCCCATTCCGGTCAAAAATGCTTATGGGTAACCAGTTATACCAAATTTTTTAAAAACGAAGAAAACTCGCAAGACTTAAAAGAAACTGCTGCTATTGAGGCCGGCATCGGAAGCAGAATAAATAGTTTATTAATAAATACAAGTTTCGATATGGAGGTCTCATGTATACTATTATATCTTCTTAAAAGAATAATATAATATATTAAATACGACGCATTTTGTTTATTTCTGAAATTTATAGTCATTAGAATCAACAATATTTTGGAAAATAAAATTAACTATTGATGAATTAGGTTTTCCAAAATAATGTTGTTTCTAATGAACTGAAATACTTCAAAAAATACCCGAATTCAAATTTCCCGGCGCCGGCGCCGCTACCCTAATTTAAGCTTCGGGACCGAGTCACTAGAGGCGCAACAGTAGAAAAAAACTTATAACAGGGCCCTAAGTCGTCAGATGGCCTTCTATACCCGTAGGTACATATTTTGTGCGAAAAGGGAAACTTTTTCGCAGAAAAAAAAGTATAGAAAATGGGGGAAACCGATGAAAATTACGTTCCTGAGGATATCCTTACGGAAGCGGAAGAAGCAACGCGATGCATATTTTGCCAGAAAAATCCCGAGATGCTTACGATAAGGAGTTAAAAATGTTTGAGTCTTGCATGAATTCACGGAAGATAAAAGGTATCGATGGAAATGTCCTATTGGCTTATTTTTTACATTTGCAAAAAAAAATTAGCCCCATCGTCGCTATAGACCAAATACTCGATGCTTCGCTCTACTATTCATCTTTATAAAAAAAATCGACATTTCAAAATATGGCAAACTAAGCAAATCACAAGGATATAAACCAAAGAAGTCCAAGACATTAGAACGACCTAAAATAGAGAAGTTTTTGAACGAAGCTATCGACGACGAGTACCTGTACCTGGCAGAGTTAAATTTCCCAGCAAACACGGTTTCCTTGGGTCTTCATCGGCCCGATGTCGATTGCCGAATTTGCCGTCATCGGCACGACGTCGATTTACGACATCGGACCAGCAGTATTTTTTGTCCGCTTTGCTATGTAGGGCCAATGTATGTTCGCCGACGCAACGTTAGACTGTAGCCCGCCGTCGGACTAATGGTAAATTTAACTTTTTGCTGACATCGGCATACCGTCGCCATACGATTAAGGTCCGATATGGTTTAACCACATGGTACCGGCCATCCGGCCATAAAGCTGTTTAATTTGGTCGGTCTAACGTAGGCAAGCTGGTCTCGGCCCGACATCGGTAAACTATTCAAGTTCGACATTAGTTTCCTAAAGCGGTCCAACGTCGATGATTGACGAAGGTCCGTCGGTGGTAGCTTAAAGCGGCCCGACAATGGCAAACCACAAAGTTCCGATATTGGGTGGATAATAAGGCCCCACATCAGCCTCTCAAAGCGTCGGTGATTGACGAAGGTCCGCCGGTTGTTGCTTGACACGATCCGACATTGAAAAACTACAAAGTTTTGATAATGCGGGTGCTTAACCAGTCGGGCTGGTTTAAGTGGCGGAAGAGGTGATTCTTGTAGAGAATTACCAACATCTTGTCAAGTCCGCATTCCAGTTTTGAAATATCTTTGCTCAATATATATATATATATATAATATTATTTTCCACTGTACAGGGAACATAGTGACATTAGCGCCATCTCTACATACTAGGAAGAAACTACTAAAGCTGATCACACACAAAATTGCATAATGCATCGTCAGTTACCGATTCTCGACCGATTAAAGAAAGTTCCAATCGGACCATCATCGGCACTAAAGCAGATAAGGTTTGCGTTGGCATAATGTTGACTATAGTAAATCGGGCCGTCGTCAGTTGCCGATTCTCGTCCGACTAAACAAAGTTCCAATCGGACCGTCGCACACTGTTCTGTCCTATGTAATCTGGGAGGACATAGACGAATTTTTGATATGCGTTAAAATACCTGGAATGTACCAACACCGTTCTCAACTAAAAAGCCAGTTAACTCATTTTCGTTTTAGTATCCTTTGGCCTATGATCGGCGTCATATTGACACCAAACTGACAGAAAATCCATGTTTTACTTGTCAATTTGGTTATAAAAATGGCAGCCACAATAGGCTAAAGGGCACTGAAGCGGTAGGAGTTAACAGGCTTTTTAGTTGAGTACGGTGTTGAATGTACAAACATTTTACAGATAACATATCTAGTCATCTACAGCTTGTCAAATTTGACTGTTTTTTGCAGTTTGACGTGTATTTTTTTGTAACCAAACATCATAAGTTTATATTTTTTTGTGTCTTTATTTAAAGTGACATATTTTTGGTCTTACAATGGATGGTAAGTACAAAGATTACTCTTTACAATACAATATAGTTTTTCAAATTTCATTGGCTAATGACAGTAGCACGCTGTACTGTAAATTGGATAGAAAATTTACTTTTTTAAAAAGATGACAAACTTTGAAGAAGAATATAAAAAATATATCTTGATGTCACGTCTCACTTTTTTTACAGAAGGTAGCTTAAACCTTTGTCTTTACAGAGCCACTTTTGCCTTTTTGCGCTAGGTTGCGCTCGCTTGTCAAAACAGCTTTAGAAAGTGCCAGGAAAAATTAAAAATACTTCTAATAAAATCAGAAATTTACTATTTGCTGGACTATTAAAAAAAATAAATAGTCTAATCTCATTTTTTTAAATTCTTTGCACCTACATGTATGTTGTTATACTTATGTACAGGGTGTCCCAAATTCGATTATTTTAAAAGGTTAAGTCTATTCTCGGGTAGGTAGAAAAAAAATGGCCCTAACTTTTGCTTGTGAGGCTCAAATTTCATTAGAAATTGAATGGAAAAAACCATATTTCCATAATTTCACTTTTTTATGAGTTACAGGGTGTTATTGAAAAGTTTGCATTTTGGCCGGGGGTCTACAACTCATTTATTTTTAAAAATTTCTTCATTTATGTAGAGACATTTGTGATGGACATTGTTTTAAGGATTCTAACCTTTTCATATCTCGTTTAGTTTTTGAGATATAACACTAAGTTACCATTTTTTAAATGGAAAATGTAATGTTTTTTTAAATTACTTTGACCGCTTTTAAATTTACTTTTAACTTTTAAAACTTTGTTTTTCTTTTAAAAATCGGAGCAGTTGTTTAAAAGACACTTATTATTTTATAAAAATCACATTTTTAACTCATGCATTCCCGTTAAAATTTTTGTTGAAAAAAGTGTACTGTGACTGTCAACTGTAATTTATTAATAAATAGTAAATTATATCGTAATTAATTTTTATTTTAAATAGTGTAGTGAATTTCCGGTCTTTAAAATATGTGCCTGTTTTTGTTGCGCTCTCTAAAATTTAACCTATATAAGAAAAAACAGTTAATTTAAAAACTGTACATTTATACAATCCTAATCATTCCAATATTTTTAGAAAATCCCGCAATTATCTCAATAACATTGTATTGTCACCAGATGAAATAATAAATCTAAAAACCAATTTTCGTATCTGTTATGACCTCAAAGTTATGAATTTACACCCTTCACACCCCTTACCCATCCCTACCACCGTTTTTTTTCATAAAATTATATTGTCACCAGATCAAATCATAAATCTGAAAACCGCATGTTTGTATCGGTTTTTATTACAAAGTTCTAAATTTGCTCCCTTTACACCCCTCACCCACCCCCCTACTACCAAAATTTTTTCATAATATTGTATTGTCATCGGACTTACATTACTGTGCCAAATTTCATTAAAATCATTTTACCGGAAGTGTGTCAAAAATGAATCTCAAGATGCAGACAGGCAGTTGACAGCCAGGCTCTGTGAAGTTAGAAAATAGAATTTATTATAATTCTGTACTCTTTAGGCAACCATTTGATTGAATTCGAGTCAATTATTTATGAAATTATATGCATAAAGTGGGCATCGGCGTAAAGTCGACTATAGTAAATCGGGTCATCGTAAGTTGCCGATTTTCGACCGAATAAACAAAGTTCCAATCGGACCATCGTCGGTCCTAAAATGATGTCGACATAAAGTCGGCTGTAGTAATGTGGAACTCCGTCAGTTGCCGATTATTGACCGAAAAATGAAAATCGCAATCTGTCCAGCATCGGGCCAACGTGTAGTCGCCGATGCCGATACACTAACGACGTTGTCGACATTGGCCCGATTCAATGCCGACGATTTGTGTTTGCTGGGTTATTTCAACTTTTTTCATATTTTAGTTCCATTCGTTTTTTTAGGCTTTTGAACATTTTCAGTTATTTTGCACGGTCCTTTGTTCCAAAGAAATTAATAGTTATTTAAACAACTAGGTTTGAAAACGACTCTTTGCACACGATAGAGACAGTTTGTTGGACCGAGACGAATGCGAGGTCCACAAGTCGAGGGAGTGTGCAAAGATGTTTTTAAACGAGTTTTTTACGATACTTTTTATACGAATGCAAATAAACAGAGACCTTAAAAATCAAATTTCAATTTACCTCGTTTTTATTAATAAAATGTATAATATTCTATTTTAAGTATTTAATCAACAAAAACAAAGGAGTCGTGACGGTTGCTATGGAACTCAGCCATATTATTGGGTGACAACAACAGAAATCACAATGACGGGAGACACGTGTGCAAAAATGACGTAAGCGTGTGCAAAAATGACGTAAGCGTGCGCAAAAATGACGTAAGCGTGTGCAAAACGTTTTGCACACGACGTGCGCAAAATGTAAGGTGATCAACTCCTAAATGGGCAAAACCGGGACACTCCAGCCATTCAATGTATTGTATATCATGTATTTTTTCTTATATACACCCCATGCACCCCTAATAATATGAAGATGTATTTTCCAAAATATTTATTAGAGAAAATTAATTTAAGTAAGGTTTCAATTCAAATTTATAGATGGCAGAGAACATCCGCAGTGATTTTAAAGTTACAAAATACAGTGGTATCAAAACCGGAACTTTTGCTGAAAAATCGGGACTATCCGGGACGAATTTTTTCCCGGGATAAATGGTTAAAAATCGGGACTGTCCCGGCCAAACCAGAATGGTTGGTCACCTTAGCAATATGCCGTTTTCAGATCGTGTTCTCCGTGCGCAAAACCCCCTTTTTCAAGACAGTCGTATAAAAAATAATATTCGGGTATTTCGTTTTTTTTGTCCCTTTTTTGCTTCACGCCAAAGATAAAAAGCAATTAACGTATTTCGGTTGATCGTTGAATGAGATGTTTTTATTTAAAACAAAATCTAACCTGGACGACAGTTAGTTGATATCGCTGGATTCCACTGATAAGAGTGGAGGGGATTGTCGCTCGCGACATGTCGAAGCTCTGAGAACGAGGCTTATTGGGAATTAGCAGTGCTTGTAGATGCGATGAATTGGTCAATTTGAAAATAGAAAATATCCAAAACAAACGGAAATATTTTCACGTAGTTTTGTCAGATACTAAAACCAAGAAATCGAGAAGTTTCACCATACTTGAAGAAGGATTTCCAGTCAACCCGATCAATTTGTGTTGTTGTTGATATCGCTGGATTCCACCGATAAGAGTGGAGGGGATTGTCGCTCGCGACATGTCGAAGCTCTGAGAACGAGGCTTATTGGGAATTAGCAGTGCTTGTAGATGCGATGAATTGGTCAATTTAAAAATAAAAAATATCCAAAACAAAGGGAAATATTTTCACGTAGTTTTGTCAGATACTAAAACCAAGAAATCGAGAAGTTTCACCATACTTGAAGAAGGATTTCCAGTCAACCCGATCAATTTGTGTAAAAAATACATGTCTTTGAAGCCAAAGAATACTAGTTCTAGCCGCTTTTTTGTTTTTTACGAAAATGGGAGGTGTAACAGCCAGTGTGTGGGAATAAATACGTTGTCGAAGATAACTTCAAGAATTGCAATGTTTTGCCGGTCAATGCTTGAAATGGTTTTCGGCGACTCTTTTGGCCAATGTAAGGGCTAACATGACTACTTTGAAGCATCACAGAGGAAGGAAGTCCTCGACCGTAGCAGAAAGATACCTAGAAGAATCTGTGCATAACAAAATACAAATTGCAGAAAAAATACCAGGTTCTAATGCGTCGGCCTCTTCCAGCACTATCAGCAGCTGTACCAATATGGGAGCGTCTGATTCCAATGAACCAACGAATTTTACAATGAATTTAAATTAAATATCAATTTGAATTCTGCTTGTAATTCAGTGGCGTAGCCAGAAATCGACTCTGGGGGGTTTCATCATTTGATAAAAATTAACTACCTACCTATGGCAAATTTTTAAAAAGTAGTTTTAAAAATTAGGGCAAAAATTTTGAAAAAATTACACTAAAATGCTATTTTTTATACCGACACGTTTCAAATGTTGGTGACAAAAAAATTGCTTAAAATTAAACAAAATTGTAACAATATTTGCGCAGTATTGCGCAGCAGGCGAAAATTTTGACAAAAAAAACAAAACATTCTTTAAAAATTTTGATCTCTTAGATTTTTTGTTAATTATTTTTTTGATAAAGTAGATTGGGTTAGTTGGCAAGAAGGGGTGGATTGCGGTGGTATATAGATTTGCTCCCAAGTCATAAACGCAGATGCAAATTTTAAGAAAAATTATACTAAGAATGCCATTTATTATACGTTTTGAATGCTGATGATAAAAATTCCTTAAAATTAAACTAAAATTGTAGCAGTTAGTGCCGTCAAAATAGGCAATTTTTTTAAAATTTAAGATATCACACCATCACACGTCACAAACCGGAGTAAAGGGTCAAAAAAGTGGGGGAGCTATAGCTCTCCCTGGGGCATCATGATTAATTTATTGTAGATTGGGTTGGACCTTCTAGGGGGTGGTTTTAACCTACGCTACGCCACTGTGTAATTGTAATAAATAAATAGAATACTACTGTAAATATAAACGTGAGTTATAATCCATAACTCACTAGTGAGTTATTTGATAGTTTACTTGTCTAAAATGACATTAATAAGGACAGTCATAACTGTCATGTGTTGGATAAACGATTTTATTAAAAAATTGCACTAAAAAGTAAAAAATTATTTGGCAAATCTCTGTTTACTACAGTCTAGATTTAACAATAGCGTTAGTGGCACATAATATATTTTTAAGTTTGATATAAAAAACTTGATGTGTATCTTTAATAATCGCGCCACGATTTTATATCGAAATTAAAAATATACAATATTCCATTAACGCCATTGTTAAATGTAATGCAATTTTTTAATAAAATTCTATTTTTATTCCTAAAAACCTAAAATGTTGCCTTTTTCTCTAACGAATTTTAAATAAAATGGAAAAATCATGTCCATAAGACCAATAAAGTTAAAGATCCTTATTGGTCAAAAAATATAAGGTGTTCCATTTAAAAAAAGTAACATTGCCGTTTTAGCTGCGCCTCCGTAATGACTCATGGCTTGACCAGCAACTAAAAAGATACTTTTTTTGTTAACCATCTAAGTACCCACATAACAATTAAACATTCCTGTAATGTAATAGTCATATACTTACAAAACAAAGAATGCGATAGAAATTTTACATTTTACCATTGGGAATATTACTAACACATGCCGGCAATAAGTTACGTTCTAGCTCATACAGGTGACATAAATGTGATAGAAACGTGACGTAAAACATTAATACGACCAAAACATTTTTCTTAAGGAATTGTAGTAATACACCAGGATATCGACTATAATTGCATGGATATGATTTTTTCCAGATGGTCACAAGAAGGATATCCTTAGATATGGAGTGGATAGTCTTCCACTAAAGTACAATTACTAAGTAGCCTATGTTTTCGCTGTCTTATATGTATAATAATATTACTTGCTACATAGAGAACATATGGATTCGAGTGACATCTACCTACAATAGATGACATTAAACTAAATTATAATTATAAATCATGTAAATCGCGTTCTTTTCACAAGATAGTATTATTTTCAGCAAACATGCCAAAATCCTGACAAAAACATTCTTTTTGGGAATATTCATAAAAATAACTTGATTATCAGATTATCATGGGCATATTATTATTTTATTACCAAAGAAATATAACTATCACAAACTCTTAAAGAATTTTCAACAAAAAATAGGTCTGCAATATTCCTGTCATATTCGCAATAAAATATTCCAAAAATTACTTTGACGGAATATTCCTATAACATGAATATCCCTCCAATGTTATAACTTTGATGGTTTATTCGCTGTATATGATGTTACAAATATTTTACCACTGTTATATTTTCTCATGTCTCTAAACTACGCCGAATTTAGGACACGATAAACGAGGAGAAAAGTCTATTTCTATTTATAAGGTATGTTATATTTATGTTTAAAATAGAAAATAAAAACGTGATCTGGATACAGCGGTTTACATGTGCAATCTAACAACAAGAAGTAATTTATTAACACAAACACAATACTATCAGTAAGTGGTATGATAACTAGTTCATAAATAAACCCTTCTATGCGTTGCGGAGTCGGGTTAAAATTATTAGCAATTTTTGGGAAATTTGCATTTTAAGTTGAACAAAAGCGAGTGCCTTTTAACTTACTTAAAATATAGAGTTTTATAAGTTCGACAAGTTCGACGCGTTTTTTTTTTGTATTTTTTTAGATGTTTGTTCCAAACCTCTTAAGGAATTTCCATATTTTTTTTAATTCGATTCAGAACAACTTTGGTCCCGTTTCAGTAAAAAATATACTTACCCCTTCACTTTGACGACCATACTTCATAGATAGGAATTCGTAACTTTCGACTAACAAATGTTATTTAAAAAGAAAATAGACACTTAAAGTTGGCCATCTATTTTTGATTGTTGTTGTTAGCATATCTTTTGTGCGTTTGTGAAAGCGTCCTTATAAAAAAAGAGTTAAAGTTGAGCTACCGAACAAGTGACTTTCTGGTGGTTGTGCTTATCACGTACGATGTAACCAAACCAGTTCTTGTTCAGTGCTTGATGCACAGTTTTACTTCATGCTGCTCACTTCTATTTCCGTCCGTGTCGAAAAAAGTGAGGAGGCAATAAAATGGAAAATACAAGGAGTGAAACTATGGATCAGGCATTTGTGAAAACCCACAGATAAAAAAATGGTTAGGATACACTAGCTGCGTACGAATACTGCAAGGGTGGTCGTAGAGATAGGTGAGATGTAGTCGCTATTGTACGACGTATCTGTTCTGAGCAATGCACGCATTGAGATACGATTACGATTAGGCACTCTCTATTTGTGCAAGTTTAAGGGTCTAAGATCAAGTCGACGTTGTATGCTGACTTCAATTTCGATACCTGGGTCACTTGTCCGGGCTCATTGCATCCCGAAAACGATTTAATTTATAGCTTTTACACAGCTTACAAGAGCTTCAGTTTAATCTTGGTTTAGTAAAAAATATACTTCTCACTCCACTTTCGCGACAATACTCAAAAAATTCATTAGAATGTCCAAAATATAAGTAGGAAATCGTCACTCTCTACCATTTCCGGTGATTTAAAAATTAAACACAGACAAGGTCGTAAGTCCCTACGTTGTGTTTGTTTTCTTTTTCATCTTTGCTTTTACGGTTCTAAAGAGTTTGACACAAGTGACCTCCTACCAGAGGTCAAATAAAAGCACACCATTAAAATATAATCGATTTTTATTTTATTAAAAAAAAATTACAAAAAATTAAATCAATAAACAGGGTGGATTCTTTAAACGGAACGGTGCTTCTAGCGGGTTATAATTTGGTTTTATAAAAAAATCCAAAAACACGTCAACTGAGTTTTTATTTTTTTTTTAATCGTCCTATCTTGAATTTTTTTATGTCGTTTTGTTTACGAGAAATGGCAAAAAAATATTTTTTTGAAAAAGGACACCCTGTATAGTTTGACATTTTTGAATTCAAAAAAAATTATCTTTTTGACAATACCACACACTAATAATCTATCTCTTATGGTTTTCAAGATAGAGGGATTTAAACTTGCATGGAATTGTTGTCTATGCCCTGTTTTACGGGGGATATTTCAATGAATAGCGAAGTTTTCGAAGATTTCTTCATATTTCCCTGACTCAAATTATACCTGTCTATGTCTGCTTTGAGATCCATTAGAGGTGAGCATCGAGCTGCTTGTTTGAACCGCCTAGGCAAATGACACGTTAGACCACCCTAGAACGATCCAATGGCTTTCGATATTATAAATGGACGAATATAACAAGCCCTAGGTAACCTCAGCGTGGCAAAGTTACAAAGTCATATTAAGAATATGTTATCATGGGATAAAAACTACCCGTTTAGCAATCCGCACTGTCGCCCACCCATTGCATTACACAACAGGCGACCATAGCTTTATCAGTGACAAGCTTTATTATATTCGTATAGGTACAATATACAACAACCAAAGCACGACCTCCACCAACTTACACATTATATCATAATGAGGTTAGTTTATGGCCACATCATTACACATCAATCAAAAACATCGGTCAACTCACTCTACAGTTCTTATGATCCCTAAGGAATAACAATATGAATGTTACCTGCAAAACTATCTTTATACAGAGTATAAATATTTTATCCCTGCATAAATTATATAAAACAATAACCAAGATACGCACAATTATAAACTACCCTGGACATGAGTATAGAATTAGGTTAATCAAGGATCTAATTCCTCTATGCCTTCCCTCCTTGAAATTTGCTTACCTAAAAATGGTTTTCGACGTAATTGTCGGATAATTTGAACTTCTTAGTGCTCTCTATTGGTGCTTACAGTAAATATAATTATGTATCCCCTTTCCTTTTAATTAATCTTGTTTTTTAGTTTCTTTTCGGTTAAAGTAACTGATTTGGAGGTTTTTTAACTTCTTTTTTTTTTCGGTTAACGGAATTTCCCATTTTTAAGTTTACTAAAAAAGAAAACTATGTCTTGTCTTTCTCGGACTTGGGATAGCCCGATGGAAAAACAAGATCAACGCATCTCGGATTTGGGGTAACCCGTTGCAGCGTCGGTTAACGAAATTTCCCTTTACCCTTTTCCCTTAAAAGAAAAAACTAAAAATTAAAAAAAAACAGAGCATCAAGAAGAATAATGATCGGTTGGCCTCTATTCTCGCTATTGTTCCTACGCACATGTGAGCTTTGGTTTTTATAGAAAAATTAAGATTCTATCTTCATGCAAAATCCACCCTTATGTTTTCTTTTAGTTGGTTTGAAATTTCTATGAAACCCAAAAGGAAGCCCCATGTGTTTTATAAAAGCTGTTGCGTTTACTAAGACGATTTCGATGTACCTGCCTATGGTAACTTTCTGTTTTAAGCAGCTTTAGGTTTCTTTCGAAAAATATGTGCAAGATTTTATTTTAATTTTAAATATTTATTAAAAAATTTTCATCATAACAAGCCCCGGTCTGAATTGTTTCAAACTTCTCATCTTCCAGACTAATATGTGATTTTCGTACGAACTTTTGACTAGCATGGGTATAGAAGAAACTCTCTAGCATAGCCTCAGCCCAATTTTTTTACATATGTAACAGCAGCCGTAAAAGAGAATGAATAGAGCTACAAAAAAAAAATATAGCCCCATCAAAATCTCATAAAGTTTGTAGAAATGCCAGCGAGAGATATTACGTTGTCATTTTTTGAGAAAAAAATTCACAATTTTGAATTAGTGGATTTTTCAAATTTAACCGTTGCGGAGAACGGTCCTGAAAAAAAAAATGAACAAACTGTGAGAAGATCAAAAGGCATATTTCAACGTTATTCGAAAAACAATTATTTCGGTACCCTTTTTGCTAAAAAGACCACGGGTAGCGTAATCTGTAACAGAAAATATTTTCAAAAAAAATGAAAGAAACGTAAGATAATGGGTAAATTTTTAAAGTCAATAAATATAATTTCGGAATTCAAACCTAAAAACCAAAACAACAAAGAATTTAAAAATGCTAAAATTTTAACATTTTTCCAAAACTGACCGCTACTGTTTTTGTACCACTTACTTTTAAACAAAAACGAATACCTTGTTAAATAAACCAATGATTTGGCTTTCTGGAAATGAAAACCGTTCTTAAGTGGGAGTCTTAGTTTTTGAGATATTCATGAAAAACTCGAGTAATGCTTATATTTTCTCCTTTTCTATTAAAAATTCGGTTACCGCCTCCCCCCCCCCCCAAGAGACGTAGGCCGAAATTATTTGACTTTTGATTGTAATATAGTCATGGTGTCATGTCATAAAAGTTTAAACAATCTTAAACATTTTTTGAAAATTTTAAAGAAATAAACGGACTAATATAGTTTTGTGGTGAATGATCCCACGTCGAACACAGTTCGTATTCTTGAGCTGTGATCGCTCATTCCATTCTATCAAAAATTGGGTGTTCGCACTCTCCTACTCCAAAGCCAGGGATTGGTCCCATTTTTCAGGCAAGCATGCGCGCAAAATGTATGTTTTTTAATCTAAAATTTCAAAGAGGTTTCAAGGAAAAGCATATTTTTTTCAAGGGAAGGGATCATTCCCTGAGATTGATCCCTTCTCTTGAGGGCTCATTCCTTCCCTCGAAATTCATGAATTAGGCCCCAGGTCGTCCCAAAACAGGAGTGTGTACCCTCAACAGTTTGACTGAACGGGAATTTCTTCAATGGCTTTGCACATGTTATAGTTAGAAACTTCCAGGAACGAAGTGAAATCTATGGACATACAATGTTTTATGCACAACCGCATGATTTTTGGAAAAAAAATATTTTAAAATATTTTCAAATATTTTTTTTGGTGTCAAAATCTCTCTAATATTTTGACAATAGATAAATCACCAGTTGACAAATAGTTAAGTATTCGAAAGTGATCTGTTGCATGGTTATTTCTGTCATTCTCAATCAAGCAATCTGAGACACAAACAGTTGCTTGTCATTAGCAACCATATCAACAAAATCATCATTACAAATAATGTTGCGTTTAAAGTATGGTTCATACAAGACATAGTCATAGTTTAGTTCTAATTTTAGTCATAATACTATATCTTTCACTGTCTCGTTAAGAAAAAAAAACAGCGTTATGACTAAAATTAGAACTAAAACTATGACTATGCCTTATATGAACGATCCTTTAGTCGCTATTTTTACCGTTTTTCTTTCTTTCAAATTTTATGGAATTTGAAGAAAAAGTAATCCCTAGAGATATATTGGAGGCCGCTGAAGAGGCGAAGACGAATCTTTTACCGGCCAAATCAAGAAAACTATACGAAAAAACCTATAAAGATTATGTTTTGTGGTGTACTGGTAAAAACATTCCAGAAAGCAACCTAATCGTAAAAGAAGAGAGCCTTACTTGCATACTGCAACGAAAAAGTGAAACAACACAAGCCGTCTTCCATATGGAGTTATTATAGTTAGTTATTATTATTATAGTTATTATTTTTTGACTATAGGTAATTTTATTGTTGCGTTCGTTTAATAAAAATTATTGAAACAAAAATTTGCATTTTTTCGTCTACAAATTCAAGAAAAGAGTATTACAAAAAACTATAATGGCTGCTTTTCATAAATAATTCAAAAAGCGTTAAAGTACTGTTTTAACGCCTACGGGTGTTAAAGTTCTTTATTACGCACTAAAATGCGTGCGTTAAAGTGCACTTTAACGACCGGTTGTGCATAAAAATATATATATTTCATTAGAATACACTAGTTACTCTCCGTTCGTCTGCTATGGCCAGTGAGTGGGATATAGCTTGGCTAATCCAAGAGCGTTAACAAAATTAAAGGGAAGTTTTCCCGATTAAGCTGGATTTTTGTCCCCAAACTAGTAGAAAGTGTCCTTCTGGGAGATGCTTCCTTCCGCCACCCACTCCAAGAGCGTATTCTATCTATGATTATTTATTTATTAGGTACCTAACTCTATTGCTAAAAAAATATTGCTTTATTATTTACTTCAGCCATATTAGGATTAGGCAGACTTATTAGAGTATAAGATACACTTATTATGACTAGAATACTAATATCTAATAATGGTCATTAATATTAATGGTAATTGATAAAACCCATAAAATTCATTTTAAATCGGAAGTGGTGATATGTGATGTGCAATTCAGTTCTCGGTAAATATTTGTGTCACAGGTTTTAAAAGAAGCTTTTTGCGTTTTGATTATTATAAGAATCGTGCTGATGGCTGAAGACACCTTGAGTGAATTTTAAACACTTTATATTATGGCAGTTAATATGCTTGGGCCGATACGCCTTTTAAAATAATATGATTCATTACTTTATTGTTATTAAATTTATTATTATTGTGGTGTGCCGTTCTTAAAGCAATTACATGATTTATGTTAAAAGATTTTAAAGCAGTTCGTCGGGAGGTTTTCTGTCCAGACGTGTTGGAATTAGGGTCGTTTATATAGTAACACACGATAACGACAAACGTCGACTAAACGCTGCTAAATCATTTTGAATAAATTATCTCTAAAAACCTAAGGTTAGGTAGTTTAATTCTAAAGGCGCAATTACACAGACGAACATGATCAAATAAAAGCTCGTGCAAAAGATCTAAAATTTTTTGCGTGAACATTTTTGTGAGCTTTTCTTTGAACATTTTGTTCGGGTAAATTTTTGAGCAAATTATTGCTATCTATTTTGGAAACATATTTTTAAAGATGAGAATAAATAAAATTTTACATCAGTGATCAGTGATCTCAATTCTTTAAAAAAATGGAACACCAACTTTTATTTTAAATTTTTGTGAAAAAAAGCCGACGGCAAGCGAAACATTATTCTTGGCTATCAGTTTTGTCACATGGATTAGGGTTACTTATAATATTTTTTTCTTAGGATTTTTCCCGGATTTTTTTGCCCGGGGGTTTTTTTGGATTTTCTTGCGAGTTTTTTTTATTTCCAAGGGTTTTTTCCTAAATTCAAAAAACAACCCAGGAAAATTTTTCTTGTCCAAAAAAATTTTGAGTTTTTCAAATATAGGCAAAAAACTCAAAAATTGCACTTTTAAGCGGTAATCCGCGCCTCACGTTTATGAGGAGTGGTGGAGAGGAGATTTTTTTTTAAACATATTTTTGTAACTTTACTTTAATCTTAGCTTTGATTGTTTTTTTTTAAATTCCTCACACCAGATTTACCTAGTTAGTTTAAGGCCCCAACGGTTGCTTAAAAAAGCAAAAGGTTCATGAAAATGCTGAAGATAGATATTTACTGTCAATTGAATGTAATAATGAAAGTCGATTACTGACACTGAACAAACAATATGCAAAGGAGCAACATTCCGATTCAGAAGTCTAGTCTATTACTGCTAAATTATATTTTTTTAGTTAAGGGTCGGGATCGTTGGGTTGTAAAAGTGGGTAATAAACGGGTATTATTTAGACCGAACGTGCTTTTGTTCATATATTTGAGATTTAATAAAATGTATATAGGTTTTTTAATTTGATTTAATTATTATTGTATTGTGTTTTAAACTAGGAAGTAAAATAAAGAGATATTCTTTTAAACATAAATTTTTATCATTACATTTTACAGGCAACAGCAATAAATAAGTGCCAATTATTATTTTTTTATTCTCGTTTTGTCACAACCCCAAAAAAGTTACAAGTATACTGGCATATCCCCTATAAAAATCAGGTCAATCGAAGTTGCTTATGAGGTAAAATGTTAATTTCGACATCAAATCGTTTTTCCGTGGGAAAGCACTTAATTAAAAATACCTTGTTTTAAAACTTAGTCTTTCTATTTTCAGTTAAGTTCAATGAATTCCCATAAAACTATAAAATTAAAATTTGTAAGAAATTTCTATACCAATATTTCTTCAAACAAATTTTGCTTAACATTCTCTCCAAAATTTCCGTGAGTCTTTTTGTACGAGATTTTGCTCGAACTTTTTTTTGAACATTTTGCTCAAGAGGCTCGTGTAAATGTTTGTCGGCATTTCCACATCAAAGGAAAGTTTGTCTGTGTAAATGCGCCTTAATAATGTGTAGAAGGCATACCAAATAACTGCCTCAAAAAAAGTGCATAAAAGTTACCTGTTATTTCTGGTTTTATCATTTCTTCTTCCAGTTTTTTTCCAGAAACCCTGATGATGATCGTTTACACTGCTAAAACATGTTGTTTTTGAATTATTTCAATAAATTAAGTGGAGAATGGCTATACTTATTTTGATTGAATTATCATTTTTACCCAAGATGAACTACTTCAACAGTAAATACAAATTTTTATCTTAATATGGATCAAAGGCAGAAAAGTTATGCCCCGTTAATTAAAAACATGTAAAAAACCACGTTTTTGGGATATCTGTGTACTAAAACAATTGTGTTATTTTAAACTTAAAAACTGCATCATAGAAATAAATCGAGTAAAGTAATATAAAAAACCGCTACTCCTATATACATGGGTTAGATTGGGTTGGTCAGGATCAGACTTTTCCAGAGTATATCCAGACTTTTCTTGGGTGTATCTACACTGTTCAGGGCTGTATTCAGACTTTTCCATGGTATACTAGGACATTTTCACAGTGAATCCAGGTGTTTCCAGAGTATATCCAGACTTTTCCAGGGTTTTTCCAGACTTTTCCAGAGTGTATCCATACTTTTCCAGAGTCTTTCCAGAGTGTTTCCAGGCTTTTCCAGGGTCTTTCCAGACTATTCCAGAGTCTTTCCAGACTTTTCCAGAATGTTTCCAGAGTTTTCCAGGTCTTTTCAGACTTTTCCAGAGTGTATCCAGACTTTTCCAGGGTCTTTCCAGACTTTCCAGAGTGTATCCAGACTTTTCCAGGCTCTTTCCACAATTTTCCAGAGTCTTTCCAGACTTCTCTAGACTTTTCCAGAGTGTATCCAGACTTTTTCAGGGTCTTTCCAGACTTTTCCAGAGTCGTTCCATACTTCTCCAGACTTTTCCAGAGTATATCCAGACTTTTCCAGGGTCTTTCAAGACTTTTCCAGAGTTTTTCCAGACTTTTCCAGGGTTTTTCCAGACTTTCTAGAGTCTTTCCAGACTTTTCCAGAGTGTATCCAGACTTTTCCAGGGACTTTCCAGACTTTTCCAAGGTCTTTTCAGACTTTTCCACAGTCTCTCCAGACTTTTCAAGGGTCTTTCCAGACCAGTAGATGTGTATCCAGACTTTTCCAGGGTCTTTCCGGACTTTTCCAGAGTATATCCAGACTTTTCCAAGGTCTTTCCAGACTTTTCGAGGGTCTTTCCAGACTTTTCTAGATTGTATCCAGACTTTTCCAGGGTCCTTCCAGACTTTTTTAGGTTGTATCCAGACTTTTCCAGGATTTTTCTAGATCATATTCAGACTTTTCCAGGGTCTTTCCAGACTTTTCAAGAGTGTATCCAGACTTTTCCAGGGTCTTTCCAGACCTTTCCAGCGTATATCCAAACTTTTCTAGAGTCTATCCAGACTTTTCTAGGGTCTTTCCAGACTTTTTTAGGGTGTATCCAGACTTTTCCAGGATTTTTCCAGATCATATTCAGACTTTTCCAATGTCTTTCCAGACTTTTCCAGGGTCTTTCCAGGGTTTTCAAGAGTGTATCCAGACTTTTCCAGGGTCTTTCCAGAATTTTCCAGGGTCTTTCCAGACTTTTTTAGGGTGTATTCAGACTTTTCCAGGATTTTTCCAGATCATATTCAGACTTTTCCAATGTCTTTCCAGACTTTTCCAGGGTCTTTCCAGACTTTTCAAGAGTGTATCCAGACTTTTCCAGGGTCTTTCCAGAATTTTCCAGGGTCTTTCCAGACCTCTACAGAGTATATCCAGACTTTTCCAGGGTCTTTCCAGACTTTTCCAGGGTCTTTCCAGGCTTTTCAAGAGTGTATCCAGACTTTTCCAGGGTCTTTCCAGAATTTTCCAGGGTCTTTCCAGACCTCTACAGAGTATATCCAGCCTTTTCCAGGGTCTTTCCAAAATTTTCCAGGGTCTTTCCAGACCTCTACAGAGTATATCCAGACTTTTCCACTTCCAGGGTCTTTCCAGACTTTTCAAGGGTCTTTTCAGACTCTCCAGAGTGTATCCAGACTTTTCCAGGGTCTTTCTAAACTCTTCCAGAGTCTTTCCAGACTTCTCCAGGGTGTATCCAGACTTTTCTAGGGTGCACGGACTTTTCCAATACATTTTATATGTGCTATATACATATATATATATATAGATTCAGACTTTATTGTTTCTAAAAACATTTCGTTTTACATGTGCTATATATACATTTATATATATATATTTGTCCATTAATCACGCAATGGCAATAGGGTGTGTCCTGGATCTTATCCTAAGCTACTTTGAAAAAAATTGAATTTTTCAATTGTTTTTTGCATTTTTTATGTGATATATATATATGTAGTCAAAAATTTTGGCGCCATTCAACCACAATTTTTATAAGCTTTCCAAGGAGGTATCACACGCTAAGAATATTTTTTTTTAGGGATTAGGGATTTTGGGGGTAGCTCCGAAGGGTCTACCAGGAGAATGCTCAAAAACAATAGGGGTCTGCGCGTCAACTATGTATGTAAAATTTTGTTATGATTAGTGAAGGAGTTTTTGAGTTAGAGTGGCTACAAAGTAGGCGACAGACAGACCGACAGACAGAGCGACGGCGTCTGGATTCGTGCTTATCACTATTCGAAACCTCAAAATTCGTGGAGGATCATGAAAATCTTTAAGTGCGATTTTTCGATGATTACATTACTTAAGTTTTATCTTAACTAAACTTAACTTAAGTTCCAACTTAACTGAGATTCTCTTGCCAATATTCTATTTATCTTAAACTTAGTGTTGTCACAGAAAAGAAATTGGTTTGAACCAATAAAAATGAGTGGCAACGTTGGCCCAACCTAGGATTTTTTTATTGCATAAATAATTGGCAGTTGCGAGAAAATAAACATCAAAATTGTCAATTTGTTTTTGTGGCTATATTGTTTTTGTTATTTTTTTCTTGTAATGTGAGTGGAAGAAGAACGCAACGCTCCTGCTTGCCATTCCCTTTCCGGTTTAAGATCAACTTAACGTATGAGCATGAATTAACCCAACACTACCTCTACGGAAAGCCAATTATCGAAAACAAGATGCCCGCCCATGAAGCCGATACGTTTGACGAGCGTATGGCAGGATGTTTGTTATTTTAAGAGATTAAAATTATTTTTTTAAATTTTCTATATCTGGTATAAAAGAAAACAGAATAAAGTGATAACGATATTTGTATTTTAATAATATTTCAAGTTAAAGTAAAAGTATACTTAGCAACATTTTTTAAGGGTTCACAAAAATTATATAAATCAATTTCAAATTAAATGTTATATGTAGTCCTGCTATAAACTTAACTAATTTAAATTAAAAATATTTATACTTTTACCAGAATTGATTAAGTATTCTTTAGAGCATTCAGTGTTTTAATAGAGAAGATGCGGCATATCCGGCAATATAATGGGGGGGGGGGGGGTTAGCAAAAAGGTTTTGGGGAGGCTGTCAAATTTTTTTTGTAAGGGTTTAAAAAAACTCGAGGAGAGGGGACATTATCGCGGACCAAAATAGTTAATACTAAACGTGTGAGCTTCGGTGCCCATGAATTGGCAGAGTATTTTAATGCTATAAGCTAGGCTATAAGTAGCTGCTAAAAATTGTGTAAAATTTAACTAAAATTGTAAAAAATAATAATTTAATGGCGCAAAATTTTAGAATTTTTTTAAATGTGTTAAAAAAAACCTAAAATATTTATACCAAATTTACTTGTTACAAAATAACACATAGGTACCTATAAACAAAAAATCTCTTAAATTATATGCCCAAGCACTTTTGCGAAGAAATTGCCTATTTACACCTGCGAAAAATTGTTCATAACCCTCTTAATACACGACCCGACCGACCATTTGATAAAATCTCTGAACCTATTTACCACAAAAAACACAGACTTTTTCGCAAATTTTGATACAAAAACAATAAGTTACCTGTTATTAAAGCATTTAAGAAACTGTAAGGTTTTAATAATATATAGATAAAAAATTAACCGCTAAAAATGAAACAGCTTCTAACCTTCTTCACCGAATGTAAACAAAGCCCTGAGTAGGCGCCATTCGCCGCCATTATGACGTCATCAGTCATATGATATCTCGCCTGTAATAGACGGCGTGTTGATTAACCTTAAATGCAACCCCTTCCCAAAGACCGGCTGACGTAACAATAGACATAGTCTTTAATTTTACCATATAAACCCAGCTTTTTTTACGCAGGAAAAGGAGATATATGTATGCGTAAACATCGAAAAGCATTGATGACCAACTTAAAGTGTCTATTAGACACTTTAAGTTGGTCATAGGACGTACACGCAAACGTGGAATATAGCGCAACTCCTTTTATCTGTACAAAAGCAAAATCTTCCGCTCGAATACAGATATCAAAGCCCAATCTCTGAGGTCTATCGTTGAGCTTTTTCATCAAGGTCACGTCAATTGCATATTGTCGTGAATGCCCTTTAGGCATTCTATCTTGCCCTTGCTTGGTTTGTAAATGTTAACGACTCAGGCTATGAACCTAACAGTTAGCATTAGGAAGTATGTGATGTTTTAAGTTCAATGAATAGATGTTTTTGTAAACTCACGTTTTGTTATCACATACATCCTATAAAACCAATCGAGACCAGCAAGAAGGGGTCAGTAAGTTTAGTAAGTTCACTAAGTCAGAAAGTTGTGATGTATTTCTCAAGAATAAGATAAACTGCTGAACCACGACCTACCCCTAAGATAGAACTGTGAAGTTGCTGTATTAAGACTGTTGGATTTTAATTAATTACAAGTAAGTAACGTTTTTGTACTTTGTTATAATAAATTCATTAAAACCCGGTACGGTTGGTTTATTAAGTCAATTAATAAGAACAACCCCGTCACGAAAACCCCTACGTGACATATGGTGGAGGCGCCGTTGTCTTTTTTGTAAGGCTATTTCTCAAATTAGAAAATCAATTTTTTTTTTTAAACGATTTATTTAATAAAGTTTTTTTTTCAGTAATTCCATTTTTTAACAATTGTTTATTTTAATTTTTTTTTCAAGTGTAATGTTGTTATAATTCTATTTTATATATACCATAGAAGGTATAAATATAAATAGTTAAGGATTGGCATTGATAGGTTACTGTCTAAGGGTTAAAATTGGTAGGTCGTTATTGAAATCATCCACGGTAAATAATTTTTTGAAGGACAGTGCATATATTTTTAAAAACATTTTCGTAGGTTCTTAATAGTTACAGTTTAATTTATATTTTTTATATACGTGGTGTAAATTACTTTTAATTTAATTTAAATATGGATCAACTTAGCAACGCTTTTAAAATAACTCAAAACGCTATTACTCCTCAATTTACACAACCACCTACATTTGATCCAATTTGTGATTGTCCGGTTAAATTTATTCACAATTATGACAAAATATGTGACAAAAATTTTTGGTCAGATTGTCTGAAAATGCGGCACTTGAGCGTTTTTCTAAAAAGTCCAGCCGATTTTTGGTATTTAAGCTATGTGGAAAAGTCCGAAAATGTCAGTAAAACGTGGAAAGACATTAAAGAGGATTTTATTAAATATTTTGGAGGTGATTATACTTACAAGAAATTGAAATCTAATTTTAAAAATAGAAAACAGCTGGTTCATGAAAGCATAAAAAGTTACTATTTCAATCTCTTAACGTTGGCATATGAACTAGAAACAAAAATCTCCTTTTCTGATTTTTTCGAAGTTTTTGAAGATGGGTTACTCTCTGAGTATTACGAAAATTTTAGAATTTTATCTGATTCCAACATAACACAAGACAATTTAAAAGATATTGTTTTACGACTGAACCATATTTCCGAATGTAAAAATAAAAATTCATCTGAAAAATTGGATCAAAATTTCAGGTTTAAAAAGGAGGATTATCTTAATGGCGAATATGAGGATGATTTAAATTTGTCTTCTTTCACAACAGACTCCAATATCCTTCAAATAAAAGGGTCTATAAATGGGCATAATAATGTCAATATTCTGCTTGATACAGGGTCAAGTCAAAATATAATACATAAAGCATTCGCGGAAAAAATTAATAAAATTGAATACGACAAAAAATTGTCTACTGCTGGTGGTCATTTTGTTTCTCCTATTGGAGCAACAAACATTGAAATAAAATTTGGTTTTTTAAAATATAGAATAGCTGCTCTTGTTGTTGATAAACTACCCGTGTCGTTAATCCTAGGCACATCATTTCTGAGTGAAAAGAAAGTGGTTATTGACTATAGCAAAAATAAAGTATCGTTTGAAGACGATTTTTCAACTTTTTTTAGTTGCCACGAAATTAATTATCTAGAATCATGTCTTTCTGTCTCACAAAATGATCATTGTATTAAAAATGTATTTTTAAAGTCCCCAAAAATGTATTCTTTAGGGTCAAATCAAGTACTATCTATAAAATTAAAAAATAAAATTTCAAATCGAATTGGAAGATGTCATTTTAAACTCACTAAAGGCCTTAGAAGAAAAAATTTGGAGCTCGTCTCGGACCCGCAAATCTCCCAAGGTTGTATTTCTATGCAAATTTTATCAAGAAATCATAAGCTTGTCAAAATTTATAAAGGTGCCAATTTAGGCTTTTTTGTAAAAGGCACTAATTTTAATTCTAATTTTCAAAACAAAAAATGTATTTAAAAAAATAAAAATAACAGCAAAAGTCAATCACATTCCACTAAAACTTTTAGTCATACGAAACCATATGACATTGGCCTTAAAAATAATCAAAAACAAAACCGAAAAGTAAACGTTCGACCTAGTAGTGTTACGATTTCACAGCGGAATCAAAATGTTTATCAACATAGTAAATTAAATTTCATAAATAAATACGGGAGCGAACAAAATTATTATGACCAACACTCTTCATTGCAATTTTTAAAGAATATAAAAGTAAAACATCATCAGGAACCACCACCGAAAGGAGATATCAATGACTGTCCCCAATATTTAACTCCCCGCCTTTACCTTAACTAATGTTTTTAATGCCATTTTATTGGTTGGTGTAGTGTTTATATCACGCACTAAATATGTTGTATTATTTAAATAATGACATCTATTCTGAGTTTTAGGTAATTTTAGCACATGTCACAGAATTAAAAAGGCCTATCTATGAAAAATAGGACATGCCAAAAAGCATAATTTGGGCCTTATGATCAATCTAAGCAGGTGGTATATTTTCATTTTTAATTTAAATGTGACTTGTTTTTAATTATTGTTACATTTTAACAAAACTTGTAACTCCATAACTTTCATACATGACGCTAACCTACGTAGCGTAGCGTTTGCTGCATGTTGCTAACGTGAAGATGTCATTAAATACGCAGCGAGTTTTGCCGACGGGAGCCAAAAATCAAGACGAGCGGCCGAAGCAAAGAAAGCAAGATAGAAATACATGGTAATAAAATGTAAAAGACAGAAACATCCAAGTCGGAAAATTTCACGTATACCGCTGGGCACCTCGTACGTGTCATAACCAACTTAAAGTGTCTAATATCGTCAAGTTTAAAATCGGGGTTAGCCATATAGGTGCATTTATTTTACTTTTTGTGACGCTACCATTTTGGCCCACAATAATAAAAAGAACTTTAATCGGCTTTATCTTTATTTACTTTACAGGGGAATAGTACTCGTTTAATCAAACCGAAGATGATGCTTTATCTTGTCTTTAAAACTTGAAAGCGTCAACGCACAACAACACTCTGCAAACATTGCGGCCACAACTTGATAAATAAATTGGATGCGCGCGCAACACGTCTAGGGTGTCGTCTCTGAAGGGTCGTATATACCGCTAAATGGAAAATATTTCTGTTAAAGTAAATTAATTTACAAGAAATAAAATGGACGTCCACATGATATACATAGTTCATTTTTAATTCACTGGAATAAGAAAAATCCAGGTTCATGGGATATCTAAGATATACGGAAAGAATACCAGTTAGTTTTGGATCAAAAATTGAAGTTATTTACCAAGTTTTTTGTTGTTTATTTATTTATTTCCAACGAGTAGCACATATAAAATAAAAATTCAGAAGTTAAAATTACTAAATAAAGCAGCATATGGGCTAGCCCATTTTTGAGTCTTACCAATATTAATACTTAAGCTTATTACTTCATATAGGTACATCTAATAATAAATCGTAAAAGTTAACTCAATTAATATTTCAAAATTTAAAACAAAAAAAAAATGTGTCATGATTGAATCATATCATAATTAAAAAATCATAAAAAAATTAAGTGTTTAACAAGCAGATAAAGAATACATACAAAAATAAAACACACAATAGTAAAATACATAAAAAAAGACAAAAACATCAACACAGTATACGAATAGGAATTGATAACATTTATATCTGTTGACTAGGTACTTTATTGCATTGAATTTAATTTAATTTAATGTACTGGATGTTTAACTATCACAAATTTTTAGTCATTTATAGAAAATATTTAACATATACAATGCATGTTACAAAATACAATAATTTAAACTGTGTTTGAACTGAGATCTAGTTGCAGGAAAGTCCAAATCTGGTAACTGATTAGCTGATCCATAATTGGTCCTATGATAAGAATTGTAGAAACTAGGAGCTCTGCAAGTAGATCGAGGCCGACAGTATAGACCAGTGTTCTGTAAAAGAGAGGGACAGGAGACATTACAGTGAAGTATATCATAAAAAAGCAGGAGTTCTCTTTTCAGCCGTCTATCACTCAAACATTGTCGGTGGGATTTACTAAAAGGGCTTAGTCTATTTCCTTTTTAGTTTAAGTGAAATTTTTGGTTTTAAACATTTCAAACCAACCCTCCTTGAGTTTTGAACATAGTTTGATTTATAAGAAGAATTTTAATAAATTTCTTTTCGCCGAGAGGGAAATTCCAATGGCAGCGATCAAAACACAAAGATCAAAAAAACCCCTGGAGATTCAACAAGAGGTACAAAGTAGTCATCCCAGACAGGGAACTATGATAGAGTAAAAACCTCCGCGAACAGTTCGAGGAGAACGCTGTGATTTGCTACACCGACGGGTCCAAACTGTCGGAGAAGCAAACCACCGGATCGGGGGTTTACGTATAAGACCAGGAGGTTCGAAAGAGCTACCCGCTCGGAGAGCAAGCCACGGTCTTTCAGGCAGAGGTGTATGCCATAATAATGGCTGCAACCATGGAGGAAATAAAGAACGGTACGGAGGAGTATGTTTATATATGCTCCGACAGCCAATCGACCCTAAAGGCACGAAGGGCGTCCAAGGTCAACAACACCCTGGTGGAGGAATGTGCGGATGCACTAGAATCCTTGGGAGAAGGCAAACAAGTGACACTTATGTGGGTACCGGGACATATGGGGGTGCCGAGGAACGAGAAGGCCGACGAGCTCGCCAGGATCAGGGCAAGCACCCAGTATGTAGGGCCGGAACCACTCCTAGGAACAACCAAGAGGCAATTGCAAAGTCGACTCAATAAATAGGGCAATAGCGACCGCTTGGAGAGGAGAGGAGGAGACAGAACAGGATGCAGACAGACCAGGGACTTCGTGAAGGGCCCGGATGTAGCCACACAAAAATGGCTTCTGGGGAGATCACGAAGGGACGCTGGTCTGCTGACAGGAATCATAACAGGTCACAACCGACTAAGGAAGTACATGACCCGGATCGCGGTGGAAAATGACTCTACCTGCCGGGACTGCGAGCGGGCAGAAGAGACATCTCGACATGTTATAGCAGACTGCGAGGCATACCAGAGAACGAGATACCAGGTATTCGGTTCCCCGACCCTGGATGAGGAGGACCTGCACACGCTCAAATGGGATAAAATACTGAACTTTGTAAAAAGAACAGTAAAACCAAAAGAGCAGACTGCCAGACCAGTGGTGCAGGCGGCAGATTAGGGGCAGGCTCGGGGTAAGGCAGAAAGGGACCAGGGAGGCCTACTTGCCAGGCTTCGTGCCGCCCATTCTCTACTAATACTACTACCACAGAACTAAGTTCATTAATATTCCAGATACCATGCAGGTTGGAGTCTTCCAATAAATAAAGTTCCGCATTAGGGTCTTCGTTATTTATTTGGTCCACATTCTGGTAGATAGATCGGTATACATGGGAGCGTGAGCGTGGTGGAAAATAGCATCTACCAATTATATATTGTCCAGTTCCCATACCAACGAGTACAAAAAGTTGCTCTATATCATGAGACGATTGAAGTTGCCTGCTGCATGGGTATGTTGGACCGACCAGCTATTAGGACGCATTCCCATACACTAGCAGTGTTAGTTGCCTCAGACCTGTCCATTCGATTGCTGTAGCTGGATGTTAAAATTGTTTCATTAAAAACTATAGCATCAAATATAGAGTATGCGGCATTATCAAGTAGGAGGTCAAGTTTTGTGCGTAGACGACGCACGTTCTGGTAGTAAACTGTAGTTTTAGAATTGCTTGGTGAATGGACAGGGCATAAGCAAGAATTTAGTTTTTTGAGACTATTGTGGGGACTCACTTAATATAACGTAATGTCAAATCCTCTTCACCTTGATCTAGAGGTTCACGAAGTTGATACTTGACTACCTTCTCCACTGCCCTTTGACTAGAAGTAAGGTCATACATAGCCTATATAGATCTTGCGTCCCTTAAGTATGGAACAATTTTTGATTATTTTTATTTTTGACTTTCTGTTGTTTTTGTTCGATTTGCCAACTCTAGCTGCTTCTCTTACAGCAACTCGGCTGTCATTTATTTCACTAAATAATTGTTTTACCAATATTAAATACCATAATATTGGTCAAACGGTTTTGACGCTGTTGAAGTTGCGTCAAAAGATCTTTCTTTGGAGCAGTCGCACTATTGTTAGAGTCATTAAAAGGAGAGTCACTTGACATCTGGTTTTTGAGAGCAGCAATGTCTAATTTTAATTCATCATATACTTTTAATAGTTTCAGTACCTTAAGAAGTCCGTCACAGCAGTCCTCGCACAAAAACTTCAAGGTCTCTCAACTCAGAGCAGCATAATCCAGTGCATTTCCTGTGAATGGCTTTGGCGCAGCTAATGTCTTTGGCGCAGCTATCACATTCGATGTCAGTTTTTTGTCAGTTGGTTCTTTGCATTTAAGACATTTCATTTTGAGGTTAAAATTTAATATTTGAATATTTCAGCACTCACTTAAGTTTTTGGGCGTTTATACTCAAAAACGATCACAGCACTAAGAGTTTATGTGAGGTCAACAAATATTTTTGTTTATTTTGGATTTTTTAACATAAAATTATCGAATATTTGTATTAACAAAATTATTTGACTTGGTAATGGTCGTAACTCGTCGTATATTCGTTGTATAGTTAGCGAAATGCCTATCAATATTCGTCCATGATCAAAGCAGACGCTTTTGGTCAAAAAATGGTTATCCAATGAACAATGTGTGTCTGGGAAATTTTATTCTCTGACTTAAAAAAAGCCCAAGGAAAAGCCATCGTGTCGGTTCAAAATTGCTCTTGTCACAAAAAATTTAATTCGGCCCAAATTTTGCTATTCCGGATCGGTTTTGGCAATGATAGGCCACTAAAGACCCCAATTTTGTAAGTGCCAACTGGGAAATTGTATGAAAAATGACAACGGGTCAGCGCTGTTTGACAGGACGGTTTTTCAGCAGTTAGGGCATCAGGCCGGACTTTTCTCGGACTACTTTTGATTTTTAAAATGAATTTTAGATCAGTTCCGAGTAGTAAGAAGGCAGATGGTTGCCTCATCTAGATAAAGAAAGTAAAGAACATTCAAAATGTTACCCGATGACGTGAGCAGAACCTGTGTATAAAGCGCAGAAACATTAAACTTAAAGCACACAAAGACAGGCGAGACGCTCCAAACTTGATCTGGTTTCTCTAGGAAGTCGAGGAATATTGTAATAAACTTGCTTCTGTTATTTTAAACTTGCTTCTGTTATTTTTAGGAAATATAAGGAGTCCTTGCGCCTTACATGTGTAGATCAATCATTTCCAGAGACCATAAAAATTCAAGGATGATCCATGACTAAACTCTTTTATTTCTATAACAATGAGAGCAACTTAAAAACTTTAGCAACTCCAAACTTGATCTCGTTTCTCGAGGAAGTCGAGGAATATTGTAATAAACTTGCTTCTGTTATTTTTAGGAAATATGAGGAGTCCTTGCGCCTTACATGTGTAGATCAATCATTTCCAGAGACCATAAAACTTCAAGGATGATCCATGACTAAACCCTTTTATTTCTATAACAATGAGAGCAACTTAAAAACTTTAGCAACTGGACCGACACCAGTTTCTGTAAGTACCTACACAAGAAAACTAAGTCTCCTTTTTTGACACCGTTTATAAAAGTCACTATGTATTACTATAATAATAATTACCAAACAAAAATAGTATTTTTAACAACCAGAGGCTAAAATAGTGCTTTTTTTACAAGCGTTGGTTTAAATAACGAGCGCAGCGAGTTATTTAAAAACGCGAGTAAAAAAAAGTACGGTTTAGTCGCGAGTTGTTAACACTATTTTTTTTAATACCTTTACCAAAAAATCTAAGAAAAACAGGAAAATACTTTTAAAAATCTCTAACGAAGAGCAATTCTCGTAACACACCATCTTTACACTATAAATTAAGGCGGCTGGTAAATGAAATAATAATGCGGTTTCCATAGCGATGTGCCTTTTTACTCGGTGACGTTCATTGTTGCGACATTTTAATCTTTGACAGTTTAAAATTTTGACGATTTTTTTAAGTGATTTTTTCGTAATTACTTGGTGAAAACCGGCAGAAATGACTTAATTTTTAGGTAAGAATAATTAGATTTTTTCAATAATACTATATTCCGCTATTTCTCTTTAATTTTGTATAAAAAACGGACTGAAATCTTTTTTTGCAGTTTTTTGCATTGGTAGTCAAAAAAGCCATGCTTTAGTTATCTGAAGACAGTTACTAAAATCATGCTTTTGAGGAAGGTATAAAGAAAATACTTTTCTAATTTGAGCTAGGATGACCAAATGCGTCTTAAGTTAAATTGTTTTTCTTTGTTTCAGACTAGTTAAGAAAAAGTTTGATTTGTATAGTTATTTTTGTAAAACTGTTTAATAATATACTTTACCTACGACCAACCAATAATACTAATTTTACGAATCAACACGATTTTAATGGCTCATTTACATTCCTAGGATAATAATAAAGCTTTGACGTAAACCACGTGACAAGCGATGGAACTTTCTTTTATAAGAGCACTAATTAACGCAAAAATGTGAATTATTTTTTTATATTTTTAAGAAAATAAATATTTATTAAACGTAAATAAATTCAATATAATTTTAGTACTTTACCAAAAATAAATCCCGTTAAATTGACATATGAAAAAACCTTAGTTTTAAAAAGATATACGAAAAGTCTCTTAGTAACCTTATTTGTTATGACGTTTTAGATAGAACGTTATTGAAACTTCAGGTTATGTCTTAAGAGTGTTCGCTTTTGATATTTTGAATAATTTCTGATATTTATGATGACATTTTCATTGGTCGTAGATAAAGTATAGTACACTAAGTCGCATGTTATGATCGTTACACGCTCAGATAAATTGAGACACTCGCCTGCAGCACGCGTCTCAAACTTCATCTTCGCGTTCAATGACCATCATAACATTCTTGTTATGTAAACTGCTATCACTTTGTTTTATTTGAAATTTTGAATCTTATCTTGAAAGTTTACTAGAATAAAATGCATCCATTTAAAATAATCATAATTTAGTATAATTTAACCGCAATAAAAGGTAGATATTTTCAGCAATGTGTAGAAAATAACCACAAATTGAACAACATTCTCTAGTAAAATATGGAAAAATTACTTAAGTAAAGAGATCTTTGTTTCATTCAATTTATTTAAACAAACTTCTTTCCTTTTTAGTCCAGGCAGTAGGGGTGTTTGGCTTGCAAAAGGTAGGGAATAAACGATTTTGAAATATGTTATAGACGGATAGACTCTAAAAAATCCAAGTTTTCGACCTTGGGGGAGGGGGCGCCGCTCGCGCCACCATCTTGGATTATATGTGCAATAAACTCTTTTTTTAACTAGATCTTCGTAACGGTTTACCCCACCGAAAAACATTCAATAGCAAAGATGAAGAAAATAAAATTATCTATGTTTTTTGTATTTACAGATTTTTGTATACCCAGCATGTAAAAAGTTACACGAACACAAAGATGAAATTTCTTTGCCTCCAACTAAGAACGTCGCATGATACGATTCATTCCGAACGTATAACCAAGTTCAATAGTGGCAGGGAAGTGAGGATGGAAATTAGAGGCAAATGGTCTATTTCCCATGACCATGACAGATAAACCAGCCCCCGATGCATTATTAAAATTTTTTTCCTGCAACTGTAAGGAAGGGTTTGGAGGAGCATGTAGCTGTAGGAAATCTGGATTAAATTGTTCGATTATGTGTGGCTTTTGTAATGGTAGGGAATGTGATAACGGCACTGTAGTTCATACCGACTTTGAGGACGAAGGCGAGCAGTTGTATGGTGTTGGATTCCCAGACGAAATCCAACAAAAAGAAATAAATCGTCCCGGATACTCAAAAAGAATCAAAATGTAAGTGCTTAATAATGATCGCAGATATTTGGTATTAGTATCTGAAGATGATCAGAGATTTATATGGAACGAAAATTCTTGCACAAATACAACTAAGACAATTGGAAGAATTTATCCTCTCAAAATTCAAAGCGACTGGACGTCTCAAAAAAATAGTTCTATCTATCTATCTGTCAAAAAATCGTAGATGTTAGGCTTTAGGCTTACTGGGAATACCACATGAAAAAAAAACGCATCATTTACTTTACCTCATGGTGGTGCGGAAATGAGTAAAACACAATAAAATGTATTACCCGGGGGCATATTTACACACCCTCCCATACGACGGTACCAGCGTGCTGAAATCTGAGAGTTTTTGTTTCCAATATATAATTAGTCACCTATGCCATTTTTTGGAAAAAAAATTACCGCAAAAAAACGAGAAAAATCCCCCGGAAAATAAACGGAAAAAAACACTAAGATGAACTTATTACAAATACCTCAACTCAAGCTAGACCCACCCAACCCAAGGTAAAACCACCCAACCTAACTCAAAATAATATTTTTTTTTTATTTTAACTAATTTTTTAATAAATAAACATCAAGGTTTTCTTTTTTTCGAGGTTATTTTTTCCGGCTGTTTTTTTTTGTTTTTTTTTCTGTTTTTTTTTTAGTTTACCAGTTAGCGCCACACAATCTTACACGCTGGATCCACACGCTTTAAAAGAAACTTAACATTTTTTTTATATTCTTCCTCCATTACGATGTTTGGATAAGAAACACGTGCTTCAATCTAGAAGTAGAGAAAAACTAGGTTAAAGACTAATAAGGCAAAAGCACACTTGAAGACATACAAAAAAGGTGTAAATACATAAAATGTAGACAATTTTATTATCTTTAACTTTGCTATTAAACATTTTTTTTGCATAACCAATTGTTAGGATAATAAAGCTAAAAAAAGAGTTTGTTGTACCCAAGGTCGAAAACTTGGATTTTTTTATTAGAGTCTATCCGTCTATAACATATTTTAAAATCGTTTACCTACGACCAACAAATAATTCTAATTTTACTACCCTCTCAACACGATTTTAATGGCTCACTTACGGTCCTAGGATAATAATAAAGCTCAGACATAAACCACAAGATGGTGTGACAAGCGATGAATTATTTTTCTATATTTTTAAGACAATAAATATTTATTAAAAGTAAATAAATCCAATATAATTTTAGTACCTAACCAAAAATAAGTCCCGTTAAATTGGCATATTACGCATTTTTAAGAAAAAAAACCTTGTTTTTAAAAAGATATATGAAAAGTCCCTTAGTAACCTTATTTGTTTTGACGTTTTGAACAGAACGTCATTGAAACTTCAGGCTATGAAGGTTGTTGACTTAAGAGTGTTCGCGTTTGATATTTTTAATAATTTCTGATATTTATGATGACATTTTCATTGGTCGTAGGTAAAATATAATACACCAACTCGCATTTTATGGTCATTACATGCTCAGATAAATTAAGATACTCGCTTGCGGCTCGCGTCTCAAACTTCATCTTCGCGTTTAGTGACCATCCTAACATGCTTGTTATGTAAAATACTATTATTTCCCACCTTTTGCTAGCCAAAGACTTTTTTATACCCACTTACTGGACTATTTATGCCCTCCAAAATACTACACTTTTTTTTTAGTTTCGAAAAAAAATAAAGGTATAATTTGGTGTTAGCCCTGTAAAAAACACCGCTGCAAATTTCAATTTCCCGACTGTCAAGTAGGCCTACCGTTATTTTACAAACGAAGGTAAAATTGTAAAATCTAACTTTTGATAAAAGCTTTAAGGAACAAATAATAACAAAAGTGTACCAGTGTGTTTTTTAATAAACACTCTAAAAACTTTATTCTGAATCATTTGTTTATTCTTAATTTTATTCAAGTTTCTATGTGAACAGTGTAATGCTGGAAAAATACACCCAACCAACTATTATTCTCTGGTGTAGTTGCCAATGGCTACCCTCTTTGTTGATGCTGATGCGCAGCGCAGGTTAAAGCCCATTCTTTAAACTCTTTTATTTCTATGGTTTTCACCCAGTTTTTGAACTACCAAATACAAAAATTTTGAATAAAAGAAGTGTTGCCCCATACATTAGAGATATATTTATCCAGAACGATCATCTACACTTTGTACATTTTATTATTATTATTTTAATTAACTAAATGCGTGCAGATATGTCTATTGGTTCAAATAAGGCTGGGGCGGGTAGTCTTCTGCTGGCCTAATTTGGAAAAGGCAAACGCGACTGCCGGAAACTGCTGCCTTATAGGTATGGTCTGTGACCATTGCTACCATCGAGTATGATTTATGTTTAAAATACAAAGACAAAACTAATAGCCGGGGGCTTTTTCAATTCTATAGGAAAATTTTTGACGAATTTGTTACTTCGTACATTAACACCGTATTAACACTTAATATACGTATACCGGAAGACACTTCAATCAATAAATACAAAATGAACAAGTCCGGTTCTGGAGAAAAATTCTGGGGGGGAGGTAGTAATTAAAGGCGGTTGCAGTCAGCTTTTTTTCTGAAGGGGCGGTTTTCTTGCATGCATAACGACAACGGACATAAATTTAAAGCTATCAAATTTGCTCATGCATGAGGAATATTCAAGTAAAGTTGCTATTGCACCAAAAATAACATGATGATGTTATAGCGCCGCAGGCAGGTTTTTCGTAAAATATGGAAAACAGTGGGTTTGGGTTAACTGTCAAGGGGGCTGGGCTAACTTGAGCCAAAAATTCATAAAAAATTAGGATTCTTTTTAATTTTTTTTGTGAAATGTATAAAAAAATGTGTGTTGTCTTAGCTGCCCCCTTCCTCGCAAGTCACATAAGCATTCTTCTTTGCAAAACAATCTTAACTGTTTTGTGGTTTTCAATCGCACTAGTCTTCCCAGGCATTTTTTAACTTTTTGTGTTCTTTTATCTTCTTATCTATGGAGTCTATAAGCTCATATTTTCATATTTGAAGTAGTTTTTCAGTGTTAAGTAGGTAGTTTATGGTGTTACTGGGTCAATATGTAGTTAAAAAAATAAAAATACAATACTAGTTAAAATTATGTATACTTTGTCGTATAGTATTTTATGTTTTCTTTCGAGCAAAACCGACTGATTTGAAAGAGGTTCCCAAATAAATCTTTAAAAAAATAATAAATTGATAAGAAAAGGAACGAAAAAAAGAAACGAGTGCAGTTGCAGTTTTCGGTGGCCTGTCATTACGCCTCTGGACCAAAATATAGACATATAATACATATAAATATTTTAGATATTTAAATTTGTGGTTTAAAAAAAATATAGTTTTTGCACTTGAAGTAAAAATATTGTTCCTAATAGGTGCGCAAAGTCGTTTTCCCGCACTTCAAGTTCGACTAACTGATTTCGTGTGGGGGAAAACGTTACTTTGCGCACTTTTAAGAAAACCACTACATTTAACGGCGGCGTTGATAAGGCGTCATGACGTAAAGAAGTTCTGTTCAATGTTTTAATTTAATAATTAAAATTATAATTAAACTGCCTTAAACCCTATGAAATAGATATTAATGTATTATCTAGGTCTTAGAGAAAGCGAGGTATTAGTCGAGGATCTTTACGTTACATTGAAGGCGCTAAACGCACTTTATGACCAAGATCAATACAGTATTTTATGCACGACATCTTGTTTTAATTTAAGATTTAAAGAAAATATTAATTTATGAATTTATAATACAAAAATTTGACAAGTAACTTGAGCAATAACAAGCACAACGTAATATTTTAGTGTATCTTAGCGCCCGCGGGCGGGAAACTAGGTCTAGGGCATTTATAAATACTACGTTAAGCGCTAAAAGGCGGGCATTAAAATTACACTTTAACGCCCGGTTGGCATAAAGTTCTTTAAAACGATAATGAAATATTTTGTTCATTACGAATGTTTTTATACAAAAACGCTAAACAAAACTACACGTCATTTTTTTCTCAATTACAAAAAATATACCCGCCTCCTATTTGAAAACTGAAAAAAATGAATAAAATAAATGTTATAAAATTCTAGCTTTCGGAAACTTCAAAAAAAGATAAGCCACCAAAAAATTAGGAAAAAATTGTCTGTTTCTGAAGTTTGAATATTACTTTGTAGGCAATAAAGTTTACCTACTTTTAAAAACATTGAACTTAAAGTCTGATACGCCATTGGGTTTTCCTGCAAGCAATTGATGATTTTTTATGTATCCCAAATATCCGTAAAAAATATTGGATTTTTTATGATATAAGTTAAATTAAAAAATGTTTATAATTAAATCAACACAAATTTGCTCCTTCATTCTTCATCTTTGACTCTCCCTCCCCTTTCCAATACATTGTATAACTTTCAAAAAGGCCAAACTTCTAGACATTGTCAAATTTTTAATTATTTTAATAACCTACTGAAAAATCGCAGTGAGCCGACCAACTTTTTTGGTTACTTTTAAAATTAATTTATAACCAAACCAAGCAGTCAATTTTAAAAAGTTTACCAGACTAAGTAAGTGCCAAGCACGTTTTTATAAAGTTTTTTTTTTATGCCAAAGCGATTTTTTCATTGTTTGTTTTTTTTTATAGATAATTTAAAGTAGAATTTATTTTTCAAACTGGATTTTATCTGTAATGTTTATTTTTTAAGATATAATATTAAGTTGGTATTTTTCAAAGTATCATCTAATTTTTACTTGATTTTGGAAACTTGCATGAACTTTCCTTTAAAACGATCTATCCTACTTTTTTGCTTTTGTTTTCTTTATTTTACATTCCATTTTGTTATCGATTTTATACAGGGTATTTAATAAAAATAAATATGGAATAATAATAATAAAATTAAAAATATCATGTTCGATTCGCTACAATAAAGGAAATATGCTGATTTCATTTTATATTGAAAGGAAATGAAAATATCTCGGTATCTCTGTAGCTTTATAAAGATTTGAACCTTATAACAAAATTGTTGGGTAATATTTACGAAAACCAAAATCTGAAAACCGCATATCAATATCTGCTTTACTTCTTCAAATAACTCGGAAATTTGGACTTTATAACAAAATTTTCAGTCCATATTCATGGAAACTTAAATCTGAAAATCGTATATCGCTACTTGCTTTTGTTCCAAAGTTAAAATTTTTTAAAATATTTTATCCCCCTTTTCGTCCCTTCAACCCCCCTCCACCCTACCCAAAATATAATCAGTTCATGGTCAACCGATAGAGGATTTTTTTATACAGACAGACAACAGACCAACAGACCGACAGACAACGATAAAATTAAGAAAAGTCAATATTTAACGATTTTAATAGTTCCCCATACCATATTGGTATGGTGGACTAATAATTCCAAATGAAAAATGCCAACCTATTTTAAAAACTAAACGTTACAGATAAAATCCTGTTTGACAAATAAACTCTACTCTAAATTATCTATAAAAAAAATTACACCAAAAACAAATTTTCATTAACAAAAAAGTTTTAGACCAAATTCTAAAACACATAATTTTTTAAAAGCCCTCGTGCTCAAAAACGGGTAAATACTGACATTCGGTTTTCAGTAGTAATATAACTAGTGCATGTCAGATTTCCAGAAATTTTTTGTAAATTTTGTTTGAAGCCAATTTTTAACAAAAGCTTGAGTGCATGCGATCTGAAAAAATCCGAATATAGCGACTGAAACTGCATATTTCCATCAGAGGACAAATTATATTTAAAACATTAGAAAATGTAATATAAAGATGTAAGATGCGATTTCCGTGGAAATTTTTTCCACATGTCCAATGTGCCAAAGATTTCCACTTATTAATCCAGAAAAAAATTTCCAGTTATTAATATGCACAGTATATTCTCCAAGTCATTAATTTATGAAAATCGAGCCCATAACATGTCTATTAGCTTTTGCTCCCAAACTCCCAATTATCTCGAATTTAGACCACCTTGTAAATGCCAAACGTGCATTATCTGAACCAATTTGTAATATTTTAAAAAATAAAATAACTTTAAAACTCGAAAAACAAGTCTACACTACGCATTAAAAACTAAATGGTACTAGATCGGGCTTATTAACCTGAGCATTTTGAGGTATGATACGCAAAAATCGGTTAAGGAATAAAAAAAGTTACAAGCGTTATTTTTACAGTAAAAAAATTGCAAAAAAAACAGTAGCACTCCATGTACCTAAGTTTTTTCTCTGTCGTTTTTTCAGGATTCTTCTTTTAAGCATTCTTCTAAATACTGTATTAAAACTCTTAAAAGAAGAGACTTGAAGAAAAAACAGTAAATAAACTAGTACAGGCGATCATTGTCTTTCTTTTAACTTTTTACAAGCTTTTATTTCTTCTTCTTCTATATATCCGATCAACTTCAAATTTTGTATGCGTTTATAGTTCCGGTGACAATGTAATATTATGAAAAAACTATCATGGTGGGGGATCATATAACTATGAGATACTATAACGGCCCTACCCTTGATTTTCCCGAGAAAAATGCGTACCGATAATAACTCTCCCAATAAAGTTGGCCTGGAAAAAACCGATAAACGCAGAGTGTAAACGGGCAGGCGCGTCGATTGCGTCAGCAGTGAAAGTGTCATAAATTATTATTGTAGGTGCATGCGCAGTAGATTTTTGGTTTATGGCCTGGTGACCCAAACAGTTTCAAAACCAACCGCGATCTTGAATTTTCTCCTTTGTTTTTCAAAGTTATTTTCGTTACACATTTTGGAGCATTTGGGCCATATAGTATCTCATAGTTATATGTGGGGGATCGTTAAGGAAGGTAAGGGGGGTATAATAAATTAAAAATCAAAATTATAGCTTTCGAACCTAAGATGCTATAAATAGGCAGTTTGGGGTTTTATGATCCACTAAATATATTTTCTTAATTTAAAGGTAAAAACAATGTTGGCGGAGGTTGATTAAAGGGATGAAAGGGTATTATAATATAAAGGGTGGGTCAAAAAAGCTTGCACATTTTTGAATTTTCTCTAACTTTTGATCGAATCGGTCGTTTTTTAAAATTTTTTGACTTTTTGAAAAGACAAGACATCAGACTTTTCCGATCCGGTTCAAAATTTGGCATTTCCTAAAAATCCAAGATGGCGGACCGTTTTAAATAAAGGGAAATTTTCACCCCTCTGAAAAAAAAAATATGTGCGGCACTGGAGAAAATCTAACAAAAGCATTATGTCTTCTCTAGATACCAAGGTATTACGTAATTAAATCGGTTAAGAAATAAAAAAATACGGGCTTTTATATTGAGTGGAGTTGTTTGCTGTAACTTTAGATAGAAGTACAAGACTTTTGTCTCTGAATCCTTGTAGGACATCAAAATCGCAGCCATTAAAATCTTTTCTATCTTTGCTTCTAGTGGTCCGAATTCAACGATTGTTTTGAAAGATCTTTTAAAAGTCATTGCTTGTCACTACTCATTTAGTTTATAAAAATATAGTCTACTCTACTCTACTCTACTCTACTCATTCTCAGAATATAATTTTTTTTTTAGTTTTTGAATTTTAATTTGAATTGAGTCAGAACAAAATTTAGTAGGTCTTTATTGTTATTAATGGAACATTGCTTGTCTTCAGTGGAATGAAGCCTAGCGCATACCTAGCGCTCCCCGCGTCGGGCTATTGCCGTTGCCTAGGTACAAACTTTTATCATGTATGCATGCATTTGCTCAGTGTAACATGGAAAAAACAAGTCTTACAGAAGCTTCCGAGGAAGCTTCCAAAACAATAGTTGTCAAACACAAAAATTCTTGTAAGGCAGTTTTTTGTCGCCTTTTCACAAATACATTTGATTTTATCAGCCTTCTTGATTTAAAAAAATGGCAGCCATTTTTTACAATGCGATAAAGAATTTTATTGATCAGGTCATTAGTCAATAAAATCGGTCTTAAACTGGAAAAGCTGCAGTTGTTTAACTTTATTCCAGTTTTTTGAGACACCCGGTATTTATTTGATGGTCATCTTCACAAGATATAAAGATAAAAATATGTTATTTTCATAAAAAGCTTTGAAACAAAAAAAAATAATTAAAATCGGACCACTAAAAAAAAATTGACAGTTTCCTAAAGATTCTAATGGCCGCCATTTTGGTGTTCTACACGGATTCCGAGGTGGCTCTGGATCTAAAAAGTTGTCTTTTGGCATCAGCTTTCATCACTGGAAACGGCATTTTTCAATCAAAAAGTGCACGATTTTTTTCGATATTAGCGGCATACCCAACGTACTATTTGGTAAATTTACCTTTGAGCTAGTTCATTGGTGGAATTAATTTATTTAGAACAATTAATAACTAAAGGGAAGCGTTCAATATGCCGGTTTCAGCTCATTATCCAGCATCTTCAGTACTAAAATGGATTGAAATTTAATTCTTATATAAGATATTTTAAAGTATATTTTAAAGTATATGTATAGTTGCTACACTGCTTCCCATTGGGGTAAATTTAAAATTTAACTCCAAACCTAATATGTTAAAAAGACGATTTGTTTTTTTAGAATATGAAGTGTACCAACAATAAATTAAATATTTAAAAAAATACTTATTTCTATGTTTGAGAAAAAATTTAGGTAATGACTGGCACTAAAATTAAAAAAATAACCGAATTTCCAATAACCGGTTACTCTACTCTTCCGCTTATCAAATCTCACCTTTAGTACCCATGAGAATGCGGCAACATACCAACCCACATTACGGACAGTGCCGAAAAAATACGACTATAAGGAAAAAATGTTTCTAAATATTTTGAACTAAAACAAATCTATTAGATAAATATTTTTAAATTTTTTATTCGATATTTAACCATATGAGCCTGTTCTGACATAGACTGAATTTCCTTAGTAAGTTAATTAGTTTTATCTGGGTAAGAAAAAAAGTTTTCTTGGATTTTATATACCTTAACCCAGACAAATTTTATAGTGAGATTTATTGTTTTTTTTTTAATTTGACGATTTCAGCTCTATATAATAAATGTACGTGTTTATCAGTATATGTATTTAACGACCAATTCTGACAGTTTGTCAAAATGCTGGATGGTTAATATAATAATTATAACGCTGTTTTTTTCACAAACTGAAGTAGGCCACTTACTTGAGCAACTGTTTTCGCAACTGATGGAGTAAATTTCTGTCAAAATAATGTGGTTAACGTTTTATATTAATGTGTAATTAAGTGTAATATGTTGTAATCACGTGTAGTCATAAAAACAAAAAATCAAAAGATCTTGGGTGGAAATAACGAAAATTAAAACCTGGATGAGCATCCCACAAGGAACACACAAAGGACCAAAGCGAAAAGAGAAATGATTAAACGATGCTTCGCCTTGAGCAACCAGCGTAGGTTAGTCAGTGGTTCCACTGGTCACCTTTCCCATACATCATTAATCATCTTACACTTTGGTTTCCAAATTTGAATCACTCACAAATAGCCACCGTTCCGCACTGGTACTTATCCAAGTTACCTGATACGGATTCGTCCTGATGTGTTAATATTTCCAATAGGATTATGCTCCTAAGGCCTTAGGAGCCTTAACACGCCAGGACGAATCCGCATCAAGTAACTTGGATAAGTACCAGTGCGGAACGATGCCTATTTGTGAGTGATTCAAAGTTGGAAATCAAAGTGTATGATGGTGTTTAATGATGTATGGGGAGGGTGACCAGTGGAAACACTGACGAGCCTACGCTGGTTGCCCAAGGCGAAACATCGTTAAATCATTTCTCTTTTTGCTTTGGTTCTTTGTGTGTTCCTTGTGGGAGGCTCATCCAGGTTTGAATTTTCGTTATTTCCACCCAAGATCTTTTGATATTTTGGTTTTAGATGCTTTTCGGTTGATGTAACTGATTTGGAGGTTTTTTTTTTAACTTCTTTTATGTATAATATTTTATGTATTGTAATCAGATGTAATCAGGATTAATCAGCTGTAATCAGGAGTAATCAAGTGTAATCAGGGGTAATCATGTGTAATTTTTGTAATCTTTGGCACCAAATTGCTACGTATATGCGGTTTTCAGTTTTATATTCCACTAAATATTTTCTAATCTTGAATAGTTATATTTGAAAAATCGTAAGTTTTCAACCAAAGCTGCTATGAATATGCAGTTTTAAGGTTTGAAGGGAGATGTGGTTAAGGGAGTGATAGTCTAAAGTTGACATTCCTCCCCTCTTCGATGGGGGAGGGGTGAAGGGGGTCGTATAATCTAAGTATCTCCAAATTCGTTGAAAATTGGTATATAGGGATTTTTGGGGTCGAGGATCACAAATTTTTAATCAGATTTTGAATGTTATAATGTTTACAGCTCCTCTCTTTTCGGAAGAGGGGGATGAAGCATTTAGTTTAAAATTGGCGTACAGTTATTTTTGGTGTAGAGGAATACGAATAGATGATAGAATGTTAAATAATATGCAATTAAGAGTTCCCCTTCTTCGAATGGGGAGATTTTAAAAATTATAAAGTTGGCCAGCTCCCCTTATCTTTAAGGCGGTAAAGGAGAATTATACCTGAATTATCCAATTTAATTGGTACCCATCCTTGACTTACGATGGTATCCATGCAATGATACATTTTTTAAAATGTATCTTTTAGTGCCTTATCCTAAATGGACGTTGGCGATTATTCTGGCCCACATAACTTTGTTGACGGCAGCTCGAAATAGCTCTGCTGATGTTTTTCCAGTCCATTGCCTAAGATTATGTAACCATGATATTCAGCGTTTTCCAGGACCCCTCTTGCCATCCATTTTACCTTGATTAACCAGCTGCAGTATTTAATATTTTTGGTTACGCATTATGTGTCCAAAGTATGTAAGTTTTCTTTCTGTATTGTTCTTCATTAATTATTTTTCTTTTTGCATACGTTGCAAGACCGATTCATTAGTTACGTGATGAGTCCAAGATATTCTCAACATGCGTCTGTAGCACCACATCTCAAATGCCCCAAGTCTTTTGCAAGCTACATCCGGTAATTTCCATGATTCAACCCCATCCATTAATATTGAAAATAAATAAGCATGTATAAATGTCTACGTTGAGGTCTAGGTGTTTTTCTAACTCGCAAAATTTTTAAACCATCACCATAAACTATTCCAAGGACTATCTTAGAAATGGCATTGATTAAGGGTGATCACCGATATGAATTTTCCTCTTGGCCTGTATGGTTTATTGATGCTCGATTTCTAAGCCTTATAACTTCTAAGTTTGGTTCTGACGTAGGTAAAGCTGGGGGGACCACCATAAGGGGCCACAAAAATTCCCATGCCAGAATTTGGTGCTAATTTGTTGCTAATTTGTTACCGAAGAATTAAATTTGTCGCTGTTGCCGTTTCCGAGAAATCGCGACCCCTGTGACTTTACGGTAAAGCTGAGGGGCCACCCCATAACTCCTGATTGACAAGCGATAGAAGAATAAATCAAACGCCATAAATTGTCGCTCGAAGGCCTTATGTGCATTAACATATAAAAAACGACGAAAATATCGCGTTTTTTTTTTAATCTTTAAAAACTCTATTTTGCTAATAACTTCTCTTGTATTGAACCAAATGATGCAGAACTAAGCCCATTAGGTGTCAATGAGCTTGTTCGAATTTGTTGCTGCCATTTAAATGTCTTACAAGCAAAATTTAAAAAAAAAAACATTTTTTTGGGAAATTGTACCACTGTGCGTCCAATAAATCGTATCTCGGTTATTTTACGAGATATTAGGCTTAAACCAAAAACATAATTTAAGTCATGCTAAGTCCCAATTTGTTCGGGACAATAGCAATACGTCGCTCCTGTGGCGTTCAAGAAAATTTGTTGAAACTATTTTCTGAAATTGACCAAAAAGTCGCAATGATTTGCATACCGTGAAGCTGAGCTCAAAGCGGGCTTTTTAAGTACTCAAACACAACATTTTTCGCCGGTGCCGTTATCGAGCGAGATATTGCGATGAAAGTGGTTCACTATTCCAGATATCTGCACCCGGATATCCACAAAACTATTTATGGGGCCCCCAAGATTCGTATACCATTTAGCTGGGACCAAACAGGGCTTTTCAACTATCTAGACCCAGAATTTGTCGCTGGTAACGTTATCTAGATATCGAGATTTAAGGGTTTGACTATTCCACATCTCTGCACCCGGATATTTCCAAAATAAGTTATGGGGCCACCAAGTCTCGTATACCGTTAAGCTGGGTTCAAATAGGGCTTTTTAATGACAAAAACACAGAATTTTTCGCTGGTGTCGTTATCGAGATATTGCCATCAAAGGGGTTCACTATTGCACGTCTCTGCACCCGGATATCTCCAAAACTAGTTATGGGGCCACCAAGTTTCCTATACCGTTTATCTAGGTTCGAACAGGACTTTCCAAGTAACTAGACCCAGAATTTGTCGCTGGTGCCGTTATCGAGATATCGCGATTTAAGTGTTTCACTATTCCACATCTCTGCACCCGGATATCTCCAAAACTACTTATGGGGCCACCAATTTTCGTATACCGTTTAGCTGGGTTTGAAAAGGGTTTTCCAAGTAACCAAACAAAGAATTTGTCGCTGGTGCCGTTATCGAGATTTTGCCATTTAAGTGGTTCACTATTCCACATTTCTGCACCCGGATATCTTTAAAACTATTTATGGGGCCACCAAGTTTCGTGTACCGTTTAGCTGGGTTCGAACAGGGCTTTCCAAGTAACCAGACCCAGAATTTGTCGCTGATGCCGTTATCGAGATATTGGGATTTAAGTGATTTAATATTCCACATCTCTGCACCCGGATATCTCTAAAACTACTTATGGGGCCACCAATTTTCGTATACCGTTTAGCTGGGTTTGAACAAGCCTTTCCAAGTAACCAAACAAAGAATTTTTCGCTGGTGCCGTTATTGAGATTTTGCCATTTAAGTGGTTCACTATTCCACATTTCTGCACCCGGATATCTCCAAAACTATTTATGGGGCCACCAAGTTTCGTATACTGTTTTGCTGGGTTCGAACAGAGCTTTCTAATGACCCAAACGCAGAATTCGTCGCTGGTGCCGTTATCGAGATTTTGCGATTTAAGTGATTCACTATTCCACATCTCTGCACCCGGATATCTCCAAAACTAATTATGGGACCATCAAGTTTCGTATACCGTTTAGCTAGGTTCGAATAGTGCTTTTTAATGACCCAAACACAGTATTTGTCGCTGGTGCCGTTATCGAGATTTTGCCATTTAAGTGGTTCACTATTCCACATCTCTGCACCCGGATATCTCCAAAACTAATTATGGGACCACCAAGTTTCGTATACCGTTTAGCTAGGTTCGAATAGTGCTTTTTAATGACCCAAACGCAGAATTTGTCGCTGGTGCCGTTATCGAGATTTTGCCATTTAAGTGGTTCACTATTCCACATCTCTGCACCCGGGTATCTCCAAAACTATTTATGGGGCCACCAAGTTTCGTATACCGTCTAGCTGGGTTCGAACAGGGCTTTCCAGGTAACGAAACACAGAATTTGTCGCTGGTGCCGTTATCGAGATTTTGCAATTTAAGTGGTTCACTATTCCACATCTCTGCACCCGGATATCTCCAAAACTATTTATGGGGCCACCAAGTTTCGTATACCGTTTAGCTGAGTTCGAACAGGACATTCCAAAAAAACCAGATTCAGAATTTATCGCTGGTGTCGTTATCGAGATATTGGGATTTAAGTGATTCACTATTCCACATCTCTGCACCCGGATATCTCCAAAACTAATTATGGGGCCACCAAGTTTCGTATACTGTTTAGCTGGGTTCGAACAGGGCTTTTTAATGACCCAAACGCAGAATTTGTCGCTGGTGCTGTTATCAAGATTTTGCGATTTAAGTGATTCACTATTCCACATCTCTGCACCCGGATATCTCCAAAACTAATTATGGGGCCACCAAGTTTCGTATACGATTTTGCTGGGTTTGAACAGGGCTTTACAAGTAACCAGACCCAGTATTTCTCGCTGGTGCCGTTATCGAGATATTGCGATTTAAGTGATTCACTATTCCACATCTCTGCACCTTGATATCTCCAAAACTATTTATGGGGCCACTAAGTTTCGTATAACGTTTAGCTAGGTTTAAACAAGACTTTTTAATTACCTAAACACAGAATTTGTTGTTGGTGCCGTTATCGCGATATTGAGATTTAGGTGATTCACACACAGTGATATCTCAACCTCTTTTTACCTCCTTAGGGGTAACTTTTTTAAAAAACCTTTCTTGACAGGTGTCTATGTCACACACCCAATATGTCTTCCAATTTTTACGGCTGTAGGTCAAGTGGTTTGACCTCTGCGTTTATATATACTGTTGTCTGCCGTTCTTTTATTAGTATAGATTAATTATGATAGTAGGTAAATTCAAAAATGGCTATACCATCCATAAAATCTTTTAAAAAAATTCAGAATTTTGTTTTTCAAAAACTTTTTTAATTTTTTTTTTTTTGGTTGAACATGCAATTATCTATCTTAATATGAAAACCGCGTGTCTCCAGCTGCTACGGTTCGTAAGTTAGATTTTTATAAGTATATTTTTATTTTTCTTAGATATCTCAAAAACTACGAATCTGACAGACTAACATTGATATAGTTTTTGTTGAAAATGTAATTATCCGTCTAAATATTAAGACCGTGGCTCTCTAGATCCTACAGTGCGTGGGTTAAGATTTTTATAGGTATATTTTTGTTTCTCTTACATATCTCAAAAACTACGAATCTGGCAGGCTTCATCATTGATATAGTTTTTATAGAAAATGTAATTATTCATCTTAGCGTGAAAATCACGTGTTTCAAACTGCTACGGTTCGCAGTTAAGATATTTTAAAAAGTTTATCTCCCATTTCTACTCTCTTCGCAACCCCCCACCAACACCAAAAACTAATCAGCTCACCGCCTGGTGCCAGAAAATTTGATAAGAATTGGTTAAGCGTTTTGTGAGTAATCGTCCTAGGAGAGGACGTTAAGAGGACGGTCCGTGTGATCCATATATTAGAGACCTTTTGCACCTCTTGTAAAAAATCCCCGTTAGGCGACTTTATCGCTTAATAACGCGTTGTGACGTAGCTAACGTCACGTTATTTTTAAGACAGCATTTTTAGTTTTTCCACGCCGCCTTTGATTGGTTTATTGCCGACTTTATACGGTATTTATTATTATAAAGATTTACAAAAAGAATTTAATGTCCAATAATATTTTTCATTTAAAATATCTTATTTTTGTGTTTTTTACGTGAATTTTAATTATAATTAATCTTTAAAAACTCAAAAACACAACGGAAAAAAGGAAGGTTATGATAAACAGATCGGAATCCCTTGTCATAGTTGCCAGTGAAAATCAATATTTTACATTTCTTACGAATTTCTAGCCAAAGAAAATGATTAAACAAAAACTGAAACGTATCTTTGCAACTAAAAAGAATACAGAACATATTTTTGCATTCAAAATCAATTTAAATTTTTTGTTTTTCTACTTAACGTTTTACTGTCAGCAACTATGTAAATTATAAGGGATACGGTATTCTTCCGCAAGTCACGTCAAACTTCAACTGCGCATGCCCGAAATAAGCGATAAAGTAAAAAGGCATCAAAATTATAGGTGCAAAAGGTCTATTGATAGTGGAGCACGTTAAAGATCCCTAACAGCCCCGACAAAGTGGTTTAGGTCTAAATCCCTCTAGGAAAACAAAAGTGCCTTCCTGGGGGTGCTCATCAGAATCGTATAAAGTCTGGTGAGTAAGGAAGGGGGGGAAGGGGAATGAGCGACAATACATCTCTCAGGTCGCAGTGGAGGGAGCTGTTAATTGCACAAACCTAACCTAACTTAATGTTACTCTGTCAGATTCGTAGATTTTGAGATATCTAAGAAAAATAAAAATACACTTGTAAAAACGTAACTCACGAACAGAAGCAGCTGGCGACACGCGGTTTTCACATTAAGATAGATAATTGCATTTTCATCAAAAAAAAAATTCAAAAAAGTTTTTGAAAACAATTTTGAAAAAGAAAATTTTGATTTTTTTTAAAGATATTATGGATATGGATAGTATCATAATTAATCTATACTAATAAAAGAACGGCAGTCAATAGTATCTATAAACGCAGAGGTCAAACCCCTTGACATAGGCACCCGCTAAGAAAGGATTTTTGAAAAAGTTACCCCTAAGGAGGTAAAAAGGGGTTGACACTTAGTGGCCCCATAAATAGTTTTGGAGATATCCGGGTGCAGAGACGTGCAATAGTGAATCACTCAAAGCGCAATATCTCGATAACGGCACCAGCCACAAATTCTGGATCTGGTTACTTGGAAAGCCCTGTTCTAACTCAGCTAAACAGTATACGAAACTTGGTGGCCCCATAAATAGTTTTGGAGATATCCGGGTGCAGAAATGTGGAATAGTGAACCACTTAAATGGCAAAATCTCGATAACGGCACCAGCGACAAATTCTGTGTTTAGGTCATTAAAAAGCCCTGTTCGAACCCAGCTGAACAGTATACGAGACTTGGTGGCCCCATAAATAGTTTTGGAGCTATCCGGGTGCAGAAATGTGAAATAGTAAACCATCTAAATGGCAAAAATCTCGATAACGGCACCAGCGACAAATTCTGTGTTTAGGTCATTAAAAAGCCCTGTTCGAACCCAGCTAAACGGTATACGAAACTTGGTGGCCCCATAAATAGTTTTGGAGATATCCGGGTGCAGAAATGTGGAATAGTAAACCACCTAAATGGCAAAAATCTCGATAACGACACCAGCGACAAATTCTGGGTCTGGTTACTTGGAAAGCCCTGTTTGAACCCAGATAAACGGTATACGAAACTTGGTGGCCCCATAAATAGTTTTGGAGATATCCGGGTGCAGATATGTGGAATAGTGAATCACTTAAATCGCAATACCTCGATAACGGCACCAGCGAAAAATTCTGGGTCTGGTTACTTGGAAAGCCCTGTTCGAACCCAGCTGAACAGTATACGAGACTTGGTGGCCCCATAAATAGTTTTGGAGCTATCCGGGTGCAGAAATGTGAAATAGTAAACCACCTAAATGGCAAAAATCTCGATAACGGCACCAGCGACAAATTCTGTGTTTAGGTCATTAAAAAGCCCTGTTCGAACCCAGCTAAACGGTATACGAAACTTGGTGGTCCCATAATTAGTTTTGGAGATATCCGGGTGCAGAGATGTGGAATAGTGAACCACTTAAATCGTAAAAATCTCGATAACGGCACCAGCGACAAATTCTGTGTTTAGGTCATTAAAAAGCCCTGTTTGAACCCAGATAAACGGTATACGAAACTTGGTGGCCCCATAAATAGTTTTGGAGATATCCGGGTGCAGATATGTGGAATAGTGAATCACTTAAATCGCAATACCTCGATAAGGGCACCAGCGAAAAATTCTGGGTCTGGTTACTTGGAAAGCCCTGTTCGAACCCAGCTGAACAGTATACGAGACTTGGTGGCCCCATAAATAGTTTTGGAGCTATCCGGGTGCAGAAATGTGAAATAGTAAACCACCTAAATGGCAAAAATCTCGATAACGGCACCAGCGACAAATTCTGTGTTTAGGTCATTAAAAAGCCCTGTTCGAACCCAGCTAAACGGTATACGAAACTTGGTGGCCCCATAAATAGTTTTGCAGATATCCGGGTGCAGAAATCTGGAATAGCGAATCAGTTAAATGGCAAAATCTCGATAACGGCACCAGCGACAAATTCTATGTTTGGGTCATTAAGAAGCCACGTTCTGACCTAGCTAAACGGTATACGAAACTTGGTGGCCCCATAATTAGTTTTGGAGATATCCGGGTGCAGAAATGTGGAATAGTGAACCACTTAAATCTCGATATCTCGATAACGTTACCAGCGACAAATTCTGGGTATAGTTAGTTGAAAAGCCCTGTTCGAGCCCAGCTAAACGGTATACGAAACTTGGTGGCTTCATAATTAGTTTTGGAGATATCCGGGTGCAGAAATGTGGAATAGTAAACCACTTAAATGGCAATATCTCGATAACGGCACCAGCGACAAATTGTGTGTTTTGGTCATTGAAAAGCCCTGTTCGAACCCAACTAAACGGTACACGAGACTTGGTGGCCCCATAACTAATTTTGAAAATATCCGGGTGCAGAGATGTGAAATAGTCAACCACTTAAATCGCAAAATCTCGATAACGGCATCAGCGACAAATTTTGTGTTTGGGTAATTAAAAAGACCTGTTCGAACCCAGCTAAACGGTATACGAATCTTGGTGGCCCCATAAATAGTTTTGAAGATTTTCGGGGCAGAGATGTGAACCCCTTAAATCTCGATATCTCGATAACTTTACCAGCGACAAATTCTGGGTCTAGTTAGTTGAAAAGCGCTATTCGAGCCCAGCTAAATGGTATACGAATCCACGGCCCCATAAATAGTTTTGTGGATATCCGGGTGCGTTTGAGTACTTAAAAGCCCGCTTTGAGCTCAGTTTCATGATCATTGCGACTTTTTGGTCAATTTCAGAAAATAGTTTCAACCAATTTTCTTGAACGCCACAGGAGCGACGTATTGCTATTGTACCGAACAAATTTGGACTTAGCATGACTTAGATTATGTTTTTGGTTTAAGCCTAATATCTCGTAAAATAACCGAGATACGATTTATTGGACGCACAGTGGTACAATTTCCCAAAAAAAATGTTTTTTTTTTTTTTAATTTTGCTTGTAAGACATTTAAATGGCAGCAACAAATTCGAACAAGCTCATTGACGCCTAATGGGCTTAGTTCTGCATTATTTGGTTCAATACAAAAGAAGTTATTAGCAAAATAGAGTTTTTTGAAGATTAAAAAAAAACCGCGATCTTTTCGTTGTTTTTTATATGTTAATGCACATAATGCCTTCGAGCGACAAATTATGGCGTTTGATTTATTCTCCTATCGCTTGGCAATCAGGAGTTATGGGGTGGCCCCTCAGCTTTACCGTAAAGTCACAGGGGTCGCGATTTCTCGGAAACGGCAACAGCGACAAATTTAATTCTTCGGTAACAAATTAGCAACAAACAGATCTGTTTCTATTCTAATTTTTTATATTATACTTCAATTTTTTATCACATATTATAGGTTACCAACTTTAATATTTTATAAAAATAAAAAACATTTTTACCTTTTTCATATGGTTTTTTGCCATATTCATTTTTCAAGGAATTTTCAGACAAGAAAATCAGAAAATTAAAACTCAACCCTACAAAAACGCGGCTGAAAAAATTGGTCTAATAGACTTGAGTATGAATAGACATTAAACCAAACAGAACAAAAAGAAAAAAAACAATAGTTTATGACTTATAACCTGTAAAACGGATAAATTGTTGCAAACCCTGGAATTCTTCGTGATTGCAAAATCTTTTCTTCGTATAGGATACACCTATTTTTTGGATAAATTGGCGTCTGATGGAAAGTCAAAAACGGAAACCTTGGCACCCCATCGTAATTCCCGCGACATTTTGGCACGCAGCACTGCAACGGCATAATGCTTTTACTAGTTTATTATCTTTTTTAACAATCTATAATCCACTTTTCACAATTTACTGGAAAAACCATAGAAAATCAATAAAACGTCAAAACAAATCAATTGGAAACGTCAGCCAAACTTCGACGCCATATTGATGACGTCAAATCGAGTGCAGTGGCTTTTTAGTTGAGTTTTTGCAGTGCTTCAGCGCACTCCTCCACCAGACTACTGACTATTTTGGGTGCACTTAGAGCCTTGAGGGTAGCCTGGCTGTCAGAGCTTATTATCCCTCCTGCCATTCCCGACCTCCTGTAGGGTTGCTGCCCTGATCATGTCATATACCTCCACTTGAAACACCGTATCGTGTTCTCCAAGTGGATAACTTTCCTGAACTTCTAGGCTTTTCGCGTACACTCCTGCGCCAGTTGTCTGCCTGGCTGACACTTTAGAGCCATCCGTGTAGCACACCGTCGCCTCTCTGCTTAATTCCGTTCGGAATTCTTTCCTTTGCTACACATTCCATTCTGGTATTGTGACTTTTTACTTTTTATCGAACCTCCATGGTTTCGGCGGTGCTTTCACTGACAGCCTTAGGAGGGGTAACTCTTTTGTCGCCAGTTGCTGACCGCCAGATGGCACACTCTTTTCTCCATGCCCTTTCATATTTCCTGGTCCCTTAATCGCAGGTGCGTCGTCATCGCCTCCTTCATGATCTAAGTTGGAAGCGAAGTCCTTGTTGTTTAGAGGTAGAAGTGTAAAGAAAATTCTGCAATAGAATTTTTTGAAATATTATTTATCAAGAAATTAATAATTTTTTTTCCAAATTAAATATGTTTGTTTTTTATTATTCCTAAATTTTCACTTAGAATAGCGGCGGAGGCAAAAATTAGTAAAATATTGTAACATTTACTTAAAATATTATATTAAAATAACGCCGTGGGAAAAAAAAAATAAAAAATATTGTTTACTTGCTTATCTAAAAGTTTGCATAAGTAGGGTGTAACAAATTTTTCTGAAGATTCATGAAATTTTTGGAGGAGCCATCGTAAAAGGGTGCGACCCTTCATGTCAAAGAAACGTAAATTGATTTTTGTAGTCCTCAATAAATAAATAAACAATAAATCTAAACAAATCCGAGATGAGTATTGCTCTTTAGACATTTCCGTTAGCCTTATTAAGATATATCGCTTTATATTTCAAAACGTATTCCAGATTTGGACACCCTACTTAATGCAACTTTTTAGATGAGAAGGTAAACAATATTTCAGAACATTTTAAGAAAATATTACAATATTAATTTAATTTTTGTCTCCGCCTCTATTTTAAGTGAAAATTTAGACATAATTTAAGGATAAAAAATAACAAACTAACAAATTTGTTTCCTGTAAAAAAGTTTATTGATTTTTTAAGAAATATTATTTCAAAAAATTCTATTCGGGGGGGGGGGGGGCATCTCAGGAAAAACGGCTATAACAATAAGACCGTTGAGCGTTCAAATATTAAAGTTACTTTTTAATTTCTGAATGACTGTATTTCAGTGTTTTTTTACCAATTCAACAGGGAGTAGACGTAAAACAAAACAAAGGTTTTAGAGGCACTAATTTTAACGTTTCAATATTTTCACCTACGACCAACGAATAATACTAATTTAATTTACGGTCCTAGGATAATAATAAGGCTTAAACGTAAACCGCAAGATGGCGTGACAATCACTGACCTTTATTTTATAATTAAAAAATGACAATAAATATTTATTAAACGTAAATAAATCCAATATAATTTTAGAACCTAACCAAAAATAAGTCCCGTTAAATTGACATATTACGCATTTTTAAAAAGATATATGAAAGGTCCCTTTAGTAACCTTATTTTTTTGTCGTTTTAGATAGAATGTCATTGACACTTCAGGTTATGAAGGTTGTTGACTTAAGAGTGTTCGCGTTTGATATTTTTAATAATTTCTGATATTTATGCTAGAGCCATGATGCACCTTAAAATAATTTACTTAAATAGGTACCTGTTAAATTGTTTTTAGATATGCTAAAATACACTTATAGTAGGACACGTTTTTTGGTAAATTTAAAGACTGTAAAGAACTTGAAACACATCACTTTTTGGTCGATTCCAAGAAAAAAAATATAAATTTCTTGAATTAAGTGTTTTTGTGTTTGTGCCATCCAGCACTATTATTTAGGGTAAAAATCAAAATCTTCCATGTACATCTTTGAGAGTACCACCCTATAAACCTGTAAGAAAAAAGCCAAAATTGCTAAAAAATAAAAAAATTACATTTTAAAAATTGGTGCTAGAAAGCCCGGATACTCCACCATACAATCAATTATTTTATGTTGATAGGAAATAAAAATATCTCGGAAACTGTAGCTTTGAAAGATTTGAACCTTATGACAAAATTTATCGGAAATATTTACGAAAACCCAAACCTGAAAACCACATATCAATAGCTGCTTTACTTCTAAAGTTATGATTTGTTTTTATATATTTTGACGTTTTTTCAACTAACTCGGAAACTAAAGCTCCCACGAATTTGGACTTTATAACAAAATTATTTGTAGCCCATATTCATGGAAACCTAAATCTGAAAACCGTATATCGCTACTGGATTTTGTTCCAAAGTTACAATTTTTTTGAATATTTTATCGCCCTTTTCCTCCCTTCGATCCCTCTCTTCCCTACCCAAAATTTAATCGCATTCATTCATGGTTTTTTTTTTCGATTAAGGTGTTCCAACCTATTAACTTATTTTTGATAAAATTAAGAAAAGTCAAAATTTCACGATTTTAATAGACCGCCATACCATATTGGCATTCATTCAGCATTCAATTTTAAGTGAAAAATGTCGAATAACATTTTTTGAAGCACGTTTAGTTTTTTAGGGAAATAATTTTTTTTTATTTAAAATTAAAAAATCAAATTTTTAAAAACGAATTTTTGAGAGTTGTATAGAATTGTAGCATCTACACTTTTCTCACAAAAGAAAATCTAGTTTGAAATTCAGCAAAAATGGTCAATTTTATTGGCCTTTTTTGTACCAAGCTTTCACCAAGAATATAGCGATAAAAAAATAAAAGACTAAATGCAAAAGATAGCTGTGTTCTTTGTGTACCAGCTAGCATTAAAATAGTAGTTTTCACAACCAGTGTCTAAAATAGTGCTTTTGTTTACAAGCGTTGGTTTAAATAACGAGCGCAGCGAGATATTTAAAAACGCGAGTAAAAAAAGCACAGTTTAGGCGCGAGTTGTTAACACTATTTTTTTTAAATATCTTTATCAAAAAGTCCAATAAAAATAGCAAAAGACTTTTAAAAATCTCGAACAAAGAGCACTTCTCGCAACACACCATCTTTAAACTATAAATCAAGGCGGTTGGTAAATGAAATAACAATGGTTTCCATAGCGATATGCCTTTTTACTCGGTGACGTTCATTGTTGCGCCATTTTAATTTTTTACAGTTTGATATTTTGACGATGTTTTTAAATGAATTTTTCGTAAATACTTGGTGAAAACTGGCGGAAATGGCTTCATTTTTAGGCAGTGGCGGTCCCAGCCATTTGAAAAGGGAGGAGGGGCGGTTTCGATACGAAAAAAAAAATAGAATAAAATCATAGCTTTTATGAGGAAAATATCAATATATGCAAACAAAACTTAATTACTACTAGCGCGGATTTCTAGGGGGGGGGGTACTCAGATTATAAGTCGTTTATTTCATATATATTTTATTTTAAAAAATGTTTAAATGAGCTGAAAATTTTTGAAAAAATTACAATAAAAATCGAGTCAAACTAAAATTATAAATATCAATAGTATCATAGCGCCGCAGGCGAAAATTTTTAAGAAAATTGCACTAAAAAATGCATTTTTTGATTTCAAATTAAACTAAAATTGTAAATTATATATCAATGGTTACAAAGCGCAGCAGGCGAAAATTTTTAAGAAAATGACACTACAAATGCCAACACTAAATTAAACTGATATCGTAAATATTAAAGGTGTTATAGCGCCGCAATTTATGCCCTACTTAGGATTTTCTAAATGTCTTCATAAAAAATTTAAAGTCAGGGTAGGGGGGGGTTAAAACTACCCCCCTATCCCCTTGAAATCCGCGCTTAACCAACTAGGTATGGGTTTTTCAGTTACAAAAAACATAGATAACAAACAAACCACAAACAAAACCTATTAGTTAAAAACTTAATTTTTTGAGGACTAAAGTACTAAGGACTAAAAAAGTCTTGGTATACCAAATGATCGTGGAGATCGCCTTTTCCAATTCTGCCAGAAAAGGGATTTTGTCGTGTCAAATACTTTCTTTAAACTTCCCAACAGGCGCCTATACACCTGGACCTCTCCTGCTGACACTCCAGAGAGGATCGTTAGGAATCAAATAGACTACATATTAATTAATAAACGATACAAAAACTGCATTAAATCAGCAAAAACCTACCCTGGCGCAGACGTAAATTCAGATCATAATCCAGTTGTAGCCAAAATTAGATTTACCCTAAAGAAAAATCGCCCAACAAATAACAAACCCAGACTCAGGATTGACAAACTTCAAGATACCATGGAAGCAGCTGAACTAAGAGACGAACTGAACAAAAAACTTAGAGATATTGATACATCTACCAAACAAGATGCAGAAATGGTCTGGACAGATGTCAAAAACGCCATAGTTGAAAGCACAGCACGCCTATGCAAGGGTGAACCAAGGAAAAAAAGAAAGTTTGGATGACCGATGAAATCCTGGACCTAATGGATAAAAGGCGTAATAAAAAAGGCACCGCTCAGCACAAAGAAATTCATAGAGAAATAAAAAACAAAATCAGTTCAGCAACACAAGAATGGCTAACACAACAATGTCAAGAAATAGAAGATCTGGATGCTAAACATGAAACTTTTAATTTACACAAACGTATAAAGGAAGCGGCCGGTTTAGTTAAGAGAGACAAACAGGAATCCTTGTTGACAGTGAAGGAAAAATCTTACCTGATACCAAAGAAAAACTAAAAGAATGGTGTAACTACATAGAAAATCTTTAGCGATGATCAGTACGAACATCCAGAAAAATTCTTAAGTCAAGGCTTAGATATAACACCGGAAAAAGTACAGCATGCAATATCTTTAGCTAAAAAAAGAAAAGCAGGAGGGCAAGACGAAGTATACACCGAAGTTTTAAAACTTATCAAAAACGAAGAGTCGCTGAATATTCTTGTCAAACTTTGTAATCTGATTTATCGCAGTGGTAAAATCCCAGCTGATTGGCTATAATCAACATTTGTTACATTGCCTAAAAAACATTCAGCAAAGAAGTGTAGTGATTACCGTCTAATTAGCCTAATGAGCCATATGCTAAAAATATTTATAAAGATTATTCATAAGAGAATTTATAACAAATGCGAATTCTTTATGGGCGATACGCAGTTCGGATTACGTGGAGGCTTCGGAACAAGAGAGGCGTTCTTTGGTATTCAAGTCTTGTTTCAAGGGTCTAGAGATGTGTCAGTGCCAGTATATGCCTGTTTTATAGATTATTAGAAGGCCTTCGACCGAGTTCAGTAAGAAAAGCTTATGATATCTCTTAAAGAAGTTGGTCTAGATGATCGAGATCTAAAACTAATTGCCAACCTATACTGGAGCCAGATAGCTCAAATAAAAGTTGATGGTCAACTGTCCGGAGAAGTCCGAATAAAAAAGGGTGTTCGCCAAGGCTGCATGTTGTCTCCGCTGCTATTTAATATCTATAGTAATAAAATCGTCGAGAATGCACTTCACAACTGCCAGGAGGGTCTATACTATACTATACTAACTATAAACGGCATAAAAGTTAACAATCTGAGATATGCTGACGATACCGTCATAATTGCGGATACGTTGGAAGGCCTGCAAGAGCTGATAAATTGAGTTGCAGCCGAAAGTTCGCAATTTGGACTTAACTTGAATGTTGGAAAAACAAAATGGATGGTTATAGCCAAGCAAAAAAACATAAGAGGCATACTGGAAGTAAATGGCCAACAAGTCGAACGCGTAGAATCGTATAAATACCTGGGCTGTCAGCTCAATGAAAACTGGGACAACATGCAAGAAGTCCGTGCAAGAATTGAACAGGCTAGATCATCCTTAGTCAAAATGAAATCAGTGTTGTGTAGTCGAGATCTTAATACTACTCTCCGAATTCGCATGCTTCGGTATTATGTGTTTAGCATTTTGTATTACGGCGTAGAGGCATGGACACTAACTGATGCCATGTGCAAAAAATTGGAGGCATTCGAGATGTATTGCTATCGTAGAATGCTCAGGATATGTTGGGTGGACAAAATACGTAACGTGGATGTTCTTCTTAGATTAAATAAGGATCTTGAAGTTTTATTTACCATCAAAAGACGTAAACTTGAATATTTTGGCCATATTTTGAGAAATGACAAATATGAACTCTTAAAATTAATAATAGAAAGAAAAATTGAAGGCAGAAGTGGTCAGGGTCGCAGACGTATATCATGGCTTAAAAATCTTAGACAATGGTATGGCGCTAGTACTACAACACTTTTCAGAAAGGCAGTGGATAGAGTGCAGATCGCGCTGATGATAGCCAACGTTCGAAGAGAGCATGGCACTTGAAGAAGAAGAAAGTAAGTTGAAACATTACCTTTTATATTGTACATCTCAAACATAAGATACCTATTTAAAAAAAGTTTTCGATTTTTTTTTTGGGCAAACTGGTCAATGACTCGCTCAACGTCAATTTCAATATGTCTGTTCATGTGCAGCAACGCTAAGCCCGTCAGACGAATTTCCGTCATGTTGTTTTTAAGTACTTGTGTTTTCAATCTTCTGAGGGATGAGAACTAAGCTTCTTTCTGCCGAAGCATTACTTACTGGCAAACATCCAAGAATGTTCTTATCAAGGGAAAAATATCGCCACACTTGTTCATTGCCTCGAAAACGTTATCAGGTATATTTTTATGTTGGGAATTTGGAACCTTTGGTTGCACTAAAACAAAATTACGATTGTTTTCCACAAACCAAAACTACACTTTTTTGCACTCGACGCGCGTTTCGCTAACAACGTGAGCATCATCAGGAGATGATAAACAATGAACTAAATTAATCTACGCTCTATCTTATATACAATCCTTTAGTGGGCGGAGATAAAACTAATAATTTGTGATTGATCACGATTTTTAATCCTATCTCCCCTCAACCAAAGAATAAAGTGTACTAAACGGGATGGGTCCTCTATCTTTATTTAAACTATTTCTGGATTTAATGATTTCCATACTTTCATATGCATTCAAAAGTCTTTTGTTTGGTACACTTTTTAGAAGTTTTAGGTTATCTAATGTGAACCTATGATTGTTTTCAAAAGCATGCTCGGCCACACTTGAAAAGTCAAGTGTGGCCGAGCCGAGACTTTTGAATGCATATGAAAGTATGGAAATCATTAAATCCAGAAATAGTTTAAATAAAGATAGTGGACCCATCCCGTTTAGTACACTTTATTCTTTGGTTGAGGGGAGATAGGATTAAAAATCGTGATCAATCACAAATTATTAGTTTTATCTCCGCCCACTAAAGGATTGTATATAAGATAGAGCGTAGATTAATTTAGTTCATTGTTTATCATCTCCTGATGATGCTAACGTTGTTAGCGAAACGCGCGTCGAGTGCAAAAAAGTGTAGTTTTGGTTTGTGGAAAACAATCATAATATTGTTTTAGGTATGTTTTTATTTAAGCTTTTGCCTACTTCTGACCCTTATTGTTTCCAAATACTGACTTCTCCCAATAAAAGTTCCAGAATTTGTGTTTTAGATTAATCAAACAGTTTATGGTATTTAAAACGACTTTAGTTAATGTTGCCTTGATTTTGGCTTCACGTTGTATAAAACTTGGTATGATGTTCAGGTCAAAAATACTTTTTTATTTAAATTGGTTGACGATCATGATTATTAAATCTTTTTTGTAAGTGGATCAGCTAAAATGGAACGTACTTTTTTAAACTTGTTTATAAATAGAAACTCTATAATACTGTTCTGTATTTGCAATGGTTTTCGCGGTAAGTACGTCATGCCTTTGTTTATTCTTGGTGTGACGAATTGTTTTTCTTCAAATACTTCAGGGTTACCACCAGCATCTTTGTTGTCTACTTTTTTCTGAAGTAAAGGGGGCTAAAATAGTGATTTTTTTTACAAGCGTTTTGGTTTAAATATCGAGCGCAGCGAGGTATTTAAAAACGCGAGTAAAAAAAAGCACAGTTTAGGGGCGAGTTGTTAAGACTATTTTTTTAATACCTTTATTCAAAAATCCGAGAAAAACAGGAAGACACTTGTAAAAATCTCGAACGAACAGTACTTCTCCCAACACACCATCTTTACACTATAAATCAAGGCGGCTGGTAAATGAAATAACAATGGTTTTCATACCGTTGTGAATTTTGAATGTTTTTAAATGATTTTTTCGTAATTCGTAATTTTTAGGCAAATATAATTAGATTTTTTCAATAATACGATTTTCCGCTATTTCTCTTTCATTTTGGGTAAAAACCGGACAGAAATCTTTTTTTGCACCCCCGATCAAAAACGTTTTTTTTTATCCTTCATCCAAAAAAAAGTTTTTAGTAACTGTCTGCAAAAAACTTTTTTTTGATCACGGGTGCAAAAAAAGATTTCTGTCCATTTTTTACCCAAAATTAAAGAGAAATAGCGGAATATAGTCATATTGAAAAAATGTAATTATTCTTGCCTAAAAATTAAGTCATTTCCGCCGGTTTTTACCAAGTATTTATGAAAAAATTATTTAAAAAAATCGTCAAAATTTCAAACTGTTAAATATTAAAATGTCGGAACAATGAACGTCACCGAGTAAAAAGACACATCGCTATGGAAACCCCATTATTATTTCATTTAGCAGCCGCCTTGATTTATAGTGTAAAGATGGTGTATTGCGAGAAGTGCTCTTCGTTCGAGATTTTTAAAAGTATTTTCCTGTTTTTCCTGGATTTGTTGATAAAGGTATTAAAAAAATAGCGTTAACAACTCGCGGCTAAACTGTGCTTTTTTTACTCGTGTTTTTAAATACCTCGCTACGCTCGTTATTTAAACTAACGCTTGTAAAAAAAGCACTCTTTTAGCCACCAGTTGTTAAAACTACTATTTTGCATCGGTAGGTAACCAAAAAAGCAATGCTTTAGTTATCTGCAGACAGTTACTAAAATCATGTTTTTGATGAAGGTATAAAAAAAATACATATAATAATGTTCAGTTTCAGCCATTCCAGCTAAAAGTCCACCACGGGTAATATTAAAAAATACGAATTACTGAAACTACTATTTATGACCACTTATATATTATTTAATTTGCCTCCAGAGGCCAAAACTGTTTCTATTAAAAAAATAATTTAAAATATTTCTTTGTAACAAAAATATGCCAAAAACATGAAGTTTGTTTGTTTTTTTTTTATATTAAAAGCTATGCTTAAACTTCTTACTCTCAAATATTTTTGCACACTATCTATGAAATAATTGTATAAAAAATAAATAAAGTAGGCTTGCTAGTATTACCAAGATTTATTCATTTTGCGTAAATCACTTCTCTTGTAATTTAATTATTTTTTTTAATTTTAAGTGGAAATAGTGTTGCGTCCGTTATGCAACATTTTCTTAGTTAAATTCTGAACTCTTTCGTTTTTTGGTAAAATAGTAACAAATATTATTTAAATTTTAACTTTACGGTTATATTAAGTTTTGGCATCTTTTGAGGTCCTATTGGCAGATAGATAAATATACAAAATTGAATAAAGGTATGCTTCTTTTTGCTGATCCGTCCGTTATCCATATTAAAAGGCTTTTTACCAACTTACTAAAGTAGATAAAAAATAAGTTTACATTTGAATTGTTTGAGTATAATTAATGTATTTATTTTTTGGTAACAGCGTTAACATATTTGCAGAGCCTAATGTAAATATTTAATTTTAAATTTTAAAAAAAATCGTGCAGTGTCTCGTCCGTTATGCTAGAATTGCTGTTTTGTCAAAGTAACAGGATTTGTCCATAAAAACTAAGAAAAAATTAATTTTATGAAACGCCTAAGATTTTTTATCGATTTTATACATAATCAAAAAGACCTCTTGATTTTGTGGTGGCCACCTTGAAATCCAAGATGGTGGACGAAAATCAAATCAACTTTTATTTTATGCTTAGGGTTGCCATATTTTTATTTTCAAAAAGCGGGAGTTTTGAAAATTTATATCTTACTTAATTATGATTTTCAGAAGATCCAATAGCGCAACTTGCTTTTTTTACCCTTTTATACTTCGTGTTTTACAGTTTTAATCCACAAGAAAAAACTGAGCCCGACCAATGCAAAGTGATAAAAACTTTCTTCTTCACCATATAAAAAAATAAAATGTGAGTCTCATTAAAATAGCTTGCGCATTCACCATTATTTAAGGCAAAAATCTGAAAACGACCATAGCGTTTTCCTTTTGATCTCTGTCCTTCATTTGGTACAAAATACACTAAAAGAGGTACACTTAGTCAGTGGCGGCTTTCTCCAAAGGGAGGCGGGGGGGGCGTGAGGAAAATTTTTTGTAAAAGCAAAGAAAAAGTTTAATGCAAAAGTTCTAAAATAAATAAAATAAAAATAAAATAAAATAATATAAATAAAATAAAAAAATTATCGATCGCCCCCCTCCCCCTCCCCCCTGGGACCGACTGGGTCTGGTTATTAAGTTATGTTCTTTCGTCTCTCATAATATAAAAATCGGGACATTTTTGCATCAGGCGGGAGATGGGAGGAAATTCAAAAAAGCGGGAGACCCCCGCCTAAATCGGGAGGGTTGACAATCTTGTATTTCAATATGGCCATCAAAAAAGCAAAAATTCTTTTTGATTGGTATATAATGCAGTTTTTTTTTAATGAAATCGTTAAAAAATCTCAATGTTTTTAAAAATTAATTTTTTCTTAGTTGTTATGGCTTAGCCAATAAACCTTATGGACCAATCCTGTCACTTTCACAATGTGAACATTATTATATATTTTTTAATGCTAGCTAGCAGACAAGGAACATAGCTATATTTTGCATCTGGTTTTTTATTTTTTTGCAAAATTTCAAACTACATTTTTTTATGAGAAAAGTGTAGATGCTACAGAAAACTTAATAAAACAGTTTTTAGTCAAAATAAGATTATATACAACCCTAAGAAATTTGTTTTTAAAAAATTTGATTTTTTAATGAATGGTGTATAAAATCCTAAAACTGAACCCCGCACGAAATACATTGAAAAATTATTTCCGTGAAATTTGCCGAAATTTTAATATGTTATAGTGCGTTGTGAGATCTGAAAAATGGGTAAATAAAAATTGATTTCTATGACTAGTTCCAGAGATATAAACTATTAAAGTTTAAAAAAACGTCGTTTCGGGGTATATTGGGTATGCTCAAAAAGGCATTTCCCGACCGAAGTAAAATAAGTGATCGATGAATATGGGTTACCGAGGAACCACACATGAACTTCTTTATTATTTTGTTGATAAAACGTTAACAGGTTGTATACAGGGGCTAGTCAAAAATAGCTAGTCAACAATTTACCTTTTTTTATTGTTATTTTCATCGTTACTTAATTATTGTTATAGTGAAACACCGATTATTACAATTTTGCTACATTTAAAGAGAATCTGGGCCCTCTGGGCGGTTTTAACCCCCAAAGACCCCCTCTGGCTACGTCACTGTGTAGGTATAAGGTGTAGAGCAATTACCCATAATCATAATTTTTGGTAATTTATTGTTTGTTTGATAATTTAGCCCTACCAAAAGTGTTAAACAGCAAGTAAAGTAAGTTTAGAGTACCCCGAGAAACCTTTAAGAAATCATCATCCTAGATGCAAAACATAAAGTGATAAAAAAATTGCACCCTGTATTAGATAATAGTTTGATAAAGGCGTACGCAAAATTAAATGAAAATCCCTCGATCAATTTTAAAGAAATTAAATATTTACTACTATTTTATAAAAATTTAATTTTAAACTTTTTGTATGTACCTCGTAGCTAGGAAAAAATAATAAAATAAAATCTACTTTATTTAAAGGTTATTTACTTATTACTTTAACTGAATGCAAAATAATATTTATATTTTTAAGTTGAAAAATAATTATTTCGTAGTAGGAAACAATTTTTGTCCAAGTTTGAATTGATTGAATTGAAAAGAACATGTAAGACAAAGTAACTGTTACTGAGAAGAAAAACTTGTTCAGTTTATCTAGAAAATACTAAAACATTAATGTTTGCTCAAAAATAATTTTTTAATTCTTGTATAGAGGAGAATAAAAATGTGTAAAAAAATGACTTTTTTGACTAGCCCCTGTATACAACCTAACGTTTTACCAACAAAATAATAAGGAAGTCCATGTGTGGTTCCTTGGTAACCCATGTTCGATCACCTATTTTATTTTGGTCAGGAAATGCCTTTTTGAGCGTACCCAATATACCCCGAAACGACGTTTTTTTAAACTTTGACCGTCTATATCTCTGGAACTGGTCATAGAAATTAATTTTTATTTACACATTTTTCTGATATCATAACGCACTCTAACATACTAAAACTTCGTCAAATTGCGGGGTTCTTTTTACAAATTTTGAAATATTTACAAAAAAAAATCCCTAAAAAACTAAACGTGCTACAATAGTAGTTTTAACAACTAGTGGCTAAAATAGTGCTTTTTTTTACAAGCGTTGGTTTAAATAACGAGCGCAGCGAGGTATTTAAAAACGCGAGTAAAAAAAAGCACAGTTTAGCTGCGAGTTGTTAACACTATTTTTTTTAATACCTTTATCAAAAAATTCAAGAAAAACAGGAAAATACTTTTAAAAATCTCGAACGAAGAGCACTTCTCGCAACACACCATCTTTACACTATAAATCAAGGCGGCTGGTAAATGAAATAACAATGCGGTTTCCATAGCGATGTGCCTTTTTACTCGGTGAGGTTCATTGTTGCGACATTTTAATCTTTGACAGTTTGAAATTTTGAAGATGTTTTTAAATATTTTTTTCGTAAATACTTAGTGAAAACTGGCGGAAAAGGCTTAATATTTAGGTAAGAATAATTAGATTTTTTCAATGTTACTATATTCCACTATTTCTCTTTAATCGGTAACCAAAAAAGCCATGCTTTAGTTATCTGCAGACACTTACTAAAATCACGTTTTTGATGAAGGTATAAAAAAAAGTATTTTAGAGAAATTATTTATTACCAACGCTTGTAAAAAAAGCACTATTTTAGCCACTAGTTGTTAAAACTACTATTTTATATCATGCTGACTCTCTTCAACAACCTTAAAAATTTTTCATTTTAACAGAAAAAAAAATGTTTTTTGGCAGTACTTTTTTTGAACGCTTAAAAAACAGTGAAAACTTAGGAGTGTTTTATTCTAGAAAACGAAAGTTTGGAAAGAAAGCTTTAAAATGTGAGCAAAATCATGGTATAAAAATGTGAAGAACATAGTAAAAATTGCTTAAACAAAAACGTTATCCATTAAATTATGTTAAAATATTTTAAGCTTTAAATTACCATCATGGCTTTACCATTATGATGACACTTTCATTGGTCGTAGGTAAAGTATAGTAAACTCGCATGTTATGCTCATTACACACTCAGATAAATTAGGACACTCGCCTGCGGCTCGCGTCTCAAATTTAATCTTCGTGTTTAATGACTATCATAAAGTAGTATTTCCACAGGCGAATATTCCTTTGATCTTCGAAATGCAGACAAACATTCGCGCGAATAATTTATTTAAAGATTCGCACAAAAGATTTGGGCCAAAACGTTTGGGGTTCGGGTAAAAAGGTTCGTGGTGTTCGGACAAAATTTTCTAAAAGAAATATTTGGAATAAAATAAAAATTAGAAAAATTATTTGCCGTAAATCATTAAACTGAATTGTAACAGAAAAATTAAATTTTAAAACCTTTCCGTCGGAAAAACGATTTGACGCACTTTATAAAAAATAATGAGGATTACTTTATTTCATTTTGTGGGGTTTTGGTGGTGAGGTTTGGTGGTGGAGTTTGGTGATGGAGTTTGGTGGTGGGGTTTGTTGAGTTTACACTTAATTAATGAAAACCAAAAAAGTGATAAAGCATAGCAACAATTAGCTACAAACTTATTTAGTAAATATCTACCAACCTCACATCCTACCACCCAGCAAATAATAATTTTTCGCGTTCCGTCGGCTTTTACTATTTAATCGAAAAATAAAATAAAATATTTTTGGTGTTCCAATTTAATTTCAAGAATTGAGGTCAGTGATGTGAGACCAAAAATATTATCTATTCCCACTTTCAAAAATATATTTCCAAAAAATCTTGCGAAAATTTGCCGAATGTTCGTGGCAAATGTTCGCTGCAAATGTTCGCTGCAAATGTTCGTTGCAAATTTTCGAGTGTTCGAAAAAACATTCGTCGAAAAAGGTTCGCCAGATTTGGCCCGAATTTTTGGACGAACCTATTCGCTCTGTGTAAATGCGCCTTTACATGCTTGATATGTAAACTACTATTACAGTTTCTTTTACAAGGCAAAAAAATCAGTTTTAATTTTGTTAGTACGCTTTTACATATAGGTGGAGACTTTTAAATGGAATATTGGCCGTAGAGGGTCAAGAAATTGTTTTTTCAAAAAATTCAAAAACACGTCAACTAAGATTTTTAGCAGCTAAAATTTTCGGAATATTTTTTTTTTGTGAACGGAACGTGTCATTTATTTTGACATTTGTTAATCCATGTGTCAAAATCCTCAAAAAATGATTATTTCAGACGTTGCCCCTAGCGGGTAGGAAATATGTTTTTTAGAAAAATCCAAAAACACGTCAATTAATATTTTGAGCAATCAAAACTTTCGGCATAAAATTTTTGTAAATGAACCCTCAGAAAGAGGTATATTCACATACAACTTTTTTTTCAAGTGAAAAGGCCTCCCTTGTGGCACCTTGTTGGAAAGCTTATGGAAAAAGAAAAACGTCGTGTACTTTTTTTTTACATTTGTCAATCCATGTGTCAAACATCCTACAAAAATAATTGTGTAAGGCTTTAAATAAAACATTCTCCCTAGCGGATTAGAAATTTGTTTTTAGAAAAATCCAAAAACCCGTTAACTAATATTTTTAGCAATAAAAATTTTCGGCTCAAAATGTTTGTAAACCTACCCTTAGAAAAGGGGCCTATTCACATACAACTTTTCTTTTCAAAGGAAAAAACAAATTTCCAAGCCGCCTGGGGCTGTTTCACTTGAAGTCCGAATCCTTTTTTGAGAATTTTCGACACATGGATTCACAAATGTCAAAAAAAAATACGCGGGCGTTTTTCTTTTTTGATAAGCTTTCCAACAAAGTGCCACAAGCGGGGTTTTCTCATTTGAAAAAAAAAAACTTTTGTTTGAATAAATCACTTTCTGACACCAACTTTTATGCCAAAAATTTTGATTGCTAAAAATACTAGTTGACGTGTTTTTGGATTTTCCTTAAAAACGAATTTCCAACTCGCTAGGGGCAATTTTCCATTTGAAGTCCAAGAGAACGATTTTTTGAAGATTTTGACACATATATTGAGAATGTAAAAAAAATTACACAAGCGTTTTTATTTTTCAGTAAGCTTTCCAACAAAGTGCTACAAGAGGGGTCTTCTCGTTTGCTAAAAAAAAATCTTAGTTGACGTGTTTTTCGATTTTTTTAAAAAACAGTTTTTTAACCCGCTACAGCCAATATTCCATTTAAAGTCTCCACCCTGTATATCGTCTTGTGTAAGAAACACAAAACTGTAATTATCCCGGCCTTCTGCTTATGCTGTACAAAAGCCAGCCAGCGATTGGTTCCGACTGTAAGTAGGTTTGTTTTATTAAAAAAAATATATTTTTCGATTTTTTGAATTTACGGAGGCACATACGGTATGACGAAACGCGTTGGAGTTTTATCAATCAATTTAAAGTTCTTTTGTTAATTTTCGTGGAAGAAAAGGACCTTCTGTTTGCTGTAACAAGATGCTCCACGACGTAGAGTTCAAAACCTTTATGACAACAATAAAAAGTCAATTAAATAAACCTAAACCACAAACACATATCACCAAGTTTGCATCTAGTATTTGTATATGTTGTCCAAAACCATACCGTGCGATAGTGGGGACATCTACATCAGGAAAACAAACCGACCAATAAAAGTTCACGAAAAAAAAACAGACGGAAAATTCAACAAAAGGATTCGATATACAACTAGATCTTTGGAAACCATTCTTTTTGGGAGTAGCAGCTTTAAACGGAACCAACCAAGCGAAAACTTTATGGGCGGCTGAACACATATTATTGTAGGTACCTTAAATATAAGGCTTAGCCAGTCTTTTAGATGATCGCTTGTCTTAATTTTTTGTTAGTATTTACAGTGGCGCACCGAGGCCCAGGCAACCAAAAGACGTAAATTATACGTCGAATAGTCGTCAAAGTTTATCACTATGACGTCTATTTTGTCACTTGTTTTTAACGTGAAAATCACGTGGGTTTGTCTCGAAAATTACGCCATTTTAACGAATTGCGTGAATTTGACGTCACATTTTATGACGTCAATAAGACGTATTAAAACAGACGTTTTTTTAACGTCTCAATATGACGAATAAAAACGTCTTAAGAACACCAATTTTTTATAGTCACGTAACTATAAAAAAAGGTTTTTTGTTATGAAGATTAAAAATGTTTTGTGTAAATTTTTGAATACTCACGACAAGAACTGTCAACTGTCATTTGATATATAAAATTGAAAGCAACTTTTCTAATGTTCTATTAAATTTCGAGAGCATTTCGTCCTGATTTCAAAAATATAGGAGCCTTTATTCTGTCTTTGGCGATATGTCTATTTCTCCCTCTGACATTTGCCAATTAAAAAAAAAGTATCGGTTTGGATTCCTACAGTACACAGAATATGGGGCAAGTATCATACCAGGCCAATACCACCTCCACGGAAGACCAATCAACTCGATTCAATATGACCGACGAAGTCGAGGAACTATAAATCGCGCGAATTTTGCTATAGGGGCCATTCATAAGTTATGTAACACAGAAATGGGGGGGGGGGAGTAGGTAAAAGTGTTAAACAGTATAACCAGGGAGGGAGGGGGGTGAGCAACTACGTTTCATCACAATTGAATCCAAAAAATATTTAAAACACGTATTTTTTAGGTTTTTAAATTAAGTGTGTAATTTTTGTTGCAAAAGAGTGAAAAGAGGAGAAAGAAGGGTTAAAATTGGCAAAAAATGGTGGTATATAATTTATGGAAAGGTATATTTTACTTGAATGTCTTTGTGGACCCTAAAGGAATATTTTCTTCCTGGTTTCCTTTTGAACATTTTCTTCCATTTATCTCATTTTTTTCAAAGCTTAATTTTAAATTTGTTAAAAAAATAACAATAGTTAGTTAAAAATTATTTGGGTAAAGCTGATCATACAACAGATAAAGTAAAAGAAAATAAATATTAGTTAAATAAGGAGTAAGTAAAATTCTCGATTTTTAAAATAGTCCACACATATAAAAAATGTTAGTCGTAATAGAGCTTGAGCTAAAGTAAAGAAAAAAAAAATACTAAAAAATACATTATTATAATTTAGTAGGTGCTAGATAAAAACTTTTTAAATAAAATATACACAATCTATATACATAACTATTTTCTTGTCTGATAAAAACTATTTTTTGCTTGGTTTGGTTTTTTTTTAGCTGTGGCATTATTGGCTTAAGTACATCTGTTATTCCATCATTTTTTTATTTTCATAATTTTTTAGCAACAATTTTTAAAATTTAAATAAAAGCCGATTTAATAAAACATTTGTGTTATGTGCTGGACAACTGTGTCCTAAAAACAAATAATTTTCACAATTATTGATGTTTTCCAAATATAATGTTGTAATTATTGCCACATGATTTTCTTCTTTAACAAAAACAGATTCGTTTTTTAAATTTTTTTCAAAGGTTGTATATAAATAGGCGGCACATAGAACAACATCATCCCTTGGATAAGGTAATCCACCCCTGTCAGTTGCAATTATGAGGCCTGTCGGAAAAGAACTTTACGAAAAAACATTGTTGTTCCCTGAAGCAATTATTTACATTTGCTTTTAGTCATCAATGTAAAAAACTTTTTATGCACATGGGTGCCTCGGTCAGGTTAAATTGTAGAAAGATGTATGCCATAAATACACGACAATCAAATGTGCAAGTAAGTCAGGGAAAGGGTTGTTTTTTTACAAACTACTAGATTTTTGCAGACACACACACATACATATTTGTGCCAAATTTTTGGGAAAAGTCGTTATTCAGAAATTGTTTATATTATCACAGAAACTACTTATAGCTCAAAGAGGGACAGGCAAACTTTTAGGTCTTTAAAAAAAATCTTGTAAAATGTATGTAGGATGTAGGTATTTTTTAAAGTCACTTTTTTGTAAGCGTGTTTTCAATGGAGTATCTAAAACACAAATAGGTAGGTAGTTAGCTACTTGGAAATTTCATGAACACCACACTTTCAGCATACAATTAAGGTAAGCCCTTTTGGAAAGAGTCATAAAAAGACAGGAAAGTTTATTCAAGTGGTACTGGAAATAACATACCCTTGACTGTATACTTGGCGTAAAATCTTCCCTCTGAATAGCATGAATTCTTTTGTCCCTCATTTCTTGCTCTGATGGAAACCTAAAGATCCATAAGTTTGGGCCTTTCTTATCATAGTGAGTTTGACACTTTGGTACAACACATCCATGATGCATTTCCAATAACGTTTGATAAAAACAATTATAATTTCACTAGGTTATATACCACAAAACCACCACAAAACACAGCATAAAAACAAAACATAACCTCCGTAATTATAGTAAATAAACTGAAAAACAGCCAAAAATATGAATTTTCAACTATTCAAAACACGAAAAACGACCTACTACAAAATCAAGTGTCACCACGACTACCGACGCCATGTTTTTATCGAGTTTTGGAGCTGAGACGCTTCCCTTTAGAACGTATTGACCAGGCATTTTTTAGAGCGTAAGCAGAGGTGCTTTCAAACTGGCGCACTTTTCGGGCAAGAGCACAAATATCGGAGATTTTCAAAACCAAGTTGTATTTACATTACACAGGATATTTTAGTTTTCAATATTACGTCAAATTGACAAGAGTTACCTTTTTAGTCAATTTGGTGCCCAAAATTTCACGTTACTTTGACGTGATATTGATCACGTCAAATCTTGGTATCAAATTAGACGTCAAATACACGTATGGTGATACATCTGGTTGACTGGGGAGGGTTTAAGGTTACCCCCCCCCCCCGAGAGGCCTGGTTATGGTCACATTTTTACTTCAAATTAACTTTTTTTTGACATGAACAATTCATTCTGTAAAGCTGTGAAAAATAACAATGAAAAACAATGGAAACTCAACTCTAGTTTGGTCTCAAGTTTAACACTGTCTACCACCTTCAACATTTAGAGAAAATATTGTATAAAGGTAATAGGTGTGTTGTATGAAACTAATGCTCCCGACACAAGTTCTAACAAATTTACAAATGACGATTTAGGAGTGCCGACGACGTTAGTAAATATCTTTTGGTTTGTCCATATTTCTCAAAGAATGTACATACAGGGTGTCCCAGCGAAAACTTACAATAGCCAATCTCTTGAAAACAAAGAAAGATAGAAAAAAATTAAAAACCCTTTTCGAGGGTTTAAAGGGGGAACCATATTGAGGTACTTTTGCACCCACCCCGATTAACCCTTAGAGCGGGTGCCACCTCCACTCCAAAATCTTAAATTGAAACATAGGTCATGTGATACATTATTCGAAAGGTCTTTTGATTCTCTAAACGCTTGCGTAATTTGTTTTTGTCACATATGAATTGAATGATAGTAATTTAAAAAAAAAACTTTTTTTACTAAAAGAAAACTGCCTTTGTTATAAAAAGTAATAAGAAGAACAAACTGATACTGAAAGTTCTTCAAGAAAGATCCAATCTAGTTCTGTACAAATCCACCCCCATACTAACTCTCTAGCGGTAATCAGTCATAATGTATTGAATAATTTATTGATCCATGTCGTGAAAACAAAAAAAGATCGAAAGAAATTGAAAAACCTGTTTTAAGGGTTTAAAGGGGGACCAAATTAAGAAACTTTTTCACCCACTCCTGTAGCGGTAGCAACCCCTACCCCAAAATCTTAAATAGAGACAGGGGTCATGTGATATATATCTCGTTCGAAAGGTATTTTGATTCTCTAAACATTTTAACAATCAGATCAGATGTGAAGAGTGGATTCACTGTCAAACAGGAGTGCCCAGGCTAGTACAAGAAAAAAATTTCTCCTCTAGGTGACGCTGGTGTAAAGATGGTGTGTTGCGAGAAGTGCTCTTCGTTAGAAATTTTTTAAAGTATTTTTCTGTTTTTCTTGTTATTTAAACCAACGCTTGTAAAAAAAGCACTATTTTAGCCATTTGTTAAAACTACTATGTATAACTAGGATTTTTCAAGGTTTTGATCAAAGAAGAAAAAAAAATTAAAAAGAACTTATCTTTATAATGAAACTGAAAAACAATTTTTTGTGATTTCTGCTTTAAAAAAATCTTTAGATTATTAAATTAAATGATTTGCCATTCACCAGTAATCATTTATCCGTAAAAATTTGGGTGTAAATGATGTACACATGTAAATTGTAGTAATTGGAAAAGTACCTTACTCTCCTCCTAACTAAATGCTATTTTATTCAAAAAAACGTTTCTTCTTCAATTTCGGAAATACAATTTAAATTTGACCAAAATAAATTACGGTGATATAGAGTGAGGTATCACATCATATATGTTTCCATTTAAGATTAAGATAATTTAAGATTAAGAAGAACAAGCACAACGTGGTCTGACTCTGGCGCATCTCTTACAATTTTTCGGAAGCCAGCTGGCGACTCGACTGCTTGGGGCGCCGGGGCATGTATACCGCGCGGGTGGGCGCGAGTATTTTACCATTAAAAAAAAAGCGTTGGACGCAACCGGGATCCGAACCTGCGCGTCCCGGGTGAGAGTCTGATACTCTACTACTACGCCACGAGCCTTCTATATCAATTCTGTCTTTTAACTTTAACCGTTGTGAAACGTACCTTAACATTCTCCCTTTAAACCCTCAAAACGGGTTTTGTCATTTTTTTCTATCTTTTTTGTTTTCAAGATATCGGATAATGTAATTTTTCGCTGGGACACCCTGTATATACGACGCAATGCAATTACATCGTTTAAATGTTATCGTAGAATTTTCCTAATTTTTTTTCTAAGCTTACCGTTGCTTGGCACATACGGTTCGCATTTATCTTGCAAACACCCTTTTTCATTCTTGCGAATTACTTTTAACTTTGATAGACTATTTTAGACATTAAACATCAGTGACGTAGCCGGAGAAAGGGTTTTCGCTTAACCCCCCCCCCCCCAGAAACTCCATAAAATCAATAGGTATCTACTTAATTTTTAAAAATTTGCAATAGATAGGTAAGTGAACGCCACCCCTTCGAGAGCCGATTTCTGTTTACACCACTGCATTGACAGGGTCAGAAAAATAGCTGCAGGGCAATAGCGCACTTAAACGTGTGATTACACCATCTGAAGTGCGTAAGCACAGCCGCTTCCAGGGCATTTGCCCACACTGTTTTCTCCCAGGGGCTGCTGCAATGTTGATTTTTAATGTCTTTAAATAAATTATCTAGAGTTTTTATAACGCTGTTTATTAAAACACGCAGCAGCGATACATGGCGTCTTACAACGTTTGACCCCTTCTTACGTCATCTCCTATTTTTAATTTTAAAATTCTCTCTTTACACTGAACTATCGCATTCACCAAAATCTTAAGAAACCTTAGAATATTAACAGCTTATAGAATTCTTAATAATGATTATGTTTCTTAACATCCTCTCCTAATTATTAAAAATTAAAAAAAAACTGAAACATCTTAATAAAAATGTTAACAAAATAACTCTTAATTTTAACTTTACTTAAGTAACTTATTCTTAAAAAATCTGAACTTATTTATATCTAACGGTTTTGTTAAAATATCAGTTAATTGGTTTTCAGATGTACAATATTCAAGCTTAAGAATCTTTTCCTGATATTTTTAACAAATAAAATAAAACTTTACTTCAATATGCTTGGATATTCTATTCATCTGGCCATTTTCAATCATTTTTAAAGTGCTCTGGTTGTCAATTTTCAAAGTAATTTTCACATCTCTACTGATCAATTCTTCCATCAAATACTTGAGATCATTGAATTATAAATTATAATTCAATGCTTGAGATATAGCGCTTGTTTTGTACACTCGGCTGCAGAGATATATTCTGCCTCGGTGGTGGACATAGCGACAATAGGCTGTTTGCGTGAACTCCATGCCACAGGTCCTCCATAATAAAATATCACAAAACCACGTGTGCTTTTCCTTGTACTTTTATCTCCTGCAAAGTCAGAATCAGTAGCCTAGAAACTCTGTCAAATCCATGATTTCATCATATCTTATTCCATGGGTGTCGATTCTTGAATCAAGGGATGGTCACATATGGGATTGTTCTCACGAAAAAACTTCTAGTCTGTATTCTTGAACGCGCGAGGAGTGTTCCCGTCCGTCGAAAATTCGCAGGTGAACGTTCTACTGGTATGAGGCAGGAGAATGGCGCTGTAATCGCACGATACTTGCGCAAATTCAATGTTTGGTTGGTTAATTTGTAACCCAACCTTGGTTTCATTAGAGTGATTCGGTTTTTATTTCATTGTATATCTTTTTTATATAAATATTGTCGGTAAAAATGATGCAGCCAGAAGAATTATGGCTCGTGAATAGAGTTATATATTATTTAGAGGAGACCGAGGCGGATCCGGCGCAACAAGTCACCCCGAGATTCCAATACAAGACGATTTGATCCTTGAAAAATTACAGTTTCGAAAAACCTGGCAAGAGAAATAATGGCCATTTATGGTTGAGGGCTGAAGGGCATCAGACTTGTCCATCGACACAAAAGTAAGCAATAAATTAATATACCTAGTGCAATATATAGTATGTTTTCACATCATACTCTATACATATTGAAAAGATTTTCTTCTTTTTCTTTCATAGAGCATGTTCTCTGTTCTGACTAAGAGCGTGATATATGAAAGAACAAAATGTTTCGTTTTTTATATATATTGATTGAGTATAATGTGAAAACATACAAAGTAAACCACATAACAACCCATGGATATGTATATCCAATGGATATCCGTCGGCATATATACATTCATCCAACATCCATTGGATGTGCAAATGATATTCTTTTAATGGACATACATGAACGCCTCTAATGAATATTTAACTTTTATCCCAGTTATGATCATACATGAAACATACATTCAATGGACATCCAGTGATGTATATGTGCTCCATCAATGTATCTACATTCTATATACCGATATAAAATAGATATACATTGATGGAGCTGCAACAGTCATCCAAGTGTGATAAATAATCACTTCTGATGGATGTCCACTGGATATATACGGGATATTCTTGGTAATAGAATAATTGGGGTTTCATCATAACTCAAAAACTAATTAAATATCCAATTTTCACAGTTAACAGGTATCCTTAGTTATAGGTTAACCTAGTTCAATCCTCTAAAGCATGGTTTATGCAGCTACTTAATCTTATATGTCTGTCTCTTTCTCACATCTATGAATAGAAAAGGATGGATATAAAGTTCATTATTAATACCTCATACTTATAAGCTTTTATTTAATTTTTTTATTTATAGGTTATGGTAACTTCAAACCTTCTATCACATGAAAAAAAGAAAGGTTCGTGGCGTATCGGACACACATTTTGCTTTTCAATTCATTACGACCAGGTCTCCAAGATCTAATGGATAGTCCAGAAACCTACAGGCCTTTTCATCCTTGTTAGGAATCATCAGGGTAACATAGGACTGTACCTGGCGTATGAAGCATAACATAAACAACCACACCCAGAGAATTTAAACAACTTTCGTTGTCAAACAACGTGGGATGTTAGATGGCTTTATGCAGCGCTCCTCCTATCAGAATAAAGCGAAAAGCGAAACGGTAAAGGATGCAAATATCAATAAGAATGAAATTTGCGAGCAGAACAAAAAAAAAGAAACCTGCCAAATGGTACCGGTTACTGAAAGAAGACCGTTCAAAATACAACCCATGGTTCCTACCAAGAAAGTGTTGGAAATCACGTATGCCACACATTGAGTGCTCCGAGCTGTGTTTTAGTTTTTACAAAATTCTGATGTTTATTTGACAACAAATAAATAACTTCACTGTTAAGTTTTTTTTTTGTTTTTTTAGTGTTACATTTAGAATTTTTTCTGTAAAAAGCACTTTAAACTTTAAACCAATTAAACAAAAAGTAGAGATTTCACATGACTCATTTTGAATGTCGCTTCGATATTTCCTGAGCTAAGGTCACTGACAAAAAAAAAAAGAATCTCCACATAAGTACCATTTAAAAAAAAATTACAGTTTTCTGTATCTAAAGCCAAGTTTTATGTGAAATATTGTAAATTAAAGAATTTAATAACTTAAAAATGAGACCTTTCATTTACACTCAGTTATGTAAAAGGTGACCGCTTATAAAGTCCCGCTTAGAAAACATTTTTTATTATTTGTCACAAAAAGCTCAATCAAAAATTTATTATTTGTCACAAAAAGCTCAATCAAAAAGGGAATTACTCATAAAATAAGGTAGATTTCTGTCACAATTTCAGTTTTTTCCCACACTAGACGCAGGGTAGCCATGAGGGTCTCTCTTTTTTTTAATGGAATCCTATTTTTTTAAAGTTTTGATTCAAAACATATATCATGTAGGGTTTATCTGTGGCGGTTATCGAGTAAAATTAAAAATAATTTGCCATAAGGGAGTGTCTAAAGAGCCGACATTTCGGCTGACTACTCATGAGGCTAAAGAGCCAACAGTAATTATATTTATTATGTTTTTTTCATATTTTTTTAAAAAACTAAATTAACCCATCCTAACCTAAACAGGCCCAAACCAACTTATTAAAAGCCAAAACAAACCAAAAAACAAACTTTAAAATAAATTAACCCAGCCTAACCTAAACAGACTCAAACCAACTTATTCAAAGCTCGTTCAAATCCAAAACAACCCAAAAAAACACTACAATCCCCACATCTTTTTTTAGCATAAAAAAAACGGAGGCACCTTCTAGGCCTGCGTTTAAAGTGGAATTTAAAAAAAATTAAACTCTAATAGAAATTTATAATCTACATAATTTCATGTAATTCCCATTTACAACAAAAAGTAATTTTTTAATAGTTTGTCATACGTTTATTTTGCAACTTCAATTCAACGACTGTTTTTAGTTAAATGTCAAAAAAATAAGGAAAAAATCACAGAAAATGTTTTGATTAGTGTAAAATTAGTTCAATCGCTCAAAAAGCAAACTGGCAGCATTAGACGTGTTTCGGCTGCATTCAAGAATACGAACAACCAGCGACGGGGATGGGATCGTTCCCTGGAAGTGTTCACATCCTTTAAGTGATCATCCACCACACGAACGTCTGTCTAAAATTCAAGAATCGACACCATGATCGGAACATGATCTCACATATTTAAAAATTCTCTTTATATTACTCACGTCACGTTCTGTTGGTTCTTCCATTTCACGACTGCAATAGTTCACAGAATAGGAAATGTCTGGCCTTGTTCGATTTGAAAGGTATAACAAACCACCAATTGCTTCTCTATATGGGTATTTCTTATTCTGTGGTGTCTCATCAGGCGTATTATTATTCAACATTCAACTGACTCGGTATAACATTTTTGCTTTAGCAATACACCGTCAGAACTCTTTAATTTCTAGTTCCAAATAATCTAATAATAATTTCTGCATTCTTTCATGTCCAACATATTCATAAACACTTCTATCTCTTTTTCATTATCTTTGCTATAAAACAGAATACCGTCGCACAGTGATCTGGCTAGGTCGGAAAGCGGTCAAAAGTGGTTTTGTCCGATTTTGACGAAATTTGCTGTGAAGTCTTAAGATAGGGTCCAGATGGTCCCATTTTAAGCACATTAAAATTGGCCCCCAATACAGTTTGACGCCAAACATTGCTTGTGGGGTATCAGTCAAAATATTTTTGAATGTGGATTGTGAAAAAAATATTTTTATATTATATATAGTTGTCATTTTGACAGTTTTGACATATCATCGATAATAGGACATATTGCAGAAAAAATTAACAAAATGCGATTGTGACGTGTGAGCTTTGGTGCCTTCAATTTGCAGAGTATTTTAATATTTATACGGCGCAAGTGCAAATACCTAGGGGATGTGACATATTTCGAACACCAAATATTCTCAATATCAATGAAATTCCATTTCAGTTTGTTGTTTATAGGAAGCTAACTAACTGTAAATTAAAAATTAATTCAGCCTTATGAAATTTTTAAATGTAATGATGGCAAATAAGTTAGATATTTTTAATGAGTATTGGCGTATTTAAAAATTAAACAAATGTATTTGTTTAAAATAAATTAATTACGAAAAATAGCTAAATATAACATGTTTCAGAATACAAAATTTATTAACGAGACATATTATACTTAACCACAATTAAGAATATACATCAGTATAATAAAGTACTTACTTATACTTACTCCCCCTGCGCACGATTATGGAGTCTGGCGAATGAATTTTGTCCGTGTCGGTCATAATGATGTCACCTCCGGCGGGTCAGGTCGGGTAACTGTATAATTTAGATTTACTCAGTAAGCCTTGGGACATAATACTTATATACCAGCAAGCCGGACCAAGGTGGACTTTAAAAGATCTAGTCTATGAAACTAGCAGAAACTACTTTTAAAATAACGTTTTATTAAAAAAAAATAACGTAAAAACCAAAAGGCTCTCACCATTTTTTTTATACTGCTTAAAAGCTCAATGCTTACCCTAGACGCAAATGTCAGTCACTTTTTGTGATATATTCATTCCTGTTGACTTTTTATTTTCTACTAGCAAAGCGCTCTCTTCTTTTGATGTCTCCAAATTAATCATGTATAGTCCATTTTCTTGCTTTTCACCGCTCAAAATTTCCTTGTTATCTATTGTCACCAAAACTTTATTCTGTTTAAATGTCACCATTCCACCTTCTTCAGTTATGGCATTTACTGAAAATAGATTTCTGCTTAAATCTGGAACATAGGATACATTGTTTAACACACATTTTTCACTCACAATCTCTTTTTTTCCCTCTGATATAATTCTTTAATTTTTGTTAGCCACATAGATTTCTGTTTTGTTGTTATTCAATGAGGAAAACAACCACTTTTCATTAGACATGTGTGAGAAACATCCAGAGTCTACAATGAATCCTGTTGTATGAATTTCATTCTGTGTGTGTGTTAAAATGCTACTTTATTTTTGTTGTCATCTTTCTTGTCACTTTGGTTGTCTTTGTTTCTAAAGAAACAATTTTCCTCCTTGTAGTAGTAGTAGTAGTAGTAGTAGTAGTAGTAGTAGTAGTAGTAGTAGTACAACATGCTTTATTGTCAAAGATATTATAATCTTATTGACAAAGCTAAACTTAATTATAACTTATTGCTAAATCACGATATGTAAGTTAAACTTAGACACTTATTAATAATTAAATTAAACAAATAAATAACCTATTACTAGTCAACTGTAAAAATGTTTTAATCACATGCCTAATCATATTTAAAAATGCGAATCTGGCAACAGAATATAAATATATAAAAACAAAAATAGGGGGACAAAACGGGATAGAAAAATATTAAAAATAATCAAAAATAGAAAAAATCAGACAAACGATAAAATTATAAACAGACAAAAAGGTAAAGATTAAAAAAATAAAAGAATACATTTAAAATTGCAATCTAATATATAAGTATAATAAAAAAAATCTCCCATAAAAATATTACAAAGTTACAGATATCACACGGACATGGACAAATTCTCGAGCAATCCTCTGGGCAATTTCTTGAGCTGCATATTTCAGACAAAGGGTCACAAGATATTATTGATGTCAAAAAAAAAATCAAGAGTCTAAGGAAATTAGATACCTAGAGATTTAGATAAACGTACTCATCTATGGAATACAATGCATGTGTTAGCAACTTATCTTTTAGTGTTTCACGGAATTTAGTTAGATCGGTGATAGTTTTAAGGAAGAGAGGAAGATGATTGTATATTTTAACACTATAAATGATAGATTAATGGACCAGTGCAGAGTGGGGGATTGGCAATGGAATGTTATGCATTTGTCGTGTTAAACGGGATGTTTGTCGGGATGGGAGCCATGAAAGATTTTTATATATGAGGCTGGCTGATTCTAATATGAAGAGGCAGGGTAATGTTAGGATTTTAAAGCTAATGAATAGTGGTTTACAGTGCTCTCTGGGGGAAACACCTGCAATGAATCTGGTGCCACGTTTTTGTAATTTAAATACAGAATCAAAAAGATATTGGACACAGCAACCCCAGAAGGGTAGACCGTAGGCAAGATGAGACTAAATAGCAGCAAAATAGACAATCTTTGCAGTTGAAACTCCAAGGTTACTAGCCACCATATTCTGCATTGTATTTTCTCTTTGGTTCTGCACTGTGCGGCAATGTGATTTGGTTTCCCACATTGGTAGCACGTTCGTTCTGGATAGGCCTTTTTATCTCTTGATTTTCTTTCCTCTGTTTTTAAATTTTCTTCACCATTTTCTTTGTTCTTCAGCAATCAATCTCGTTGTTAAGTTTGCCAAATTTTTTTCAGCTTGAAGCTTTGAATCTCAAGCAGTACAAAAATACTTGTACTCGTCTGGCAAGGTTGTAAGTATTTTTGATATTAAAATTTCATTATCAATGTTTTGATTTATCGAATTTAGCCTATACACCAACGTCTCTAGTTTACTAATGTGTAGGGACATATCAGACTTTTTTTGATAGGTAAAAATTAAAAAATTCTTGCAATAGATTGCATTTTTCTTGCTCAGTATTTTTCTGAAATGTTCCACAAAGTTTAGTAAACATTTCATGAGAAGACTTACAGTTTATTATTTGCATAAGCATTTTCTTGTCTATGCTTGTTATTATCGTTTTTTGTGCTTTTGCATCCTTCCTTTTCTACGCGTCCTTGTCTTCCGTTTTGGTCCAATCTTCCAGCTTTTTACTTCCATCCACAATTTCATTTTGCACGTTTGATTTAAACACTACCTCAATCTGGAATCTCCATATTTTAAAATGTTCAGCATCTACTAGTTTCTCAATCAACAAAAAATCATTTTGCTCCGACATTTTTCTAGAATTTTTTTTTCGACCAGTTTTTAGGTTAGGTTTTAGGTTACAGATTTTATTTGCATTTTTCACACAGATTTTAATTTTTTTTACATTTAGATTTTACACTCTAGACACGACTGTCCCATAACCTGTTGATTTTTAATTTAAATAAATTATTTAGAGTTTTTATAACGCTTTTTATTGAAATACGCAGCAGCGAAACATGGCGTCTTACAACGTTTGACCCCTTCTTACGTCATTTCCTATTTTTAATTTTAAAATTCTGTCTTTATACTGAACTGTCGCAAAATCTTAAGAAACCTTAGAATATTAACAGCTTATAGAATTCTTAATTTCTTAACATGCAAAATGGCCAAAAACTTGCTATAAAAACGGATACAGAGCATACAAAAAAGGAAAAACAAAATTTACTAGAAGGTGAGAGGGATCAGCATTATCGCCTTAAATTTTAAGAAGCGCGAATGTTATATTATAGGGGTTTCCATTGGCAAAATTGGTGCGACACTCGTAGTGCACTAACACTTGGTTGGTGCTGTCAAAAAATTTCGTCAGGGCAGTCTGAGTGCAGATTGAACGGAACATGAAAATACTGCACCCAAACCAGAACACTCGTTTTATTTAAACACTTAACTTAATGTATATAAAAGTAGCTTGGGCCCTTGGGGCCATTAAAAAACTCTTTTTGAGGTTGATTAGTGGGTTTTGACTTAAAATGTAAAGGCGGGAAAAAGTTTTCGGTGAGTCACGAACCACGAACAGCAGCATCGACTCAGTTGTGCACTGGTGGTGCACCAGTTTTACCAATAGAAACCGCTATTATTTACGGAACAGAAGTGTAATCCTTACCTACAGATAAAAAAAATAACTATTTATTTGTGCACAATTTTTGCTTTTTTGGCCGTCGCAACACAAAAAATTTCCAAAAGTAGGGTTGAGGTAAAAAAATGGCGAATAGTTGTCAAAAACGTCAAATACGGCCAGAAACAGCCAAGATATGGCCCAGTATAATTCCTCCACACATAAGGGCATTACTGTCGGCACTAAATGTTCCTGCACAAGCGTAAGTATCTGTCAAAAGCGTCAAAATAGTGCTTGTCCTTATTAGTGCCGGGCCCTAACTCATGCGTTTCAATAATTTCCTAATAGGGTATTTAGCCTTAACCCTACTTTCGGGAATTTTTTGTGTTGTGACGGCCAAAAAAAGCAAAAATTGGCACAAAATAGTTATTTTTTTATGAAATCGGCGAAAGAAAATGAAAAAAGCAAGGCTCAAGGCGTTTTACCGATGAAAACAATATTTTTTTCCTAATACGAGAAGTATTTCAGTCCAATCCAACATTCTGCAGATTCTAACCAGGTCTCTTCTGGTCCTCACCTCCAGCACCCTCCACCAAGACCACTGCTCCAACAAAACTTCCATTGTCTTTATTTTTACTTCTACAAAACATTTCGAATGCTAATGTGTCTACAATCGTCATCAGGTGAATACTAACAAAAATCTAAGACTACCTAAGCTTATATACCGCATGTGTTGTGTGTGAACCACAAAACTACTGGTTGGCTCCGCCCTTTCACAGTTGAAATCTGTTACCTCCGAAAAGTGTGGGTTTCCAAATATCCTTGATGGTGATGCTTATTTGAGAAAATACATTCTAATTCCTCATGATGAATGCTGTTTCTTTGAATTTTCGCTTGAATAGGTTTTCCTACACTGCTGAAATTTTCCCATCGAATCTCATACAAAAAATTATAGAATTCTTGTATGATTTTTTACCGGGTCGTTTTTGGAACAGATTTCGATGAGATCCCCTAGGATATTTTATTAGGTCTATGGGTCTATGATTTTGAAGAAGTTTATCTGAGTTCTTATGGGATTGGTTTCTAGAAGATTTTTATCCTTATGGTGATTTTAGGAAATCCTATGGGGGAGGAGGTTTTATCGTGTTTTGGGTCGGTTTTGGAACGGCTTTCGATGAGATCTTAGAAGATTTTATCAGGTCTTTGGGTCTATGATTTTAGAGGAGATTATATGAGTTCTTATGGGATTGGTTTCTAGAAGATTTGAGGAGCTTTTATCTTTATGGTGATTTTCGAAATCCTATGAGGGAGGAGATTTTATCGTGTTTTGGGTCTGTTTTGGAATGGATTTCGATGAGATCCTAGGATATTTCATTAGGTCTATGGGTCTATGTTTTTGGAGAAGTTTTATCCTTATGGTGATTTTAGAAGATCCTATGGGGTAGAAGATTGTATCGGGTTTTGGGTCGGTTTTGGAACAGATTTCGATGAGATCCTAGAAAATGTTATCAAGTCTATGATTTTGGAGAACATTATATGAGTTCTTATAGGATTGGTTTCTAGAAAATTTGAGCAGCTTTTATCGTTATGATAATTTTAGAAGATCCTATGAGCGAGGAGATTTTATCGGGTTGGGTTGGTTTGGGAACAGATTTCGATGAGATATTAGAAGATTTTATCAGGTCTAAAAAATTTTAAAATAAAATCTAAAAAAATAAATAAAAATAAAAAAATTAAAATAAAGTAAAATCTTTTTGCCTATAGAATCTTCTAGAATCACCATAATGTCATGATAATAGCTTCTCAAATCTCCTAGAAACAAATCTCATAAAAACTCATATAAACTTCTCCAAAATATCGGATACCCTAGCAAAATCCAAATTATAATGAAAACTTTAAAAACCTATCGCAGAAAAAAGTTCTCCATAATCTCTTAGCATCTTATAGAATCGCGATCTGATAGAAACTCCTCAAACATCCTCAATAACCCTTTGCCATCAAATCTCCTTCAAAAATGTGTATTTATGCGTTCATAAAATCTTCTCCAAGCCCACACTCTTATCCAAACTGATAAAATGTCCTAGACTTCTGTCTCATAAAACACCCCTGATTCTCATAAAAGTAACTAGTCTTATCCAATTTTATAAATTATTCTAAAACTACAATATATAATCTTCTCTGCTTCTAGAAGATTATAAAATATTATAGAAACAAATATTGTGTTGTGTCCCCTTGTCGAGTTTTTCGTTTCGTTTGTGTGCGGTAAGTTGAACTTCCATAGGTCGGTTGGTTTCTCCGATGTAGATATCTCCACATTCGCATGGTACCTGGTAGATGCAGTTCTTGGTATTGTGGCGTTACGGTTTAGTTTTTGTAAATTGACTTCTTATTATTGTAGTCGTTTTAAAGACAGTCCGAAGATGGTATTGGTTGCCTATTTTTCTTATCTTTTCTGAGATGCCTTTGACGTATGGAATTATAAGTCTCGCCTTTCCTTGAGTATTTACGTCTGTATACTTTGGTATTGGTGTGGCGCAGATCGGATCTAATTTTTGACATTTCTGTATTTAAAGCTTCTTCTGTATTGAAGATGTAGGTGACTCGATCTATGAGAGATTTTGCTATTCTCAGTTTGGTTGATATTGAGTGGTTTGATTTAAAATTAAGATATTGTCCAGTGTGAGTTGGTTTGTGATATACGAAAGTGATAGTAGTAGTAGTAGTAGAATAAGGGGCGGGGGCTCCCAGTCCGGCGACTAGGCTCTACACGAGCCCTTTTCGCTATCCTCCAGAGCTTCCCCCTCACGCTCCCACTCCACCATAGTCGAATCTTCCCGTCCTTTGGATAAAGGATATCCGACCATTTCGGCGTCGGAAGGTGTTCCGGCTCAAACACTTCCTCTCCGAAGATTCCCTCTCTGATTCCTTTGTAGGCTGGATACCTTGCAAGATAGTGGTGTGAGCAATTTGAGTCCCGCACTACCTTCATCCTTGCCAGGTGCTTTTGGAGCGCGCAGTGTCCAGTGAGGACTCCTATTAGGGGTCCTATCTCTGTTCGTTTTGTTGCGCAGTAACCAGTCCCTTCTTGTTTTGCTGAAGCCCTGGATGAGCTCCTTGGCTTGCCTGGCGTCCCCTGTGTGTTGCCATTCCTGATTTAGTCTTGTTTGGTTCCATTCCTTGGTGGCAGATTTCATCTGACCTCTGGTAAATCCCAGACACGGTTCCGGTCCGACGTATGCTTGAGCTGACCCTTTCCTTGCAAGCTCGTCCGCCATTTCGTTACCTAGGATCTCCATGTGTCCTGGAAGCCAGACAAGTTCAACCTCTTTTTCCCCTGCTAGATCCTGGAGGGCGTCCGCGTATTCCTGGACCAGTCCTTTTGGCATTGTAGGTTTAAAAAGTGCTCTTATCGCAGCCTGGCTGTCGGTGCATATGAAGACCTTATCTTCTGCTCCGGTCCATAATTCTTCCTCTCGTGCGGCTGCCAGTATGACATACCTCCGCCTGGAAAACCATTGCGTAACGACCTAGTGAGTAGCTCTTCTTTATCTCTCTATTTACTATGAGTAGACCTGCTCCTGTCAATTCCTTGTGTGCTAGCCTTGATCCATCTGTGAAGCAGATCATGGCATTGCCTGAAAGGTCGACTTCGTTCCTAGTCCATGCCTCTCTAGGTGGTATGATTACCCTGTACTTCCTCGTTTCCCTGATTTTGTATTCTAGGTTTTCGATCCTGTATGTATTTCCTCTGATCCAAAGGGGGAGCGGCGGCAGTCCCAGGACAGTGTTTAGAGTTGAGTTTGGGGTCGTCCTCATTGCACCAGTTATGCCTATGGCTGCCAGTCTTTGCAGGCTGTCTAGCCTCCTAGAATTTTTATCGGTACTGGTTCCTTTCCACCAAACCACGGAACCGTACTGGATCCTTGGTCGTATGATGGTGGTGTAGATCTAGTATATCACCTTAGAGCTCAGGCCCCATTTCCTACCTATTACCCTCCTAACTTGCCAGAACGTCCCATTAACCTTGGTCTTCACATAGTCAATGTGAGCGTTCCATTTTAGTTTGTCGTCCAACACCACCCCCAAGTACTTTGCTTCCCGCGACAATGTCAGAGGTTGTCCGTACATAGTTGGTGGTTTGAACCCAACTATCTTCCTCTTCTTGGTGAAGAGGATCGTCTCTGTTTGGGTTGGATAGGAATACAGACACCATTCCTGTATTATATTGCATGCCCTCTGCATTCTATTACAGATCACACCGAGGTACTTGCCGGGTATTATGACAAGCTCGTCGTCGCCGTCGTTGGCGTAGCTTAGGGCTTCAATACCTTCCTCTTCAAGTCTTCTTAGTAGGCTGTCCATTATGAGACACCATAAGTGGGGCGATAGACAGCTACCCTGGGGGCATCTGCCCTTCATCTTTTTTCTCACGGACACGACCTTGAAGGCTGTATCTTTCAGCGCCATCTCTGTCCAGGTGATGAGGATAGGGTCTACTCTTCTCTTCCTCAATGATCCGCTGATCGATGTGGTCCTAGCTTTGTCGAAAGCTTCTTCGACGTCAAAGAATAGCGCCAAGGCGTACTCTTTGTGGTCTAGAGCTCTCTCAACCTTGTGTACAGCTGCGTGGAGGCCCGTATCTGTAGATCGCCCCTTCCAGTAAGCGTGTTGATTCCTGTGTAGAGGGTAGGTATTCAGGGGTCCCTCGACGAGATGTCTGTCTACCAGTTTCTCTAATGCCTTCATCATGAATGATATTAGACTTATAGGCCGGAAGGATTTGGCACCTGGTTTCGGTATGAAGACTACCTTTGCCTGCCACCACATAGCTGGAACATCGCCCATTTCTACGCTGGCTCGCAAAATTCCCTTTATGTGTGGGAGTAAAGTTCCTAGGCCTTCCTGCAATAGGGCTGGGAAGATTTCGTCCGGCCCTGCGGCCTTGTACGGAAGGAACCCTTGTATTGCCCAAGTGACCGTCTCGTCGGTGACGATTTTATTAGCCAGCTCCCAATCTGGGTCAACTTGATCAGTTGCTGGCTGAGCGGTCTGCGCTATTGCTTCCCCCGGAAAGTGTATTTCTAGGAGATATCTTACCGACTCTTCGGCAGAAGTGGTCCACGTTCCGTCCTGTTTCTTGAACATTCCTATCTTGACTTAGCACTTTTATCAGTCTGGCTCTCCACAGAAGTTTCTCCAGCTTGACCTTTTGCTTTGTCTAATTTCCTTTTTGGATTTCCTTTTGGCTTCCTTGTGTGCGTCCCACGTGGCGTCCGTGTCCTCTCTCATGGCCCTCCTGAAGGTCGCTCTGGTCTCCTCTCTGAGTTTCTTCAGATCATTGTTCCACCATGGTACCATCTTTTGGAGGACCGTCTTAAGAGGGCACGCCCTCTCGTAGCATGCCACTATTTGACCTTGTAGCTTGTTTAGTTTCTCCTCCAGCTCTTCCTTACTAGAGATTTCCGATGCTTCGGTATCCAAAGCTCGTTCTAGGCCTTCCTTATAGGTGGTTCAGTTTGTTTGCCCCGGAATTCTTCTCTTCGACTCTTCCGGCGTCTCTCTTGAGATGTCGAATTCGATCATTCTATGATCAGAGCTCGAGATCTCTGCCAAGACATTCCATTCCTTTATCTCATTCGATATACCTTTTGTTGCCACTGTTATGTCCAGAACGTCGCGGCGGTTACTGACCACAAAAGTTGGCTCGCTACCTCTATTCATTACCTCTAAATCTGACCCACATAGATATTCTAGCAGAGCTTCCCCCCTCCGGTTAATGTCTGAGCTGCTCCACACTGTGTGATGCGAATTAGCGTCACACCCTATTACGAGTTCTAGATTTTGCCTTTTTGCATAGTTTACTACCTTTACTAATTCCTCTAATGCTGATAACACCGCGCTATCGTATGGTAAGTATGAGCTACAGATTAGAATTTTACGTTTGTTATTGTTACTCACCTTGTATTCGAGCTGTATCGTCGTGACCCGATCTGTGGCACTGGCACAGCGTTGAGGCCCTTGGTGGTCATTATGCAGCTCCTCGGATTCTCCTCTTTACCGGTGTTGATGGTGTAGCTGGCCGTCCTCAGTCCTCTGATTTTTTCCCTAAGAAGTAGAGGTTCTTGTATCAGAATAACGTCCAATCACCACCGTTCTGCCGCATGAACCAGTTCTCCGGTAGCGGCATGGCAGTGGTGGAGGTTAATCTGGCTTACCCTTAATGTCTCCATGGCGAGGCTCTTATGGTGACGGGGTTGCTCCTCATTGCTTCCCCTTGTGTGTTCGGTCGGCGGGAGGTCCCCCGGGGACGCGCCGGGCCGCCGCACTATAGCTTTGACCCCTGCTTACCACGAAGGTCACAAGCACAGGGTCTAGCCCGCCTCCTGCAGTCGATCCACCACTTTCCGACTCACCTTCCTGGTCCTCCTGTAGTGGACACGTGCCTCCACTCTCTGACCTCCATGCGGCGGTTCTGAAGATGAAGGATACGCAGCAACCTTGCCGTGTCCACTTCTTCCTGGCTTCTGACCCACAAGCTAACTCTCTCTGGCCAAGATGCCTCGTCCGCTCTGGTAGGAGCAAACGTGACACCGTCGACCTCAATGGTCTGCTGCATGAGCCAGTTCCTGGTTATGGCGTCATGGGCCGAGACCAGGAACCATTCCGGGTCTACGATCCCTGAATTGTGGAAGCGAAGTTCGGGTCCTGGTTGGTCCTCAGAAGGACCCTCCATGGTCCGGATCATAGCTTCCACTAGCGCTTTCCTCAGGGATATTGCCTTGGCCCCTCGGGAGTGTTTGGCTGACAACTTTCTTCTTTTTCCAGAGTGAATTTGATGCAGTTTTTTATGCTGTTGACATGATTAAAGAATTGTTCTAATGTTATGTGGTCCTTTTCGCAGATGATGAATATCGACCATGTATCTTAGCCTTAGAACATTGAACTACTAGAAGGAGTTTTTTTCAGAGCTAGGGCCTCTGCCTGAGTTCAACATCTTCACCCCATTGTTTTCATGTTAACCTAATACGTTTTCCCCTGTTTTTAATATTATTTAAAATACCTTCAATAATTTTTAGGTCCGTTTGATTAAAGGTTCTAGATATAGTAATAAAAATCTATGTTTCTATAAAAAAAACAAAAATTCATGTAGCATGTACAACTATAAAAATAAGAAAAAGGTGCTATGGAAATCCCTATTCACACTGAAATTAATGACAAGCCGGCAACACAGATTTCCTACCTTTAATTACCAAGAATGGCCAAATATGACGAATTCTAACCTAATATTTAGTTAATATTTTAATTTAACGTACCTGTGAAACGAAATACTGCGGTCCCCCGGCTTCTGTTTTAACTTGCATATAATAATACACTTCGGAACCACTTTTCCCAAAAATATCAAAAAAAACACTATTGGCAAGTGCTGAACAATCAATGTTGCCACGTTGACTACAAAAGAAGATGTTTAAGGAAAACACATGTTAAAAAACGTCGAAAGTTTTAAATATGTTGTGAGTATTATATATTTTGTATATTAGCTTCTTCAACATATATCTTAAACCTTATTAATTAATTAATAAATAAGCGTCAAAACTTAATCCAAATTTAATAAGTTTTTTGTTGCATAATTTTGTTATTAAAATTGATAATACAGATTTCTTTCTCCCCTTTACCCACTGTAGATGTTGCACTTAAACAACCAGTGTAACCAGACAGACCAGACTCCTTCTAGTAGTTCAATGTTCTAAGATCTTAGCTATAGTTTGGGTTTCTGACATGATGTTCGCAGAGCTTCTTCTTCAAAGTATTCTATATTGGCCACTACCGGCGAAAGTGGAGATAGACCATCTTCCTGTCGAAAATATCTGTCCTTTTCCTGGAAATCCGATCCGGCCGCCGTAGCGCAGTAGGCAGCGTATCTGCCTGCCGCATGGAAGGTTCCGAGTTCGAATCCCTGGATATTTTGTGTTTGTTCCATTAAAACTTTATTCTTGGCTCTCACTTTGGCAACACTAGGTATTGATCCTAGAATGGATGGAAAAGTTCCAGTATAAAAAAAATCAATCATCTATCTAAGCTTAGGTAGTCTTCGGTTTTTGTTACTAGGGACTTATCGGTAAATAAAGTGGGCATAGCCTGTCTTTAATAAAGACGGCACTATTTTTGACAATTCCGCACGAAGTTTAAAGGGATTCTGACATTGTTGTTGTCTAAATATGTCATCTTTGCTATCAAAATAATGTCGACTTTCATAATGTTTGTAAGCCTTTAATAAATTAACTTTAATTTGTCAATTTTAAGAATGGCACAATATGAGCATGTTTAGATCACATGTTTACATTACAAAAATGTCAGAAACCTTTCAACCTTCCTGCGGAACTGTCAGAAATAGTGCCAAGTCAGGCTATGCCGACTTTATGTGCCGATAAGTCCCTACTATTCACCTGATGACGATTGCAGATACACGCAGGCCATAAGGCCAAAACGTTGTGAAAAAGTAAAAATAAAGACGATGGAAGTTCGAGTTTACTCTCAAGTTTAACATTGTCTACTTTCGCTTCGCTAGAGGCGCGTTCAGTAATTGTATAATTTGTACCGTTTACGGCCAGGCACAGCCTGTGTTAAGATCGGCGCTAAGTAGGCACTAACTAGAGCACTATCCATTGCGGCCGTATTTCAATAATTCCCTAATAGCTATTTTTTGGGCGTGCTCAAAACGCCCGACGACTAACGCTCTTTGACATTGTTGACATTTGAACGTCATATATGGCTAAGAACTGCCGTGAAACGCCGCAAACGTACGGAGAGTTAACATAAGAATTTTGACGTACTCATTTCCGACAGGGTGGCGTTGTGCTCAATATACTCAAAATACACTCAAGCGTGTTTTTCTGTTTGAGCGTTCTTTCATGAATAATTTTGCGTTTTTTTATGAAATATTAAAAAAACTCCAGGGGTTGGATCTGGTCTCAAATTTAGATTTGTTGCTAAAATTATGCCATAAAAAAAAATTTGGCAAAAATATACTAAAAATTCTATTATTTGCAAGTATGCCCTCTTTAAAATTGTAACAATCAACATGTTGTAGCAGTATAAGTAGAAAATGTTTTAAAAATTCACCTAAAATTGCACCAGTCAACAACTTTATAGAGCCGCAGTCAAAATTTTTTGAAAGCTAAGCTAAAATATTTAATATTTTTCGTGTTTTTTGTAAATTATCAGCTATAAATGGGTGTCGATTCTTGAATTTTAGACGAACGTTCGTGTAGTGGATGATCACTTAAAGGATATAAACACTCCCAGGGAACGATCCTGTCCCCGTCGCTGGCTGTTCGTATTCTTAAATGCAGTCGAAACACGTCCAATGCTGCCAGTTTGCTTTTTGAGCGACTGAACTAATTTCAAACTAACCAAAACATTTTCTGTGATTTTTTCCTTATTTTTTTGACATTTAACCAAAAACAGTCGTTGAATTGAAGGTTCAAAATAAACTTATGGCAAACTATTAAAAAAATTACTTTTTGTTTTGTAGATTGTGTAGATTATAAATTTCTATTACAGTTTATTTTTTTTTGTAATTGCACCTTACACGCAGGCCATAAGGTCCTTTTTTTATATTTTCTAAAACCAATCTTTTCTTCTTGTTTCGAAAAAGGGAGTGTCTAAAGAGCCGACAATTCGGCTGAATAGTCGTGAGGTTAAAGAGGCGACAGTAATTATTTAGTAATTTTTAACTAAATGAACCCAACCCAACTGAAACAGATTTAAACCAACCTAAAAAAAACACACTTTAACCCCCCCTGAACCTTTTTTTTTGCATTAAAAAACGCCAGACAAGGATTCAGGGTCCTTTAGGGGCCCTAGAATGTGCCTCCATTTTTTTTTGCTAAAAAGAGATGTGGGGGTTGTAGTGTTTTTTTGGGTTGTTTTGGCTTTGAATAAGTTGGTTTGAGTCTGTTTAGGTTAGGTTGGGTTAATGTAGTTAAAAAAACGAAAATATGAAAAACACATAATAAATAAAATTACTGTTGGCTCTTTACTCCCTTCCAAAAATATACCAGTTACCTTTTTCTTGAACGGTCATGAACAAAAAAACGTTGCCATAAGAAGATGTGTTAAACAAAGAACCATATTACTATTTTTCATTGACCAACACATTGCCCTTATGGCAAATTATTTTTAATTTTACTCGACAACCGCCACAGATAAACCCTACATGATATATTGTTTGAATCAAAACTTAAAAAAATAGGATTCCATAAAAAAGACATCCTCATAGCTACCCTGCGACTAGTGTGGGAAAAAACTGAAATTGTGGCAGAAATTTTCATAATTTTATGAGTAATTTCCTTTTTGATTTTCCACTTTATAAGCGGTCACTTTGTAAATAACTGAGTGTAAATGAAAGGTCTCATTTTTAAGTCATTAAATTCTTTAATTTACAATATTTCACATAAAACTTGGCTGTAGATACAGCAAACGGTAGATTTTTTTTAAAAAAAATGATACTTATGTGGAGATTTTTTTTTCTGTCAGTGACCTTAGTTCAGGAAATATCGAAGCGACATTCAAAATGGGTCATGTGAAATCTCTACTCTTTGTTTAATTGGTTTAAAGTTTAAAGTGCTTTCTACAGAAAAAATTCTGAATGTAACACTAAAAAAACAAAAAGAAACTTAACAGTAAAGTAAATAAACATCAGAATTGGCTGAACTTTGAATGGAAGGCACTTTTTGTAAAAACTAAAACACAGCTCGGAGCACTCAATGTGTGGCATACGTGTTTTCCAACACTTTCTTGGTAGGAACCATGTGTTGTCTTTTGAACGGTCTTCTTTCAGTAACCGGTACCGTTTCGCACGTTTCTTTTTTTTTGTCTTGTTCGCAAATTTCATTCTTATTGATATTTGCATCCTTTAACGTTTTGCTTTTCGCTTTATTCTGATAGGCGGCGGGTTGCATATAGCCATCCAACATCCCGCGTTCTTTGACAACGAAAGTTGTTTAAATTCTCTGGGTATTATGTTATTGTTATGCTTCATACGCCAGGTACAGTCCTATGTTACCCTGATGATTCCTAACAAGGATGAAACAGGCCTGTAGGTTTCTGGACTATCCATTAGATCTTGGAGGCCTGGTCGTAATGACAAGTTCTTTTTATCATGTGATAGAAGGTTTGAAGTTACCATAACCTATAAATAAAAAAATTAAATAAAAGCTTATAAGTATGAGGTATTAACTTGCAGCAGGTTTCTGCAGCTGCATCATGCACAATTGATAATGAACTTTCTATCCATCCTTTTCTATTCATATATGTGCGAAAGAGACAGACATATAAGATTAAGTAGCTGAATAAACCATGCTTTAGAGGATTGAACTAGGTTAACCTATAACTAAGGATACCTGTTAAGTGAAAATTGGATATTTAATTAGCTTTTGAGTTATGATGAAACCCCATGTATATCCATGAATGTCCCGTATATATCCAGCTCCATCAATGTATATCCATTTTATATGGGTAACATATAGAATGGATATACATTGATGGAGCATATATACATCACTGGATGTCCATTGAATGTGCGTTTTATGTATGATCATAAATGGGATAAAAGTTAAATATCCATTAGAGGCGTTCATGTATGTACATTAAAAGAATATCATTTGCACATCCAATGGATGTTGGATGAATGTATATATGCCGACAGATATCCATTGAATATACATATCCATGGCTTGTTATGTGGTTTACTTTGTATGTTTTCACATTATACTCAATCAATATGTATAAAAAATCAAGCATTTTGTTCTTTCATATATCACGCCCTTAGTCAGAACAGAGAATATGCTCTATGAAAAAAAAAGCAGACAATCTTTTCAATATGTATGCATTAGGTTTATTGCTTACTTTTGTGTCGATGAACAAGTATGATGCCCTTCAGCCCTTAACCATAAATGGCCATTATTTCTCTTGCCAGGTTTTTCGAAACTGTAATTTTCAAGGATCAAATCGTCTTGTATTGGAATCTCGGGGCGACTTGTTGCGCTGGATCCGCTTCGGTCTCCTCTAAATAATATATTAGAGATTAATTAATTAGAGTACAAATTTAGCTTTTTTTTAAAACTATTTTATTTCGAAAAATACAAAAAAGAGAACTTAACTTTTCAAAAATACTTAGATAAAATAATAACGTTTTAATACAACGAATAATGGCTTAAGACTCCCTTATTCCTAACAAAGCATGTTTACTTATAGGTTAAAAAGGTGCTGAATTGGGTTTCTCATGGGTTCTTATCTTCTTTCTGGAATTGAGTAACGATAAGTTTCCTGGGATTTGCAAGATTGCATAAATGCACGTCGAGACTGGATGTGAGAACAGCAAGTCAGCGGAAATGCACGTGTGCTTCTTGAGTCTCTTCAAAGTATGGGAAGGAATTCTCATATAACAACTCCCCCTTTAAGTAAAAAGTTGGTGTTTAACAGAACAGCAACTTTTCAAGCGGTGATTTTATTGGAATTCAATTCAAATGATTCTTCTTCGGCTTCGCCCAAGTGGATAGTGGGGCGTCTTCTTGGAAGCATATTAGAAAATCGTTTTTGTAGTGTAACGATTTTTGGATTCGGATATTGCGGATAGTCGTCATTATCGGTATTATTGGTTGTGACAATACCAATTTTTGTTGTACTGCATTTTCGGCGGCATTTGCAAGTTATGTAAAGGATTATCAGCATGATGACCAATACAATTATAAGTATCGTGGTGTGTATGGTTGATTAATCAATTTATCAAGTTGATCAGAGTATTGATTAAGGCTGTGTTGAGCAATATTCAAATCTTCGACATTTAATTCGTTAATGCGTAGTGGTTTCAATTTTGGAATATCGGATTTTTCTAGTAGATATTCGCAGCATGTGTATGGAATCAGAATTGGTGACGGATTGGTTCTAAAAGAACTTTCTTTCATGGAACCATCTAACGTAGTTTCTGCTTGTATTCGAGTGCTACCTACGAAGGCGTTGCAGGTAAGCAATAGATTAATAATACTATTGGTTTCGATAATTTTCGTAACGATATCTTCATTTTCACATTTGATTGTGATTGGAACTGGACTGGAGGTTGTAACTAGCCAGGAATTGCGTTGGATTGGTTGAACATGGTAGCCATCAGCATAAAAGATTGAAGTTCTGCAGGTCTTAGGCAGTTTTGACTGTCGCCTAAGTAATTGGGCTTCACATATTGATTCGCTATCGATGGGGTACGGAAGTATATCGGAACATATCTTCATTTTGTTGCCGATCTTCTTGCAGTTGTCTAAGTGCGAAAAACAATGAATCATCATCACTTGCTATGTATTTATTTGAAGTTAAAATTGTATAGAAAAGACCTGTTCGATTATCTAGTATTGGTATTGGGTATAGTCTATACCCAGTATAAATAGAGAAATCGATAAGTGGGATTCTTAAAATAAAAAAAAATACTATTTTTGTGTCTGTTTGATAAGCTTCGATCGATATATTGCGATTGTTGAGAGATTGAAAGATTTGTTTTAAAGAATCTACCAAATCTGATGGTTTAATTATTGACCCGTGTAAGATTTTTAGACGTGCAAAAGTAATTGCGTTTAAAGCATCGTTTAACGTATCTTTGATCAATGTATAGCTCTCCATTAGTGACTCTCATAAATCAAGTGTTTTGATTTGCGCGCGATAGTAACTTAAATCATTAGAAAACTTACCTATTAATTTCTGTATTTCAATGATATCTTTGTTAAATGTTTCTTCATCGTTACCGAAATTTGTTTTTGCATTAATTGTTCAATATTTTGTTCATCGTGACTGATTTTATCGATACAGTTTTTAAAATAATTTCCGTCTGATGCGTTTAAATTTCCAGTTATGGTTTTCCAAACTATTCCGAGACCGTTAAATATTCCTCTTTTAAATCGAAGATTGTAATCTTTAGTGTCTAGCATTATTTCCTGATACTTTGTATTAACATATTTAGAGATTGGTTTTAGTAGACTTGCATGCGTTTGAACTTGTGTTTTAAAGGGTGTCATTCGATTTGATTTGATAGAGTCTCCAAAATTTTATCATTATGTTCGATGGCCTTTTTAAAAGGAAGTAAGTCTCTATAAACTAAAAGTGTCCACTTATCATTAGATATTTTTATGTTAAATTCCTCGTGAAAGAAGATTCCTATTGTATTATTTATTGGATCAATTCGGTATTCACTGCTGGCGATTGCGATCAATCCCAATAATTTGTAAGAAGAAATAAAACCTTATTCAAAATATGGTTTCATTCTGTCAAAATTTACTTTGGTTTTTCGATTTGTTTCTGGATTTAATAACGTAGCGAAATTCGTATGAATTTCGATTATTAAAAAGGACCGTTAAATTTGTTTTCAGATTTACTTTTTATTTGTGATTCTTTTGTATAGACCTTATCACCTATTTTAAATTGGGGAAGGTTTTCAGCGACATGTTCGTCAAATCTAACCTTTCATTTTTGTTTTGTTTGTTCTGTTTTTTCGCGAGCTATTTTATAAAAATAAGACATTCTATTATTTAGATCGCGTACATGTTTAGAAATTAGTTATTCCTGGTTATAAAGTTTTTCGGGAGGTCTGCTAGACGTGTGTCCGAAAACAAGCTCGTATGGTGTAAAACCATGTGTTTTATTTTTCGTGTTATTGTAGCAAATAACGCTATAAGGCAAGACAGTAAATGGGTGTTCGTTGGGATTTTCGGCTTTATTGATTCTTATCATTTCACCTAAGGTAGCATGAAATCTTTCTAAGGACCCGTTTGATTGAGGATGACCGACACTTGAAAAAGTTACGTTGATATCGAAAAGTAAACAAAGATCCTTTAGCAAAGTATTGTCAAATTCTTTGCCAGAATCGCAATGAATTCTCAGGGGTGTACCGTAGTGTTGGGAAAATAGTAAAAGGTTAGTAACAACCGTGCTTGCTTTTTTATCATCATTTATAGAGGGTAGGCCTGAATAAATTTGGTTAATTCGTCACGAATTGTTAAAGCATAGTTTCTGGTGGGATATTCAAAAATATCGATGTTTATATGTTTATTCGTTCAAATGGCGTTCGCGGTGTTTCCGTGATAACAAACGGTCTACTTAAATTTTTTCTAAGAATCTTAACTTTTTGACATATGTCAAATTTTTTAATATAATCTTCTACGTCTTTATTTAAACCTTTCCAATTATATTTTTGTCTTACGCGCCTACAGGTTTCATTTATACCGCGATGTAAAATGCTTTTACCCAGGTGGTATTATTCTAAAATTAAGGGTATTTGGTGTTCATCAGGGGTAGTTACAATATTTTGACAAATTTTTAATTTAATTTCTTTATCAGCAAAGATGAAACAAAACATTTCTAAAGAGGGCAAATCTAGATTATTTTCAATGCAGTAAATTTTATTTTGTTCAAAAACTTCTTGATTGTCAAAAGGTAGTGGAATGATTAAGTATTTTCGATTTTTGACAGATTTAATATTAACAATTTAATTTTTTCGTCGTTCTGAAAAACTTATTTCTTCTTCTAGAATGTCGTCAATTATTTTGTAATGTAAATCTTCCATTTTATTTTGTCGAAAGAATGTAACTATGTTTTTATTGGATTTGTCAAGTAAATGGTAGTTTAAAACTTCGATTTTTGAATAATCAATTATTGATCTAGTTTTGTAATTTTCAACAAATGGATTAAATTCTTCTGTTAATTTTTTATCATCTTCTTCCTTAAGAAGATCGTCGTTAGGGATTAGATTTTCCTTTTCTTCTAAAGAAAATATTTTTGTTTTATTTTTTAAATCTATGGCCTATTTAAAATGATCTATTTTTATTCGAGAGAGCGCGTCTGCGTTTTTGTTGTATTTGCCGGATTTATATTTAATTTTATAATTATATTCAAAGAGATTAAGACGCCATCGCGCTAATCTACTTCCGGGATCTTGTATAGACCACAACCATGTTATTGGACGATGGTCAGTAACAAGCGTAAATTTTCTACCGAATAGATAAGGGCGAAAATGTTTAACTGCCCATACAATGGCCAGTAATTCCCTTTCAAAGTTGAGTATTTGGTTCCGCGCTCTCGATGCGTAAGCAATCGGTAGGTCTTTACCTATCGGACCTTGTGATAAAACTGCTCCGATCGCAAAAGCACTAATGTCTGTAGTAAGAACGAATTCTTCTTCGAAATTATGGTATTGTAAAATAGGATCCGAAACTAATGCAATTTTTAATTCGTTTAAAGCATCCTGGCAGTCCTTGCCCAAAATAAAAGGAGTATCTTTTTGCAAAAGTTTTGTTAATGGTTTTGAGATTTTAGCAAAATTAGAAATGAAACGGCGGTAGTAGCCAGCTAAACCACGAAAATATTTGATGTCTTTTTGATTTTTTGGTTCAGGAAAATTTTGAATGCATTCGATTTTCGCGGGATTTGGTTTAACACCTTTTTCTGTAATTAAATGACCAAGATAAGCTACTTCTTTGCGTAGGAATTCGCATTTATCGGGCTGTATTTTAAGATTTGATTTTCTTAATCGATTGAATATTTCTTTTAGTCGAATTATATGATCGTAGATGTTAATACTATAGCATAAAATATCGTCAACGTAAACTAAGCATCTTTCGTTTAAAAGACCCATAAGGACATTGTCCATCACATGTTGAAAAGTAGAAGGAGCATTCTTTAAACCGAAGGGCATTCTAACAAATTCGTAATGTCCGTTTTCGACTAAAAATGCGGTTTTTTGAATGTCTTTTTGATCGATTTCGATTTGATGAAATCCCGATGCTAGCTCAAGGGTGGTAAAGTATTGACATTTGCCTAACTGATCTAATAAGTTTGAAATGTTTGGTAATGGACATTTGTCGTCTACTGTTACGTCGTATGATTCACAGTTTAAACACTTACATGTAGACTTTTGGTGCCATTTGTCGTGTTCTTCGCTTGTTGAGTACCAGGGGCTTCACCAGGTGTTCCTTCCGTACCCTTGTTGCAAAGTGAAGACGCTTGGCGGCTTAGGAGCTATTTTCTTTGTTTAGCAATGCACTCGCGAATTAGGCTGTCCTTGTTTCCGTGGCGTAGTGCTAAATCCGTCAGCGACTGCGCCAATGTTATACTTTAGAATACAAATTTATCTTTTTTTAAAAAATATTTTATTTCGAAAAATACTTTCTTTGTTTAGCAATGCACTCGCGAATTAGGCTGTCCTTGTTTCCGCGGCGTAGTGCTAAATCCGTCAGCGACTGCGCCAATGTTATACTTTAGAGTACAAATTTATCTTTTTTTAAAAAATATTTTATTTCGAAAAATACAAAAAAGAGAACTTAAGCTTTCAAAAATACTTAGATAAAATAATAACGTTTTAATACAACGAATAATGGCTTAAGACTCCCTTATTCCTAACAAAGCATGTTTACCTATAGGCTAAAAAGGTGCTGAATTGGGTTTCTCATGGGTTCTTATCTTCTTTCTGGAATCGAGTAAAGATAAGTTTCCTGGGATTTGCAAGATTGCATAAATGCACGTGGAGACTGGATGTGAGAACAGCAAGTCAGCGGAAATGCACGTGTGCTTCTTGAGTCTCTTCAAAGTATGGGAAGGAATTCTCATATAACATATGTAACTCTATTCACGAGTCATATTTCTTCTGGCTTCATCATTTTTACCGACCATATTTATATAAAAAAGGCAAACGAAATAAAAACCGAATCACTATAATGAAACAAAGGTTAGGTTACAAATTAACCAACCAAACATTGCATTCTGCGCAAGTTTCGTGCGATTACAACGCCATTCTCCTGCCTCATATCAGTAGAACGTTCACCTGCGAATTTTGGACGGACGGGAACACTCATCGCGCGTTCAAGAATACAGACTAGAAATTTTTTTCGTGAGAACAATTCCATATGTGACCATCCCTCAATTCAAGAATTGACACCTGGGAGGATGATGGCGATGGATTTGCCACTGGTTGAAGTTTTTTCCTTGTAAATATGACTTCACTGGTTAAAAGCCCTTATTATGAGATCAGTATAGTACAGTAAAATTTCCCATTTTTGGTGCGTGAAGGGATAACAGCAAGACCTTAATACGGTGGGTAGACAGCTCTACCAGGGTACGCGTAAGCATACTAAAGGAAAAGCCTAGAGATTGCAACAAATTTAATATATTATCTCAGAAACCACTTATACGATTTGGATGAATAGCAACTTATTTTCAGGAGCATTGTAGGGCGCTTCGGTTCATGTATTTCACGTAATACAATTAATCGCTACTTTGGCATAAAAATTTTTTTTAAAAATATTTCAAGCATTTTATTTCTAACCTTTTTTTAAATTATATAGCTTTAAACTTTATTTCCCCCCCCCCAAACCCTTACATTTGTCCCTGTTTACTGTTTTTTTATTAAACCCCAAGTGTTTTTTTTTGATACGGAGTAATTCATTGGCGGTGTCCGGGATTTCTTTTCGTTTTTTTGGAAATTGCGACCTTCTGCCACCTTAAGTTAAGTAAAGCTTTTTATATCTTGTTGATTTTAACATCTGATAGCACTTTTAAAAGGGAATGAAATGGGCTTTATAACAAGTAGGTCATTCTGCATAAAGCCCCCAGGAACAAGGATTTAGTGTGTAACAAAATTGTAAAATAGATCAGGAAGTAGTTAGGGGTTTATTTTGATTAGACCCATATTTTCTGATTTCGCACCTCAACTTTTTCAAAATTTTAAAGCATGATGTTTTTTTGTTTATTTTAATATGAACTTCCTTAGCATTCTAAATGTTTTATAGTTGAACTTGTCTAAATTTATTACTTAAAGCTACCCATGACGTCATTTTCACACATTTAATGATGGTGGTCCATAGGGGCGGTTAGTCCAGAAGAATTTTGCGAATTTCATAAAGTACATTTTGTCACAGTTGCTTTTATTATTTCCAATCTCATAAATTGGTGGTAAGGTATACTTTTCACGACTCCATCTTTACAAGTTTCAAAAGGGCGCCCTAGAGACAGAAATAGTCATAGGAGAATTTTGGGATATTTTGATGTAAACTATTGCGTTGAAGCACGGATCACCGTCTGGTCGGTACTCTGTGGTTGAAGAGCAATCACGTAATATTATATGTTTTGAATATTAAACCTGACGTGAGTGATTAATTACTTGGCATACTCACCCTTAAATGTTATTGATAGATCTAGTAGGCCGTACTGGCCGTATAAAAAAACTTAGAGACGTTGGACTTTCTGAACAAGATTAGGTGCGACTAGTCTTCGTAGTGACGTTTTTTAACAGAATTTTAAAAAAGGATAATCGTGTGTAATCGATAACTTTTGAATTATTTTTTTTATAAGTTTATTCAACTATTTGAAGAGGAATTTGTAATTCATGACTGCGAGGGGGGGGGGTTGTTCATTGTTTATTTAAATGTCTCAGTTTTTTATCTATGGGGATGACAGTAGCAGGGCCGGATTATAGGCGGGGCAGCTGCTTTGGGGGCCCCCACAAATCTGACCACAATAACGTATTTAACATTAACTCAAATCTGCCTTCAAAGTTAGACTACTTTTTCACAAAAACCGCTATAACTTAAAAAAAAGTAAACCGATTTTAACAAATGAAGGTATTAGCAAAGCCTACAAGCCTCAGTTTTTGATTTTTGTCTATTTCGATTTTTAAACGCCAAGAAACCAAAATTCAAAAAAAAACAAAAACATTAAATCGTACGATAGAGGCCTGTTTATGTGGCACTTTTTAAAGCCAATGAATCAAACAGGTGTCATCAAGCATTGCCATCTTTCAGTTCTGTTTAGTTTTCGAGATATTCATTTTTAAAATAACAATTTTAAACGCTTATAACTCAAAAACGACTGCACCGATTTTAATGCGGTGAAGTATTTTCTCTCAATAAGAATAAATTTTCTGATTTGTTGTTGTTGTTGTTATTTTTGAAAAAAGCGGAGGGGGGGTGGTATCTTAAAAAACGGTTTAATTAAAAAAATATTTTTTTTTCTTCCGTAATCATTCTGAATACGCTCTAATAGTTTTTTTTTTCATCGGAGCATTTCGGCTATTACTCGATGGTTTCGTTTATGGTAGGACTATGTGGAAACTGAATCAAAAGAACTGTTTTTCTACAAAATTAAGAAATTATTTAGTGATAGCTAACTGAACCGGCGAACGATCTTTTTCTAAAATGAAATTTATTAAAAATAGGGTGCGTACAACGATGAACCAATAACGTTTAGTATTTTTCTTTTTGCTCAGTATAGAAAACGAGTTACTTAGAGAATTGGTCTGGACGTGTATTCTTGAAAGTCATACGATCCGTTCTTTCTCTAGTGCGATGGGATCTATCGCATAGGATCCATCACCTCCCACGAATAAAAAGTAGTTTAGGAAGCAAAACATTAAAAAAAAACCTCTTTCTTACGCAAGCGTCACTAGATTCGACGATGTTTCCTGGTTTCGGACCATACGATCGGAAACGTATGATTTTCATGAGATCCGTAAGTTCGAATCATCGCTTAAGAATATAACGTTTTCATTTCATGTGGTCATTTGCCATAGATCTATGCCGTTCCCTGTTCAAGACGACAGGTCCTGAATATATTATTAATGATTTTGCTCCAAAAAAGCCCTTATTTAGTGTCTTTTACATAAATAGGTACTACCTTTTATTTTACTTTGTAAGTGTAAGAACGTATCTAGTGTTTAATAGAAATTTTGTTTGAGATTATAAAAATTAAAATATATTTTTTATTCGTTGTGTTGGAAGAGGGTCCCCCACTTTCTCATTTGCCCCGGGGCCTCCACACCCTGTAATCCGTTCCTCCTGGACAATAGTCACCAATTAGTTCGGGAATAGGTAGTGACATATATTGTAACTAAGTGGCAAGACTTTGGGCCCTTTGCAGAAGCAATAATTGTTAAACAAATGAGCCAAGAAGAGTATAGAGCTTACATGAGCAAATGTCTTGTCTACAATACGGAGAGCGCGGAAGACTGAATTATTTATAAATTGATTTTTTTTTATTATTTCGCAAGTTTTTTTAACATGGAAAAGTAACCGTACTTTTGTCCGTACCACGAAAGGTATGACGGGCAACCTAAAAAATTAATAGTTTTTTGAACACCAAGTTGGTCGTCTTTTGATAATTTAAGAGATCTAAGAGTCAAAACGGTAAAAAACACTTAAAATACTACGTTCTTAAGACTCATAAGCCAGAAAGATATTTAAAAAAATTACCTGATTTTTTCATCAAGGCCTGAAAATGACCATCTTGATAGCTGTCTCCATTACATCCAGTTGCTACGAGATAAATTGTACGAAAATAGTTTTCACCATAAGTTACTTTAAAATTCTTGCTGTCTACGTCCGCTTTTCATAGTAATACTATTTATTTTTTATACAGCTGGCTTCGATCTCAAGAGTCGATCCATATGATCCAGTTTTGCTCATGTAAGCTGTATACTCTTCTCGGCCCATTTGTTTACTGATTATTGCCTTTACAAAAGGCCCAAAGTCTTGCCACTTAGTTCCAATATACGTTACTTACTTTTCCCGAACTTCCCCAGTACCTAGCACAAGACGTCCTCAGGACGTCCGATTTAGGTTCGAATGTCCTGGGTCCGAAGCGGACGTCCAATTAAGGATCAGTTGAAGATCGATATTTTAAGATATCTTTAGGATGTCTTTAGGACTTATTTTTAGGTAATTATGCACTAGATAAAGGGTTTTCCGCTAATTTTTAGTTTTAAGGTTAGAAAATTTTCAGCTAGGTTAGGGCGACTTCCGCAGTTCTTTGAAAAACATTTCGAAAAACTCAAAACAGAGAGACAACCGAAGTCAATATAAATGCCCCATTTTAATGCAAAAATAGAGTTTGATCGAGATATAGCGAATAATCGGGATTAGTTCATATTGGCCGTATTCTTCAATTTCGGGGAAGGGAGTGCTCCCGGGAATTAGAGACGCACCTGATTGGCCGAATTCTAATTTTTTTGTCACATATATGTCAGTTTTGGCAGTAATGGCAGCCCTTATTTAGTGTCTTTTACATAAATAGGTACTACCTTTTATTTTACTTTGTAACTGTAAGAACGTATCTAGTGTTTAATAGAAATTTTGTTTGAGATTATAAAAATTAAAATGTATTTTTTATTCATTGTGTTGGAAGAGGGTCCCCCTCATTTGCCCCGGGGCCTCCACACCCTGTAATCCGTTCCTCCTGTGAGTGTGAGTTGTGAGCGAATTTGCTCTCCTGCTCTACACGAGGAGAACAAACTGACAGTAAAACCGCTCACAAACAAAGTCATTAGTGTCAAATCAGACAGAATAGTGACAGAAAACTGAGATTTTGACCAATTAGATGCGTTTCTAATTCCCGGGAGCATTCGCTTTCCCGAAATTGAAGAATGCGGTCTAAATATTATTATTATTAAATATAACTTTTTTTTCATTTGTGCTTAGTGGGGAGCTAGTTTTAAAATTTTGTATGATTTGACTTTTGGAAAGTTTACTTTATAAATATGTTCATATAGGAATGTACTCATAAAATTTTACTGTAATATCATTAGTTTAATATAACAAATATGTCCTGGAAACGTCCGATTAAACATTTACTAAATACGTGTCTCCAAAACAATACCAAAAATGTCTTGGAACTTTCCCAGAAATGTCTCAGATTTGTGCCTAGGGACATGTTAAACCGACATCCTTAAGACGTGCTGGAACGTACGACTTATGAACATCTGGTTTTGTAACAAAAGATGTCTTAAAGACGTCCTTAAGACGTCTAAAGTTCTAAAATGGACGCCCCCGGGATGTGCGAATGTCCTGAGCGGACATACTATGGATGTCTTTGTGCTACTTGGGTTGTTGGTGACTATTTTCATCCCCATAGATAATAAAATTAAGACATTTCAATAAAAAAATTAACATCCCCTCCGCAGTCATGAGTTAAAAATTCCTCTTAAAACATTTGAAAAAACTGCGGTATCATGTTTTCTAAAAAAACACAATTCAAAAATTGTCGATTAAACACGATTATCCTTTATTAAATAATTTTACTAGCTTTACTTACCCTAATTATTTTTTAGCAAACGCAAAAATAAAATTAATGTAAAAATTGTCAGTATGAAGACTAATTGCACCTAATCTTTCAGAAACTGACGTTTAACCTTTAAGTTTTTTTATAAGGCCAGCACGGCCTATATCTATCAATAAAATTAATAGACACCCATTTAAGGGTGAGTATGCCAAGTAAAAGCTTAATAATTAATCTCTGTATTCTTTTGTAAATTTTGCTCAAATGTAAAGCCATTGTCTGCTTTGGACGGAGCTGTTTGAGTTTTTTTAAAGATTTTTTTTAAAAGGAACTCACGTCAGATTTAATATTCAAAACATATAATATTACTTGATTGCTCTTCAACGAAACAGTTTACATCAAAATATTCCATAATTCTCCTGAACTATTTCTGTCTCAAGGGCACCATTTTGAAACTTGTAAAGATGGAGTCGTGAAAGGTATACCTTACCAACCATTTTTGAGGTTGGTAATAATAAAAGCAAATATGACAAAATATACTTTATGAAATTCGCAAAATTCTCATGGACTAACCGCCCCTATGGACCGCCATCATTAAATTTCTGAAAATGACGTCATGAGTTACTCATTTAAAATTGAAGAAAATCGCGGTTTTATTCAATAAATCCTTTAGGATGCTATAAAAATTCATATTAAAATTAACAAAAAAAAACGCAACCTGGTACCATATATAAACCTTCAGAAAAAAAAAACTTTTTAAAATTACTAAAAAGTTGAGGTACGAAATAATAGACAATTAGAGGCGAAATCAGAAAATATAGGTCCAATCAAAATTACCCGCTAACTACTTTTTGATCTATGGGTTCAAAGTTTGGTTTGCCATTTTACAACTTAAAATAAAATTCACATTTTACAATTTTGTTATTCACTAAAAACTTGTTCCTGGGGGACCCATGACAAATGACCTACTTGTTAAAATCAACAAGATAGAAAAGGTTTTATTTACTCCATATTAAAAAAAGCACTTAGGGTTTAACAAAAAAAAAGTAAACAAGGACAAAGCTAAGAGTTTGGGGGAAATTCTGCGACGATTTTATTAAAATCACCACATAAACTTGACAACAAAAGATCAAAAGATCTTGGGTGGAAGAAACGAAAATTTAAACTTGGATGAGTATCCCACAAGGAACACACAAAGGACCAAAGCGAAAAGGGAAATTATCAAATGATGTTTCGCCCTGGGCAACCAGCATGGGCTCATCAGTTGTTCCACTGGTCACCCTCCCCAAACATCATTCAACACCATCATACACCTTGATTTCCAACTTTGAATCACTCACAAATAGGCATCTATCCGCACTGGAACTTATATAAGTCACCTGTTACGGGTTCGTCCTGGCGTGTTAATCTTTCCAATAGGGTTACGCCCCTAAGGCTATTAAAACAAAAATAAGTTAAAAAATCTCCGAATCAGTTACTTCAACCAAAAAGAATCTAAAAACACAGAATCAAAAGATCTTGGGTGGAAAAAACTGAAATTCAAACTTGGATGAGTATCCCACAAGAAACACACAAAGGACCAAAGCGAAAAGAGAAATTATCAAATGATGTTTCGCCCTGAGGAACCAGCGTGCATGAGCTCATCAATTGTACTACTGGTCACCCTTCCCAAACATAATTCAACACCATCAGAAACTTTGATTTCCAACTCTGAATCACTCACAAATAAGCATCGTTCCGCACTGACACTTATCCCCAGACAGCACAAATTGTCCATGGACAGCCATTTTTTTTGTTTTTCCTGATACAGTGTATGACAAAAAAACTGAGTCCAAAGGACTTCCAATTTTGATTCATAAAGAACTGCTTTTTTTCAGTTAGTTTTTGGATATGCAATGGATAACAATTTTTCTTGGTCCATGGGACCAAAAACAAACATTGTCCCGCGGACGTTCATTTTGTGTCCAGCAAAAGTGATGTACTTTATATACATTGACTGAACATTATGATGTTGGAGTGATTCAGATATATAGGTTCCTATATACTTATTTATTGAAAATATCGCCACTTTTGACAACTGTCCAATGGATATCCATTGGAAAAAATAAGTATATCGCATATCCAGTGTACTAAAGAAATTAGACCAACGGATATATATACAGTGTAATTATTAATTTTTGCCAACAGTACACCATAAAGATACTTTTTGGATAGCCAATGGATAACTTTTGGACAGAATTTTCTCCACTGGATAACCAATGGATTTAGTATAGTGGTTCAAGAGTCAAAATATTGAAACTTTAGGACTTTTTTGGGATGTCCAAGAGCCGTCCAAAGTTGTGACAATGGTATTATCCGATGGATATGCCTTCGACAAAATTTCCTACAATTTGGTTGTCCAATGGACTGCTGCATTGCCCAGAAAACTCTCTTCACTGGACATCCTTGGGACAGAGTTGTGCTATCTGGGTCTAAGTCACCTGATACGGGTTCGTCCTGGCGTGTTAATCTTTCCAATAGGTAACTTAGATAAGTGCCAGTGCGGAACGATGTACGATGAACGATGGGTATTTGTGAGTGATTCAGAGTTGGAAATCAAAGTGTATGATGGTGTTGAATGATGTTTGGGGAGGTTGACCAGTAGAACAACTGATGAACCCACGCAGGTTGCCCAGGGCGAAACATTATTTGATAATTTCTCTTTTCGCATTGGTCCTTTGTGTGTTCCTTTTGTTTGAAGTTTGAATTTTCATTTTTTCGGTTCGGTTTCGGTTGAAGTAACTGATTCGGAGGTTTTTTAACTTCATTTTGTTTTTATAAACTTAACGGTTATATAATTATTTGAAGAACAACCTAAAAATAAAATATTTGATTTTTTTTTTAGAATTATCTAAAGTACGCTCTATTGTATTATGTGTCATACATGAGCGGAAGCGCCATACAATGCTCCTGAAAATAAGTTACTATTCATCAAAATCTTAAAAGCGGTTTCTGAGATATTGTATTAAATTTGTTGCCATGTCTAGGTTTTTTCATGTTTTCAAAGATGGCCGCCTGGCACCCCCCTTCCCACCGCTCTCATGGTTTTTGACAACGTTTACCATGACTTATCATAACTTGTTTCATGGGTGCTGTTAACTTAAACATATTGAGTTACCAAAAATCAGATCGGGTAAATGCGTTCTTGTAGTCCCATTTACCCATTTAATAGATCTAACACATAGTATGTGCTGCCACAACCCATGCAAGGTGGGCTTTCGTAGCTATGGGAGAATTGGATTTACCACCGGTGGATCCACCAGTGCCAACAAGAGTTCATAAATTTTAGATGGATTTCACCAGTCCAACAATAGAGTCGATGGATTTCACCGATCGCCACCGGCTTCGGGAGTCGGTGGAAAATCGTCGTTGGATTAAACATAACCGTACTTTATCGTTATTTATTCTTTCCAGTTTTTTTATAACTTATGCATTTTGGTTAATACAAGTAACAGTACGTAGTACAGGTTGCTTAATGACTCTGATGACGAGCTAGACATGATACTAAATTTGAGACAATAACGTACTTTCATTGAAGACTATATTGAGAAAACTGTTCAGAAGTACAGCATGAGTGCCTTAAGGACGGTATTCATAGTCGTTTCTCAAGGCTCCTTCCTTCCTTCGCCCATAAGAATTTATATTTCCCAAGGAAGAAGGGAGCCTTGGGAAAGACTATGAATACGGCCCTTATAAGTCACATTTCCGATTTTCTCGAGCCGAAGTTGAGGTATGAATTTATTATTTTAAGTGTGGTTATTTGGCACTCAGCTGATTACACCGCAACGCGTTCTTTTTGTATTCATGTCATGTCAAACCCATCTGTCAACCGAATGTTGGCACCGAAGTTCCACCGCTGTCAAAAAAATGTTGAATTAACAAACTCGCCCTATTTCGATGGAGTTGTGACAACTGGAATCCATGCGTTGTCCCCTATTCGCCACACGGTTCGAGCTGGGAGATATTTGAGTTCTGACGGACCCACTTTTCTCTCAGTGCACTAGAACTACGCCTCACGCAACCACTCGAAAAACACCATTTGAAGGAAGAAAGTCAAGAACAAGACTATTATATTACTCTCAGAAATTTTGTTAAAAAATCGAACAGAAAAGAAAAAACAGTTAAACGAGACACTTTTAAGCGTTCAGGAAACTCAAACAAAACTATGGTGGAAGAAAGAGGAAATTTAAAGTGGGGAAGGACTTTTGTGTATGTCTGAATTTATCAGAACAACAGAAAAAAGCGGGTAAAAGCCTTAATCACAAAGAAAATAGGCAGTATAACATATATATTCTGTAAACCAGTGTGAAAAAATTCACAAAATATATACAAACCGAATCCAATCTGCTAATGGTCAGCAGATTCCTGAAATCCTAATGGACGACTCGGTTGCGTGCGAAAACTCGGGTAAAAATAATTTAAATCAAACATTTTTTACAGCAAAAAACTCAGCTCTCGAGGGTTTTATTTTGTCAATTTACCTTTCTTTAACCCTGCAGCAGCAGATGATCAGAGGTCTCCAGAATCTTCACCCCCAGAACTCGACAATAGTAGTTTACATAACTAGTGCGTTAGCGGAGTTCAGTCAGAAATTAAGTGCGAAAAAGTCACTTTACGCGCGAGTTAGGTACAATATTTTTTCTACTTGCTTGACTTAAGTATTCATTTAACCCAATAAAAGGAATTTTAGAAATGTTACTCTTTATTTATCGTGTCTAAAATGTTTACCTAACACAAAAAGGAAATTTTTTTAAAATATAGCAATTTATTTATTTTTTATTTTTGGTTTAGCGCAGAAAAGTACTATAAAGTTAACTTTTCCGCACTAGTGCAGAAAAGTGCACTTTTTCGCACGCAGCAGATTCCTGAAATCCTAATGGACGACTCGGTTGCGTGCGAAAACTCGGCTAAAAATAATTTAAATCAAACATTTTTTACAGCAAAAAACTCAGCTCTCGAGGGTTTTATTTTGTCAATTTACCTTTCTTTAACCCTGCAGCAGCAGATGATCAGAGGTCTCCAGAATCTTCACCCCCAGAATTCGACAATAGTAGTTTACATAACTAGTGCGTTAGCGGAGTTCGGTCAGAAATTAAGTGCGAAAAAGTCACTTTACGCGCGAGTTAGGTACAATATTTTTTCTACTTGCTTGACTTAAGTATTCATTTAACCCAATAAAAGGAATTTTAGAAATGTTACTCTTTATTTATCATGTCGAAAATGTTTACCTAACACAAAAAGGAAATTTTTTTAAAATATAGCAATTTATTTATTTTTTATTTTTGGTTTAGCGCAGAAAAGTACTATAAAGTTAACTTTTCCGCACTAGTGCAGAAAAGTGCACTTTTTCGCACGCAAAACAGTGCGGAAAAGTGAATGTTTCGCACGTTAGTAGAAAAAAATTAATCAAAGCACTTTAGGTTCCCCTTGCATAAGTTTTTAACTGATTGAGGCCATGTGCAAAAAGTTGAGCTCATTCGAAATGTGGTCATTAGAGTTAAGGAAAAATTCCTTTTAATGTGTTATCGTAGAATATTAAGAATACCTTGGACGGACAGAATAACTGATGTGGATATTCTGCTTAGAATAAATGAAGACCTTGAAGTTTTATTTACCATCAAAAAACAAAAATTTGAATATTTTGGCCACATTTTGAGAAATGATAAATATAGAAGGCAAAATTGAAGGCTGAAGAGGTCCGGGTCGTAGACGGATATCATGGCTTAAAAATCGTAGACAATGGTATGGTGTTAGTACAACGATACTTTTCCGAAAAACAGTGGACAGGGTACAGATCGAGCTGATGATGGCCAACGTTCGAAGAGGGCATCTCGCTTGAAGAAGAAGATTGCCCTGTTAATTTTTTCTACAAAAAGAGAAATATAAGTCAAAGGCAAGAAGTTGGAATACTTTATTATGGGAATTACACAGTTTATTTACTTGCTCATTTAACAAATTTTAATTAACATTAGATTGAATATTTTCTATAAATAATATTCATAAAACTCGGAAGGATTTCTTGTCACATTAAATGGCTTATATACTTCTGGATTTACAATATTGGCATATTCATACTTCATCCAGTACTCCTGACTTTGAGGGATCACCTGCCGCATTTTTTTGCGTTCCTCGGAACGAAAATAATCTGGTGGTTTAAATATAGGGGGATAGTTTATATTACCAGGCAGAGAAGGTAAATTTGTTTGTAGCTCTTTACTGTCTTGACTACGGTTATCCACTTCAAAACTTTTTTTTTCCCCTGATATATTACTTCCACTTGGACCTTCTTTTAGTTGGTCACCCTCACTACTTACATCAGTTTGGCTGGTTTCACTTTTATCATTTAAATTTCTTCCTTTTCTATTATCAGACTCATCTGTACTTTTATCCCTATTACTATTGTCGTTGTCAAGTAATGACTTTACGCCACTTTGACTGGTTTCACTTTTATCATTTAAATTTCTTCCTTTTTTATTATCAGACTCATCTGTACTTCTATCCCTATTACTATTATCATCTAGACTCCTAGTTTCACTCCTGTCATTTAGATTTCTTTCTTTTTTATCACCAAACTCATCTACACTTTTATCAATATTACTATTGTCATCTAGGTCATGGACAATACTATTACTCTTCCCTTTAATTTTATCACTACCTACATCACTTTGACTGATTTCACTTTTATCATTTAAATTTCTTCCTTTTCTATTATCAGACTCATCTGTACTTTTATCCCTATTACTATTGTCATCTAGACTCCTAGTTTCACTTCTGTCATTTAGATTTCTTTCTTTCTTATCACCAAACTCATCTATACTTTTATCGATATTACTATTGTCATCTAGGTCATGGACAACACTGCCTCCACTATTCCTCTTCCCTTTAATTTTATCACTACTTACATCACTTTGGCTGGTTTCACTTTTATCATTTAAATTTCTTCCTTTTCTGTTATCAGACTCATCTGTACTTTTGTCCCTATTACTATTATCATCTAGACTCCTAGTTTCACTCCTGTCATTTAGATTTCTTTCTTTTTTATCACCAAACTCATCTACACTTTTATCGATATTACTATTGTCATCTAGGTCATGGACAACACTGCCTCCACTATTCCTCTTCCCTTTAATTTTATTACTACTTACATCACTTTGGCTGGTTTCACTTTTATCATTTAAATTTCTTCCTTTTCTGTTATCAGAATCATCTGTACTTTTGTCCCTATTACTATTATCATCTAGACTCCTAGTTTCACTCCTGTCATTTAGATTTCTTTCTTTTTTATCACCAAACTCATCTAAACTTTTATCAATATTACTATTGTCATCTAGGTCATGGACAACACTATTACTCTTCCCTTTAATTTTATCACTACTTACATCACTTTGACTGATTTCACTTTTATCATTTAAATTTCTTCCTTTCCTGTTATCAGAATCATCTGTACTTTTGTCCCTATTACTATTATCATCTAGACTCCTAGTTTCACTCCTGTCATTTAGATTTCTTTCTTTTTTATTACCAAACTCATCTAAACTTTTATCAATATTACTATTGTCATCTAGGTCATGGACAACACTATTACTCTTCCCTTTAATTTTATCACTACTTACATCACTTTGGCTGGTTTCACTTTTATCATTTAAATTTCTTCCTTTTCTGTTATCAGACTCATCTGTACTTTTGTCCCTATTACTATTATCATCTAGACTCCTAGTTTCACTCCTGTCATTTAGATTTCTTTCTTTTTTATCACCAAACTCATCTACACTTTTATCGATATTACTATTGTCATCTAGGCCATGGACAACACTGCCTCCACTATTCCTCTTCCCTTTAATTTTATCACTACTTACATCACTTTGGCTGGTTTCACTTTTATCATTTAAATTTCTTCCTTTTCTGTTATCAGAATCATCTGTACTTTTGTCCCTATTACTATTATCATCTAGACTCCTAGTTTCACTCCTGTCATTTAGATTTCTTTCTTTTTTATCACCAAACTCATCTAAACTTTTATCAATATTACTATTGTCATCTAGGTCATGGACAACACTATTACTCTTCCCTTTAATTTTATCACTACTTACATCACTTTGACTGATTTCACTTTTATCATTTAAATTTCTTCCTTTTCTATTACCAGACTCATCTGTACTTTTATCCCTATTACTATTATCATCTAGACTCCTAGTTTCACTCCTTTCATTTAGATTTCTTTCTTTTTTATCACCAAACTCATCTATACTTTTATAGATATTACTATTGTTATCTAGGTTATGGACAACACTGCCTCCACTATTACTCTTCCCTTTAATTTTATCACTACTTACATCACTTTGGCTGGTTTCACTTTTATCATTTAAATTTCTTCCTTTTCTATTATCGGACTCATCTGTACTTTTGTCCCTATTACTATTGTCATCTAGACTCCCAGTTTCACCCCTGCCAATTAGATTTCTTGCTTTTTTAACATCAAAATTATCGCCATTACTATTTTCATCAAGACTCGTCCCCTGTTTAATATCAGACATATCATTTGAGGGTAATTTTCCATTATTAATATTGGTAAACTCTATGCTTCTCTTTGCTATTTTGTATTTTATTTTAGCAATTGTCGGTTTTTTGCCGTATTTTTTGTTAAAAGATTTTATCCAGTTAAAATTTTCTTTTGGAGTATAGCCCTTATAGCTTGGACTTGATTTGACTTTTGAAAACGAATGTGGATTAAAAAATATTTGACTGTTTTTTCTGTGCTGACTATTTTGTTTATAACGTTTTATTCGTAACTTGTGAAAATGTAACCTAGGTCTTTGAGATTTAGAATATTTGTTTGCTTGATATCGCGGATCTTTCATAACATACATACTTTGAAAAGGATCTTTTCTTCTTCTTGTCATTTCTACTTCTGACTCAAGGCTACTCATGAGAGTATTAATTTTTTCAGGTTTTATTTGTCTTTTGTTTGCTAAATGGTTCGTTAAATTTTCGGTATTTACTATGTTATTTTTAACAGTAGTAAAACTGTTATTAAACAAAGGGTCTTGCTTAAATACATTGTTAGATATTTTTTCAATATCTTTATTTTCATTTTTTGTAGAACTATCCACTAACGAACCCATTAATGCATTAGACATACCCATATTATCCATTTTTCTCATTCCCATGCTACCCATTCCCATCCCCATTGGGTTAAATTGATTACCATAAATGAATGCCATTGGATTAAACTGATTTCCGTAAGGACTATACATGTCATATGAGTTACCAATTGACCAATATTCTTGTGCTTCGCGTTTATTTGTTTTATTTTGTGTGAACATTTTTTGTTTTTCTACTATTATTGCATTACTGGTCTGATCTATTGATACATTTTTAGAAGGGTAAAATTTATTTTCGGTTGTATTACTTCCTAATGACTGGTTAAGTGATTTTGCTTCTGTTAGATTCAAATAAGTGAAATTTAATTTATTTGGGACGAGCGACTCTTTCATCGTTATTTTAGGTTTTTTAGATTTATGGTGATGATGATGATGATGATGATGGTGCAAGTTTTTAAATTTTTTTAATGGGTAATTGATTGTGTTTTTGTCTATTTTAGAGGGCAGTATACCGTTTTGGGTCTTATTTAATCTGTTTGTATGTTTTTCTTTACCAGCCAACAAAGATAATTTGCTTCTATCCTGTGGCAAATTTTCTTTTGTATAAAAGAGGTCACTTGTTTTATTGGTTTCTGAAGGAAACTCTTTTAATGATCTATGGTGTCTTGATCTTCTTCTGGATTTGTCTGGTAGACCTCTTGATTTGTGATTTTCTTTTCTTATGTATGTTTTGGTTTGGACGTCGTTTGGTAACGGAAGCAGAGCATAGATAAATAAAGACAGTTGCAGTGGTTTGGTATCATATCGTTGAATGTTGTTGTTAGGTTGATATGATTTTGTATATGTCATACTATTATTAAACCGGCGTTTGTTATGTTTGATTAAAGAGAACAAGTTGGGCAACAAATATCTATTTTTATGTAAATTTAAATAATAGTGCCACAGACGGTGAATTTTTAATATAGTGTCATATAGTCGTTTGTAAAACTCTTGGTTTACAGGGTGAAAATTATATGCATTTGGGTTTTTAGAGTTCCAGAAAGACCATCTTTTAAAATTTATTGGCAGTTCTTTACCAATTTTGGGACGCTTGTTTTTAAACCAGTAGCTTCCATGTGTTTTTGACCAGTACGAATCGGCAGTTTTTCGCTTTAATCTAATAATGGAATGTAAATCTGTCATGAATTTAATATTACTTGGCATTGAAATGTTTTCTGTTGAACGTTTTTCGATTTGAGGGTGTAAGTACTTTTTCATAAATAACAACTCTATTGTCCCTTTCTCATTGTTAGTGTTAGGCGTTGTAACTGTGCGTGTAGAACTTGTCATACTAACATTTAACTCCTTGTCAGACAATTTATGTGGATTTGACCAATTACTATTTTGGTATTGTTTATTAAAATATTTTTGGCCCGGTATTAATTCCGAGAAAAAAATTCGTGGAACCTTTGCATGATAATTATTTTCTTGTAAAAAGGTTGACTGATTTGGTTTATTACTATTATCGGTATGATAGTACCAATTTTCATTAGTCACTGACAAAAATTCTTGATTTGATTTACGGTGATTTCTAGTATTATTACCATTTAAAAATTGGTTTTCATTACGCCAACTATTTTCTCGTTTTTTAATTTTTTTAGATTCCCATTTAGCTAATGCGTCATTTTGTTGATTTGACATTTGAACTTCTAGGAAAGGTTTGTCTTTCATTTTAAAACGTTTTTTGTTTTTAAATTGTTTTATTGTTTTCAAATTACTTTCTAAATAATTTTTTAAATTATAATAAGAATTATTATTTATATCAGATGTAGTAACTATTGAACCTTGTAAGTTATTTCTATTAATATGTTTTTCTGTAACATAAAAATTATTTATTTTTTCTGTTGGATTATGTTCTTGTCTATAATTATAAGAATAAATTGGATTATAGTACTTGTTTTTCTTTTTTTGGGATATATTGCTTGAAAAAGTGCCAACCAACTCTTTTCTCTTTTTTAATATGGCATCCTGTAAATTAAGTAATTGGGGAATCGTTTTTTTCGTCACAATAAAATAGTTTGCTACGTTTGAATAATCTACGTTTGTCGTATTTTTTTCTATTGATAATAGCAATTTCTGTATGTCATGATTTTTTTTTTGTGACCTAACTGTGTCAGCGTGTAAACTAATTAAACTGAAATTACATAAATATGGGTTTTCAAAATGATGTAAAATGTAAGTTGGCAAATTGTGCAGAGTACTGTTAAGCTGTTTACGTTCCTGCAGAGCTTTATTCTGATTTAAAATGAATTCACTTTGATTTTCAGGAAAAGACAAATTATATTTTGATAATTCTCTATCGATTCTATTTAGTAAACTATCAAAACTACTGTTTTTATTTTCGTCATCGTAAAAAAAGTTTTCTTGTGAAATAGTGTAGTACCCTTCATCCTGGTTATGTTTTGACCTAGCGTGATTTTTTTCTGAATCTACCACATTTCTTAAAAATCTTTGATAATTGTTTATTTCATCTGTTAAATTTACAGGTTTTAGTGTATCACTGATTACTTGATTTCTTAAATAAAGTTTTTTAAAGGGTAATATTTTAAACAATTTTCTAAAATGATTTCGCTTGTTTTTCGAGTAATAACTATCAGAATTTTTACGTTTGTGTGATTTTTGTTTACGTTTCTTTGTTTTCTTAGTTGCACTTTTATCGGGAAAAGTGCTTGTTAAATTACTTTTTTCCAAAGGACTAATATTTAAATTAAAGTATTCTGCTTGATTATGTAAACTGGACCAATTTGAGTGTAAATAAGTCGAATTTCGGGTACTTAGAGTCTTATTATGAAAAATGTTGAATAAAAATGAAAACAGCTTTTTATCGGACTCTTCTGCATTTTCTATGTGTCCTGTTGTGTTTGTAAAATTTGGTTTAAATCCATTAATTTTGGAAGATGTCGCCTTTTCGTTTGAATTTAAAAAAGTTGACACCAAAGATATTTTGGAATCATTTTGCGTTTTCTTTAGGATTACGTCAGTAATATACTTTTTATCATGAGATTGTTCTAGAAGCTTTGGCATTGAGTTTTCGGGCTTTTTGTTATTTTCTTGGACCTAAAAAAATTAAACTTTTTAGTTAAGCACCATTATTTTTTTTTTATTTGAAAAACAATACAGTGAAGAAATACAGGGTAAGAATTTGAAAACTTTCCATTTCCGATATTTCGAGAACCAAAACAAATATATAATATGGGGGTGAACTAATAATGTATTTATAGACTTGCCCCTGCGTACGCATAATTTTTACTTTTTACGTTTGTCGGCCGATGGCCGACCGAGTTTTCGTTTAATTTTTTTCTGATATCTAAAGTAAGAGCACTCTAAAAAATAATCAGCATCGGTCTAACTCGATCCGAAAATTATTCGAGACCATTGTTTAAACCTGCTAAAAAATAATCAAGAGAAGGTCTGTATCGGAAGCTTTAATAACTTATCATGAAATCTGTTACCTCGTGATTACAGCCGATCAATATGTCATCTTGCTTTTATAACTTACGAATTTCAAAAATAAATAACATTTAGAAAGATACCCGAGTATAACAGTTAATTTTCTATACTTGGCTGATACTTTGAAACTTTTTTTTATTCCTTTGGCAAAAATTGCAATAGATTAGATATTATTTTTCAATATAGTTTTGGCTGGGTAAAATGTAAAACCGAGTGCAGTTTCCGCAAATTTTACATATACTTTCTAAAAATTGCATCCTAAACAAACCCTTATCCTAAACTATGATCTAAATTCTTTCCATTACATGATGATATACTAAGGTTTAAAACACCTGTGAATAAGTAATATTCTGCACTTAAAGCAATTTAAGCAGTGGCTTTCCTTGTCCCGATCTTTTAGCTTGGAGCTTTGCATCAGCCTTACATTTGCATTGTCAAGCCTTCTCATTGCAATATATCGTAGGCATTTGTCAACAATAACATTAATAATTAAAGTAAAACATGCAGGGACAGTGATTCTCACTGTGAACTTGCCAGTGCTTTGAGTTAACTATCTTTGCATAATAAATATACGGACTTTTGATACCTTTGGAGCATTTATTTTTTAAATAATATTTGCATTTATTTTTTAAATAATATTGGTTAAAAAAAATTAAAAATTTGTGAAAAATTTGAATTATCATTAATTTTTTGTCAACTTGCAAAAAGGTCTTTGTCGAAGAGTGTCTTGCATATTAAGGTTTCTATTTTTATATCGCCTAAAGTGACTCAGCTTGCGCTGAGTTTAAAAGCATTTACAGGGGTACTTACTAAAATGGTTTAAGTTTAGAGTCTATGGCGAGTCTACAAAATGTCGAATTTCTACAAAAAAATGACAGCTAACCCAGCAAACACAAATCGTCGGCATTGAATCGGGCCAATGCCGATAGTGTGTCGGCTTCGGCGACTACACGCTGGCCCGATGTTGGACAGATTGCGATTTTCAGTTTTCAGTCAATAATCGGCAACTGACAAAGGTCCACATTACTACAGTCGACTTTATGCCGATGTTTAATCGGTCGAAAATCGGCAACTGACGATGGCCCGATTTACTATAGTCGACTTTATGCCGACGCCTACTTTACCTGTTTTAGGGCCGACGACGGTCCGATTGGAACTTTGTTTAATCGGACGAGAATCGGCGCAAACCTTATCTGCTTTAGGGCTGATGATGGTCCGATATGAACTTTTTTTAATCGGTCGAGAATCGGCAACTGACGATGGCCCGATTAACTATAGTCAACTTTATGCCGACACCCACTTTATCTGCTTTAGGGCCGACGACGTTCCGATTGGAACTTTGTTTAATCGGACGAGAATCGGCAACTGAAAATGGCCCGATTTACTATAGTCGACTTTACGCCGACGGCCACTTTATCTGTTTTAGGGCCGACGATGGTTCGATTGAATTGTTTGATTGGTCGATAATCGGCAACTGACGATGGTCCGAATACGTCACCCAAAAATTTTTAAACTGCTTAATAGTTTCTTCCTAGTATGGACCACTGAGATCATTCCTGCCGAACTCAGAGACGCCTCTATAGCTACCATTTTTAAAAAAGGCGACATGGCCCAATGTGGAAACTACAGAGGTATATCTCTGCTTTCTGTTGCTGGAAAGATACTTGCGATTAGTTCCGATTGCTGAACAAAATCTGCCAGAGACACAGTGTGGGTTTAGGCCCAATCGAGGCACAGCTGATATGATCTTCAGTGCCAGACAAATGCAAGAGAAATCTAGAGAACAAAATCGCCCCCTCTTCATGGCCTTCATAGACCTAGTCAAAGCATTTGACTCGGTCAACAGAGAAGCTCTTTGGAAAATACTGGCAAAAGCTGGATGCCCTCAAAAATATATTCAAATTCTTAGACTATTACACGACAATATGAATGCAACAGTCCTGAGCAACGATGGACCAGGAGAATCATTCCAGATTACGACAGGCGTTAAACAAGGGTGTGTTATTGCGCCCACCCTATTTTCTATAATTTTAGGTGCCATGCTTCACCTTGTTGAGGAAAATCTACCGCCGGGAGTAGAAATTCTATATAGATTCGACGGTGGCCTACTTAACCTAGGCAGACTGCGAGCAAAAACTAAGGTCTCGACCAAGCCTACAAAAGCATTGGCCTAAAGGTCAATCTTGTCAAAACGCAAATTCTTTACCAACCAGAACCAGGTACGAATCCCCAAGCTCCAAACATTTCCATAAATGGCCATCCTCTGCAGAACGTGGAACATTACCCATACCTTGGGAGCCACCTATCATCAAATGCAACTATTGACGCAGAAACACAGCATCGCCTAAAATGTGCTAGCGCAGTGTTCGGACGGCTTTCGGAGGGTCTTCAACAATCACGACATCAATGCGGAGACCAAGCTTCGTGTCTACAACACAGTTATAATACCAACTCTAACATACGAACCGTGGACCACCTACAGAAGGCATATCAAACGACTAGAAAAATATCCCCAAAGTTGCTTAAGACGAATACTGAGAATCAAATGGCAAGACCGACGAACAAATATAAGTGTTTTAGAAGAAGCCAGAACAACTACTAGAGAAGCCCTTGTCTTCAAGCACCAGCTTCGTTGGACTGTTCACATTATCCGCATGCCCGAAACACGTCTCCCAAAGCAGATATTTTATGGACAACTGAAGGAGGGAAAGAGAAATCAAGGAGGTCAACAAAAAAGGTACAAGGACGTTCTCAAAGGCAATATGATGAAGGGTCACATCGATATAAACAACTTCGAGATCACGGCAAACGATAGGGCTTCATAGCGCCGAAAAGTCCATGAGGTAGCACAAACTTTTGAAGAGCAACGACGTAGACTAGAGACTGAAAAGAGAGAACGTAGAAAGGAGCGACAAAATGGAAGAATGGATGACCAAACAATGTCGGACTTGAATAGTTTACCGATGTCGGGCCGAGACCAGCTTGCCTACGTTAGACCGACCAATTTAAGCAGCTTTATGGGCGGATGGTCGGTACCATGTGGTTAAACCATATCGGACCCTAATTGTACAGCGACGGTATGCCGATGTCACCAAAAAGTAAAATCCACCTCGGACCGATGAAGGCCCGAGGGAAACGTGTTTTCTGGGAAAGATAATGACGATAGAACAAAAAATAAAATTTCGTTGGCGTACACGACAGTATTTGGTAGTGCTAAATAAAATAAATAGCGCCAGCAGCCACGTATAGCCATAAAATCTTAAAAAAGAAACAATTTTCAATTTTTTTTTCAAACAATTTTGTTTAATTTTGTTTTTGGTTGAAAATTCCAAATCCCCCCTCTTACCCTCTTGCCAACTCCCCCACCCCCATTAAAAACTAATCAGCTCTGCGTCTGTTGACAAAGAGTTTTTGTGGCAAATTTTATAAGAATCGGTTCAGCGGTTTTTGAATTATTGTGTTACAGATAGACAGACAGACATACAGACAGACACCATCCCAAAATTTTGTATTTAGATCTTTTTTGATGTAAATAGATCATTTTTAGTAAAAATAAAAAAAGAATTCTGATCCCAATTAGCCTACATTCTATGTATGGATGGCTAAAAATATATTAAAACATGAATATTTGAAGATCAACAAAGGAAAACCTGTTTTATAATAAGCTAGGAAACGAGCATAGACAAGTTTGGTTATTATTAAAAATATTTTTAAAATCTATATTCATACTTCACTATACGACGTTGAAGTTATCTTCATATTCATATTCATATTCATATTCATGTTAATTACAGCGGACCAAACAAATTTGAAACTTTTTAGAAAAAATGGCTTTTAGCGTAACATAATAGAAAAAAAATATGTACACTTGACGGACAATAACTAAACCTTACTCAAGCCGTCACAATTAGTAATTAAAGGCAGCTTAGGAAGCTTATTAGCTATAGAGATGCATTAAAAATTAAAAGATATTAAATATATATAAGAGTTGGCGATGTATAGTAACAAACTAACTATCAAACCCACCAGATAGCTGAGTCAGCTTGGCTTTGGGAGCTGAGCTATGGGGGTCTTTTTAAAATCATAAAATGTAAAGATGAAAATAGATGGGCGACGTATATCAACAAACTTTATTATTTGGAGTACTAGACCTTTACTCTATCTTTTAGGTGCCAAGCCGTCACAATTAGTAATTAAAGGCAGCTTAGGAAGCTTATTAGCTATAGAGATGCATTAAAAATTAAAAGATATTAAATATATATAAGAGTTGGCGATGTATAGTAACAAACTAACTATCAAACCCACCAGATAGCTGAGTCAGCTTGGCTTTGGGAGCTGAGCTATGGGGGTCTTTTTAAAATCATAAAATGTAAAGATGAAAATAGATGGGCGACGTATATCAACAAACTTTATTATTTGGAGTACTAGACCTTTACTCTATCAAATCCACCACATAGCTGAGTCGGATTTGCTTTGGAAGCTGAGCTATGAGGGTCTTTTTAAAATCATAAAAATGTAAATATGAAGAGAAGTGGGCAATGTTTATCAACAAACTTCACTGATTTGGAGTACTAGACCTTTACTCTATCAAATCCACCACATAGCTGAGTCAGATTTGCTTTGGGAGATGAGCTATGAGGGTCTTTTTATAATCATAAAAATGTAGATATGAAGAGAAGTGGGCATTGCTTATCAACAAACTTTACAGATTTGGAGTACTAGACCTTTCCTCTATTAAACACATCACATAGCTGAGTGAGATTTGCTTTGGGAGCTGAGCTATGAGTATCTTTTAATAATCATAAAAATGTAAATATGAAGAGAAGTGGGTAATGTTTATCAATAAATTTTACTGATTTGGAGTACTAGACCTTTACTCTATCAAATGCACTACATAGCTGAGTCAGCTCCCAAAGCAAATCTGACTCAGCTATGTAGTGCATTTGATAGAGTAAAGGTCTAGTACTCCAAATCAGTAAAGTTTGTTGATAAACATTGCCCACTTCTCTTCATATTTACATTTTTATGATTATAAAAAGACCCTCATAAATCACCTCTCAAAGCAAATCTTACTCAGCTATGTGATGTATTTGATAGAGTAAAGGTCCAGTACTCCAAATCTGTAAAGTTTGTTGATAAACATTGCCCAATTCTCTTCATATTTACATTTTTATGATTATAAAAAGACCCTCATAACTCATCTCCCAAAGCAAATCTGACTCAGCTATGTGATGGATTTGATAAAGTAAAGGTCTAGTACTCCAAATCAGTGAAGTTTGTTGATAAATGTTGCCCACGTCTCTTCATATTTACATCGCCAATTCTTATATATATTTAATATCTTTTAATTTTTAATGCATCTCTATAGCTAATAAGCTTCCTAAGCTGCCTTTAATTACTAATTGTGACGGCTTGAGTAAGGTTTAGTTATTGCCCGTCAAGTGTAGATATTTTTTTCCATTATTTTAAGCTAAAACCCATTTTTTCTAAAAAGTTTAAAATTTGTTTGGTCCGCAAAGCGGACTTAGCTATATAGTGTATTTAATAGAGTAAAGATCTAGTACTCCAAATCAGTAAATTTTGTTGATAAACATTGCCCAGTGCTCTTCGCATTTACACTTTTATGATTATAAAAAGACCCTCATATCTCAGCTCTCAAAGCAAATCTTACTCTGTTATGTGATGTATTTGATAGAGTAAAGGTCTAGTACTCCAAATCAGTAAAGTTTGTTGATAAACATTACCCGCTTCTCTTTATATTTACATTTTTATAATTATAAAAAGACCCTCATAGCTCAGCTCCCAAAGTAAATCTTACTCAGCTATATGATGTATTTGGTATAGTAAAGGTCTAGTACTCCAAATCAGTAAAGTTTATTGATAAAAATTGCCCAATTCTCTTCATATTTACATTTTTATGGTTCTAAAAAGACCCTCATAGCTCAGCTCCCAAAGCAAAGCTGACTCAGCTATGCAGTGCATTTGATAGAGTAAAGGTCTAGTAATCCAAATCAGTAAAGTTTGTTGATAAACATTGCCCACTTCTCTTTATATTTACATTTTTATGATTATAAAAAGACCCTCAGAGCTCAGCTCCCAAAGCAAATCTTACTGAGCTATGTGGTGGATTTGATAGAGTAAAGGTCTAGTACTCCAAATCAGTAAAGTTTGTTGATAAACATTACCCGCTTCTCTTTATATTTACATTTTTATGATTATAAAAAGACCCTCATAGCTCAGCTCCCAAAGCAAATCTTACTCAGCTATATGATGTATTTGGTATAGTAAAGGTCTAGTACTCCAAATCAGTAAAGTTTATTGATAAACATTGCCCAATTCTCTTCATATTTACATTTTAATGGTTCTAAAAAGACCCTCATAGCTCAGCTCCCAAAGCAAAGCTGACTTAGCTATGTAGTGCATTTGATAGAGTAAAGGTCTAGTAATCCAAATCAGTAAAGTTTGTTGACAAACTTTGCCCACTTCTCTTTATATTTACATTTTTATGATTATAAAAAGACCCTCAGAGCTCAGCTCCCAAAGCAAATCTTACTCAGCTATGTGGTGGATTTGATAGAGTAAAGATCTAGTACTCCAAATCAGAAAAAGTTTGTTGATAAACATTGCCCACTTCTCTTCATATTTACATTTTTATGATTATAAAAAGACCCTCATGGCTTAGCTCTCAAAGCAAATCTTACTCAGCTGTGTAGTGCATTTGATAGAGTAAAAGTGTAGTACTCCAAATCAGTAAAGTTTGTTGATAAACATTGCTCACTTCTCTTCATATTTACATTTTTATGATTATAAAAAGACCCTCATAGCTCATCTCCCAAAGCAAATCTTACTCAGCTATGTGATGTATTTGATAGAGTAAAGGTTTAGTACTCCAAATCAGTAAAGTTTGTTGATAAAAATTGCCCACTTCTCTTCATATTTACATTTTTATGATTATAAAAAGACCCTCATAGCTCAGCTCCCAAAGCAAATCTTACTCAGCTATGTGATGTATTTGATAGAGTAAAGGTCTAGTACTCCAAATCTGTAAAGTTTGTTGATAAACATTGCCCACTTCTCTTCATATTTACATTTTTATGATTATAAAAAGACCCTCATAGCTCATCTCCCAAAGCAAATCTGACTCAGCTATGTGATGGATTTGATAGAGTAAAGATCTAGTACTCCAAATCAGTGAAGTTTGTTTATAAATGTTGCCCACGTCTCTTCATATTTACATTTTTATGATTTACATCGCCAACTCTTATATATATTTAATATCTTTTAATTTTTAATGCATCTCTATAGCTAATAAGCTTCCTAAGCTGCCTTTAATTACTAATTGTGACGGCTTGAGTAAGGTTTAGTTATTGCCCGTCAAGTGTAGATATTTTTTTTCCATTATTTTACGCTAAAAAGTTTAAAATTTGTTTGGTCCGCTGTAATTAACGTGAATATGAATATGAATATGTAGATAACTTCAACGTCGTCTTCACTATAATAAGTACAGCTATGAAAGATAGGCTAATTTAAATTACTTACATGCCAGCATTAAAATAGTAGGTATATTAAAAGCACATGAGCGAGAAATGTTGGTGGACTGAGCCGAAGGCGAGGTCCACAAGTATACCGAGTGTCCCAAGAGGTTTTCAAACGAGTTTTTTACGATACTTTTAATACGACTGCAAATACAAACCAAATCGATTTTTATTTTAGTAAATTAAGAAAGCGTAAGCAAAGACCCACACATCAGGGTGCCAAGTTGACACATCAGTGTGCAAAGTTAACACATCCATGCGTAAAATGCTTTGCACTCAGTATGTGCAAAGTACCGATTTCAGATTGAGTATTTCATGTCCAAAACCTCATTTCCTAAAGCAGTTGTTTAAAAAAGAATTTGCACCATTAAAAAAATGTTTAATTTTATTTAGAGTGTAAATATGATATAGACTATTTGGACAAGGACATGACAAAATTGGCTCCGGTTCACAAAAGCGATATTCAATTCAATAAGCGACGTATATCAAAAGAGCGACATATAAAAACGGTGACATTCTAAAGGGAGAGATATCAAAAAGAGCGACATAGCGTTGTAATAAAACAGCAACATTCAAGAGAGCAAATTATGAAACATTTAAATATATAGCGACAGACCAAAAGGGCGACATTTGCTTCGTGAGGTTTGGTTGTTTTGCGAAAAATGCTTTTTATAGACGGGCCAGGAAGAATTTGCTCGAGGTTTTCCCATTTTTTTTAGTTTTAGTGGGTTGGGTTTAATACAATTGCATTTTTCGGCAGAAGATAATTTTTAAATACCACATACCCAAACAGATTGTTTCTTGAGTATTAATTGCTAAAATGCGAGTTTGAAGGCGGGTTTACCCAACTTTTCATATTGATAATTTATAACCTAAGCGCAATTTTATACATAGTCATAATGTTAAATACATTATTTTTAATAGAAGTGTTTATAGTACTACCATAGATCTAATCTATCACCTATTGTTCGGGGTGTGAAAGTAAATAAAAAAAAGCTGTAAACATGCTACCATTTCTGACGATTAGAGGTGCGGATTTAAAAATGTGTAATTATTTCTTAATAAGTACACGTTTTTGGCCGAATTAAAATTTAAAAACTTTTTGACTAATTACGAAACGTTATAATTTTAGGGTTTGATTACGTTACAAATTAATTTTATTAAAATAATTAGGACAGGCTTAAGATACCAAGCTGATTTGTAGTTTTGAAAATCAGTTAAGTTATTTGTTGTTAATTGTGATTTTATGAAAAATGTTTCGTCCGTGGGAGGAACAACCGAGTACGTCACGTGGAGATACGGGGAATAATAGCGTTACTAGAGAAATAAGTGATAAAAAACAATTTAACCGCGATACTTTGTCACTTGATACAAGAAAAGTGATATTTGACGTTCATACCATTGGGTGCAGTGAAGGAAGCGGCAGCTTTAACACGAAGATCGGTAAAAAAAGTGTGGCGTATAGTAATAAATAAACCGATAGTTGGGAGAAGAAAAAGGAAGGATTCTAATACTTCTAAGAAATTGGACATGGGTGAGGTGGATATTATTTGTAGAAAAATATATCAAATGTATAGGGAACAAATGATTTCTACTTTACAAACATTAATTCAAAGATTAAAAAAAGATGATAGAGAAATACAGTGTTGCCGTGAGACACTGAGAAAATGTATTTAAAAAAACGGTTTTAAAATTAAAAAAAAATAATAAACGGCAAGTGATTATGGAATCGGCCCATTTAAAAAAATGAAGGATGAAATATTTAATTGCAATACACGAGTATAGAGAAAGTAATAGGGATATTGTTTATCTCGATGAAACTTGGTTTGACACCCATGAAGTTCCAGGGTAGATTCGTCTGGTCACTGCACAACTAAAGCTCCATCAAATAAAGGAAAGCGTATCACAATAATTCATGCTAAAACAAAAAATGGGTTTATACCAAATGCGTTGCCCTTATCAGCCAAAAATATAAAGGATTGCCATACTGACTACCATGACGATACCACAGCGGAATTATTTGAAGACTGGTTCAAGAATAAACTGTCACCCAATATACCTCCAAATAGTGTAATTGTGATGGATAATGCGAGCTACCGCAGTAGAAGGCTAAATAAAGTTCCGTGTTCAAATTACACAAAACTTACCATTCAGGATTACATGTTAGAAAATAATACGTATTTTGAGGATAGCTACACCAAAAACAATTTCTTGAAATAATTAAAGCATTTTCAATACAAAATGGGCCATACAGTTTTGAGACTTCCTCCTTACCATTGCATGTTTAATCCATATATATATGGCATGAGCAGGGCCGGCCCCAGGGTAGGGGCAGCCGCCCGGATCGCAATGATCTAGGGGCGCCAAAATCATGGAAAATGAAAATAAACTGATAAAAAAAATAAGTTACAGGCTTTTATAAAATGCACTAAAAAGTAAAAAATATTTTTTTATCATTCTGATATCACATCAATAAATTATTTTTCATAATATTGCATTGTCATCGGACCCTTGCAAGTATACCAAATTTCATTGAAATCGGTTCACGGGAATTTTCCGCGTTGCTAGATTTGACTGAGAGTTGACAAGATTAAGAGGGGACAGGCGGAATTTATCATGTTTATTTCTAAGCACATAATTCAAATAATATTATATATTTAAACATTAAAGCAAAATCTAGTTGAATTCAATTCAACATGACAAAACCACTCAACCACCGCCTTTCAAAAATTTTGAAACCAAGCGAAACAAGATCTAACAGCCCTTTTTAACTGCATATAAAAAGGAAGTAGACTTAAATCAATGCATTATTTGCCACTAGACTTCGGCTGGTGCGAAATAAATTGTTAGTGCAAAAAAGCTTGCTTGTGCAAATTGTCCAGTGCGTTTGGCTTCTGCGAAGGTAAGGGTTTTAATTTTTGTTTTCGTTTTTAAAAACGAATAAAATCCATCAGACATAAGCCAAAAATAGTGTGGGGGGGGGGGGTAGATTTCAAAAATTAGAGTTTAGATCAAAACATGGCTTGTGTGGTATCAAATGAAAGGTAATTGAGTCTGGAGTTGAATAAAATGCATTTAATTTTTTAAGCCAGTGGCGAACAAGGTGGGGATTTCAAAAATTAGAGTTTACATCAAAAAATGGCTTGTGTGGTATCAAATGAAAGTTGATTGAACCTGCAGTTGAATAAAATTTATTTAATTTTTTTTAAGCCAGTGGCGCACAAGGGGGGATTTCAAAAATTAGACTTTAGATCAAAACATGGCTTATGTGGTATTAAACGAAAGGTAATTGAGTCTGGAGTTGAATGAAATTAATTTTTTTTAAGCCAGTGGCGCACAAGGGGGGGATTTCAGAAATTATAATTTAAATCAAATCATGGCTTGTGTGGTATCAAGTGAAAGGTAAGTGATTCTGGAGTGGCGTACAAGGAGGGATATAAATTAATTTTAATGAAAAAATGTCTTGTGTGGTATCAATTTTTTTTTTGGCCAGTGGAGGTACCTACAATGAAGGGGGGATTTGATGTTAATCGTGTAAGCTTAGGTGCCCATAAATTGGCAGAGTATTTTTCATTTTGTTTTTTTTTACTTTGTCCTTCGTATTAAAAAAAATTGGGTAGTTATGTATTACAAATATAAACATAAAATGTAGGGAGTAGGGACCCCTAAAATTATATAGCGTGTGACCATTCTTTTAAGGACTAACGAAATAGTAGTTTATAAAAATGTCAAAAAGCAAGCTGTTTTATACAAGCGGTTTTCAAAGCACAGCACAGCAAGTGCTTAGAAGTAGCGAGTATAAAAAAGCGTAGTTTTGGCACGACTTTTATACAATATTTTATCTTGATCAAAAATTACGCAGGCGTAATTTCTAACAAAAATATATTTTACACAAAACTACAAGGGACAAAATACCAATTATTATTATATTTTTTTGATACCAGTATTATTTTTTATTTTAATTAATTTGTTCCAGATACCAAAATGTCCGATGCTAAGAGAAAACCCTCTGGGGGCGAATTTAAAAAGCGGAGATTGAACAAGCAAACACAGCTTCAAAAACAGTCAGATGCGTTGCAGAACTTTTTTAAAGAAGTTTCAACGCTCCCACAACCGACCAACATTTGAACAACGCCCAGCACATAGATACTGACTTTCCGGATATGGATCCCCCTTTGGACGTAACCGTCAGCATTACTGAGCTGGATAAGTCATCTCAAATGAGTTACCGTCCAAAGTATCTCTTCTAACCCAGGATTATGGCCCGAAATCATGCATGCCGCAGATTGTTTGAAATCATGGCTTGAATTGAGGCAAAGATTGAAAATAGGTGAAACAATAGATGCAGTTTCTCAGAGACTCACCGATTCTGAGATAAATCACTGGTCTGAAATTCTTCTACGCATTATATCACTCGTTAAAAAGCTAGGTGAAGCTCTCTAGCTTTTCGAGGAACAAGCGATAAACTGTATGAAGACAATAATGGAAATTTTTTGAAGTTAATTCAGTTATTGGCTGATTTTAATCGAAAAATGGAGGAACACGTTCGCAGAGTCCTCAATAAAGAAGAAATCCAAGCTATATATCTAGGGAAAACTATACAAAATGAAATAATTAAATTATTGCATGACAACATAAAGCACCACATCATTGAGCAAGTTCAAAAGGCCAAGTAACAGTAACGTAACAGATGACATTTGTAGTAAGATTGGTCTCCATACAGGGATCAGAGTCTGAAGTTCAAGCTAATATCAACGAATATTTTTTTGATTTTCTACCCATTGAGAGATCAACAGCTAAGGAATTGTCGGAGGTTTTACTAGAAGAGCTAGAGAAAAATAGGCTTAAAGTAGAAAACATGCGAGAAGAAAGATCGGGAGTACAAAGAAGAATCACAAATATAAACCCCAGAGCATTTTATGTTCTATGTAGCAGCCATTCGCTAAATTTTGTTGTAAACGATGTGGCAAAATCCTTTCTTCAATATTGTTCAAAAGTTATATACATTTTTTTCTTCCTCATCTTTTCGTTGGGCAATATTACTGAAATATATTGATACTTACACCCTAAAACCATTGAGTGATACGCGATGGAAAGCTCTGCGGTTTCAAATTGGTCCAATTCACGATGCTTTGTACAGCATATATGAGGATTCAGAAATCGATAATATAATCAGAGACGAGGCTAGCGGATTATTAAATAATTTGAAGCAGTTCAAATTTATATGCTCTGTTGTGATCTGGTACAAAATTTTGAGTTATATTAACCCCATCAGCAAACTTTTGCAAACTGTAAATTTTGATATGTCATAAGCTATTGATATGCTTAGCAACTGCAAACTCTTCTTTGAAAACCTGAGATCAGATGAAGCTTTTGAAAGCATCATTTTAGAAGCAACCGAGCTTGCTTCAGAGATTGGCGTGGAAGCTAATTTCGAAACCACCACAATACGTCATCGTGTCAGAAGCAAAACAAGAACGTTTTTGTATGAGGGCCCGAATGAACCCGTTCAAGACCTAAAACAAAAATATAAAATAGATTTTTTTTTCACACTATAGATCAAGCAATAAATGCCTTGGAAACCAGATATAATTTGCTAAATACCCACAGTAATTATTTCAGCTTTTTCTATAATATTTTTGGTCTAAAAACGCCCTGGAACTAGCCGATGAAATAAGCATTGTTTCGTCATTATTAACAAAAAACGGAAACCCCTGTTGGAGTTGTCAAGTTTATCGCTACACTTAAATTCGCACCAAACTTCAGCATAGCATTAAGAATCCTACTTACATTGCCAGTCACTGTGGCTTCAGCTTATTCAGCTTATTCAGCTTTTCAAAACAAAAAATTATAAAAAATTATCTCAGCACGATGCAGACGCAAAATAGTCTCAATGGATTGGCAATGATAGCTATAGAACACCAAATTAGTGACAAATTAGACTTGAAATCACTGGTCCGTGAGTTTGCCGAAAGAAAAGTTAGAAAAAGGGCATTTTAATTACTTTGGTCAGTTAGAATTTATTTATAATATGGAATATTAGTTTAGTTAGCATTACTACATTTTAGTTTTTGTTATTTTGCCTTACGTGCTAAATTGCTTATCTTGTTATCTAATTATTGAGTTTTTAATAAAATGCTTTTTTTATTTTTTTTTAATGTTTTCTTGACTTTCTAATACGGTCGCATAAGATTTACTTAAAAAAAACGAGGAGAGGGGCGCAAAATTAACGTTTTGCCCGAAGCGCCAAAATGTCTAAGGCTGGCCCTGGCATGAGCTAAAAGCAGCGGTTAAAAGAAATAATGTTTCGCCAACTTTAAATTCTTCTGTGGTAGCTTTAATTAGGTCGGCGGAACAAAATATTTTAATTGCGTAGCTCATGTCCACAAAATAGAAAAATCATATGTCATAGATCTGCTCCCCAGAGAAAAAATTATCATAGACTTTAATGACGACAGTGACAGTAAAACTAACTTAAGTTAAAATTTGTAAAATTTTTTACTATCCCGTATTTTTTTGTACTATATATGTATGTACCTGTTAAACTCAATTTTATAAATTTAACCTATGTTTGTGTTTTTTATTCTATGAGCAAATATATTTTTGTAAAAAAGTTGTCAGACCGAAACGCCGATAAAACATATTATCATTTCCAACTTTAAGGTGATCCGTGGTAGAAATTCACTGATCTATTACAACACTAAGTGCGACCCTGCTTCCATTTGAACACACGCTGAGTCGCAATAAATGCTTATCTGCCATGAATAATAATTAGTCTCCTAAGCACAGTTCATAATTTAAAAGTTGCTTAATTTTAACTTTATGTACTATGAATAAGAAAAAAGCAAAGAAAACATTTTGGTTGGTTGATTTCAAAATAGGAGTGATTGATTTTAGCTGATATTAGAAAACAGAAATTTAGCAAAAACATACTTATCAGATATGATAACAAAAATTATAGAAAATTTTGGCGCATTTTTAAACAAACCTTCTCACACAGTGTTAATGGGAGAGTTAGCATTGTTTAAAAACGAAACTTTTAAAATTGGTTCTTTTTTTTACTGTTTCGGTTGCTACCGCCGAAAGAAGTTTCTCCACTTTAATACTTGTGAAAACTTATCTTCGGTCCATGGTAGGAGAAGAGACTTAATGGCTTTGCGCTTTTGTATATATATCGTTCAATAAACCTGGAGTTAGAATCTAGCTTAGATAGGTTTGCAAAGCAAAAAAGAAAACGTAATTTTATTATATAACTAAAAGTTTTTTAATACGATAATAATGTTGGAATGTTAATATTTTCCAAAATAGATTAGTTTTGTTAGGTAGTATCTGTTAGTCACCACCAACGGCTCAAGCAACTACGAACATATGTAGGTCGAAACTATTTGGTTATTGGAGATGGTCAGGTCACCCCTAACCAACATAACAATCTAACCCAACCCCCAAAAACAATGATGACTTTTTTGCCCTATGTTCGTAGTCGCTCGAGCCGGCCTACATCTGTTTTATTGCTTGCGCCCCCCCCCTGGTGAAATTTCTGGATCCGCCACTGTTTTGCGCAAACAGGTTGTGACCATTTAAAGGAAAAAACCGCAGGAAAATCAGGTATTCGACTGGATGGACGGGTTTGGGAGGGGTGGTTGAGAGAGGGTTGTAGAAGTGGGGGCAGGGAGGGGAGCCTATGGCGCGAATGAAGTTGTAAGCAATAGAGTGTTTAAAATAAATTGCTTTTTTGATCATCCAACTTACATCATACAACTCGTTAGCGGGGAAAACTGTTCCATGTAACATTGTAGTTTCTGACGATTTCGTGATATTTTGATCATCCGAACTGTGCATCAAGAGTCTGAATAAATACAGAATGCTGTGTATCTTCATTATGCTAAAAATTATTTAATATAATAGTTTACGGCAATGATTTCTAACCCAAATATAGACTGTTCCATGTATTAATAAATTTATTTATTTTTATTTAATTTATTTATTATTTTATATCCTTGTCACAGGATGTTCTACACACCACATCTTCTTTTTTGCACACTATCAAAAAGTTTTCATAGGTCCAAAAGTTTGTCTTCAAGAATATGTATGCCAACCTATTTTAAATTATTTTTTTTATACCTTCATCAAAAACATGATTTTAGTAACTGTCTGCAGATAACTAAAGCATGGCTTTTTTGGCTACCGATGCAAAAAAACTTTTTTTTTTGATCACGGGTGCAAAAAAGATTTAAAAATATCGTCAAAATATCAAATTGTCAAAGATTAAAATGTCGCAACAATGAACGTGACCGAGTAAAAAGACACATCGCTATGGAAACGATTGTTCTTTAATTTAACAGCCGCCTTGATTTATAGTCTAAAGATGGTGTGCTTTGAAAAGTTCTCTTCGTTCGAGATTTTTAAAAGTATTTTCTTGTTTTTCTTGGATTTTTTGATAAAGGTATTAAAAAAAATAGTGTTAACAACACGCGGCTAAACTGTGCTTTTTTTTACTCGCGTTGTTAAATACCTAGCTGCGCTCGATATTTAGACCAAACCTTGTAAAAAAAGCACTATTTTAGCCACTAGTTGTTAAAACTACTATTTCCTGATTTTGAAAGTATAAAAAGTGTAACATCGAAAACGAAACAGAGCTGTTTTGGTGACTGATGTAATAATAATAGTTTCCTCTTGCTTGGGTGCTCTCAAATGTTACTGGCTTGTTGGAGGAACTGTCAATTGTCTTAGGTTTGGAGATCTCACTGGTAAAGCATTCACTCAAAGATGGAGGTAAAACCCCTAAAATATTAACCACCTCTCCATTTACTACCAGAGTCTAGAGTTGCTTAGCTTGATACTTGAGCTTGACTTGACTCAATCACGACCGGTTCTATTCATAACCTCACTGTTAATTTTTTGCGTGAACCAAGTAGGTATGTTAAAGCCCTGTGCACACCAACGCGTGCCCATGCTTTGAAGCGGGGTGGGCACTCGGCGTTTCCTGTTCACACCGGCGCGTTTCCATGAAACTCACCAGAAATGCATGAAGTTGCATGCGTTTTTGCCCAAATTTCCTAGAAATACCTATGTTGGCAACACCTCGTGCGTGTCTTGTGCATCTTTTTGACGTTTAATATAACCTAAAATATTTTTTTAAAACTTCGATAAAATGAAAGAAAATTGAGTAATTTAAACAGTTTTACCAGGAAAGTGCAGAAAATAAATTATTTTGCAGAATTATCCTGAGAAAACGTGTTAAATATTAAAAATATATTTTTAGATGCACGCGGGAATGCCAACATTGAAAATAGAACATGTTCTATTTTTCCACTAGAATCGCATGCATTTCTGGGGAATTCTAGGGACTTTTTTTTAAAAATGTTAAAAATTATTTCCAGAATGGCATTCTCTTGTCAAATTTTAATTTTTTTTTGTTTGTTTTGCAAAAGTTTTTGAGAGAGCTGCTTCAACAAGAAATAAATGATGTGGATCCAAGACCATAGTAAGTACTTAATTAATTTATATGCTAATTAAGGATGTGGCAAAAGTTATGTCAATTTACCGTTTATGTGGTTGGGTTGCTTTGGTTAGTATTGGGTTTCGATTAGGTCAGTCAATTTTGTTGGTTTTCTTGTGAAAATTGAGAAGATCAGGTTTTTCCCGACTGTTGTAACCTAAGCATTTGTGATAATAAGCTACAACAGCCTGTGTAAAAAAGATACGGACCAGTGGCATATGCAGAAATTGTTTTTTTTTTGGGGGGGGGGATTGCATATCAGCATATTCTACATAACATCATTTTTTTCTTGATTTTGGGAAAAAATTCAATCTTTAGGTTGTGATATTGAATGGCTCTTGGCGGTGACTTGGGCCACTAAGCCCTTTCTCCCCCCCTCCCAAGTACGAAGGTGGAGGTGACTGTCGTACTTAAGCCAAAGCTTGTAGTTAATTTAAATTTAGAGATTGGAAACACTCTTGATGGCTGCTCTTGTTGCAGTGTGAGATTGAACAACACTGTAGTAGCTATTTAATATTATAACCCATATAGGTAGTTACAATATCTCAACTTGGGGCTCTATAGCTAGGACAAACCTTCCGATTTATAATTTCAAAAAAAATAAATAAGAGATGAGCAAACATATTGTCTATTATCCTTTTAGCCCATTTAAAAAAATTATTTCACCGAGGTGCTAACAACAGACAAATCTTGTGTACCTACCTATTGTCAATTAATGTAAATTTTTCTAATTGACCAAAAATATCCTCACATACTCTCTGGGTACTGACACTAGAGTTTATCTGCTTGATCTGTAACTTTATTTTTATTTTTAGGCCAAGAACTACAATTGTGTGTTGATTCCTGCCATCAAAATAAACCCACTTGAAAAAAATTCAACAAATGAACCGTTTTACAATGTCGTCATCATGCATGTGTCAACTTAAAAGCCAGGAAGTATGGAAAGTGAACAGCTGTACAGTTGTAAAGATGTAGAATTCATCAGCTCCATAATGTGTCAACGTGTCAACAACAAAAAAAAACTTTAATATGTGATGAGTTTATCCATTTTTAGATTATTTAAATTAGATTACATTAGATTAGATTAGATTACATAAATCAGTATCAGGTTTTACATGCTTTTTATGTGGTATGTGGAACAAACTTGTAGGATAGATATATAGGATAAATCTCATAAATTTTGTTGTTTCTATATGAGTTTTACAGCTATAAAACAATACAAAAACTCACCAACTTTCATGATAATTTATGGGGTTTTTTGCCCGGGTTTATATACTAAATAGGCCAACATTTTATATCAAAAATATTTTTTCTGTTATTTGTTTTTTATTTATTTCAGATACCACAATTAACAAGTTGCCAGTTAAGTGAGTCACACAAGTCTTTATTATACATTCTTCTACATACAGTTCGGCACTTAGCTATAGAGGAAATAAATATAGTGCCTTGCGAATTTTTTTAGGACTTCTATATGGAAAATTTTTAATATAACTACTTTTATCGATAATATAGTGTTTCATTTAAATTTAATTATTCACAACAGGTTTAAATTATTACGGATAGATATCTTAGTAAAAATTTATTTTAGCGACTAAAAAATGAATATTAAAATTGTACAAAAAATTAAAATTTACGAAGTAGGTACTTGGGATTTTTTCGTGTCTTCTTTTAGGTCGTTCATTTATTACAATATTTAAAAAACTAAGGAACAAAATATAATATTTCAGCCCTTTAATATTAATAATAATTATAAAATTTTATTATTCACATTTTTGGTAAAATGTAATCTGGCGCCATCTAGCGACAATTTAATATACTTCTTTTAGTTCAGACCCCAAGACATTTATTGATCAATATTTGGAACCAGAAAATCCACCAGATTTAACCTATTATTATTCTGTGTGAAAAAGATGCATAGGTGTGGACAGAAAAGGCATGCAACTTTTCACCCTTCATTTTCAAGGTCGACACGCGCGCTTTAAAGAACCCCTTGCGTCAAAAAACCCTGCATGGGCACGCGTTGGTGGGCATAGGGCTTAAGTTTGACGTTTCCGCCCTTTGGATTTAGAGGTATCGTTACTTTTCGGACACCCTGTATAAGATTTGTATTTGGATGACATTTACAGGGTATCCAACTGTTGCAAAATAAGAAAAAGGCATAGTTTTTATAACATTGGTTTTAAAAATTATAAAACGTTGGTACGTTATAGACGCTATAAAAACTTATTTTAATAAGAAGCTTCTCCCAAGTCATGTGGATATGTTACATATCTTACAATTGAGTGGGATGAAAAAGTGTTCCGGTTATCATAGATTTTTAAGAGTCTGCCTTACTGCAGTCGTATTCCACAACCTCTCTTAGTAAATGCATATAGAGATGCACAAATAAAGATTTGAGAAACATGCATAGGTAAGCAAGCATTATAGAGAGATAGCAGAATAAAAATGGGCCAAGGTTTTCACCTAAAAGGTCTCTTATGTGTTGAGGTCTTAAAACATCGAGATTCCGGCAGGAAAGATAAGATGTTTTTTTTTCTTTGCTTTGGCTCTGACAAAAAGGGAAGGAGCACGCAAAATTTATATGGAAAATAGGGATGCCACTCCGATCAGCTTTGTAAGATAGACAATTTTTCTCCATCTCAATATTACAGTGTAATCGTTCTCTGATATATTATTTTAAGGGTTTTGGATTTTAGATGAATTTTTCTTTTCCATAAATAAAAATGGCAAATGTGACAAAAGTCATCAAGCGGTAAAGACGAAATACCTATTAGATGAAACTAGAGGCCCTGTATACTATTTTTGATAGTTATTGTTTTACCAGAGGTGAGCAACTGGATTTGACAGCTTTTAGGAAAATGTTTAAAAACAAATTGTTTGTTGGCAATGATAGTTGGTAACCCCTGACAATAAATAATTTTGTCACTGTCACATTTTTACTTAAGAAACGTCCGGTTTAAAAATGGAATTTTGTTGTATCAAAAACTGTAAAAACACGTTCCTCGACGAATTTGGATTGTTCCGTTTTCCAACGGAGAAAGAAATTCAGGAAAAGTGGAAAGAAAACATGCATTTACGAAGCTGGAAAATTAATAAAAATAGCCGAATTTGCAAGGTAAGTGAGCTACAAGTAGTACAAACAAACGCATTTAGCATGTACTTTTTTAATAAATAACACATTATGTTGCCGTGTTTTATTGTTAGAAAAAGAGTAACAAAAATATAGATCAATAGGAGTTTTTATATTTTACCTATTATTTATGTTTTTCATATCTATACCGTGGACATTCACTGTTTGTTTTTGTTTTTTTTTGTCAAAGCTTGACATATTTTACTAACCAAAAAAAATCAATCTTTCAAAAACTGTCTGGGGAAATTAAAAAAAGAGACAACAAAACATCAGTCCATTTCATAAAATCCGTTTTACAGTATTTTCCACCCGAAATTTATCCACATTGACTGACGTCAACTGTCAACGGAGATTTTAGTCTGACCGTCTAACGTTTATTTTTTTTGTTTCTCCCTAGATTTTTGGCCACACTGATTTAACATCGTTCTTAACTAAAAAGCCTGTTAACTCCTATCGCCTCAGTGCCCTTTAGCCTAATGTGGCTGCCATTTTTATAACCAAATTGACAAGTAAAACATGGATTTTCTGTCAGTTTGGTGTCAATATGGCACCGATCATAGGCCAAAGGATACTAAAACGAAAATGAGTTAACTGGCTTTTTAGTTGAGAACGGTGTTGACTGATCACAGTATGGACAGGGCCTCATTCAGAAAATTTTCGATTTCGTTTAGTTTAAATTTTATCATGAGTTGATTGTAATAGAAAGTTTTTGAACCATTTTTTTGCCATTTTGTTATTGTTATCGTAAGACAATTGATCATAGTGTACTAGATATGGCAAGCCGCAAGTGTCGATCCAATACATAAACGTAAATAGGGCGAACTCTACACATCATAGAAGGGACTGGTTATGCAATCTCAAATAAATGAAATAATATGGTAACGTTAGGCATTTCTGTTAGGCCGATCAAAAATTCATAATCCCCTTCTCTAAGAACCTCTGTACGTTTGCCAATTTTGATTAAAATCGAAAAAACTAAATATTTTCTCCCCCTCCACTTCCCTCGTTAAGGGGAGGCGGGTACCTGATAATACCATATTATTGTATTGTCACCGGAACTATAAACGCGTACCAAATTTGAAGACAATCGGATGCGGATCGAAGTCAGTTAAAATTGGTTAGCAAAACATAAACAAAAATCATTAATTTTGAATCCGCCATATTGAATTTTTAAAATCTGATCAAAAATTCGTATTTCTTATCCCCAAAAAACCCCGTATACCAATTTTGGTAGAAATCGGACAAACTTAGGTATTTTCCCCCTCCACTCCTCTCGTAGGGGGGAGGGGGTGCCTAAAATACCAGTCGGATGTGTATAATTCAGTTAAAATTAGTTAGCAAAACATGCACTAAAAATCGTCCATCTTGAATCTGCCATTTTAGAATTTTCAAAATCTGATCAAAAAATTTGTATTCCTTATCGCCAAAAACCTTCGTATACCAATTTTGGTTGACATCGTAGGGAGAGAGGGGGTACCTAATAATACCAAGTTATTGTATTGTTACCGGAACTTTAACCGCATACCAAATTTGACGACTGGCGGATGTGTATAAGTCAGTTAAAATTGGTTAGTAAAACGACTAAAAATCGTTCCTCTATTGAATTTTCAAAATCTAATAAAAAACTCGTATTCCTTATCCCTAAAAACCTCCGTATACCAATGTTAGTTGACATCGGACAAACTTAGGTGTTTTTCTCCCTCCACTCCCCTCGTAGGAGGGGAGGGAGGTGCCTAATAATACTATATAATTGTATTGTTACCGGAACTATAAAAGCGTACCAAATTTAAAGACAATCGGATGTGTATAAGTCAGTTAAAATTGGTTAGCAAAACATGACCAAAAATTGTCCATCTTGAATCCACCATATTGAATTTTCAAAATCTGATCAAAAATTCGTATTCCTTATCCCCAAAAGCGCCCGTATGCCAATTTTGGTTGAAATCGGACAAACTTGGTCGTTTTCCCTTCTCCAGAGGGGTGCCTAATAATGCCATATTATTGTATTCTCATAGGAACTATAATCGCATACAACATTTGAATTAAATCGGATATCTAGAGGTTAGTCAAAATTGAGTTTCAAGATTTGACCCGAACATATAAACATACATACATAGAGGTGAAGTTAAATGAAAGCTTGTAATAAAAAATACGCAAAATTTAAAGCCGGTCCAGCATTTTTAAACGTCTAAATTGAATTTGAATTCATTATTTTTTGGGTGACTTCGCTCACCAGTCTGGGTCTCTGTCAGGCATATTGGGTCTTCATTGCGATTTCTTTGTTATGTTCGGTGTACAAATAAAAACGAATATCATGGCCGCCTTAACATCCATAAACATCCATAAAGTATCTCTGGCATCTTGCTGTTTCACTCTGGTGCATTTGATTGATATGAAAGCGTAATATAAGGAGTTATTCGGAGCAATTTAAAGTTAGCAGTGTAGTTATAATGCCGATTACCAAAACCTTGGCAACTTCAAAATCTGGTTTTTGTTCTATGGAAAGTGAGGTTATGTTTTGTCTAAATAAAAATGGAATGGATTGTACATGCAAATATGAAACCACCTCTAGTAAAACAATAACTGTCAAAAATCGTATACAGGGCCTTTAGATGAAACTATCATTGCTTGTCTAGGTGTAGTGCTGTTTTTTGACAGATTTGGCCAAAGATATTCTTGCAAAGTATTTTTTCCTTTCTTGCACGACATGCAAAGAGAACTTTTAAGCACACTTTTTTTTTACCGATTTTTTAGGTCCATTACGACTTTTTAAATATATATTTCAACTTAAATATAAACAAAAAAAACAGGTCTTTGCTATTTTAATACCTAAAAATGTTGTCTCGACGGTTTCTACGTAAGAAGGAAAAATTTTGTACCTGAAAGTGTATTTTTCACCCTTGATGGCTTGCAACTGCCGTCGCGTGCGGAAAAGTATCACTTTCCGCACTTGTTAGGTAAATAACTGTTAGCTAGTCGCGTGCGTTATGGCACTTTTTGTTTTAAGTTCTTCTGTATATTATTCAGATTATTGTAATTTTTTCCTGTTTGCCAAGGTAATCTTAAAAAATTTGTTATGAAAAAATAGTGGGTTTAAAGTATAATTTTTGCATAAATATGCTGTTTTTTTTATCCAGCCTGTAACAGCAGGTAGCAGTTAAGTAAAATGACGTAAACTCTTTCTTGAAACGGGGAGAGTAGGATCCGCCAAGAAAACATTATGTAGGTAAAACTTACTTACCACAGTATTTTTTTATTTACGGAATCATATTCCACACAATTTATGCTCGCTACCACCTTCATTTCTACTTTTGACTGTTTTTTTTTCCAAAACTTACCTGTTCTAAAACTAAGAAACTCTGGCTTCAATAAATGAACTTAAGAGGCCCCCATTTATCGATAATATGTGACCATTTAGTAAAGAAATTGACTAGCTGACTAATCCAAGTTTCCTGCTTGGTTTTAAGCTACAACGTATATATATTTTTTTTAATTGCAAACCACGTTTTGATTCTGTGCAGTCACCACCCGTTTTTGTTAGCAACTAAACCGAGTAATAAATATGATGCACTTTTATCTTGTAAAGATTTTACGTCACATTTTTCCATTTTCTCGTTTAGTAATCCACAAAAAATGTTGTTTGACTTCTCAAAACAACTAAAAACCAATTCAAAAATATCTGTGTGCAATAACAAAAAACCAGAGTAATATAAAATCTTGCAGGTTTTATCTTAAAAAACACTACTATGATGTATAGAAATATAAATAATATTTATACAAAATGAGTGTTCGTTCGTGATAATAGAGAAGTCATAACTTTTTTCAGATTGATGGTTTTTTTTAATCGTGATTTTTTTTCCAGATTTTTTTAAATAAAAAAGAAAAATAACATTACTAAAATCCAAAATCTTCTGTTCCAAAAATCCCTTGCTAAACCGTAGTATATAATAATAAGTAATAATAGTAATATCTGTATATAAAAAAAATGTGTGTTGGTTTGTCTTTCTATTTGTTTGTTTCATAATCACGAATAACTACTGACCGGATTTTAATTAAAGTTTCACTACTAGATTCCTTGGACTAATGTGCAGGACATAGGCTTTATTTCATCAGCGGTTTACGAGAACAAAAGTTATGATCATTTAAAGCAAAGAGAAACGGGAAAAAACGGGTAAAACTGCATGCGGAGTTCGTTGGCTAGTTTTAAATAAACTTAAAAATGAATTCCCAGTCACGTGCGAACTAGGTGCAACTAGTCCCAAAAGAGTAAAGCTTTCTTCTAAAATTTTGATGAGGCTTTAGTGAAATAATGTTTCTTATTATTTGTCATAATTTTGTTTACAAAATATTAAAAAAAGGTTATTGCTTCAATGCAGATTACTAAAATGTAAGAAATTATTTGTTTTATTTAAATTATGTTAATTTATATATAAACAAAAGTAATCAAAGACCTAGTACAAATAGCACCGGACATGATACTGCAGAGAGTGCGCATAATTTATCAAGAAGTACTTTACCAAAAAAAGGTAAATTATAAAAAAGTACAGGTGCATAACAGTACTACGTAAAAACAATAAATACGTAAAACTATACTATCACAAAATCGAAATAGATCACAACGGGCTGGCCTAAAACATTACAAGGGCAAAAGTGTACAAAAGCAAAATAGTGTAACATATTAAATATATTAATTAATTAATTAACATATTAATATAAACACTTGGGGCAGCAAAACCTGTGTAATATATTGCCGTTAGATGGCTGTAAAACACCGAGAAATAAGAAATGCTATTGGCTATTATAGGGGTCAGGTGTTCGACCAATACCCAAGTAGACTTCTAACTTCCGACTACCTAACATGACGTCGGTTTTGGCGCAAATTTAGGTCGGCAGTTGGTTTGTCCATCAAAAAACGTATTTTTTACTAAGACCTGACGTCGCCAACTAGTGCATCAGTTGTGACGTCGATACTTACCAAAACTGACGTAGCCAAATGTTGGTGATACTCGCTACTTACCAGCGACGTAAATTAACGTTAATTTCGGCGACGTAATTTTTAGGATAAAATTTAAGGTCAGGCCAAAGAGAAAACGGACGTCAATAAATTTAGTTGTTGCCAAGATTTTTTGTAAATGGCAACACAAATACGAAAGTATTTTATAAATATACTTTACATGGACTTATGTTAGAATAGAAAGTTTAAAAGTTGCTATTGTATAGTTTACAAAATAATCTTATAGGCCAGTCACCTCGGGACACCCGGTATAACGTCCAATTCATGAGACGTTATATTTAGTATGAGTTTTAAAGTAGAATTGTAATAAAATTGACGTTGCCAATCTTTTATTTATTAAATGTAACTATTCCGAGGTCCACCGACGTGGGTGCGTGACCTATAATTATACTACAATATTCTAGGTCGGGTCGTTCTACAAGGCGACGTCGCAGGAGGTGTTCTTGTCCGAATAGGTAAATAATCATTAGAAATTTGGTCGGCGCTCCATTACAACAGTACATTTTATTTTTTTTAATTTTAAAGGCTTGAGATGTAAATTAACTGATTTGTTGGCAACTAAAATGCATTTTTTAAATGCCTATAATGTTTTACTATAAGAAACGGGCTTCCTTATAAAGATTTTATTATTAGTTTAATTTTTTTCAGAATTAATTTCTTAATATTTTTGAATTATTTTTGTGGGTTTCTGTTTTTTTAATGTCTATTTTAATATTTATCAGTAAACTGACCTTCGTTGGAAGATTTGCATCCATAGAATGTGAAAAACTAACTTTTTTCAGTTACCTACAATAACTAAGATAATAATTATTGTCATCCACAGTTCATTGGGATGTGTTTGTTTAGACATATAAAAGTTTTTACCTAATAAGTTTTAACTTGGTGTGCAAAGTAAAACTTTGTGTAGTGGGTCTACGTAATTTGACGTAATATTTGACCAAAACATTGTGCATTCGACGTCGAAACGACTCGAATTTTGATTCCCCACTTAGGCGCTAAATCAAGTCCTCAGGAAGACTGATGGACGTCGGAGCCGACGTCAGGTATTTCTTGCCCTACGTGACCATAACGTAATATAACGTCCAAATGCTTGTTGGGTATGCATCAGCTGTCGTTTTGTTTTTTCGAATTTCATCAAAATGAGCCAAATAAATTAGAAAATAGCATTGGTGTTAGCAAGGTAAGAATCCCCTCATTGTTTTAAGCTTCTTAAACTAGCATACTTTCCGAGAAAATTCAAAAAAAGGGTTTAGGTTGGAACAAATGTTTCCTCTTGCTTGCTTGCTGAATTGTAAATTCGACTTTCAAACGGGTCACTGGATCCTGAAACCTGCAGTCCCAGGGGTAGCGACACGAGTCACGTGACCGCACTCGTTTTTCGATGGACGTTCGTGAAAAAAAACTCGTTTTTATACAGTCTGAGATAGAAAAACTGTTTTAATAAAACTCAGTTTTATACAGCTTAAGACAAAAAAATGTCACTAGGTTTTTTTTGTTGTGAAAAATTGTGTTATAATAAAATAATTTAGGAGATATTTGAAGAATTTTTTAAAAATTGTTAAAAATAATTTTCTTTTAATTATTATTTCTTTGCTTTATAGAAAAAATAATGTGTACTAAAAATAAACAATTAAAAGACACACGTTGAAACTTTATTAATAATTAAGTATAATCTAATCTAACCTAATACTAATCTAACCTAATACTGTATTAACATTATTTAATACTGCAGGTTTTTCAATTGTCAAATCAACTACAATAGAAAAATATGAAAAAACCTAAAATGTAGGTTGGTAGTTCGTAATGGGTTTTGGGATAAGGTATGGTCTGAGAAAATACAAAGCTTTCTTGGTTGTGATTGTGATATTTTATTCATGTACTTAAAATAATCTCACAAAGCCCTAACGAACAACTCCATATAAACAGCAAAATGTTGATATATTGCGTAAATATTCTAGGAACATACGGGAATGTCCAAAACACATCCTGTGAATGTCCAATAACTATTTTTTGGACATCCCATAAATGTACAAATTGGATGTAATCCGAACATTATATTTTTGCATATACATTCTAAAATATAATGTTCAGATTTTTGATAATTATGAGATGTTCAAAAATTAGTCATTGGATGTGTTTTGGACATTCTCGTGTTTTCCTAGAATATTCATGCAATATACCAACATTTTTGCTATGTAAGACCAACATGCTGGTAACGTTTTAGTCACTAAAAATTGTAACTGATCTTCGTTTAAAAATTTTGAAAGTTGCTTTTTATCTGTTAATTTTCTCTACGCAGTTTTGAAATCTCCAATTCCATTTATTTTATTCTGATTGTGTTCATAGAATCTGAAAAATTTTTATATTAAAAAAAGACAACCTTTACTTTAAAAAACCTATATATCTATAGGTGGTAGTTTACTAAAGAAGGAGGTCAAACAAGCAGAAGTTTTACATATAGGGTAGGCCAAAAGTCACCTTACTATTTTTTAATGCTGCTTATAAGTCTTTCATTAGCTATTGAGAATGATTGCCATTTTCGTGGTGGATGTCAAAAAGTAGCATTTTATTTTGTATGGCCGTCTTTTTATGGTCGAGTGTTCTGAGATTGTTTGTGTTGAGATATATTTTTGAAAGTTTAGACGAAAGTGATAAGTAGGGAATGTAAAAATTTACTGAAATTATTCAATAGTAATTTCTCAGGAGCCTCAAAGTTACATTGGCTATGTGGGGTCTAATACCAATTTGCTAAAGCCACTTTTCTGGTATGTTCTATATAGCAGAATATAATTAGTTTAAAAAAAACCTTACATGTCGGAATTTATTAAACTTTTATACAGTCGAATAACTTTTGACCCACCCTGCATTACGTTTAAGTAGGTACGTTTCGTAAAACTCTTTTGTGCAGGTTCGATTGCGTGGACAGGGCTGTCAATTTTCACGTCTCCACAAGTAGTGAAGAAATCTAAAAATAAATTATAAAAAAAGCTAAATAACTGTTTTTTCTCATTTTTTTATTTTAAAAATATAGGTCCGTACAATACTTAATGTTTTTAAATTAGAATAGATGTCATATTTTGCCATAATCTTTGACACCATAGTTCTTTTTATACAGGGTATTAAAAATTGATTAGTTTAATTATTACAACGAAATTAACTGCTAGGTCTGGTATATTTTTGTTGCCCTCCTTATAGGGTGTGGCAATAAGGTCATTTTTTATAAATAGGACAACCTGTAGTTTTTCGGATATATAAATTTGTTAAAAAATATATATATAGGATGTTCGATAGGATCAGAGATGCATTGGTCGATAAAATCAATTTTTACGAGAATATTTCTGTTAATATAAAAGATGGAAAGTGTAAATGCAAATTGACGGTTTAATTATAACTGCAAAATTAGCAGATATATGGACCTGTTAAAATATAATGAATCACACTCTACGTATTGATTCTATATAGGTATACCTACATACATACACAAAAAAATAGAATTAGGTAAATATATGGAAATACCTACCAACTGCAGAGGTCAATTTAAAAAACGAAAGAAATTCATTATCTTCATCGTTTGTAGCATATATCGATTCTTTGCTCTGGTGATTAGGTATGGCGCTTTTTGTAGGGCACATTTTGTTGGTAATTTGGTTTTCAAAAATATTATCATCTGCCAAATGTTTCTAAAATGAAAATACTATATTTTAGTTTTGTGAGCATATATACTTAATAGCGGATCGAGCATTGCCGGAGGAAAGGGCAAAAAGCGGATTTTTTTTTAAATATATAGGTTCAGAACAGGCGAACATTTTTCGAAAATTAGGCAATTTTTGTACAAAAATTAAAAAAAAAATATTAGTTTTGTTTTGTTAGACAACCCTGACCCCTACTGTCCGCCACTCAAGCAGCCGTAGCTAATGGTGTGTGTAGCGGCAGAGTATATGTATAACCACATTGTCACTGGATATTTTGATAAAAAATTGCATTTTTATAAATGTCCATTTACTTTCTACTCTTAATTGCAAATTAAGCTTCTTTGAAGGATTTTCCTCGACTTTAAGGTTTGTCAACCAAAGTTTGCGTTTCCCAGAAACAAGAAAGGTATCTAGATTTATCGTAAACATAAGCACACGGAAATAAATACCTCTTATACCAACGAGGATATAAGCTAATACGCAAAAGTGGTTTTAGAAAGCTTTAAAGAGCGGGATTTGGGCTTTTAGGAAAATTTTTTGGAAACATTTATCAATTTGTGCCATTTTCATTAAGTTGTTTTTCGCAGAAAATGCGCCGGTGAAAATTTTAAAAAGTCTGTGTCATTTTCAGTTGTTTTTCGCAAAAAATGCGGCGCATATGAATTTTTGTGTTCTTTTTTAAATCATTTTGTGCCATTTTTTGTGTTATTTCGTAGGAAAAAGGAGTTGATGTACCCCATTCCCGAGTTGCTATGCATAGTATGGATATACAGGGTGTCCCAAATTGGGCACTTTTGGCGACTTTAAGGTACTTCCCGGCGAGATAGGAAAACCTCCCGTTTATATCTACCTTAAACACCCCAAAAGAGTCCAATTTATTGTACCTATTATACATTTCAAAACTTGAACTTTTTAGTTAGTTACCTTTTTTTAGTAGGTACAGCTACGCGACGTAACTATACACTTACCTTATAGTAGATCTCTATTCCTAACCCAGCATGCGCTAGTTTTTTCGCTGCGTATCCATTACATCTTCAATAGTAGGTACTTGGTTCTGTTAACTTGCTTGTACGATTATATACTCTACGTAAAAACATCCTTATACCGAAATTATTCCAATAATTCTTGAGTAATACTAGCGGCATTGTCTTGCATTGACGCGAAAATATATAATAAATAGGCACTTAGATGGACACACGCGAATGGCGATACTTTAAGTATTTTTTAATGTTTGAGGATTTTTGAACGTATAGGTATGAAAACGAGCGCGGATAAATGTATGGAAATGTTTATAAAAACATCATGTCAGTTTTGACAAATGTGTTGTTTGCATCAGTCAAAAGTGGTCAAAATTTATTATTTTTTTTTTGAAATAGCCGCTTGTGACAGTGTCAAATTTGAGTTTTGCGCGAATTACGTTATGTTTCGTGTCGCTACCCCTGGGACCACAGGTTTCAGGATCCATCACACCGCAGCGCCATCTAGCAGCAATATGTTACACTATTTTAGGTTTGTACGGATTTGCCCTTGTAACCTTTTAGTATTGTAAGGTTTTAGGCCAGTACGTTCTGACCAATTACTGTTTTGCCGCTACACAGTTTTGTCATTTTAAAATTTTTGCTCAGTACTGATTTGTTATTGTAAATTTTAGGAAAGTACGTTTTTACATTGTATTGTTTTGCTAAATTATAGGCATTCACTGCAGACTATGAACGGTTTGATTAAAAAAAAGGAATTCCCATGCAGCTGGAAAATAGCAAAATTGGTACTATAACGCATATAAGCCGCTTTGACTAATTAACACGATTGCTCAAACATATGAACACTTGATAAAAAACAGAATAGAGTACGAGATGGAGACAAATGGGGGTTTGTCCCCCCTACAATACGGGTTTAGAAAAAGCAAATCTACTATGAACGCAGTAAAAATGGTGTTAGAAATAGCAAACGGAACATATATATACTATGACCCCATACTTATACTAAAACTCTCTAGGGGCATGGGCATAGTAGGATAGGATAAAGAGCAAACGATACAACAGGACTTATTAACGAATGAATGACAAACAACCACCTAGAATTAGCACCAGAAAAAACCGAAGCTGTTACACTAAGCGGAAAAAGAGATCGGAAAAACATTGAGTTTCGACTAAATGGAGTCCTCATAAAACCGCAAAAGAGCGTAAGATATCTTGGAATTCACATCAGTGAAAACCAGAAATTCGGAAAGCCACTAAAAAGGCAACTAAGGCTCGCTGAACTACAAAGACTTATGTCCAACGTAAACGAGCCCAGTACGAGCAAGATGAAGTTACTATACAGTGTAATCCATTCAATCGTCACATATGGCGCAGTGATATAGAGTCCAGTATTGCGCACAAAGAAGTAAAAAAACATGCTGATAAGAATGCAACGGAAAGCCTTACTAAGAGTAGCCTGCGACTACCGAACGATATCAACAGAAGCTATTCATGTTATAACAGGAATCCCGCTCATAGACTTAAGTGTCGAAGAAATTGTATATAAATAAATAAATAAATAAATAATACGTTTATTTTAGTAAAGAAACATTTTACAATCCTAGTATAAATAAAATGCAAAAATAAACGCACAAAAATGTCTTAAAAGCATAAACATGCTTGTTGACTTACCATATTATTTAGATAAATAGTTTTTTTTTCACAGCAGTTCGAATTGATGATAAAATTTTAGAGTAGGTAGATTTTACATATAAAATTAATCTTAGAGAACCTTCATCTTACTTCTAATTACCTAATATAATTTAAGTTAATTAGATTGTTACACATCTGTCTACTTTCTCTTATCCAATTTGTGACTAATTTTTTGAAAACACTAAATTTTAGTATATTTTTGAAGTCAGTAGGCAAGTTATTTAATATTCTTGGGGCAAAGTATTTGATTGAACGTTGCGTTATTGTTTTGGAAGCCCGAACATATTCAACATTTGATTTATTTCTGGTTTTGTATGTTAACACTTTTTCTGTAAGTTTTATTTTCTTTTTGTGTATGTTTTTCAGCAGCTCCAAGCAGTACAGTTGTCTAATATCGAGAATCTATGTTTCCTGGAAAAGCTGGTCCGAAGGATATGTTCTTCTTTTGCCATAAATTAATTTAAGAAACCATTTTTGCGTACTCTCAAGAGTTGTTAAGTGGCAGTCTGCTACCGCTCCCCATCCCAGAATCCCATATAAGAGATGAGATTGTACAAGAGACAGATAAAGCGATTTAAGTTGATCTACCTCCAGAAATTCCTTGAGATATCTAAATTTAGGTAGTAATCCCCGGATTTTTTTCACCACATTTTTTATTTGCAGATCCCATTTTAAGTGTCTATCAATTACTACTCCTAGATATTGTATAGATTTTGATTCTGGTATTTGTTCTTTATTTTCTATTGTTAGTAAATTAAATTCGGGTAAAGCATTTTTATAAATTGCAAAAGGCAAATATTTTGTTTTTTCGTAGTTTAAAGTTAGTTTGTTTTTTTGCAACCAAGATCTTATTGTTTTAAAATCATTTTCCGCTAATAGTTTAAGGTTTTCCCAAGATTTTGACTTGTAGAAAATCGCGGTGTCATCAGCAAAGCTTATTATTTTTCCGATGGTTTTTAATTTAAGCAAGTCGTTTACATATAAAGTAAAAAGCAAGGGACCCAGAATTGTCCCCTGCTGTACACCATAGTTTATTTTTTCGTAATGACTTCTGACACCGTCAATCTCTACATATTGGTTTCTGTTGGTCAAGTAGCTTTTAAGAAGATTTAAAACATTTCCGCGCAGGCCATACCTCTCCAGCTTTTCCAGTAAGATCTCATGCGAAATGGTGTCGAATGCTTTCGAGAGGTCGACAAAAATACATAGGCTACGCATATTTGTTTCAAAAGCGTCAGATATTTGTTCCGTTAATTTACAGATTGCGTCTTGTGTCGACTTTCCCTCTCTGAACCCGTACTGCCACTCCGATATCACATTAAATCTAGACAGGAAACTAACAATCCTATTTTTTAATATTTTTTCAAATATTTTTGCAAATACAGACAACAGAGACACTGGCCTATAGTTGATCACACTATTTTTAGACAGTCTGGAAAGCTGCCATTTTGAAAACATAAGTTAATTAAAAAAGTTAGAGGTATTATAATTTCCTCTTTTATTTGTTTTATTGTGTCTGTACTAATTTCGTCCCAACCAGGAGCTTTTTTTTCCTTTAAAGATTTTATTGCATTTAACATTTCTTCCTGATTGGTTAAATATAAAAACATACTGCTTTCCAGTCTCTCTATTTGTATATTTTGGTCGTTGCAAAGAGGAATTTTTTCTGCGTATTTTTGTCCCAGTCTGCTATAATGTTTGTTAAACTCGTTTGCAATTTCTTTTTTTTTCAGTTAAGATTTCTCCGGTTTCAGTTTTTATAGATTCAATTTTTGTTTTACTTTTTCATTTACCGCACAATGAGTTTACCACACTCCACAGCAATGAGGAAGACGCTTTATTTTTTTCTATTTGTTTTTTTGTATAATTCCTTTTCGTATCTCTAATTAAAAGTCTTAATCTATTTTTATAATTTGCGTAACGCTGTTTTATTATGTAATTTGTTGGGTTTTGGATTGTTTGATTATACAAACAATGTTTTTTATGTATGCAGTCAAAAGCCCTGCTGTCATCCAATCTTTTTTAAGGACGAATTTTGTATTTTGCTCGATTATTTTTGTATTTATTTGAATATAATTTGCTATTTTTGTTACAAATAGTTTTACAGCCCCGTTTTTTTCTTTTTCGTTATATACATCTAACCACATTTCTTTTTTTAGGTCATTTTTTAGACTTTTGTAGTTAATATGTGTTTTTTTTACTTTATTAGTTTCTTTAGTTTTATTTACAACTGGTATAGAAACCGCTATTGGATAGTGGTCTGAGGTTACGTTATTTTCAAGAACGAACGAAGTTATATTGGAATGATCAGCGGAGCTCTTGATAAAAAAATGATCTATACATGTTTTGCTTTTTGGTCTAGTTATTTTGTTTATGTAAGTAATATTAGTGACGCTAATATATTTTGGTATTCTTCAATATCAACCAAAGTCCCAAATAAATCAATATTAATGTCACCCACTATAATGTGAAAACACTCTTTTTTTTTTATTTACGAGATACTGATGTAAGTCTTGGTTAAAGTTGTTTATAACTATCGACGGTGATTTGTAAATTGCACTTAAACAGACTTTTGTATTTTTATGACTAAGTGTCTCTTCAAGCAACTTGATATTTCCAAGCGGTACTACAGAGTATTTGTAATTTAAATTTGTTTTTATATACACTATAACACCATCATTTTTGTTAAGTTCACCGTTGTTATATAACAAATCGTAGTTTCTTAACAAAAATGGTGTTTTATCAATACTGTCTTGTATATGTGTTTCTGTTAGCACTATTACATCAAAAATAGTGTTTAAAGTTGATAAGAACATACAGAAACTATCAAAGTTCTTACCTAAGCTGCTGATGTTGCAGTGAATTATTTTTAAGTCATTTTCTATTGTCTCTGCATACTTTTGATTAAAACTGTCAGTATCTAAACTTTTTGTGTCCACTTTATCTACTTTATAATCTCTAACGTAGGTATCCATTTTTTTGTTTTTATTTTTCGTGTTTAAGTATGTACATATATTTATAACAAAACGTAAACAAAATTCACTAAACTAACGTTAATCTTTAAATTCATTTTGCACTTTTATTATTGCTTCCAGATCTAGTTTTTATTTTTTCGGACGAGGTAGACGCATTTGACAGGTTTCGTGGTTTGGTAGGTTGGTCTTTTCCAGCCTTATGTTTTTTTGGAGTTTGTTTGTTCTCCACGTAAGGGGCTTTTTCCACTGCCTTATTGTCTGCTTTTTCGTTGTTTTGTTGATCATTTAAGCTTGTGCTGTTTTCTTTATTTGTGTGACTTTCATTTTCCAAAAATAAATCATTCCCTTGTTGTTGATTTAAATCAGATAATGGTGATGGTGGAGCACTACTTATTAACCTTTTTGGTTTTATGAAGTAGGTCCCTTCTTCAAGTTCTTTTGACGTGTAACCTTTGTATTCTATATATAGTTTGCTTCCTCTGATATAGCTGTTTTTGTCTGGTTCCTCCTGCCTTACAATTTTTAGGTGTCGCTTTAAAATTTTTAGATCTTCCTGTTGATTTTTGGTTAAATCTGGTGACACATATATGTTGGTGTTCTTCAAATTCTTGCCATTTCTCAAGATTTCTTGTTTTTTAAAGTGTGTGGTCAGCTCAAGTTTGATAGGACATTTATCTGTGCCTCCCATGCAGTATGCATCACTTAGATCTTTTTCTGCAAAATTTATTTTTAATCTATTACTTAACTTTTAACATAGTTGGGGTATGTCATTTATTGCAGCTTTTTCCAACCCAAATACCAAAATATTCTTCTTCTTGGAGTTTATTTCTAGACTATAAAGGTAATAAAAATGGATACAGTGAAGAAACCAGAAACCAGAAACTGCAAAAGAGAAAACACTGAAATCCTGGCAAGCAAGATGGGACCGAAATACCGAAAAAGGACAATGGGAGAAAATAATTATTCCATACATTAAAACATGGATAGACTGCCAAAACAAAAAAATGGATTACTATATGACAATAGCTCTAATGGGACATGGATTTTTTAGGACATACACAAAGCGAATAGGGAAAACGGACGACATATATCGGTACTGTCAAAGAATAGATAGAACAGACGTCAATTTACCGTCCAACAACAAGACACGATCTACAGATAGAGAATATGACCATAGGGAACGTCTTCAAAGAAATGATACAACACGTAAATAAATGGAACCAGGGACATGATATTCAGATTCAGAATAGGTGTTAATTGAGTGATAACACTCTTACACAAGTCAAAAAAGAAATACAATACTATAAGAAAAAATTGAAAAATTTTAAGTCACACATTTTAAGTCACAAATATTATTTAAAAAGTAAAAGATATTTATGAGGGCACTACGAAGCAAAACAAACATAAGTGACACTGATTATGCACCTAAAATATACCAAATAAAAAACCCAAAACAACTATTTTAATTTATTTACAAACTGAAAGTAAAACATTGAGGTTACCTAAAAGCTCAGTCAAAAAAACTTTCCTTACTCAAAGCCCACTCATTTTAAAGCTGTAGCTTTCATCAGTAGACGTTGGGGCAAGCCAAGGTGCAAGCAGAGGTAAAAGATCTGAACTCGCTGTTTATGATTGAACGCAGCGCTAATATTTTTAAAGTGACATTTCGACAGTGACAGAATTGTAAAAAAAACTCGCATTTAAGTTTTTTAATACATTTCATAAATAAAAACACCTTTTAAATAAATACAAAATTAATCTACTCCTTATTTTATTATTACTCATCTAAATCGTTCTGTGACATTAAGTATTAATTGTAAAAATTAATTGAAAAGGGTAAGTTTTAATTAGAGTGATATATAGCCCCAATGTTAATTTATTCTACAGAGTGTTTCCTATTTAAACCCCGCGTGGGTTTAAATTTTTTAATTTTCTTTTCTTCTAAATTTAAAATTTCCTCTAAAATCCAACAAAAGATTGTGTTAAGATGATTATTCAATAAACAAATTTATTAAAATTCTTCTTATAAATCAAACTAAGTCCAAAACTCAAGGAGGGTTGGTTTAAAATGCTTAAAACCAAAAATTTCACTTAAACTTAAGACCGTTCTAAAATAGACTAAACCTTTTTAGTAAATGCCACCGTTAAAGTTTAACCAATAAAAACAATTATAATAAAAGAGAGAAGAAAACTATATTTAGGAGAAGTCAGCATTAAAATATGAATGGAAATCATAGAAAGCTTTTTGAACTAAAAATGACTTAATTAAAGTTGTGGTAAAACAACATTATTGCGTCCCCTTGTTCTTATTGTGTGAATATGACTATACGGTAAGTGATATGATAAGAACCATTCTAAAAGTTAAACACGAAAACGAACGCACCTAAGAGACCAAAACAGTGAACGGCGAAATAGTGACGTTATATTCTTGAGAATGGTCCGCTATTTCGACCAAATCTACAGAGCGGAGGGATGAATCGGGGACACTTGGTAGACCACCAGAAGCCGGTGTCTATGAAGATTTCTCGTCGCTATAAAAAAATATATATAAAAGGCCTACTTCATTTGAGGAGGTTTCGTCCTCGCCCAAAAAGAACGCGACTGCGCTAATCAAACGCGGCTCAGAAAAACAAATAAGTACCGATTTAGTTTAAGCTACATTTATATTGAAATTCGATCTGCAATTTTGACAGTTTGGCTTATGGCAAAAGCATGTTAACAAAGTCAACTTCGAATTTAGTCAAACTGTTTGCCAGTCGCAAACTTTTTATAAATTACTCTGATTTTGAAGATACTGTTTTTCAAATCTTCTTTTATCTTCGACTATGGTGCTTAAAATGTTCAGTTAGAATATTTAAAAAAAAAAACATAATTTTTTGCCAACGCAAAATCATAACCTAAAAATTTGCCAACGTAAATGGTAAGTTTTAAAATCTCAAATTCTGTATTACGAATTTCAATGTAAATGTAGGTTTAGTGTAACATGACTATTTAGATCCAAATGTTGGCAGATTCATTATGTTTACAAATATATCTAAAATTAACTTGAAAAATCTATAAACTGGATTTTTGACACTACACTCATTAATTATAGCTTATTTAATCAGTTTTGGCGAAGCATTAACTATTATTTAAAATATCAGTTAATGGTCCAGTTACAATGCTTAGTTTAATTTTTTAAACTTTTATGACATGGCACCATGACTATATTTCAATTAAAAGTCAAATAATTTTGGCCTAACCAATTTTTTTATAAAAAAGGTTTATTTAAAAAGGTATTCTTTTTTGTTTGTTGGCATTTTTGTTTGTTTGTCGCAGTTCGTTTTGGAAAAATGTTAACACTTCAGCTTTTTCAACTTCTTTACAAGTTACTTTCCTGTGTTCTGGTTTTTAGGTTTGAATTCCGAAATTATAATTATTAACTTTAAAAATTGACCCATTATCTTACCTTTCTTGTGCTGCTTTTAAAATATTTCCTGGTATAGATTACGCTACCCGTGGCATTTTTAGCACAAACGGTACCGAAATAATTGTTTTTTTTTTTAATCTGAATAAAAAATGAATAAATGAGAATAAACATTAATATGCGTGTGAACTATGCACCTTTTTTTACACAGGAAATAAAGAAAATTTTGCTACTTTCATACAGACCGCTTCAAGCTACTGCGAACATAGGGGGAATCAAGTCCAATTTACTCTCCGTGCCGTACGACCGAGGTGGATTCGAAGCACGCTAAAGTGTTATCTTTTGGAAATTCATTTTGTTTCTATTATTTTGTTTTATTTCTGCCTTGCTCGAGAACCAGATGGGTAAGTTCTTAATTGAAATAATACATTTTTAAAACTAAAAATGGATGTCTACGAAGTTGCCGAAAAAGTGCAGATGGTCAAATGGTCAAATCGTCATAACCCAACACACGTTCGATATTGGTCGAGGGAAAATTTGCATTTGTATTTTGACTTAAGAACACAGTATCCCCAAAAACTAAATGTTTGGGGGGTGGGGGTATTGTAGGGGAACACGTAATTGGGCCATTTTTTATTAACGGCAATTGCAATTTGAATTGTCCTAGATACTTGGATCTACTGCAGCAGCACATTATTCCAACTGCTAGGCAGATTGTTGTTCCGCTCACAATGTTGCCCTTGTTAGGGAATATCTTGATAATGTATTTCCTAATCGGGTTATAAGTACACGGGGAACTATTTTATGGCCAGCTCGATCTCCCGATCTTGCTCCTAATGACTTCTATCTGTTTTTGAAGAAGCTTTTCAAATTATCTCCCCTAACATGCTTGGAAACGTTGGAAGGGGTTTTTATAGTAGGCTCGGATATTGTCTAGCCGAGCAAGGAGGACTTTTCGAACATTTGCTTTAATTTTTTTTTGACTGGGAGAATCTTTTTGGTTTTTAGAATGTATTATTTTATTTTGAGAACTTGCTTTTATTTTGTTTCTCCTTATTATTTTCATTGTAACACGTCGTCACTGATAAATCTGAGCAGTTGACAATAAAACGCTCTTATTTATCAGTGACAAAAAATAAGAAAATTACGTTATAAAAATTTGCGTATTTATTGACCAAATTCCGGTTTCATTGACTACGCTCCACACAGCACCGTGGTTAGAGGCGTACTAAATACAAGGCGAACGGCAGCGAATGGCGATCGGAAGCCTGAGTGTTGGTTGCTTCACTGATAGGCGTGCGGTGTCTCTGCATGTACGTACACTGGCAAATTAGACTTCTTTCGCCCTATGTTCGCAGTAGCTTGAAGCGGTCTGTATATGGTCGTAATTGTCTCGGTAATTGTTCGGAAAAGTATTTTCCGCACAATTTTTTCATTAGCAAATTAAGACATTTAAGATAAATATTTAATTCGCGTTCGTAAAAAGGCATTTTGCCGCTTTTTTTTGAGTGCAAAAATAGCATTTAATCGCACCTACAAAAATAATTTATTCTTTATTGAGGATAATGACTCACAGTATATCCTAATAGAGCTGGCTAGAGAGGAAAATACTCTAAGAGAGAAATGATTCATCTCTAGAGAAAAATTAGTCTCTTCTTTTAAGGTAATGCGCTATACGCTTCTAGGTAAATTACCCAATATCTCAAATGAAATATATATTTTCGAATATTAATGTAGATGAAAATATTGTCTAGTAATTTTAAAACTAATTGTTACATAAATAAACCCGTCAGTAAAAACAAACTTTTTTGGCGTTAAAAGTAAATTTTTTAAAATTAACTTCGGGAGTAACGGTCCTTTGCAAATAGTTTTGGAACATTTGGTACTAAGGGACCCAGTGATTATTTGTGCCAAATTCCATGATTCTATTGTTATGCATTAAGGCGATATTTAATGCTGTTTTTTTTTCAAAAAACTTTAAGAATTGGGGCTTTCTACATAAAACTTTTTATTTTTTAATTTAAGCTAATATAGCGACAAATATTTGTGCTAAATCTGATAGTTCTTAGGCGAGTAGAGTAAGTAACACACGACAAAAAAATTTCAGCTTCAATGACCATTTGTGCCAAATTTCATCGCTCCACCATAATTTCTAAACCTTTAACAATCTTTGTCTTATTTTTTATCAAAAATTATCTAAGGGTCTACTTATTATGCATGCCAAGTTTCATTGCTTAATTATTATTTTTTATTAATTAAACTCCTCATCGTCGAGGCTAATATGCGATTTTCGTACTAACTTTTGACTAGCATGGGTATAGAAGAACCTCTCTAGCTTAGCCCCACCCAATTTTTTTGCATATCTAATAGCAGACCTAAAAGGGAATAAATAAAAATCGCACAAAGTTTGTAGAAATGCCAGCGAAAGATATTGCTTTGTTATTTTTTAACGAAAATTTTCTTAATTTTTAATTTGTGGATTTTCCAAATTTAAACGTTGCTGAGGACGCTACTGGAAAAAAAATTAACAAAATGTGACAGGATTAAAAGACATATTTAAACGTTATTCGAAAAATATACATAACAATAAAAATGGTAACATATCTATAAGCAAAAAAAAAATACCTGATGGTGCAGATTTCAAAAAAAAATTATTTCGGTACCCTTTGTGCTAAAAAGGCCACGGGTAGCGTAATCTGTACCAGGAAATATTTTAAAAAGCAGCATAAGAAAGGTAAGATAATGGGTGAATTTTTAAAGTTAATAGGGACTTACCGGTACATAAAGTCGGCATAGCCTGACTCGGCACTATTTCTGACAGTTCCGCACGAAGGTTGAAAGGTTTCTGACATTTTTGTCATATAAACATGTCACCGAAACATGCTCATATTGTGCCATTCTTAAAGTTGACAAATTAAAGTTAATGCCGTCCTTTATTAAAGGCAGGCACAAACATTATTAAAGTCGACATTATTTTGATAGCAAACATGACATATTTCGACAACAACAATGTCAGAATCCTTTTAAACTTCGCGCGGAATTGTCAAAAATAGTGCCGACTTTATGTACCGATAAGTCCCTAATAAATATATTTCCGGAATTTAAACCTAAAAACTAGAACAAAGGAAAGTAACTTGTAAAAAAGTTGAAAAAGCTGAAATTTTAACATTTTTCTAAAACGAGCCGCTAGTGTTTTCGTACCACAAAAACGAATACCTGTTTAAATAAATAAATGATTTGGCTTTCTGGAAATGAAAACCGTTCTTAAGTGAGTGTCTTAGGTTTTGATATATTCATCAAAATCTTGAGCCATGCTTAGATTTTCTGTGTTTTTATTAAAAATTCGGTTACCAGGCTTTTGGGCCTGATTTTCGTGACTGTCAGTCGCATTTCAATTCTATAAATTTTTAAATAAAAATGGTCCAGAAAGACATCCTATGCCTGGACAAATTAAATACTTGACCCGCCCAACATAAGTTGTTGGGGGGGCCTTTAGTTTTAATTTTAAGCTTAATAAAGTAAGGTTTTTTTCTTTTCTTCACCACATTTAAAATGGATGACGGATGGTTTTCAACTTTACACGTTTAAATTATATTATGTCCACCTGACGCTATTTAGTTCTCTTTGTAGAGACACCGCCATTTTGTAGCTCAAGCTATAAACCCTGATGATGACAGTGTATACTGCCAAAACATGTTGGTTTCCAATAAATTAAGTTGAGAATGACCCTGGTGGTTTGACTTAATTATCATCTTTACCCAAGATGGACTAATTCAAAAATTTTAATTATTACTAAGGATTTAAAGGGTTAAATTATTATAATTATGATTATATATAGAAGATGAAATGGTAAAATATTATTATAATAACGACACTTTCTAATTTGTTTAAAATTTTATAAACTAGTGCTTACAATGTGTACCACTTGTATACAGGATGTTTCACAATTTATGTCAGAAGCTTTTAAAGCATATTAAGAGGCCTGCAAATAATACAAAAATACATAAAAAAATGGTTACCCCGTTTTTAAAAGTCTCTTCAGAAATGTTTCAATTAGGGAATATTTTTCCTAGGCATGACTTTACTATTAAAAGTATATGCAAATGATTCGTTGAAGTATGATACATATAATGTGACAAAAACCCTAATCGCTGAATATTTTCATAACTAAATAAAAACGTCAAATACTGACACCTCTATCCTCTACTAATGTAAGGCGACACAGGAATAAATTCGGTAAGCTTCTGCGGTGGGTTGTTGTGCTCCGTTATAAATTGAAACAATCCACTAATTCCCTGTTTAATTTTTCAAGAAATGAATAGTTGTAGATCATTTTTTACAACAAAACACAAAACAAAATCAGTAAAAAAACTAATACTCCGCACCACAACGCGACGTCAGATTCAAAACTGAATCAGCTAATATCGCAGGGGGGCTATTCCAGTGGCTCATACCGATATCGTTACGGAGCGAATTCGTTATCGCGGCAACACCGCGGTTTGTTTTGTTATTTCACAATGGCCGCGGCCGTGTCAATTCAACTTTGACAACTAAACTCGCACAAAAATATAACTTTTGAGTAATAATGGTGCTACAATGATTAACAAAAATTAACATGATTTCTTTTGCGATGGTTGCAGTTCACACCATATTTGGAGCCCATAAAGAGCAGAACACAGTAAGTAAAATTAGCTATTGTTATGGGGAAATATTTGTTTTACTTCTCATCCTAAACTTGTACATCATAAGTTCCCGACTAGCTATTTATGAGACTGCTCTTTTAAGGTGGGTTTATATTTTATACTCTTCTGTAAAAGGAAACGCAAGCCCTTATGGCAGAATATAGATAAGCATGGCCCAACCAGTTGAGGTTGCTGAAGTTTATTACCTACTTAAATTAAAGTCAGGGTGGGCGAGAATGTGATACGTTAAGGTGATTGTTTGTTTTTAATATATAAAATGTGTTTATTAAAACAAAAAACCGGTTGCACTATTCTGTTAGCTAAAAAAATGCTTTAAATGGCCAAAGAGCTTCAAGAACATAGGTCTAACAAAACAAATAATCACAAATGCAGAAAAAATAAAAAAGCATGTTCTTTGTGTGTATGTTTATCACCGATAAAGAAGGTATTAGTAATTAGCGAACATAGTCGTAAGATGAGCCTAGAAAAAATTATACAGTAAAATTTTTTTTGAAAGAAATTAAAGCTTAGTTTATGCAACATACTTTACGAATTTTGGACTTAAAGTTAACAAGTGTATGAGCGCATTAGCGAGGGCCATTGAGTCCATATATATCTTTTGAGTTCTACTAAGATAGTTTATTTAAAATAAAAACTACTGACTTAGATTCTTGCAGTTCAACAAAGAAAAAATAACTACTTAAAGCTGTGATCAGATTTTGGATAAGTATTATTTTGATAAAACTTAAAATGTATACTTCTTTTTAGGAATAACATGCTAGATTATTTGAATGGAGCTACATGTAAGAATAATTCTAGTAGGATTAAGTCTCCGATCAAGTACCACAACTCGGGCCACAAATTAGGTATGGATGGATTCAAGTAAGACATAGACCAACCTTCCAAGGCACTAGATGAAAGTAGACAAAGATTCGATGTTCAATAGACATAGTGAAACTAACTTTCAGAAGAAACTGATGCAATATACGTACATGTATGGTAAATATTAATCGTTCTCCCATTTAAAAAAAATAATAAGACAACTTTTAATGAATTAAAAAGTTATGTAAAATATAGCACAGAAATAAAATTTTATTATTTAATTCTGTTAGGTCGCATTTGTTTAAATTAAAAAATTTAAATGTCACTTAAGTGATAGTTATAGAACATTGGGCTTATTGTAACTACGATTTAAGAACTTTTTCATGAAAATTCGCAGATTTTTTGGGGGAGTGATCGAAAAAGAGTGGGTCACAGTTACTGCTCACCGTCACACCTATAAAACCAATTTATTTTAAACATATTAATTTAACATATTGCAAGCTTTTTAAAATAAGGCAGTTTTTTTTCAAGAGCCTTTAGATTGGTTTGGTGGGGAAAGTTAAGTACAGTTTTAAGTTATTTCCAGCTCTGGTTGCCATAAAAAAGAATTGATGAAGATTTTTTAAAAAATTGAACTCATGTGATTTTATATTTACCTAAATGATATTTCTTCATTATTTTACATCCATTTCTAAATTATCTACATGATATTTTTTCCCACACAGACACATAGCATAGCATGATATTTATATAGCAGTTGGCTAATTAAGCAAATTATTTTAATTTTTAATACCTTTTTAATATCTGCTTTGTCAACATATTTTTACGACTACCAGAAAAACTAATAACTCAAAGTTATAGATTCTAAATAATCAAATAAATGCTTACCTCAGGAACGTATTTTTATAAATAATACCCTTGAAAATTGCATACTTTAAATAAATCTTTGTGAATGTAAGACTGAGTAATATAATTTAAGAAACCTACTTAGTACTTCAAATAAAGGGCCTAAAATGTATGCTGCATTTTTAAATTAACTTTAAGGGTTTACTGACTAACATGAAGTTTTTTACAATGCATTTAGGTAAATTTAATTTTTTGGCTAAATTTATACTTTATACTAGTTTTTAATTTAATATTAATAATCTATTATGTTACAAAGAAAAAATTGATTTGACTTGATTTTGTCACTCATAACATTGCTGTTAAAAATAAAAACTGATTTATTTTACTTATTGGTTTAAATGTTACTTAGAATTAAAAATTGTTTTCTAATATTTCAATATTTGGTGGATTCCATCTTTTCCTTCATCAGCTTGGGCACTGCTAACCTGAAACAAAAAATAAGATGTATTTTAACTTAAGATTGAAAGCTTTCAGGTTTGGTTTGTAAAATCAATCAATTACACCGATAGTAAGTTTTAATCACCTCGTCCTTTGAACAAGAGTATAATCCGACCGACACCAATTTTTTGGCCACCAGTTTTATTGACTATCTTTTCTTTACCCCACATCTTAATATTTAAGGTAAACTAGAAATTAAGTGATGGTCAATGCTTGTGTGAATTTGGTCCAACGTACTTTGATTTAGAAATTAAGGGAGAGGATAAAACAACTTTCTAGCTAAGGTGGTAAAACAAATTGCCTGTTAAATAAAAACAATATGAATTTGGTCCCTGTATATATTATTTAGAAAAAATAATGTAAAGTGTTGATCAAAAAAACTGTCAAGATAGTGAATAATAATTAAAAACCTTGGGGAAACAAAGGAAACAAGTTCAGAAAATCTAACAAGTTGGGATCCAAGTGGAAAAATACTCTTGACTTTTTCTTGTAAATTAACGAAATAAGTGTGGCTTATCCCCTAGTTATCCCAAGATCTTCAATTGTTATTCAATGATTTTTTTTTAAATATCATGTGCCCATACAAAGTTACCTTAAAACTTTATTCCACCTTGGATTTCACTAATTAAATTTGAAATATTTATGTTGGAAATTTATATTTGGTTGAAACGATAACAATCTACCAAAAAGTAGCCAAATTTTTTAATTTTACTGATGAATTTTTGACTTTTAAAATGTTTTTTTTTTTTTAATGGGAAGGTAGCTTCCCATGTATTTTGTCCTTCATATGATTTTTCCGGATTTTGCTAAAATGTTTCGTTGCGTGGGATGGGGTGCTGCCTGCTTAAATGTCTTCATCATATATCTTACCAATTATGAGAAATCATTGATCTGAAATTAAATTTAAAATAATTTATTATAGGTGTGATGTATGCAAATCTATAGTCTAAGCAGCTAACCAGTTAGTTCACTTGAATTAATACTTCAGATAATAGCCATACTAATTTAAAGGTAATCTTCTCATCTAGGCCTGAATCAAAATGAATAAAACTTGTCATATATTGTTATTCTTTCATGCTCTACCGATGATTAAATTTCTGTATTTGAGACTCTTTCAGTTATTGAGATATTGATCTTTCAATACGAGGAAAAAAATGAATGAATGAATGAACTTTTTCATGTAAAAAGTTTAGATTTTTATAACACATTTTAGGTACTGTATTATCAATTTTACTTATTTTTTTTTATTAGTGACATCCATAAAATCTATGCATAAAACATGTAACGTGAATTAAATAATCCAATTTTTTTAAACGATATCTAACAAAAATGCATTAAGATTTGTTAAATAGGTATATATGGTTACCCAATGGCATCCCAAAGGAAGGGGGAGTCGAGGTAAACAGTCTTTGATACCGGTTAAAAAAACGAAATTATCTGAAATTATCCCAATACAATTATTTCCGAGTAAAATTGCATTTTATTATTAAATTATTTGCCTCATTTTGCACATTAAATTTTTTTAACTTAATAATTTTGTGTGATGATGGGTTAAATAATTTACTGATAAGAACTAGTAAACTTTATTAAACAGTAGATAAAAACTAAAGCTTGAAAAGTAAAAAGTTTTATGCATTTTGATTTTGACAAAACTGAGAAAATTGGTCTTAAAACTATGTAGAAACGCAAAGGATAAATATTTAAAAATTACATATTTATAATTGACACAATTTCGAAACTTAAAATGATATTTCTTTAAAAACCACAATACTCTACTTTTACACAAAAATATATTTAAAAAAAATTAGACCAATTAAACAGGGTCTTTTGAAAGCTACTATTAGCTAGCTTGAAACAGATTTACAAACAGAGAAAAAAAAAATAGATCTAGGTTTTTTTTAACCAATACATGTAAATTATAGTATATAATTGTCAAAAATTATCAATTTTTAAAAATATTGAGAAACAAATGAATCCCAAATTGGTGGATTTAAAAAGTAATGACCCAATGTCTATAAATACTGATGGTAAAATTTACTAGAAGTTTTTGTTTACTTTTTAAACATGCCTTATTATTAATCAGAGATTTAATTAAACATTTTTAAATCTCAGAATCTAAAACCGATAGGCCAACACCTCCAATAGCTGTACGAAAACTCGATAATACCTGACAATACTTGACTGTATAAGTCAAAATCTTTGGATAGTTTGCATTACTTGACAATAGGTGTACCTACAAATTTAAAATCTGGTGTTGGAATTGAAAACTTACCAAAACTGATTTCTATGAATAATTTATCAATATACATTGAGCAGCTACTGTGAGTGTTTATTCCCAAACTTCATAATTTATTTTCTCTCTTATTAGCACTACAGCATGGGTGCTTGTAGATTTTCAACAGTTGACCTAAAAAAAAACAATACATTACATTACATTAAAACATTGAAAGTTTGCAAACCTTAAAAAAAGAAAATGTGTACATCAGAATTTGTTTTAGAAAAATCAATTTGAATGTACGAAAGTTAGGTACATGAGAGGGAGAGAGTTCAAAAGATCTACTATACTGTGCAAAAGAAAATCATTGAAGAAGGGGGGACAGTATGAGAAGGGATGCAAAATTTTTGTTTGGTGGTGCATAGCAATTCAGAATCAGCGGCCTCTCTTTAACTAGGTACCCAATGCGTTCTGTTGCAAGTACTATCATTTATACAAGGCATAATATTTAGTAATTTGGCGATAACCACAAAAAATACAAGCATAAACACAATGGATGATAAATAGGCGAACAAGTGTCAGTGTCCAGATAAATTATTAGTTGATGTCAGATGTTTTTCAATAAAAAATCAGTGTAATAAGCTTGGACCAAAGAAATCCTGCATTCTTAACTAATTCCTTAACTGGGTGTAATGTTTAAGGTTGCATTTATAATTGAATTGGAAACACTCCCGCTAGCTGATACCGACAACAGGTTAACTTAAAATCATGCAGATTTAAAAATCGGCTACTGGCGCTAGACGAAATAATCGTATTCTATTTTAAACAGGAGCGTCAACGATTAGCAAGAGTCTTTCCAACCTCTAAATGGAGTTTTACTGACCTGTTTGTTAGTACTCAAGTATCCGTGTGTTTTTGAAACTGAGGTTCTAAAATATATCCTTTACACTCCCAGATTTCACTAGTACACTTGCACATAACTATGCCGCAATAATTAAATGGTTGAAACAAAATAAAAACAAAATTATGTGGGGTTATGGGCGCCGAATGTTTCTATGCGTTTCTAAGTTCTCTTGGTTCTTTGATAGACTCGGGGTAGTGCCCGCGCAGCCGGGGTAGTGCCCGCGCAGCGCTAGGCCTTTTTCGGAGGGCGACCGCACACACACAGTGGTTTCATATTTATTTTAGAACAATGTTTTTGAAAACACATTTTTAAAAGATAAACATAACCTCGAATGGTTTTCTGTCAGAAAACGTAAAAATACTCTTCTGTCCCACCCACATAGCAAGCCTTGGATATTGTATATTACAAAGATATTTAAAATTAGGATATACGTTTTGTATGTTACACGTATATTTTATATATATTAGAAAAAAACATGATTCGTTTTAAAAAAAGGAAACATGAACGGATATTTACTGTATATTCAGTGTATATGCGCTATCGTAACTCCTAAATATATGTTTTTTGTGTATAAGCCTTATATTTTTTAACCGAATATCAGTTAATATTTTAAAATAAAATATTACCCAAATATTTGGTTTTTAATATAAACTAAATATACAAATTTTATAATTATCACGTAATATTCTCTAAAAAAGGTTTTTATTATTCCCCTCTGCATTTAAAATGCTACATATTTTTTACATAAAATTTATTGCAAGAAATTATAATAAAAAAATATGAATATTTTCCCAATATTCAGTGTGTATCCGTTTGAGTATATTCTGTTTATCTGTTTTTTGAATTTAAGGCAGACATATCCTAGCCCAATATCATTTGAATATTTGCACAATAAATATGCCCAAATATTTGTTTTGTGGAATGGAATACTTTATTAAATATATTATTGTTATAATATATAATTATATAATTACATTTTTTTAGCATTAGAGATAACAACATTTTTCTGCTTTTTTTTTAATGCTTTTTTTAAAATGTACTTAACCCAGATCCTCCCACATAGCAAGCCTTGGATATTGTATATTACAAAGATATTTAAAATTAGGTTATATGTTTTGTATGTTATATTTTATATATATTAAAAAAAACATGATTTGTTTCAAAAAAAGGAAACATGAACGGATATTTACTGTATATTCAGTGTATATGCGCTATCGTACATCCTAAATATATGCTTTTTGAATATAAGCTTTATATTTTTTAACCGAATATCAGTTAATATTTTAAAATAAAATATTACCCAAATATTTGTTTTTTAATATAAACTGAATATATACATTTTATAATTATCACGTAATATTCTCTAAATAAGGTTTTTAATATTTTCCTCTGCATTTAAAATACTACATATTCTTTAGATAAAATTTATTGCAAGAAATTATATAAAAAAATATGAATATTTTCCCAATATTTAGTGTGTATCCGTTTGAGTATATACTATTTATCTGTTTTTTGTATTTAAGGCAGACATCTCCTAGCCCAATATCATTTGAATATTTGCACAATAAATATGCCCAAATATTTCTTTTGTGGAATGGAATACTTTATTAAATATGTTATTGTTATAATATATAATTAAATTTTTTTAGCATTAGAGATCACAACATTTTTCTGCTTTTTTTAATGCTTTTTTTTAAATGTACTTAACCCAGATCGTCCTTGTTTTATATATTTTTAAAAAATTGTAGGTATATTGCTATAGTTAACATATTTTTTACGCGGGTAAGATTGTGACTTAACATTTTGCCAAAATTTGGCGAATCACATTCTCTCCGAGTGGCCAAACTTGTCGGTGCACATGGTCCCTAGTCTTATATATATTTTCTTATCTCAGTGAATCAAAAACCACTGAATTGATAAAATTAAATATTAACCACTTAGCGGTGTATACCACCCTGCAAGCTCGATTTTCCTCTACGCATTAGCGCGTGTACCATGTGGTTTCAATTCAACCAATTATAATCAGATACGAGATTAATAAATCCTTCCTCTGCATTGCAAATACGGAACTAAGCTTGTTTCGCTTGTTTAGTTGTGTGCAGTGATTTTGTGCCGTTTTGTAGCAAAAAACAATATTTTATATTATCGGTTGGATTAAACTACAATGGACAATCTTACATCCAGTTGTTGCAGGTAAGTAGATAAACGCGATTGAAGTTGTTTTATTCGTGTGGGCTCAAAATGGTGGCGTCAGATGAAATAAATGCACCTATATATAAGGCTGAATTTCTGAATTTCAACTTGACGATACATGTTGCTTTTCGACGTTGACGCACTGCGTAAAAAAGGGACAGAGAAGGGTCAATGTCAATCAGGAACAGCAGGTGTTGTGTTATCTAAAGCTAGGTTTATACTGTAAAATTAAAAGAAACATTGACCTATATGGGAGGCAGTGTATTTTGCATTTTTGTTTTACAGTGTCTAAAGTTACGACGGTTATACCTAATGGGTACCTTTGGATCTAAATTGAATCTTTTTTGGAGCACCTATGCACGTCAGGTGAATATTTGGTTGATATCCAGGGCAATATCCTTCTCCATTTTCGTATATACGCTGGATATAAATGCAATTTATTTATTTTTTTGCTATGTGGGCACTGCGGACCGATTTAAAGTTTGTTGACAAAACACCTGCAGTTAGAATCGTATAAATTCTGAGATCTATCGGCCAACACTTGAAATGCGTGTGTTTCCCAAATTCAAAGAAGTGTGATTGATGAGGCTTTTAGAAAAAACGAAACTTAGTTTTTATTTTCGCTAAAGCAAGGAAATATAAAAAGGCAGCAATTATTTTGAGGCTTTTGGGATAGATGACAGCACCAGAGCTTTTATTTTGACGAAAAAATAATTGAGAATTTTGAAAAATCCTTCAGATATTTTTGTTACGCATTTAAATATGATCACCCCTGCAAAATTTCAGCTAATTCTGATGTTTAGTTTTCACTGTGCACTCTGGCAAAAGATTAAAAAAATTAAAGAACAAAGCCAGTTGTACTTTTTTTTTACTTAAAATCTGGGGAGAAACTATAGCCTTAAGTACTTTTTTATAAGCTTCATTGCACGGGTGGTCCAAATTCGAGGGGCCTCTATAGCTTTGGGCTTTTGCAGCATAGTTAGCCCAAAACTAATATTCATGTTACGGGCTCGATTTTCAAGAGAAGTCGAAAACTAAAAACCGCATTGCGATATGTCAAAGCGTTTCTGAGCTACAAGGTGATTCTCAAAAATGTGCGTTTTTAAAAACCCTCTACAACTTTTTTATTTGTAAAGATAGAGATTTTCATTAAAAACATTTTTTGAAGATTTTTTAAGGACAAATCTACCTTTTTCACCGATTTTGTGTTAAAGCCTTTAGTTCACGAGATATAACACAAAGTTACATTTTTTTAAATGGAATACCCCAATTTTTTTATAAAAATTAGTTTTGTAATAAAATTTCCTGTTAAACGATGTGTCATACACATATTTTTTTACAATACAATAACTTTATTTGCCAGAAAACAAAATACATTTTTCATCACAATGCTAAGAATAGCTTTAATTGACAAAAAGGATCCACTCTCGATTATAAAAAACCGCTAACAATGAACTCTTTTCCTAAGAAAATAATTCTTGCGAGAAGACCCTAAATTTTTATTATGCCTCGTTCTCACTATGCAACTTTTCCATGCGTCAAATTTTTTAATAACAGGTTAAAAGAAGACCCAAGCAGATTGTGTCTTTGTTTAACCTTATCAGAAAATTTTATGCATGGAAAAGTTGCATATAGTGAGAACAGGGCTTTAAGTAGTTAAACAGATATCTGCAATTTTTAATAATTACCATAGTAGACTGTGTTTAACTGACCTATGCAGTTTTAGGGTATCTATCTAGTGTGTGTTTAACTGACCTATGCAGTTTTAGGGTATCTATCTAGGTAGCTATGATCAAATAAAAACAATTGCCATGATAAACGAGCCTAATTGTCAAAAGTGGCGTCTTCGTCAAGATATAAAAATGTTTGAAAACTTTGAAAAGTACGACATGATAAAAATGTTATATTGAAAGTAACGAAAATCGACAGACGGCATTAAATCTATATTTCCAGATATCCGGAAAGAAGGCAATCTAGCTCAAAAATATTTTTGAAGTTAAAACGTCATCTACAAGAATACATATCCTTTACAAAACCGCGGCCTAGGACATATAGAAGCCTAGCCAGAGATAGAGAGTTGGAAGAACTAACGGTTCTAGGAGAAATAGAAATTAACCCGAATACTTCCACCAGGGCTATAGAAACACTGGAATTCCACGCAGCAATGCCGTTCGGGTGCTTAAAAAACAAAAGTTTAGGCCCTCTCGACCCCGACGGGTGCACCAATTACGGCAACGAGATTTTGCTCCAAGACGTGCATTTTGCAGGTGGTACCTAAATAAAAGCCAAGAAGACCCCGATTTTGCCAGAAAAGTTATTTGGACTGATGAGGCAACGATTTCTAGTGATGGAATATTCCCCAGATATAACTGCTATTACTGGAAACAGCAAAATCCCCATATTATGGTGAAACAAGCGAATCAAGGAAGGTTCAGCTTTCAGGTATGGGTAGGCATGTACAGAAGACAAATTATTGGGCCATATGTTTTTGATGGAAATTTAAATGCTGAAAGATACCAACAAATTTGAGAAGAGCAGGTGATTCCGTTTATCGACAATTTGCCACTTCAGCAAAATAATGAGCTATACTTTCAACATGACGGTGCACCTCCCCACAATGCACGAGACATTACTAATTTTCTAAATATTGTGTTTTCCGAAAACTGGATCAGAAATAAAGGTCCTATATATTGGCCCCCTAGGTCTCCATACCTGACCCCTTGCGACTTCTTTTTGTGGGGGAGAGTCAAAGACCTTGTATTTCGAAATCGCTACTAGAAGGGAATTGGAAGAGGCACTTCGTACTGCATGCAGGCAGCTTCGTGCGGTAGAACTTCTTAATGCAGAAAATAGCGTCAAGAGAAGATGTAGGATATGTTAACAAGAAAACGGCCGTCAATTTGAGGATTTGTTTTAGAATTAAAGAAAATTGTTAGATGTAGATTTTAGGTGTTACATAGTTTAATTAATAAAAATTTTAAATAAAAATAATAATTTTATTTTTGTTTATTATTTTAGGGTTGGTAATTATAGTAAACTAGTATTAAGTTAAAGTTCGAGGTTGCTGTGTCCCCTCGTATCGTAGCCTTGATTTTATATGAAAAAAAAAAAAACAATAAAATTTTATTTACACATTTAGGGCGCGCACAGCGCCTACTATGGTAAATATCAAAATATGCAAATATCTTTTAAACTATTTAATAAAAATAATTCTATTTTATTAGAAAACTGATTTTTTGGAAAAATTGGGGGTATCCCATTTAAAGAAATTTTAATGAAAAATGCATGGGAAGACAATTGACAATTTAAAGCAGACAAAATTATCTTTCAAATGAGTTATCATGCTATCAAATCGGATTGAAATTAACAAAGTTATGGGTACAACCCAACCAGACGCCACTATGTTTACCCTAAAATAGTCGTAAAAAGTTTTTCATACTTTAACCAATTTGATTAGTTTTTGGTACATATTTGGGCAAGTAGTGCTCGGAAAATCGCGAACGTCCAAAAAAATGGGCAAGGCTTTGTGAAAATTATGATAGCTTTTTGTTGAGGGGGGCGGGTCTACAACAATACGTTTGTGGTGATTTAATTGCTTCTGAATTTTGTGCCAACTCCAAATATCAAAACTTTCAAAAAAAAGTCAAAGCAGTGGCTGAACTGTAATATTTCTTAAACAAGGTTCCCACTCTTCCCTGACTGTCAGTGAAAGTCAGTAAATGACGAAAATAGATTTTGAAGTCTAAAAAATAGGGTGTGATCTGTACTTTGATATAAACCCTATATTCTTCTGGATTTTTCCTAAATAAAAATCTATCCTTTTTCTACATATTCATCTATTTTATTGGCATATGCTGTTTTAAAAATTTTTTCTTTCACCATCTTCTTTTCTATAAATTCAAATTTCTTTAATGCTAAAGGTTTACTATCGCATTTTGCCACAGTAAATCTCCTTGTCTTTTTTTTACGGTTTTTATAATTTGTTGTGCTTTTTCGTCTTCTGTATTCGTAAATTCAGGCTGTGCTACTGTAGCGACCCGACTTTCAAACCGAGTTTACACTTGCGGTTGTAAAGGAAACTGTAGTTTACTATAGTTACCTATTTAGGAATTAACATACATATAAATTGATTTTTTTATGAGTTTTGCTATCTTTCAATGCAAGTATAATATCGAAATGTAGTGAAAGTACCTGTGTCTTTGTTTTAGCACTAATAAACATATCTAAAGTTTTTTTACAGCAATCATACAAACGTGCCATCGAATTTTTGAGAACTTTGATCATGCACCGTTGCCAATGCTCCGGCCCACACAGCGGTCGGTTGGAAAATCGTTATTGTTTTCTGGGCATTTTACTTCTTACGACTTATGAAAAGAAAAATGAGGGATATTTTAGGACTAACAAAATACCAATAGAATACTATAATATCTTGATAAATTATAATATTTACTAAAAATCATTGCCAAGGATAGGCAATCAATTATACAATAGTGCATAGTGCTGGTAAAGTCATTGCGTCCTGTCAGCTCGCTTCGCTGACTTCATTTTGAAATATAACCTCAAAAGTTTTTATTTATTTTGTTAAAATTTTAATTTTTCTAGGTAAATAAAAAGGCCTTATCTTTTAAGTAAATAGTGAAATTAGAAAGGTAAGAACTTAAAAGTCCAATTTATAATCAACGTACGCTTAAAAACATAAACGTACATAAAGTTAACATCTAATAACTAGTGAAAAGTTAAAAAAAGAAAGAATCTATGAAAACACCCCAAAAAACACCTGCTGGATTTCAAGAAATAAACCCGGAAAGAGGTAAGGATGAACTGTTATTATTTATTTGAGTATACACTTAAGTCGTTTTTTGGCGTGAGAAGATTTCGAAATTATGCTTTAAATGTTATTTTGGGGTTGAACTGGTGACGTCACGGTTCAACCCATTTCAAAGCATTTTAAAACCGCTCCTCGGACTATTTCGAAAACGTTTCAATCACGATTTCAATATGGCGGGAGTTGTCATCTGTCAAAATACGCGAGTAGTATCGCGTTACGGAGCACCGGCTATTTTTTTTTTGTTTTTTTCAATAATAAAATGATGGAGTCTGATTTGGTAATGTGCCAAATTCAATTGGGAGAATTCCTCTTAGAGGAAGATTCGGACCAGGCAGCTTTCGTCAGACAAGTTATTTAATGGTGGGTTTATACATCAAAATAACCCCTGATTTATAAACTGGGGATTAAAAAAAAAAACGCTAAAAAATCTGTTACAGCAATAAGCAAACTGTCACTGGGAAATGCATTTTGGCGATAGCCAGAACCGATGACGTTGTGTTTGAACCGACGACGTTACATTTCGAAATCACGCAAGCACCGTGTTCTACGCCAAAAAACAACTTTAATACATTAATTGCTGGATTGGGAAAACAAAGTATCATTCCCCAGCAAAAATATGTTGTGATTATTTTATAGTAGAAATGATCCTGAGACTAGCAGTGTATTTGATTTGTTCATATGACTTTAAATAACAGAGATTTTTAATTTTGCAAATTAAAGCAGGTCTGTATTTCGTCATCATACATTTAGACATACCTAACCGTCTGTTCATCTATTTTGATTCCATAAACCTTGAATGAATTTGAGGGGTAAGTGTCAAAGAGACATTACAATAATATCATATTCTGTCAAGGACCGCATTAATTATCTCAAAGCTTTGATTTTATAAATTTAAAATCTCGGTTATTTAAAGACATATGGACAAATCATATACATTGCTAGTTTTAGGATCATTTCTACTTTAGATTAAACACAACTTGTATTTTTGCCAAAAAACCCCTTTAATAAATAAGCAACCAGACATTACACATTACATAGGAACATCGAGATTTATGTAATATCATTTTTGTTTTTGATTAATATCTGACTTTTTCTTGCTCAGTGAAGGAGAAGGGATAGAGGTGTGGCAATCAATAACAAGAACAATATTATCTACTTTAAAAATCAGGGTTACCTAGTAACTCAAAGGTGACCGCAATGTCAATATTATGTGACATTTTTTTGTAGCAAGCAACCCAGTCCATATAATCAAGGGGGTATCCGCTCATGGCAACACATGTTGTATTCCATTGCATTAAAATTACTTAGACATGCCACTAACGGCAGTAAATCCACAAATTTTGTTCTAGCAGAGGTTACGCAATTTTCTCCAACAACAGTTTTCCTTCTTAAATTTTCAAAAAATTTTACTGCAATTTTTTGAAGTGCCACTTCTTATGGAACTTTCGAGGAACTTTTAACATGTTTTGTTTTTATTTATTATAGCTACTAAAAATTATTTTTAAATAATAATTGAATTAAATAAAATTGGAATTGAATATACAGGGTGATTCACAACTTGTGTATAAAAATGATTGACGTGATTCCTAATACTGACGATTCATTTCACTTAAATTTGTTCAAAAGTTTTCCAAAAAAATAACCAAAAATGTGCTAAAATATTTTCTTCGCATTCGACTGTACAGGGTGGTTCAAATTCGAGGGGCCTCTATAGCTTTGGGCTTTTGCAGCATAGTTAGCCCAAAACTAATGTACATTTTACGGGTTCGATTTTCAAGAGAAGTCGAAAACTAAAAACCGCATTGCGATATGTCAAAGCGTTTCTGAGCTACAGGGTGATTCTCAAAAATGTGCGATTTTAAAGGCCTTCTACAACTTTTTTATTTGTAAAGATAGAGATTTTCATTAAAAACATGTTTTGAAGATTTTTTAAAGACAAATCTACCTGTTTCACCGATTTTCTCTAAAAGCCTTTAGTTCCCGAGATATCACACAAAATTATATTTCTTTAAATGGGATACCCCCAATTTTTCCAAAAAATCAGTTTTCTAATAAAATAGAATTATTTTTATTAAATAGTTTAAAAGATATTTGCATATTTTGATATTTACCATAGTAGGCGCTGTGCGCGCCCTAAATGTGTAAATAAAATTTTATTGTTTTTTTTATATTTTATGTTCCTATGTAATGTGTAATGTCTGGTTGCTTATTTATTAAAGGGGTTTTTTGGCAAAAATACAAGTTGTGTTTAATCTAAAGTAGAAATGATCCTAAAACTAGCAATGTATGTGATTTGTCCATATGTCTTTAAATAACCGAGATTTTAAATTTATAAAATCAAAGCTTTGAGATAATTAATGCGGTCCTTGACAGAATATGATATTATTGTAATGTCTCTTTGACACTTACCCCTCAAATTCATTCAAGGTTTATGGAATCAAAATAGATGAACAGACGGTTAGGTATGTCTAAATGTATGATGACGAAATACAGACCTGCTTTAATTTGCAAAATTAAAAATCTCTGTTATTTAAAGTCATATGAACACATCAAATACACTGCTAGTCTCAGGATCATTTCTACTATAAAATAATCACAACATATTTTTGCTGGGGAATGATACTTTGTTTTCCCAATCCAGCAATTAATGTATTAAAGTTGTTTTTTGGCGTAGAACACGGTGCTTGCGTGATTTCGAAATGTAACGTCGTCGGTTCAAACACAACGTCATCGGTTCTGGCTATCGCCAAAATGCATTTCCCAGTGACAGTTTGCTTATTGCTGTAACAGATTTTTTAGCGTTTTTTTTTTTAATCCCCAGTTTATAGATCAGGGGTTATTTTGATGTATAAACCCACCATTAAATAACTTGTCTGACGAAAGCTGCCTGGTCCGAATCTTCCTCTAAGAGGAATTCTCCCAATTGAATTTGGCACATTACCAAATCAGACTCCATCATTTTATTATTGAAAAAAACAAAAAAAAAATAGCCGGTGCTCCGTAACGCGATACTACTCGCGTATTTTGACAGATGACAACTCCCGCCATATTGAAATCGTGATTGAAATGTTTTCGAAATAGTCCGAGGAGCGGTTTTAAAATGCTTTGAAATGGGTTGAACCGTGACGTCACCAGTTCAACCCCAAAATAACATTTATAGCATAATTTCGAAATCTTCTCACGCCAAAAAACGACTTAAGTGTATACTCAAATAAATAATAACAGTTCATCCTTACCTCTTTCCGGGTTTATTTCTTGAAATCCAGCAGGTGTTTTTTGGGGTGTTTTCATAGATTCTTTCTTTTTTCAACTTTTCACTAGTTATTAGATGTTAACTTTATGTACGTTTATGTTTTTAAGCGTACGTTGATTATAAATTGGACTTTTAAGTTTTTACCTTTCTAATTTCACTATTTACTTAAAAGATAAGGCCTTTTTATTTACCTAGAAAAATTAAAATTTTAACAAAATAAATAAAAACTTTTGAGGTTATATTTCAAAATGAAGTCAGCGAAGCGAGCTGACAGGACGCAATGACTTTACCAGCACTATGCACTATTGTATAATTGATTGCCTATCCTTGGCAATGATTTTTAGTAAATATTATAATTTATCAAGATATTATAGTATTCTATTGGTATTTTGTTAGTCCTAAAATATCCCTCATTTTTCTTTTCATAAGTCGTAAGAAGTAAAATGCCCAGAAAACAATAACGATTTTCCAACCGACCGCTGTGTGGGCCGGAGCATTGGCAAATTCGATGGCACGTTTGTATGATTGCTGTAAAAAATCTTTAGATATGTTTATTAGTGCTAAAACAAAGACACAGGTACTTTCACTACATTTCGATATTATACTTGCATTGAAAGATAGCAAAACTCATAAAAAAATCAATTTATATGTATGTTAATTCCTAAATAGGTAACTATAGTAAACTACAGTTTCCTTTACAACCGCAAGTGTAAACTCGGTTTGAAAGTCGGGTCGCTAAAGTAGCACAGCCTGAATTTACGAATACAGAAGACGAAAAAGCACAACAAATTATAAAAACCGTAAAAAAAAGACAAGGAGATTTACTGTGGCAAAATGCGATAGTAAACCTTTAGCATTAAAGAAATTTGAATTTATAGAAAAGAAGATGGTGAAAGAAAAAATTTTTAAAACAGCATATGCCAATAAAATAGATGAATATGTAGAAAAAGGATAGATTTTTATTTAGGAAAAATCCAGAAGACTATAGGGTTTATATCAAAGTACAGATCACACCCTATTTTTTAGACTTCAAAATCTATTTTCGTCATTTACTGACTTTCACTGACAGTCAGGGAAGAGTGGGAACCTTGTTTAAGAAATATTACAGTTCAGCCACTGCTTTGACTTTTTTTTGAAAGTTTTGATATTTGGAGTTGGCACAAAATTCAGAAGCAATTAAATCACCACAAACGTATTGTTGTAGACCCGCCCCCCTCAACAAAAAGCTATCATAATTTTCACAAAGCCTTGCCCATTTTTTTGGACGTTCGCGATTTTCCGAGCACTACTTGCCCAAATATGTACCAAAAACTAATCAAATTGGTTAAAGTATGAAAAACTTTTTACGACTATTTTAGGGTAAACATAGTGGCGTCTGGTTGGGTTGTACCCATAACTTTGTTAATTTCAATCCGATTTGATAGCATGATAACTCATTTGAAAGATAATTTTGTCTGCTTTAAATTGTCAATTGTCTTCCCATGCATTTTTCATTAAAATACATAGTTTTTGAGATATTGGCAAAAATCTGATTTTGTCACCCTTAAGCCCCGTCATATTTCATAATAAAGTACCCAACGCGCAGCTAGAAATTCAATGGTTTCTTAAAACAGATCTTCTGAACATATTGGCACAAAAAATAGCTGTTACAAATTATTTCCTTCTTAAAATTTTTATTGACTGTACTATATGGACAAGAATTCCTAATAAGAACTGAACTCAAATGGCTTCTAGAAATGAAGCAACCCGAGGAACAAGTAGCAAGATGGAATGGAAAGCTACAGCAATACATGTTTGTTATAAAGTACGGATCTGAAAAGATGTACAACAACGCAGATGCACTGTCAAAAAGACCTTGCCAAGAATAGTGCAAACATTGTAAGAAGTTGGATCAAAAAGGACCGATTTACGTACGAAGAATTATGCTGTATACTAGCAAAGAGTAAACTGTATATATTTAGAAACTAAGGATTTTTACTAAAAATTTTTCTGATAATATTAGCTTAAGAAAATATTTCCCTTATATTTTCCGTTTTGCTCAAAATAAATATCCTACTCTAGAATTTTTTTTTAACTATCAGAAGAAAATGAATAACAAAAAAATGTACATTTTAGGAAAAAAACGCAATATGAGTGGAATGTTCTAAAAAAGTTACACCAAATGATATTGCCGATAATGTATATTAAAAAAGTTTACGATACACATCAAAAAATATCCCTAATACATAATTGAAAAAAATCAAATTTTTAAAATATACTTATGGAATATTTGCCAAGTAATCTTTAATATGGGATGGTTCCAATCTCCTAAACCCATTTGAGTCGCAGATACCAACCTCAATATTGTCAGCTGTCATTTGACCCTCAAAACTTTCTTTCAGGGTTAAAATCGCCGTGTGAACAGCATCATCAAGTTCAAGGTCTTCACTAAACCTAGTGAACAAAGAAACAAAAAATAAATACTTGAAATTGTGTTAAAAAAATTTTTCGTTACAGATTAAACTGTAGCGCGTGTATGTACCGAAAAAGGCTACTTCTTAGTTGACCAAATCTGCATTTATTTTTTTACCCCAATTTCGTTAAAATAGCGCTAATAGTAACGACCCATGCATCAGTTGGTTTTGGCATTTTAAAGATATTTAGGCAAGTCTAGAAAAGGGGAAAAAAGGCTGCGCTACTAATTTTCTTTCTTTTTCCTGTTTCTTAAAATTGTCACATTGTACGTTACGTTCCCGGAACGTTACGACATCCGATTCGCATCCGGCTATCTAACATATCCCAACCAATACGTGTGATTTGTTACAATTTTATTCGTTTGGTTTTGTTTTTGTTGGGAGTGATACCTTAAGGAATTTATAGAAGGTAATCCCGTAATTGTGCCAGCCAGCTTGCCAGTAAGCAAGCCAGATAGTGCTTGACAAGACTGGCTCAAGATCTTCGCCATGTCATGAAGGACCCAATTCTTCAATAACTGAAAAGTTTGTTGCATACAAATAAAATTTCGAAAGTTTCGAATGCTCAAACAAATCTCTATTTTTGAACGCCAACCGTAAACGGTTTTAGTGTACGTTTGTTTTTCGACTACATAATTTACTCATATTTCTTTATCCCCTTTTATTACCAAATTTGCCGTGGTCCTTGACGACAAAAATTCCACATTCCACTCATACCTCATCCTTTATATTTATTTAAGCTAGGTTTATACAGCAAACAAAATAATAAAAAATAACGATGTATGGTGTGGTTTATACTGGCAAATAACATAAAATAAGAAATAACTATATTGACCAGTAGGGGCAGAACTTCATATAAAATAAAATAAGAAAGGTAAAAGTTGGGTAACCTTTTATGTCTCATGTTATGTTACTTTTCTGTATAAACGCCAACAGGGTTGTCATAAGCTCTCCTATTTCATTTTATGTTACGTTTTATTTTACATTATATTATTTCGATAAATTCGGCACGATTAAAAACTGTCAAAACAAACTTAACTGGCGGTCAAGGGACGGGATCTCTGCTTTCGAGCTACCTTCTATAATAAAAAAAAAGCCTTTTACACCTCAGCAATAGATACTTACTTAGTAACCATTGATCCCAGTAAACGAGAGTAATACCACCTTTGGCAAATTTCGATATATACCGCGAAAAACATTTACTATGCTTTTTAAGATACCGCGCGCTACCTGGTACATTGTAAATGTAAAAGCATTTTTTAATTTTTTCATATTTATTATTGCCTAGCTGCGACAAGTTCTGCAAACACCACGCGCGTTGAAGCTTCAAACACGAAAATTAATATTTCTTTATTTAAGTTATTTGAGGTAGTGTGTGGTAAGGTATAATAAATTATACCTACACGGTAAAATATTATGCAATTTTGCTTTAGGGTCTATTATACTTTAAGATTCTTGACTGTTAGAGTAGAGGATAGAAAGGGGCCTTAATACCAGACATGATTTATTAAATCGCAGCACTTGCCAAAAGGCAGAAAGAAAGATAATGCGACTTATAGAAACGTGTTAGTTAAATACCGCAAAAACTTCTATAGCGCCGTAATATATACCGCTAGACATTTACCGCTCAACGCATTTTGCAGCTCAAAAAGTTACAGCGCGTAATAATATACAGCGCATAATATCTTACAGCGTATAATATTCAAAAACCTAAAATTAAATATTCCAACCCGACACAACTCATTCCAATTCGGAACAAACCAACCCAACCCAACGCAACCAAACTTAAACCGACAGTCGACCCAATCCTACCCCTTCGGGATTTTTTGTGGCAACGAAACCCCCTTCGGCGCGATAATAAAAATTACTTTTACATTTTTGCGGTACTTTATAGCGTGCCGAATCTTAAAAGTCGCGGCGAACTTTTTTTGCGGTATAAGTCATGCGCTATAATAGCTTGGCGCTGTTTTTTTTTGTCGCGAAAAATGCCTCTGCCTGCGCTGTAAATGCGTTCGCTGGTCATTCCTCTCGCGGGAAACGGCTTGCGCCGTAAAACACCTCACTGTAAAAAATTCGCGGTAGCCGCCGCGTACCTAGTGCACCTGCTGTAAGTTGGAACGGACTCTCAACCACTGGCTACGAGTTTTAAGTAAAAGACCTATAACCAGACCGGCACCTGCTCTAGGTTTAAATAAGAACTATATAGCAACTAGTACAATAAAGTCAAGTAACAATTGCCAGAGCGTAGTTTCACACTCTGCTAGCATGAAGTCCTAGGCCAAAAATAAGAATTTGGGCACAATAGTAGAAGATAACGACAGTTAATTTGAGTCTAATTTTTTAATTAATCGTTCAGTTATATATACAATAAACGCATACTATGCTAAAATACATTGCCAACTAATAATTATCAACAGTAATATCTCAAGGAATCGCGGCGGCTACCGCGAATTTTTTAGAGCGCGGTTTTTTACCGCGCACACAAATACAGCGCAAGCCGTTTACCGCGAGCGAAATGACCAGCGAACGAATTTACAGACATTTAAGACATTTTTAGCACGAGTCTTTTAGGGCGCGTGCATTTACCGCGACAACAAAATCAGCGCCAAGCTATTATAATGCAAGACTTAAACCGCCGAAAAAAGACTTGGCGCTGATTTTGTTGCCGCGGTAAATGCACGCACTCTAATACTCGCGCTAAAAATGTTTTGCGCTGTACCATACAACAAGAGGTTAAATTATTACCGGAAATTTAAACGAGCTAATTAATTTTCTAAAAATGTTCATGAGCGACAAAAATTGTGTTTAAAATTAAATAATGTTAAAATTATATTTTTTGACTTTTAACAATGCCTATTTTTTTTCTTTGACAAGAAACCAGAAGCCTAATTCTCTAATCTTAAGAGAAGGAACGATCCCTCAAGAGAAGGGATCAAACCCGGGAATTGATTCTATCCTCTGAAAAAATTATGCTTTTCCTTGAAGTCTTTTCGAAATCTAAGGCTAAAAAATATCCATTTTACCGCATAAATGGAATGAGTAATCACCGCTTAAGAATACGAGTTGGACGTGGGTTCATTTGACACAAATCTATGGCGTCCGTGCTCAAGAATTAGGACCCATCAAAACATAAAGTTAATTGACTTGGTTATTCAGTTGCCATGGTAACTAAGTAAAATCTTAACTAAAATGGAAAAAATAGAAATCACAGATACGTCAGATTTTGTGAATTCTTTACTGTCAAGAAATTGTCAGTTTTTGAAGCTAAGCATATTTTCTTGAAATCTAAATCAAATTTAAAATCTCCTATAGAAGTGGGGCTTTTGGTACAGCTGTTAAATGTATAAACCATCGCTAGTAGGTGTTTTAACACATATTAATAACAAATTGGGTACTCCTTAAGTTAATCAATGCGATTGTATGTAGTCATAAATCTTAAAAATTGAAACATTCGTATTTTCAAAACTTTAGTCTATAGATTTTAATGTTGACTGTACAAATTTACTTTTCAACTACCTATGTTTTTTATGACGTTTTTTAACAGAAATGTTTTAGAAAACATACATTTTCTTATTTTTTAACAACACAGTGATAACGACCACACCTGTCAAAAGCGTTTCCTACCTATGGTACATAACCACTGTCATCATATAGAGGGGCTCTAGGTGTTACGTGTTTTTAACTTTATCTTGCCAAAAACACCTCATAAAAGATCATAGCAAATAACAAATAAAACATCATAAGTTTTTATAATCTATGCTCACATAAACTTATATTTTATAATTTTTGACTAGTGAAAGTGAAACACAAATACCACATAGGAGTTCATCATATTTTATCAGCCAGTTGGCTTATAAAAGTTTACAATATTTTATGATTTTATAAGATCAACCTGTAACATTCCAAAATAAATTACAGCTCAACTTTAGCAGTTGTAGTAGTAGTAATAGTAGTAGAAGTAATGCAATATATTAATATACAGTAAAACTAAACTATAACCTAACCTAAACTATAAACTACGACAACCTAACCCATTATAATACAATAACACTCCTTGTACAATATCTAATATCTAATAGAAAATTGTTTTCGTACAAGTACTTATTTATCGCCAGGAGCTGTGGAAGAGATGTTACTTTGATAAATTTCTATGAGATTTCATAAGCCAAAAACAATTTTTTTTACAAGCTTTTATTTAACTTGCAATGTATCTCTCTATGCAATGAACGAGATATGTTTGTTCGGGTGGAATCTTGCACCTTAATTTTGACCAACTTCCTGAGATCCGATCGGCTTCAAATTTGGCATGCTTATATAGTTGCGGTGACAACACAAGAATATAGTGTGATGAAATTGACAGCTCCCCCCTACTCGAAGGGGGTGGAAGGGGGTACAGTTGAAGTACGTCCGATTTCATTGAATTTAGGTGTGTCGTGGCACTTGGGAATGGAGATAACGAATTTCTAATCAGATTTAAAAAATTCAATATGTTGGATTCAAGTTGGACGATTTTTGGCCATCCTTTGCTAACCAATTTTAACTAACTTATACACATCCGATTGCTTTCAAATTTGGCATGCATTTAAGTTATATGACCACCTTATACTGACAAACTAGTTAAGATGTTACAAAGCTGCTGAGTCTGCAATCCTATAGAATATTTCTTCGAATCTTTATATTTTATTAACATGTGCTTTACCATTTTTAAGTTACTTTTAGTTTTAGTCTAGAATTAGATTTGATAGAAATCACTTGTATAATTTTGAACAAGAAAATTATAATTTTTTAAAAATGGTTTTACGGAGACTCGTCTTTTAAGTGGCGCAGTCGGTAGGATTCCCAATCGCGATAAATGAACATTATTGACGGTTCGTCTTAACGATTTATTGGGATTCTACGAACAAATAAATAACAAAAAGGTGCCGGGCATTTCGCGAGTTCGAATTGTTTGGATCAAGAGGAAGTTCCAGTTGAGTGAACTGAGTAGCTCAACGAGAAGATTTACCGAAGGATTATTGAACGTACATCAATACCGGAAGTATTTGCATCAGTGCCCTTTGAATGGATATCAGAGGACAAATGCTTGGACAGATTTTGATAGTTTCACTGTAAGTAATACTTTTAATGTCATTTAGAGGTTCCGTTTTCGAAAATTCTGATATTTCAAATTCTGATTCTGACTCAATAAAAGACGAAGAACAAACTTGTGTAAGTGAAAGTTCAGACCCGAAAATTGAAATATTTTTATCGGAATTGATAGGAAAAGTTAACTTAGGACTAGATTTAGGACCAAATTCTAATATCTCTACTAATCTGCAAGCAAATTTAATAAAAATGGCTACACCACAACTAAAATCTGAGTATTTAAACATGATCCCCGAATTTCGTGGGGAACCAGAACTATTAGCCAGATTTATAGAAATATGTGAAAAATGGGGTTTTCCCACATTTTTGGGAAGCAACGGAATTTGGTACCTTAGAGTGAGTTATCCAAAACGCATTTATTATTTCTTCTGAAAAACTCTTGGTTTTGTAGAATTTTTTTTTAAAAGTTGGAGTTCTACAAAAACGCTCAAAAAAATTTTTTAGCCAACTAACTTTACGAGAAAAGTAGCGAGTGGTGACCTTTTTCTCAGCCTCTTCCTAACTTCAGTTTAATGCTTAGCTGTCTCTAAATGTCATTTCTGTTTAGTAAACAATCTGTTAAAAGTTGTATTTATTTTTTCTCGAGCTTTTTCTGCATCAAAATGAAAAAGTGCGTTTTCCGCGGATGTGAAAATAAATAAATGTGAGAATTCCCCTGGAAATTTAAGATATTTTTGCCCTTCCCTTTGGGACCAAGAAGAAAATTGTGGCTCTAGAGGCACTATTGTGGCTCTAGAGGCACTAAAGCTGAAATTATCCACGGCTGGACGCAATAGTGTGTGAAGATCACAGCTGAAATTCAAATACAACCCCATTAGAGACATCGCCACCCAAAGGAAAAATTTTTCTTTACAAAAAAAGATTTCATGATCATGTAAAAAAATATAGGTTTACCTTTGATGGTTCTCGCGTAAAATAACCCCCGTACAATCTGTTAGGACAAGTAAAATTTAGGTCACTTCTTGTTTAACCCATTATTCTTATGGCAATAAAGTTTTTAAATAAAAAAGTAAATAAAAAAGAGAGTTTTACCAATCACCACTGATTTCAGACACAGTCCATCCACCAGTCGGCCCTTCAACTATAACGAATCGATAACAAAAAAAAAACGAACTTTACAAAATACACCGGAGTACCACAAGAATACATACCGGGTGCGACTTGAAGAATAAACACAAACATGTGTTTCACCCTTGTTAAGGATCATCGGTACTCCATAAGGTTTTATAGACAAATAATACGAACGATTAAATTCATGAACAAATGCTCGGCAAAACATTATTGATAACAGAATGAGAAATTATGGATAGTGGGAATTTGTTTGAAACCAGTCAGTGGTAGAACTAGTGGAGGAGGCCAAAAATCCAATAGTTTTCTGTTGGTAAAACTCTTTTTTATTTATATTTAACTCCACTATAGACATTGGGAATTTATATCTCATTCTGTAATAAGACTTTTGTTGATTTGCTTAAAAACTGGAAAGAAAAGATTTAAAATTGACCGAGCCAAACTTCCCACTTATGACATAGAAAAGTCTGATAAGGTCAGTCCTCCCCACCTTTATGGGAATCTAGGGACGTATAAAACTTCTGTAAAACTTTTTTTTGCTCCAGTAATGGGAGTGAAAAAATATGGTAAATCACTTCAAGTTATTTTTTTCTAATATTTTTTGTTCAAGTTTAGTGGAATTTTTTTAAACTTATATTTAAATTTATTGCCTCAGGGTTAAATTTTTTCATACCAAGTAATTTAGAGAGATGCATTGATTATCAAGAGTCAATGTTTCTTCCCAAATTTTTCTTAAACCAAAAACTTCTGGGTTAGTTTACCTGCCAAGGACTGGGTTGGGGTCGAATCTTGTTTTAATTTTAGATGTTGGGAAAATCAAGTTACTAGACGAAAATTTGTGAAAAAGGATATTAAAAATGACATTATTTTCACATTTGTTAATGCCATTATAGAGCCACAAGCAAAATTTTTGAAAGAACCCCTGCACAAAAACTTGTAAAACGTAACCGTATTTTAATGTATTGAAAGTATTGTAGCAAAGGTCAAAATGGTGAAATTCTATGAGGATCGTATATGATAGGACATATGAGCCGTCAAATAACAGATGTCTGGAAAACACCCAAGAAGACTTTTTTCTCATAACTTTCAACCGAAAAAAATCTTGGGTGGAAAAACGAAATTAAAAATTGGATGCGTTTTTTTTAACTTCTTTTTTTTTATTTCTCTTTTGTTTTAATTGCCTTAGGAGCATATTCCTATTGGAAATATTAACACGCCATCGCCAGGACGAACCCATATCAGATGACTTATAATAAAGTACAAGTGCGGAATGATGCCTATTTGTGAGTGATTCAAAATGATGTTTGGGGTGGGCGCCTAGTGGTTTTATACTGTCTGAAATTGTTTCAATCTTTTTTTAGAAGCATGTTCTGTAAATAAGATTCATTTTGGGACCTTCAATGGAAAAAATTGTCATTTTTAATATTACAATAGTTCCATATAATTTTTATTTCTAATAAGTGAAGTGAAATAAAATCATTGCCTGTTCTTTTGTTTTGTAAGAAATAAATATACCTACTGTAGAGCGTTTACCATGTTTTATGTATCCTAAAACTCAAGCTTTTAAAGGCGGACAAAAAAATATCAAGACTAAAGTTAAATAGTTTTATTAAATAATATGGTCAAAAATACATACTATTTAAACAAAAGGAGTGTTAGATACACAAGAAAATAGCAAATTATTAATAAAACAAAATAAATAAATGTACTATTTTAATTATACAATTTTTTATTATTCTTAATATACAAAACTTTAATTTTATATCTGAAGGAATCCAGAGAGGTGGAAAAAAATATACACATTATTAGCAGAGCTACACATTCTTCTTATAGGTCTATTAAGGTTGAAATTTGTATTATAATATTCTAAGTTAAAAATAGTCCTATTTCTTGTACTCCACTGTAGAACCCTTAAGCCAATTATATGTATTAATTGAGGAGAATCAAACATTGCATTTAAAATCTTGAAAAGAAAAGCTAGATCAAGACATTACTCGACGGTTTTCAAGAGTTGTGACCTTTAGTAATTTTAAAACATCACAATAAACTATTTCCCCAGATGGAATTTTAAGTTTAAAAGCTACAAAACGTAAGAATTTCTTCAATACCCTTTCCAGATTTTCTACATGACATTTATAGAATGGGGACCATATGGAACTACAATAATCTAATATTGATCTAACAAGAGAACAATAAACATTTTTAAAACAGATTATATTGTTAAATTCAGATAGGCTCCTTTTTAAGAAACCCAGTAGTTTAAAAGCTTTATTACAGATAAAGTTATAGTGATTTTTAAAGCTTAAGATTGGGTCAAATAATACCCTTAAGTCTTTAAATTTTGTGAAAAAGTGTTGAGATCATTCTGCACTCTTTCACAATCCCTAAAATCTTTAACAATTCTAAAAATCTTTTAATCGTCTGCATATAGAAGGATTACACAGCTACAGAAACAGTCTGAAATATCATTAATAAAACAAATGAAAAGAATTGTAGACATAGGTCCCCTTGTGGTACTCCAGACTTCACTAATATATCTTCAGAGAGACAATTTTTTATCCTAACAACCTGTCTTCGGTTCTTATTATGCCAAGATTTGTACAGGGAATCAAAACAATGTATTAACATCAATCAGTGACGATTTTTTTTCTTTCAAAATCTTTTGTCAAAAGACCTTTTTAGCAATACCAAAAACCTATAATTTATTTGGCGGTACCTTTCATTGAGATTTTATCTCTTAACAGTTTTTTTTAAGTTTTTGATGGTCCTGTCATAAGACTCCTCTGTAAAAAATTGTGCTCCACCAATTTGAATAAAATTTTAGTATGTTATTGTCATAGTCAAAATACCCAATACAGAAATCATAATGAAAATTTCATAAAAGTGTTTTATAACACTTATTTTAAGTCTTTAATAGTTATGCTCATTGATTTTTTAGCAATCTGAGTACTTGGGTCATCAAACTATAAATATATTAATAGCAAGTTTTAAATTTTAATCACGATATCTGACTTACCCTGTACATTATAAATGGTTTACATGAAATAAAAAATTTTATTCAAATTGGCGAAAAACAATGTTTCACATAGAACACTGCAAGATTTGATAAAAAACGGTACTTCACTTTGGGGTCATTTGTGATCTATTACTTTGAAGTTTCTAGAGAGATAAAAAAATTCAGGCTGACAACATTTTTTGGAGTTTATCATATATTTTTGTGATTTTCACAAAAAAAAATCCATGTTTTATAAATAATTTCCGCGTTTTATTAAACAAGTCAATGTTTTGCATTAGTTTCGGTAGTAACTATATTTTTAGTATTACTGTAAGTATTTAAGCAACGAATGAGACTTTAAAAAAAATATAAACATTAAAAAAACCAAAAAAAAAACGCAGAAATTAATTAAACAAACACGGATTTATTTAAGTGCTTTAGCAGACACATATATCGCCCAAAGAACCTTTTCTTGAATATCTATAGCTAGCAGCTACAGTAAGTAAGGATGTTTTTAGAAGTTCAAACCTCTTTCCAACCTCCCACCACCATTAAAAACTCATTGCTTGATGCCAAAGATATTTTGTAAACATTTTTATAAAAATCGGTTTAGCAGCTCTCCACTAATGTAACAAAAAGACACCACACCAAAACATGGGTATTGGCTAATTTTTTGAATTTCCTTCAAGACTTCATCTTTAACTTTTTCCCCCTCTCCACTGTCTCAGTGCCCAGGTGTTTAGAAGCGCCAATAATAGCCTCAGTTAACGTTATTCTGCTAAATCGCAAGCTGTGCCATAACGGAGAATTGGCTTGAAGTCGAGTATCCGTTTCAGTTTCGACACACAAGGAATCGCTCATATTTGACCGCAGGTAATTAATGAACCTGTCAACATTCCATTGGTCCATTTTCTCTGCAGTTTTAAACTTGAACCAGAGCTGGTATACATCAATATAGGTGTACTTGTCTTCAGATCGCAAAAGGGTATATATTACCCCTTTGTTATCTGCGCAGATTTACATCAATTGAGACACATAATTATCACTTATTGGTCCGAGGGCTGGCACGTCTTCGTTTAAGTGACTGCAAATCCATTTTGGCATTTCCAACATCAGCCAAAGCAGATTTCTGCTAATATTATGTTGTAGAGGTGCAGGCTGGTTTTTCACTTCTTCTGTGAAGCCAAAAAAGGACAGCAATGGCATGCTTGCAGCCCCCTGTAAATATCAAAAAAGAAAAGTTAAAAACAGTTAACAATTTTCTAATAACAGGTTAAAAGGAGACACATTCTGCTTGCGTCTTTTTTTATCTTGTGAAAACTAAATTGGCATTGTGTGTTCCTAGCTTAACAGAAAGTGGTACAAAAAATACATCATAGTTAGAAAATACCAGAAAAATATTTTTTAAAAAATGGCACAGCAGACATGCATAAATTTTATTTTTTTTCAATATCTCAAAAATTACTGATCTGCTAATTTTTGTTGAAAATATAATTATTTCTTTTAATGTGAAAACTGTATGTGTGTTGCTAGCTGATACGGTTTGTGAGTTATGATTTTCAACCCCCTTTCTTACCCTCTTTACAACCCTCAACCCCATCAAAAACTAATCAGCTCATTCTTTGGTTCCAAAGAATTTGTGTGCTAAATTTCATCAAAATCGGTTAACTTTAGTAGCTTTTCAGTCATCGTTGTCCAGACAGACAGGCAGGCAACAATTAAGAAATTTTGTGTTTAGGTATTTCATGTTTATTTGAGTTATTTTGGCATAAATAAAGTGTTTTTTTTTTCGCTTATATTTTTGTTCTTGAAGTTAGGAATGCCCCCCACCAGAGAAATGTGAAATGACGCCGAAATTTGATAATTAAACAAGTCTCGGAGATGGTTTCGGGATACAACCTTTTAATGTCTAAAAAAATTATTCCAATGTTCATAGCTCCTCATTTTGTCCTAACAAACGTAACTTTTTATGTTGGTATGCTCTATGCATAAAGGTCAACTTTTAAAAAATTTAAAGCAGTTTTACTTGGATTTTCCACCCCAGATATGTACAAAAAAAAGAGCAGCGCCTAATATTCTGTAAGTTTGGATACCTTAAAGATATAATTTTCCTACCAGGTGTAATTGCAAAACAGTGGCCGCTGCTATTCTGTAAGTTATAATTTTACCTCTTTTTCTCAAAAAATGTAAATAATAACAATTATTAAGTAATTTTAAGAAGACTTTAAAAAGAGATTAACCAAATATTTTTTTTTAAATGTAATGTAAAATGTATGTATAGTTTCAAAAGTTTTTAAAACTACCTGCAGAAGCAGAACAATCTTTGCACTCAGAATGCAGCACTTTTTCCTCCTTCTCGTTAACAGAAATTTCCACAGTATAAGGAGTATTTCTTACTCTGTGCTCCGGAGTTATTTTCGCCTTGACTGTGCAAACATCTCCTTCTCTCTTAACTTGGACATAGCCCACAGCATTGTCACCATAGACCTCCTTCGTAACTCTAAAATAAACAATAACACTTGAACCTTCAATCATCTCACTTTTAACACCAAATCAACCAGACCATGTACATTTTTAAGGTACAAACAAAGTAAAAATAATTTCATATATACGTAGAATTGCAACTCTCATCTGACACGAGAATAACTGATAGATAGACAAAACTTCCTATGTCCAGTTTACATACCATGAGTCCTCTAGGTATGGCAAAAGTTTAGAAATCATATTTTTTTTGTAATGCACTAATTAGCTGTTAATTTTTCATGCTATGATATTTTTCATAACATGAATTAAATTTGGAACTTCTTTGAGATTAAAAATATAAGATAAAAAAAATACAATTTTTTTATATTTTTACAAATCTCGAGACAAGTCTGTCTTAGTTATATACCTCAAAATAGTTTTCCCAGATTTTACAGCTGTGGTTAATTATTTCTGATAAAGCTTTTCTAACATTTTGTTTTAAATTTTATAGCAAAATTTTAGGTGTATCTACAAATGACTGTTTTATTATCTTCACATTTTGCAACTTTTTACTGTTACAAAAAAATCCAGGATGTTTAAAATATAGTAACTGTAATAAATTACTTATTGTCATTTATATTTTGCTTTTAATAAGTTGGTCAAAACCTTGGTCAAAACTAGTAAGAGATCCTGTTGAGTCCAATATTTCCTTGAATATCTGAAAAACTACAAATCTGATATAGTTTTTGTTGGAACTGTAATTATCCATCTAAATATTAAAACCGTGTGTTGCTAGCTGCTATAAGTATATTTTTATTTTCCTTGAATATTTCAAGAACTACAGATCTGACTTCAATGTAAATGTAATTGCTAGATGCTACAATTCCACCCTCTTCACAACAAATTAATTGACTATTATATAATGTTTTGTTTTAAAAGTCATTTTAACTAAATGTTTGGGATTTTCTTTGCAAGATACTTGAATGATTTAATAAGCTAGTCATCAGGTTTTAAATATTTTTTTAAAATATTTATTTTTACTTTATTGACATTCTTTTGTATTTTTTTTTAAACTAGCTTTTGCTAAGTATATAAATTAACCTCGAAATTAACATTGCATTTTTATGAAAAAACTTTACCGTCATAAGCCTAATGTGTTAGTAAAGAAATTTGATGGTAATGTAGCACTAAATTATCATCATGTCAGAATTTAGCTCAATCTTGATAGTTTAGAGAGGCATACAAAATTACTGACATTTGTTTCATGCATAAATTAATTAACGGTCTAACTGACTGTTAGATATCATCATACTTTTCACATTACTTTTCATACAACTGACTATAGACAAAAAAAATAATTTATTGAAAGAACTTTATTGCTTAACTCAGTAACCAGTTATTAATGTTTTTAATGTAACTTAACTCCTTAAAAAGACTAACAAAAAGAATCTTACCAGACTAAATATTTTTTTTAGTTAAATTTTATACTGTTGTGTGTCTGTTTTCAAATATTTTACGTTATTCATACTATAACTCCTACTATACTATATTTCATGTCTTTATTTATTAATTAGTATTCAGTGTTGACTATGTAAAAATTTTTTCTTTTGACAAGGTATTGATTTTAATGGGGTTTCTGTTCCCTATAAATATAAATAAATAAATAAAATTACTTGTGCTGAGGTCCTTTCTCAAAAAGTTACCTTGCTTCTTCTTACTTGGCATAAAAAAAGTAACAAGGTTTGTATTTTTGTAATCGGGGAAAAAAAGTTTAATTTAAAAAAATATGTACAGGGTGTCCAAAAATCATATTTCAGGTCACTTGACAAGGTTTTTATAACAAATGCTTAACAGTCTTACTTATATATTTTGACACAATTTGGATTTTTAATATGCTCAGTTAAACCATACTCACTTTCCAGTCTTAACATTCTTTATCTCAGCGCTAAAGAAATCCATATTATCCAAATAATATAAATTAATCATCTCATGATCCACTTTGGGTAAGTTGTTAGAATCACCCTTCACAAATCCCTTCTCCATATTCTGAGCCATATTCTCTAAAAAAAATCCGAGAAAAAATCTTAACAAAATTCAAAAAGTTAAAAAACTACTTACCTACAGCTAGCTCTCTTTAAAAATCTTTTTATCAATACTTTTTTTAATATAAATATTGAAACCTTTAAAATAAGTGCAAAAAAATGAAAAGAACAGAATATTATCGCTTTAGAATAGATAGCTATATTTGAAGTCTGAAAATACCATCATGGCTGTACCCAAGGGGTGAATCAATCCAGCAAGTGCACAAAATATTTGGCAGGACCTATATTTTAGCACTTGCAGGCCTCCTATATTATGAGTTTCATTTTAACCTAAACCCAGGAGGAACTGGAATACGGACATTTTTTCCAGGAGACGTACAAAATATGGGATCATTTCACCCGTTGGCTGTACAAATATACAGATTTTAAACAATAGCAGAACGAAGTTTTTATAATGTTACTAGTATACTTTTGCAAGCAAATAAGAAAAGCTATCAAAAGATATAGATTTTAGGAGAAAATTCTGTCTTCTAATAGACATGTAGCAAGCATGAAAATTGTTGGATCTGGGGTTGAGTTTTTATGGTGGTTTTTGACGATGCATCAGAAAGCAGCTTTATATAAAGAGAATGTCTAAAGAGCCGACAATTTATTATGTGTTTTTATATTTTCGTTTTTTTTCAAACTAAATTGACCCAACCTAACCTAAACAGACTCAATCCAACTTATTAAAAGCCAAAACAACCCAAAAAAACACACTTTAAACTAAATTAACCCAACCTAAACAGACTCAAACCAACTAAATTCACCCAACCTAACCTAAACAAACCAACTTATTCAAAGCCAAAACAGCCCAAAAAAACACACTACAACCCCTACATCTTTTTTTGGCATAAAAAGAATGTTTGGGTTGTTTTGGCTTTTAATAAGTTGGTTTGAGTCTGTTTAGGTTACGTTGGGTTAATTTAGTTTAAAAAAATATGAAAATATGAATAACACATAATAATTAATTATTGTCGGCTCTTTACCCTCACGACTATTCAGACGAATTGTCGGCTCTTTATAGACACTTCCTTATATAAAAGTACTTAAAAAAACTTACCAAATATCAAAATTTGTATGCGCACACTCTGTTAAAAATCGCAATCAAAAGTTCTTCTTTTTCTTGTCTCCGAATTAAGCTTATAAACCCAGCTTAAATGTTCTTAGTAGCTAGGGCTATGGTGGACAGGAACCGTACTGTTTGTAATAACATTCAATAGATATATAGTTGTATATTACTTGTAGGCTTTCTGAACGACAAACAAATATAAACTTCCGCACTACTAAATGTTTATAATTTTATAAATTAACTTCAAAAGAATCACAACCAAAAAAGCAAAACACATAAAAAAACGAATTGACAGTATGACTTAAAGTTAGCCGCAGGCCGCAGTTCGGAACCCAGTGGTCCAAATAAAAACTGCACTTGACAAATTATAATGGACTAGCCAAAAATGACGTCACCTATATTCGTTTTAAAAAATCGTAAGGCCACTGAATCGACGATTAAAAACATTATTTTTCACATAGAAACCCAAAATTTTTTTGGGAAAAGTTTTTAGATGGATTTCTTGGACCTTTATGTTTATGTATATTCCAAACAAAAAGGTAACTTGTTTTTAATGGGAAAGCCCCATTAATCACCAAATTTTACAACACCGCTGATAATAGCGATTTTCAAAATGAATATTTGATGTCGAGTATTTTGGGAAAATTAAAGGTGAAGCGGCAGTAAATATTGCCTCAAACACCATTTCTAGTTTTGTGGATTTAAAAGAAGCTCTTATTAATACGTATGGGGATAAACGCGATCTTTTTACGCTTGTTATCGAAACTACAGAAATGAAACAAGGAAATGAATCGCCGTTCGATTTTTACAACAGATTACAACACCAGTTAAATCACCAAACTTCATATCTTTCCACTCACGGCTCGGCTGATGAAAGAAAAATCATGGGTGTGTTTTGTAGAGGGCAATCTTTAAGAGTTTTATTACGCGGTTTAAAAGAGCCTGTTGGATCCTTAATGCGAACTAAAAATCCAATAGATATGAATGACGCGCTTAAAATACTTACAAACGATTTTCAAATCGAAAGTGCCCAAAAATTTCAAAATTCGAAACCATTACATAATAACACCAATCACACTTTAAACAGACCACGACCCAACCAACCTTTACAGTTAACAAATTATCCTCATAGCCAGCTTGCTTCCACTTCGAATTACAGACAACCACAATTAATATACAAACCCGAACAAAATAAAAATGATTTTGCAAGAAATCCAAACCAAAGAAACGTATTTAGGCCTAATCAAATACCCATGTCAAAATTATCGAAACCAACGCCCATGAGCGGCATATCAAATCAAACCTTTAGACCCCAACAAAACAAAAACTTTCCTTATCGACCAATGCAAAATTACGCTCAAAATATTCAATCAAAACCCCGGTCAAATTTCGTAATAAATAATATCGATGACCAATCGGCGGACGACCCTACAATCGAATATCCGGAGGAAGAAAATCAGTATCTTTACACGGATTACACCGAATATTCTCAAAACGATCACGAGTTAAACGAGTTTTTTCAGGAACCAGCCTCAGAACCCCCGAATACGAATTAATGAACCTCACTAATAGCGAAAATAAACTACCTTATATTATTTTTCCAGAAAATAATCTAAAAATTCTGATAGACACGGGTAGTACTAGATCTTTTGTAAAACCAGAAATCGCACAAAAATATTTCCAAAAATCGATAAAAAGTGACCCATTTCAAATCTCAACTGCTCACGGTACCTCCATAGAACATTTTAGCACGCTTATTCCCTGTTCAAAAATATTTAATGTGGATACAAAACAATTAAAATTTTATATTTTTTATTTTCACAACTATTTTGACTGTTTGTTGGGGATAGACAATCTATCCTTATTAAAAGCAAATATTGACCTTGAGAAAAACAACTTAATTACTCCCAATTCTCAATTAAAATTTCATAATTCGTCAAAAAACACCAATATTTTATTCTTGCAACCAAGGTCAGAACAAGTAATTAAAATGAACATAAAAAATATCGAAAATGGTGACGTAATAATCCCATACACAAAAATTTCAAATTTAGAAATCCCGCAATGCCTTACGACGGTAAAAAAATATGAGGCCATTTGCACGATCTTAAACCCAACCGAAAAAATTTTTAAAGTTGAACTTTTTGACTCTTTAGAAGTCATTGATTTTAACGAGTATGAACTCCAAGAAAAACCTACACCAAACCTTAATAACGTTAACGTAAATAAATTTAAATTTGAGGTTTCGAAAATTACAACCGAGCACATGAACAGCGAAGAATGTAAATTCACAATCGAATTATTAAAAGAGTCTTCGGATATTTTTCATATCGACGGAAATCAGTTAACTTTTACACAAATAAAACATTCAATAAAAACATCGGTACCTATCGTATAGGTACCCCGAAATTTACAGAAATGAGGTTAAAAGGCAGGTCCAAGAAATGCTCGAACAAAATATTATAAGACCCAGCTATTCTCCCTGGTCGTCCCCAATCTGGGTGGTACCCAAAAAGTTGGACGCTTCCGGGAAACCTAAGTGGAGGATAGTTATCGATTTTCGTAAATTAAATCTTAAATCAATAGGCGACAAATATCCAATTCCAAATATATCAGATCTTCTTGATAAGCTTGGGCGCTGTCAATATTTCTCTACTCTTGACCTCGCATCAGGTTTTAACCAAATTGAGTTGGCAGAGGAAGACATTCCTAAAACGGCATTTAATACCGAAAATGGGTATTACGAGTTTTTAAGAATGCCTTTTGGCCTAAAAAATGCGCCTGCCACCTTTCAAAGGGTGATGGATAACATCCTTAAAGGTATCCAAAACGAACGCTGTCTGGTTTACTTAGACGACATAATAGTGTTTAGCACAAGTTTGCAAGAACACATAAATCGTTTAAGAGAAGTATTTGATCGATTACGACAAGCAAATTTTAAAGTGCAATTAGATAAGTCGGAATTTCTCAGGAAAGAAGTGGCCTACTTAGGACACATTGTTACACCTCACGGCGTGAAACCCAACCCTGAAAAAATTAAAGCGATATCTTGTTACCCGATACCTACTACACAAAAACAGATAAAACAATTCTTGGGTCTCGTGGGTTACTACCGTAAATTTACCGCGGAGTTTGCGAAAATAACAAAACCTATGACTGTTTATCTAAAAAAAGATGCCATACTTGACTCGAAAAATCCCGCGTATATAAAAGCCTTCGAGACGTGCAAAAACATATTAATTAACGAACCCATACTGCAATACCCAAATTTTGAGGAACCGTTTAACCTTACTACAGACGCTAGTAATTTCGCAATTGGCTGCGTACTTTCGCAAGGAAAAATTGGGTCAGATCTTCCAATCGCGTACGGTTCAAGGACACTTAATCAGTCGGAAATAAATTACTCCACAACCGAAAAAGAATTATTGGCTATAGTGTGGGCGGTTAAATACTTTAGACCCTATTTGTTTGGCCGAAAATTTAACATTATAACTTACCATAAACCACTCGAATGGCTAATGTCATTAAAAGAACCGAATTCTAGGTTAGTACGATGGAGCTTAAAGCTTGCGGAATATGATTTTGAAACTAAATACAAAAAAGGTTGCTTAAATCAAAATGCTGACGCTCTTTCGCGTGTGGAAATAAACACTAACGAGACAAAAAACGTAGACCCCCAAAATCCACAGGCTTGCTTAGATCGGTTGCGCGAATACGTCGAAAAAATAAACGAAAATTTGACAAATAAAAACGATCAAGAAAATCAATCGATCGTCGTTGAAACAGGAGACTTGGGCAATCATAATAACGCGGTCGAAGACAACGTTAGCGACCAAACGGTACACTCCAGTTACGAAAAAATCAAATATTTATTTCGGAAGTAAATTTTGCCCCTGCCAAAACTTCCATCACTAGATTATTCCTAACAAAACAAAGATTTCACGTTCAACTCTCTCAAAATAATTTCGAAAAAGATGTAGTCCAGTTTATTAAAGAGTACGTGGTTCCAAAAATAAAGTACTATGTTTATTTCGAAGACCCAACTTTCGAAAAATTCAGTATTGTCTTACAAACTTATTTTAAAAATTCAGAAATTCAAATGATCAAATGCACTAAAAAATTAATCGATGGTTTATCTGAAAACGAAATACAGGAAATGATACAAAATAATCATGAAGGGAAAACTAATCACAGGGGAATCGAAGAAACTGAAAAACGCATAAAAGCGCATTATTACTGGCCGAATTAACGAGTGTAAAGTCTGTCAACTTACAAAATACGATCGAAAGCCAATACGCGTAGAATACAATGTTACGCCCACCTCGATCAAACCTTTTCAGATTTTGCACGCAGATACTATCAGTTTGGAACACAGCAAGTTTTTAACGATTGTCGATCCTTTCTCAAAATACGCGCAGGCCTATAAAATCGATTCTGCGCAAGGCAAGGCATCGAAATAGCAAATAAATTATTAATTTATTTCTCTCATCATTGCATCCCAGAACAAATAATTTTTGATAATGGCGGCGAATTTAAGAACTCCGTTATACGTGAACTTCTTGCACTACATAAAATAAAAATTTATTTTATTTGTTCCCAGCATCCAGACTCCAATGGGATAGTGGAACGGTTTCATTCGACATTAATAGAACATATTACACTTTTTAATAATCAAGAACAGTTTAAAAATGACCCTGTAGAAAATAAAGTAACCTATAGTATTTTAGCTTATAACAACACAATTCATTCGGTCACAAATTTAAAACCGTTCGATATAATTACTGGCCATTTTGGCAACGAGTCACCGTTTAATGTGGACATAAATAAACAACTTATCAATAACTATATTGAAAACCACCGCGAGAAAATAAAAACACATTACGAAAAAATCAATCAAGATATACAAAATAAAAAACAAGGAGTCTTTGATAAGGCAAACGAATCGCGCGAAAAATTACCAGGAATCCCCGAAAACGTGTATGTTAAAAATAAACAAAAACAGCAAAAGACAAAAAATAAATACAAAAAGAAAAAATATCTAGTTTGGATCCTAATCTAAAAACAGCCAGAATACAAACTACACATCCCAACACATCAGACAAAATAGACATTTCTAATATAAAAAGACTCAAAAAGAAAATTAAAATTAAACCTATTTCAGATTCCTCGACATCCACGCAGGAGGGTCAGGAATAACGAACATTACGCAAAACCTAGGAGTTCTGCCAATCAATCTAGGCCATGCCAGACTCCAAAGGACAGAACACACATTTGTACATTACTACGACTTAGCACCCCTACTAAAAGAATACGAAAACATAAAATCGCAGCACCTATTAATGAGACGGACTTATGCGAATCTCACCGTGTTAGAAAGAGAAACATATAATTTTAACAAAATAGCCCATTTCTATAACCAATCAATTTTCGAAAAACTCGAAAACATAAATATTCACTAATCAAAACGAATTAAACGAGGCCTTATTGATAGTTTAGGTTCGGTTATTAAGGGAGTAATTAAAAAAAATTAATTAAATCGAGACTCAAACGACGGGAATAAAATTTACAGCATAATAGATCACATGAGGCGTAATGAGAAGAGCATTCAAAATCAATAATCATTGCAATATTCAATAAATCAAAATATAATTAACCAATTTAACAAAACTGTCCAAAATATTCAGCATAATGAACTTATGTTAAGGTCATAAATTTTGCAAATGCATTCTATAATCAAAAACGGTGCTACCTCAATTTTTATCAAAACATTGTACAATGAACTAATCTTGCTTTATAGTAGCGTGTTAGGCATTTTCCGAGAAGTAGAAAACTCACTGACCTTTTGTAAATTAAATGTGATGCATCCGAGTATTATAAGCTCGAAAAATTTAATTTTAGAATGAAAAATAATATCCGAATTTTATAAAAATCAATTTCCTTTCGAAATTAAAACAGAGGATATTTTTTATATTGAGTCTATGATAAAAATCAATATAGATAATAATAAAATTATGTACTTCCTATCAATTCCAATCGATACCGAAGAACAATTTGACTTGTTTCACTTAATATCAATTCCCTCAAAGATCAGATCGGATTTTGTAACAGTTTTACCAAATAATCAATACCTCTTAAAATCGCGAATAAATAATCAAATTAAACCTCTAAACGGCAAATGTATTACCCAAGGTAAATCATTTCACTGTCCTAGCTATTTATTAAGCAACAGCCAAGCACTCTGCGAAAGAAGTATTATTATGCAGGGAACCGCCGACACCTGCCCACTGACCAAACTGAAAATTGAAGAAAATCATATGGAAATCATTCCGGAACTAAATAAATATTTGGCAGTTTTTCCTTTTGCGGAAAATCTTCAAATTACTTTTCAAAAGCAAACTGAAGTCAAGGAGCTAAGAGGCATTTTTCTTATCACCGGAAACACATGCAAACTGTTATTTAAAGGAAAACAACTGCATTTTCAAGAAAAAAACAATTGGCAGTCCCTTAATAATCAATTCACCCATATTGGAAATCAGTCATCAAGAATTACCTAAATTCAGTATTGATTTGAAAAAATTGGAATTTGATAAACCAGTCATCAACCCTTTGGTTCCCTTATATAAAGAAAATACACTATCCGACTTGTACGTGCCTAGTGGTTGGACAATCTGTCTTTATGTCATATTGGTTACAGCCTTTACGTACTTTTGCTACTACAAAAAACGAGGAAAAAATAAGCAAACTTCGACTTTGGAAACTTCCGAAAGTGAACATGTTAGAGTTATCCTCCTAGGGGAGGCTTCCTTCTAAGGGTGGAGGAGTTATATGACCACCTTATACTGACAAACTAGTGAAGATGTTACAAAGCTGCTGAGTCTGCAATCCTATAGAATATTTCTTCGAATCTTTATATTTTATTAACATGTGCTTTACCATTTTTAAGTTACTTTTAGTTTTAGTCTAGAATTAGATTTGATAGAAATCACTTGTATAATTTTGAACAAGAAAATTATAATTTTTGAAAAACGGTTTTACGGAGACTCGTCTTTTAAGTTTTATAGTTCCGGTGACAATACAATAATATGTCATTATTAGGCACCCCTCCCCCCTACGAGGGGAGTGAAGGGGGGAAAACACCTAAGTTTGTCCGATTTCAACCAAAATTGGTATACGGGGGCTTTTGAGGATAAGGAATACGAATTTTGGATCAGATTTTGAAAATTCAATATGGCGGATTCAAGATGGATGATTTTCGGTCATGTTTTGCTAAACAATTTTAACTGACTTATCCACATTCGAATGTGTTCAAATTTGATATGCGTTTATAGTTCCGGTGAAAATACAATAATATGGTATTCTCAGGTACCCACCTCCTTCTAACGAAGGAAGTGGAGGGGGAAAAAGATTTAGTTTGTTCGATTTCAATCAAAATTGGCATACAGGGGTTTTTAAGAAAGGGGATTATAAATTTTTGATCAGATGGGATCATGAGACCAAAAATATTTTTTTGTAGAAGTAAGTAAGTATACTAAGTATAGCTTTTTTAACTAGTTTTCAGGTGGTCAAAATCAGGTGTTTTTTATGAGGTTTTTTTGACACGGTGGACACATAAAAATCTATAAAATGTTATAAGTATGTCTGACTGTAAAATCTATTTAAAGACTTATAAAAAAATTGTTTTCACCAACTCCTAGAAAATTATAACTGTTCATAGAAATCTGTCAAATTTTATGAGTTGGTCTGATCATAAAATATCCCAAAATCTCATGAAAAAACGTTTTTTACAAACTCTTAAAACATTATAAAAAACAAGGGTGTAATCATAGAAACCCATAAAATATTATGAGTTGGTTTGACTATAAAATGTGTCAGAAAACTATAAAAACATCGGTTTATATAATCCCATAATACATCATAAAAGAAAAATAACGTAATTATAGAAACCCATTAAAGTTGATGTCCTTTTATAAAACTATAAAATATGTTAAAAAAATGTCTTTACTTAACAAATTTTATAAACATTTATAAGCCTTAATTCTTACGAAAATGATAGACATACCTCACAAAAGCTCTTAGACCTTATAAAGACTGATAAAATTCAGGTGTGGTTTTTTTTGGCAGGGTAGCTTACCAAGCTAGCCCCCATGCAAAATGACTGTGCTTCAATTGTTTCTGTGAGTTTCTTGGGGAGTCTTTTTCGTTTATTACGCTGTGTGCAGCTAGAACATGCCAAATAAATTAAGAGTGCATTCCGATTGTAGGAAAGTTACTCATGTTAGAAGAATTTGCCAGATAACTATAAAAGACCAAAATTAAATACACTCCTAAAATTCACACGATAGTACACCACGTTAAAGATTTTATTCTACCAAAAAAAAGCCTTTGAGATTTTACTCTGAGTAGGCCTGAGAGCATCAAGTTCAACCAAAAAATTATAATTTAAGTCCATCTTCGGGCATATATGAGCAAAATGTGAAATGCTGTGTAGCAGCGTATAACAGCAGTCATATTTAAATATGTAGTTATTTTTTTTTATTCTTTAAACTGATCAAATAAACAAAATTTAACATCAATTTAATATCTAATATTTTATACCAATATTCGGTCACAAACACGCTCATAAACAGAGAACTAAAATTACAAACCACTATCTACAACGTCTGGTTTTAAAATAAAACGTGTCATAAATACATTTTTCTGAGTATTACAAATATTATTTAATATTTTTTGAGGTACTAGCTTCATTATTTTGTTTGTCATCACACCCTCTTTATGGTTTTGCTGCTCATTTGTTGTCATATTTTTAACAAGCCTTTGAGATTTTACTCTGAGTAGGCCTGAGAGCATCAAGTTCAACCAAAAAATTATAATTTAAGTCCATCTTCGGGCATATATGAGCAAAATGTAAAATGCTGTGTAGCAGCGTATAACAGCAGTCATATTTAAATATGTAGTTATTTTTTTTTATTCTTTAAACTGATCAAATAAACAAAATTTAACATCAATTTAATATCTAATATTTTATACCAATATTCGGTCACAAACACGCTCATAAACAGAGAACTAAAATTACAAAGCGTATAGGTAGTTCTTCAGCGCGAACCACTATCTACAACGTCTGGTTTTAAAATAAAACGTGTCATAAATACATTTTTCTGAGTATTACAAATATTATTTAATATTTTTTGAGGTACTAGCTTCATTATTTTGTTTGTCATCACACCCTCTTTATGGTTTTGCTGCTCATTTGTTGTCATATTTTTAACAAGCGTGATTTTACTGCGGTGCCCAAATTGGTTTTTCAGGAAAATTTTTACATTTCATTATAACAAGCAAAAAGAGTCTCTAACCCCCATTTGCACCGAATATTTTTTATCTGTCCTTTACTAAAACTCTCTTTAACAACAAGTGGGCAAATGACGAACTCTACCCATCTCTTTCTATCTCGTTTGTTAATGAACGTTTTAGTTGATGGACACATAAAAATAAGTCGGTGAAAATGGGGCTAAGAGCCGGTGCACTAAGGGCGGAATTAAACAACAAATACACTGACACGTTTTTTACATCATCATTGGTACAGACAAATATACGAATATAGCTTAGACAAAGGTAGTGACTCTGTTTCTTTTTTTGCACTATGCGGCACGGTTGCGAAAGAATTTTGGTAAGAATTATCTGCGCACACCCGATTCGTCACGAGGTGTTGACATGACATACGAGGGAGAATTCAAACATACTAAACATTTTGGTTGTACCAGATTTATTTCTAAAATTCCATGCGGGTCAAACCATATAATCAACCAAAAAAAAGGCACTTTTCGTTTTGACCATCTCCGATTTGGATGATTTTTGGTACACTTATTCCTCTGATCCAGAAACTTAAAAATCCAAAAAATTAATTTTTTTGGATAAGCGGTTTTTGTTTTATTGATTTTTGAAAATAAAGAAATTGACCAATATGCCCTTGACAGGCACTTACAAAAATAGCAATATCTCAAAAACTATTGGTCCTATAGAAGCGAGCTATAGCTTATTTTGAAGGTTTTTTTTAAAGACCTTTTTAACGATGTGTATCACCATGTAATTTTTTGTTTTTATTTTTTTTTTTAAATTTTTTTAATATTTTTTTTTTTGAAAACATCATTTTGAATTTTTTTTAAAAAAATACTTTTTTTTTCAGTATTTTTTTAAATATTTTTGGAAATTTTCAGGATGGAGAAGTTATTGGTTCTATTTTTTAAAAAATAACATAAAAAACTATATATATATTTACTCTTTATATCTAAAAACTTGTCAATTGCTCCCAGTCTTGTAAATAAGATACATAAAAGGTTTTTCCAAACTTGTTTATTCCTACAAAATTTTGAGTATTTCTTCAATTTTCCTCCCCTCCACCCAAGATCTTTTTACCCACCTATTATACATTTAAACATGTTAATTCCTGCAAAATGTTTAGCTCCTCCCATTATTTTTATCATTTCTGGTTCAGACAGGAAAAGTTTTGACGATAATTAATTGCAAACTTGCGGTTTATGTGATAAATTGCTATTTTTTGTAATGTAAAACATTTATAGGAGTCGTGTGTTGTAAAATGGCACAAAATAAGCCAAAACAATGGACAAAATTTTTTGTGAGGTGTTGTGATCCATTAAGTCAGGAGAAACATTCCGGAAAGTTACGGAATGTCACAAATTGGATGACTTCCTTTAAAGGGGTGCAGACTGGCATGAAAATTTGTGACAATTGTCGAATGAAACTTTCCAAGGAACACAAGGAACAGGATGAACAACCATCTCCTGTAGCAGGGTAAGTAATAGTAACGAATACCTACCTACATTTTTACTTGTTTTTTTTTGTGTGTTGTGGCTCTGCTAATAATTTTAGGGTAATTATTTACTATCCGGTTTTCTGCCATTTTTGGTTTTAAGTGAAAAATTCTTTATGGGGGCACCTACAGGCCTATAAGTGTGATTTCATCCTTTGCAAAAATTTATGAGTTATTAATGCATAAGAGGCTGTTATATTTTTTTCAGACAAATTCACTTTTAAACGATTTTCAACATGGCTTTCTCCCGAAAAGGTCTACAGAATCGGCTCTTTTAGAGTTGAACAAGTCAATAATTTCGACTCTTGAATCTAGGGGAGCGGCCTGTGGACTTTTTTTGGATTTATCAAAAGCATTTGATACAATAAATCATGAAATTCTTTTGGAAAAATTAGAAGCGTACGGGGTTAGAGGAAGTACTTTGGATTTATTTTGCTCGTATCTGACTGAAAGACCACAAAAAGTTACAATAAATTTGAACAACAATAAAATAACGTCAGAATCAAACGTCATTATTTATTTATCTTAATGATCTAAACCATGTCATCAAAAATCCAAACCTTCTGGCCAATTACGCAGATGATGCCAACGTAGTAATGCCGGTTTATCGGGAGGGGAACATCCATGAGGAATATTTTGACGTACTAGGTAAAGTGTCTGAATACTGTGTTAACAACCAACTCATTACGAACACAGAAAAAACAAAAGCAGTTGTTATCTCTAACATGGACATATATGTCCCTAAAAACCTTACTTATGAAGGAGACACATTAACTTTTAAAAGTCACACGAAGGTATTGGGAGTAACTATTGATAAAGACCTAAATTTTTTTTCACACATCAGAGATCTATGTAAAAAACTATCAGCGGCAAGCTATGCTATTAGAGTTTTAAGTAAAATTTTTAGAGGTAACAGTTCATTAAAATCAATTTATTATGGTATGTTTTACTCTCAATTAAAATATGGTATATTACTTTGGGGCCATAGTAGTCACATAAATGATGTTTTTATTTTACAAAAAAGTGTTATTAGAATCTTGGTAGGAATCAAGCCATACGCTTCTTGTAGAAATCATTTTAGAGAAAATAAGTTGTTAACGGTCCCGGGTATTTATATCTTGGAATGTTTACTGTATTTGGGAAAAAATCCATTACTTTTTGCTAAATATGCCGGTACTAGAACCTGTAACACAAGAAACAAAAACAACATGTATGTATATCCAAAACATAGACTAAGTATTACTGAAAAAAACGCCCGGATTATGCTGCAATTAAATTCTTTAATAAACTTCCAAACAAAATAAAAAATATCCAAAGCTACAAACTTTACAAAAAAGAATGCTTTAATCTAATTTGTAAGATAGAACCCTACAGCATTAGTGAGTTCCTAAATTTTAATGAATTTTAATGTCTTATTTTGGTAATGTATATATGTGTGTCTTTTAAGTGATGTTCGCCACATCTGGTTTCTGTTTTTTTTTTAAATATTATTACAATGTTTTAACCATATTTTAACTAATTTTATATTATATTGTTACTATACGTTATTGTCTGTTCTAATGTTATGTTTTTGACTTGTGTGTGTGCAATTTTAACAATTTTTAGAAATTTTCTGGTCACAAACTCTCAAACCGATTACTATTGGAAATAATTTTTAACGAAGTTGTAACTGCAACTTATATATATACCTTTGTTATTTTTGCAATTTTTTCGTAGATTTTTATGACGATCCCATTTCACCTATTGTAAATAATTTGGAAATAAACTATTGTCTATTGTCTTGACTGTTCTGGGGTCCCTAGGACCCCAAATCCGCAACCGCCGAAATTTTTTTTTTATTTTTTTGATGCAAAAAGGGGTGTCGCCGGTGCCGGGGGGGGGGCTTGTGAGGGTTTTTTTTTGGTTGTTTTGGGTTGGGTTGGGTTGGTTTGAGTATTTTTAAGTAGGGTTGGGTTGTGTTGGTTTTAAAAAATAAAAAAAAACAAAAAAATTAAAAAAAAAATAAAATTCGGCGGTTGCGGATTTGGGGTCCTAGTGACCCTAGTAAGCGCCTCCATAAAGAATTTTTCAAAAAAAAATCAAAAATGGCAGAAAACCGGATACTAAATAATTATCAATTTTAGTAAATATTTTCATATTAAAAATTGTTTTTTTTTATTGTTACAGACCTTCCGCTCAAACTCCAGATTCTCCTTTTAAAGAATGTGATGAATCTATGGACCTTCTAAACCAGTCGTTGCAAATTATTGGGGAATCGCCTATCAAAAAAAGAAGAGTGTCCAAAGAAAAGGCTGAAAAAGTGAAAGCAGTGATCGAAAAAAGATTAGGTCAGGAACAATACTCAATAGTAGAAAAGACCAAAGAAAAAAACATGGACGAGTGCGAAATAATACAACAATTAAAATAAAAATTTCAGCTAGTTCAAAAAAGAAGCGAAAGAATGTTAATTCTATCTTGTCTTCCGATGAGTTGGAGTCGGGCAAAAATTCAGCAAGAATTTGGAGTTTCCCAAGACTTCGCTGAAAATTAGTCATTTATTTTGCAGGATGAAGTGCAGTCCTATCACTGGACAAATAGCCAGGTAACCCTACATCCTTTTGTAATATATTACAAAACTAATGAGGGAAAACTGGGTCATTTAAATTATATATTTATTTCAGACTGTTTGGTACACAACACTGTGGCATTTCATCTTTTTTTAAGCCACCTTATGCCTGAACTAAAGAGGCAAATTGATAATTTAGACAAAATTATCTATTTTTCAGACGGCTGTGCCGCACAGTATAAAAATAAAAAAAAATTTGTTAATATTGCGTACCATCTCGAGGAATTTAAAATTAAAGCAGAATGGAATTTTTTTGCCACCTCCCACGGGAAGAGTGCATGCGATGGACTGGGAGGCACCGTAAAAAGGTTGGCTGCTAAAGCAAGTCTGCAGAGACCATATAATGAACAGATTATGACCCCCGAAGTTCTTTTTAAATTTGCAACAGAAACTGGTATAACATTTAAATATTGTTCATTAAATGACTACCAGCAACATGAAAAGTTTTTGGAAAAAAGGTACCTGGAAGCACAATCGACTCAAAAATTGCACTCGATTATCCCCCTCAGTAATGAAAAAATTATTACAAAACCATTTTCACTAAGTAAAGAGGAAAATATATAGAAATTGAAAACATCGACTGGTAGCAAATATATGAGTTTGCTATCCGCGCTGGTTTTTTGGAATTTATTTTGAAAATGGACCGTATTTTTACTTTGTGTAATGCGAGCGAAAAAAGACTGACCTGTTATTGTAGCAGATGTCAGTTCTTCACTGCCGCTTCAGTGTATTGCCCACTTAAGGGTTGGTGTCCAGATGTGGCTAGAGAGAAGCTTAATACATTGATGCCATATCAAGTGACATTTTTACTAAACTAAAAAGTGCGTTGTTTATTTCTGTCCGATATGAATTTAAACACTTAACATCGACTCCGGTTTTGTAACCATAAACTATGACTGTCTTTGGTGGATGGGATGTATCATTGGTAAAAATATAGAAAGCGGGGAATTAAAAGTTATTTTTTTACATCCTCATGGTCCCTCTCCGTCTTTTTACTTTCCAAAGCCAAAAGCTGATATATTGGTCATAGATCAAAATTCTCTTTTAAGACGGGTCAACCCAAATACTGCCACTGGTAGGACATATACGCTAACTGCAGAAGAAATGACAGATTCCTCAAATATTTTACAAAAAAAATTAGCAACCTAAATAATTTTTATTGTAAATTTTCTATTATTCTTACTTTTCATTTTTTTGTTATACCCATATTAGGTAAATTAGCCCTGTATTAAATATCTTATTATTTTTTTAAAGTATGACTCCATTATTTCTCCATCCTAAAATTTTCCAAAAATGTTAAGAAAACATTGAAAAAAAAGAATTTTTTTTAAAAATTAAAAAATGTGTTTTTGAGATTTCAAAAAAATTTTTTTTTTTTATCAAGAAAAAAAAAATTAAACTATATTGTGTCACACATCTTTAAAAAGGTCCTTAAAAACCCTTCAAAATGAGTGTGTGTCAAGGACATATTGGTCAATTTCTTGATTTTCAAAAATCAATAAAACAAAAACCGCTTAACCAAAAAATTTGATTTTTTGGATTTTTGAGTTTTTTGATAAGACGAATAAGTGTACTAAAAATCATCAAAATCGGAGATGGTCAAAACTATTGCCTGGTTGACTTGATATAGTTTGACCCATGCATCTTAAGAAATTGCATGCATTTTGGGTGTTCACATCATGCATTTTCCCCAAAAAAGATGCACGGACTCAAGATAAATGGAAGAAAACTTGCCGGCGATGATACATACACATAAAACAGGGCACAAACATTTCTGGAAAGGGACGAGGCCAAAACCAAATCGAAAAAGTTCTTAAAATTGCCGAAAAAACAATTTTTAAATAAAAAATTCAAACGAAAAAATTGAACTGACACTGGCATTGTTTATATTTCGATTTTGACATCGATCAGCTATGAAGAGTGGATTCACTGTCAAACAGGAGTGCCCACGCTAGTACAAGAGAAAAATTTCTCCTTTAGGTGGCGCTGCTATGGGTATCTTATTCCCTGACTTTTAGGTCACTTTTGAGTTTTTACTGACTTTTCCCTGACAGCATACAAATTCTCAGGTTTTCCCTAACCCCTTTGAACCCTGATTTAAACTGCCTTTGAAAAAAACAATCAACAAAATCGTGGTTGTTTTAAAGTCTAAAGTAAATAAACCACCTCTTGGGGGTGGTCTACAAAAGACGATGATTTTACTCGACGTAACACATCCCGTGACACTTTGACAGTTTTCAGATTTCTTGTTCACCTAGACTTCATTTATTTTTAAGGATTATTTGGAGTGTATTTATAAAAAATGGTCTTACGCGTCTCGATTCCAGTACACTTTGACGTCTATCCAGGTAAAAATATCTTTATGCACTTTAAGGATTAACAGTACACTTTTCTTTTTATGAACTAAAGTTGTACTTTTAATCCATAGGGATTAAAAATAAATTGAATCCCTGAGGGATTTAAAGTGAATTCTTCCAAATTAAACAAAAAATATAGATTGATAGATAGATAGATTTGACCTTGGAGAAGACATTTTAGTAAAAATTATTTTTTTCATTCAATGAGTTTTCAACATATTCTTTTCGTCGGTGAAATTCCAGAATTTTCAGTGCACCATTTTCGATATTCAGAGAACTGCTTCTTACAAAAAAAATGTTTTTTCACTTTTTTTTACTCAACCGTTTAACAACAACAGACTGACTTTTGTTTATTACCAAAACAACACTTCCAGAGCACACCAAATTTTGAATGAATCCACCATGCCAACAAGAATCAATGGCAACTATCAGTGATGCGAGTTGACATCCTGAAACTAGAGTACCGTTAAGTGGTCTATAATTATTTTTTAAATTTTTTCTATTTTCAGCTTTTCGCTTTCTAAAGTGCATAAAATAGTATATAAACCTCGAGACTAAAGCGTCTTTTAATCCCTTAGCGAATTGTACAAGCCTTTTTCCGCGGGATTAAAAGTAGTTCTTTAGTGCCTAGGTTTATAATATGCTATTTCGATTGGGGTCTTGTTCGGTTTAAAATCAATTTTTCAAAACCCATGTATTTAGGATAAAATTAAACTTAAATTTAACGTCAAACACAGATCTTAGTAAATACCGCCGTTAAAGCAAATTGATGGATGTAAGGAAAACAAAGCATTTTTCCATAAGCCGTAAGGGTAATTAATCTCTGGGAAATGCTTAACGGATTTTTTAAAGAATTTAATTTAATTATCGGGAAACAGCGTCTGACACCTCTGTTACAAATAAACTGAACTTCTGAACACCTTACACGTTTCCAGATAGATAAAGCTTTTGAACAGATATGTTTAAAGTAAACAGCTATTAAATAAGTCTGTATATTCATTTTTAAAATACTACACATACATTCTTTGTGTTTTGGTAGACCCCCAAATTTTGCGGCAGTAATGAACCACTTTCCGCCTCGGCATGTAATATATGCACTATCACAAATTTTGATCTGAGTACCTCCTTGTTATAAAGATAACTTTGTACTAATATTAGCATTACAGAAAGTTGAGTTTTTAATCGATTAAGTATTTGTTCACTTTATTGCATCCATATTGTTTTGCTCACCTCTTTTCTAAGAAAGTTTTTCCGTTTACGAAATTTTTACCCATGGCTGTAGCTTTCCAAGCAAAGTATGCTCCCGATGGGTCGCACTGGAATAGATAGGGTCTATCACTATCCCAACCACAAATCAAAAGAGACACGCCAAACGGTCTAACTCCTCCGGATTGTGTGTATTCCTGCATGACAGCTGCTACGCGCTGAACCTGTAATTTTACAACAACAAATTTAAGGTAACAGCCTAGTCGGACTTATAGCCTTTTCTAATACGTCGAAATTATGTAACAAAACATGTTAGATAACAAAGAATACAAAAAATTGTAGACTTATCTTTTTATTTTTTCTCATTAAATACTTTTTTACAAAAACTATTTGCTTGCAGTGATAAAATGAAATATAGTACAGTAAAAAAGCCTTAGGAGCGTAACCCTATCGAAAAGATTAACACGCCAGGACGAACCCGTTTCAGGTGGCTTAGATAAGTGCCAGTGCGGAACGATGTCTATTTGTGAGTGATTCAAATTTGGAAATCAAAGTGTATGATGGTGTTGAATGATGTTTGGGGAGGGTGACCAGTGGAACCACTGATGAGCCTACGCTGGTTACCCAAGGCGAAACATCCGAGGGGGATTTCACTGACCATTTTTCTGTACATATGTTCGCATTGTCAAAATGTAAATAATGCAAAAAAATGCGAAACAAAGGTAAAAAATGCGAAAAAATGTGAAAAAATGCGAAAAAATGTGAAAAAATGCAGAAAAATATATAAAATGTGAAATAAAGCAAAAAATTTGAAATAATGTGACAAAATGTGAAAAAATGCGAAATAATGCCGCATTATTTCATCAAAATTTGTACATATGTACGGCTAGTGAAATCCCCCTCGGAAACATCATTCGATCATTTCTCTTTTTGCTTTGGTCCTTTGGGATACTCATCCAAGTTTGAATTTTCGTTTTTTTCCCCCAAGATCTTTTGATCTTTTGTTTTTAAAAAAGTATTTATTGTGAACAAACAACGGACAATATATTTTTTGGAAAATACCCGATATTTTGCGCATTATTAACAGTGTGCAAAATTTTACTTTGCTGCATTAGTGCGGAAACATTTTTACGTACCGCAATGTTAAAACCACTTCGTTGCATTGTCGGCATACGTTAGTAGTTTGGGTACTTTTGAGACAATTCAGGTACGAAAATGTTAAAAAATCGTTTACAGGTTTTAGAAAACCTAATACTAATATATAGTAAGATTTGATATGTTATAATAAAAAATGTTTAAAACCACATTATTTATGGACTATTTTATATTATTTTCCTCACGCAAAACAATTGCTCTCCTACGTCGCATCGTTCGGTCAATGAGGCAGCCTCGTGCGGAGAAAATTGTTTTTCCGCACTTGTTAGGAAAATAGCTATTTCACTCGCGCAAATTTTTTTTGGCGAGCATTTTTCTTTATCAAAAATATGATGTTTTTAATTTCCTGCAGGCCCGTAGGAAAAATGTTATATCTAACACGTGCAGAAGGCGTTTTTTCCGAACTTTCGAACTAAAAAAAGTATTATATTTCGCACTTGTTAGGTAAATAACTATTTCCGTACTTGGCTGCTGGCCGTACTCTGCTGACGCGTTGTTTCCGCACTTGTTAGGTAACCTACTATTTTCTGTTTGTGAAATGTTTTTCAATGACTTGCATAGAATAATTTTTAAAAAAATATATTACACATATAACCCAACCAAAACCAACAGACACGAGCCAGGAAATTTTAACGTTGAATAACAAACTCTTCGCATTTTCAGATTTGTGCCTTATGAAGATTAGCTCCATAAAACATTCTATTTTTTCAATGTCCTACCTCATCTCATTTAGCAACCTCTACTATACTACTGTTTATTTTTAAAAATCTTAAAATATGACAACATACACCTAACAGCAAGCACCTAGAAGCACTAAATTTCAAAAATTTTAAAATCGACAAACGATCCAGCAACCGAAGGGGAATGAAAAAAGTAATTATATCCGTACAAGAGAAACTATATTTTTGACTGTTTACGTCATGTTTTAAACAAGGCCTGCTTTTATGGTGGATGCGATGACAAAACAACTGACTGCAATCGTTGCGTACGTTGCTGGTGCGTACTTTGCTGTACCTGCAACGTAACGTCAATCCCGACGTTCTCAACGACTGCGACCCTTACCTAGATGTTCTGTCATTGTATCCACCATAACAGCGGACCTCTTCTTTTGCCTTTCCTGTAAACGCGTTAGGTATACCGGGTGTCCCAAGGTGAGTAACCGATTAGAATATTTTGGAAACTATACAATCGAAACTTCTCAAACTTTCCATTCTAACATAAGTTCACGTAAACCATCTTTATGAAATACTTTCATATTTGCAGTGTTTCCATTTGCAGGAAAACTTGGCAACGACTTTTAGGTACATTTTATGTATAATTTCCTGTACCTATGTTCAACTGTTTTAAAAATATTGACAGGTGAAAATTGACATTTTTTAAATTTGACAGCCCGTAATATCGAAACGGCTAAGTATAGAGCAAAACGGTTTTTACATTCCTATCTTGGTTTTTCACAAGCTATCGTTTTATATCTAAACCCAGGGTTAAAATATCCCAAGGTGAAATAAATAATACTAAATAAAATAAATAAAACGATAGCTTGTGCAAAATCCAGATAGGAATGTAAAAACCGTTTTGCTCTATCCTTAACCGTTTCGATGTTACTGGCTGTCAAAGTTAAAAAATATCAATTTTCACGTATCAATATTTTAAAAACAGTTGAACATAACTATAGGACATTATATATAAAATTTACCTAAAATATTTTGTAGAATCCAAAAATGAAAAAATACAGGATGTTCAATTTAAAATAAGAAAGTAGTTGCCAAGTTTTCCTGCAAATGGCAACACTGCAAATATACGAGTATTTCATAAAGATAGTTTATATTAATATTCTATTAGGTTAGTCACCTTGGGACACCCGGTATACAGGGTGTCCCATAAGTCATGGTTTAAACTAAAATAGGTGATAGATAAGGTCATTTCTGACAAAAAAGTTCATGTAAGATAGGGTCCGATTCCGCACCGTTTTCGAGTAATTTTAATTTTTGTGGTTTTTAGAAAAAAAAAACCTGTTTTTGTTGAAAAAAATAATATCGTAAAACAAAATCCAAGGACTTTTTTCACGATTTTTTTTTCGAAGTAAATAGCAGGATTATTGGTCTTTCATATGCAGTAGTCTTAATCAGCACAAAACTTGGTAGTTTTTAACAAAATGGGAAAAATTTTTGACAGTGTTGACTGGATACAGGCTTTTTAATTAATGCAGCTTTTTAAAGAACACAAATTAAAAAAAAAGAAATTAAGCTCCCAGATTTTCTGAAACCCATGAAATTTTAATAAGCAAACTATACTGCAAATGAAAGACTAACAATCCTGCTACTCACTTCGAAAGAAAAAATCGTTATAAGTCTTTTTGATTTTTTTTTAGAATATTGGTTTTTAACGAAAACCAGATTTTCGGTAAAAATCACAATAATAAAAATTACTCGAAAACGGTGAGGAATCAGACTCCATGTTATATGACCTTTTTGGTCAGAAATCACCTCATCTATCACCCGTTTCAGTTTGGACCATAACCTATGGGACACCCTGTATATGTATACTAAGATGTTTAAATAAAATGCCTTTTCTACCTAATATTTGTCTTAATATATTTTGTAAAAATAAGGGGTATTTATCTATATAAGAACAAAAAAGTGAATCTCGTGTCCGTAAATAAAAAATAATAGTAACATCCGTGGCATATCGGACAAAGCGTTTTTGTTTCGCACTTCATTAATATCAGGCCTCCAATGTCTAATGGAGAATCCAGTTACCTAACGACGTGTTTTCATCCTTATTTAACTAGTAGTAGTCCTGTGACTACCTGACGATTCCTAATAAGGATGAAACGGGTCTGTAGATGTCTAGATTCTTCATTAGACATTGGAGGCCTGATCGTAATGAAGTGAGAAACAAAAACGCTTTGTCCGATATGCCACGACTGTTACTTTTATTTTTATTTACGAACACAAGATCCAATATACAATGGAGAATCCAGTCACCTACCGACCTGTTTTCATCCTTATTGAAGTAGTAGTAGTCCTATGACTCCCTGATGATTCCTAATAAGGATGAAACAGGTCTGTAATGTATGTAAGTTAGAAACAAAAAAGCTTTATCAGACAAATTATACAGTAAACAACACAAATACCATGCCAAGCAAGCATTTTCACAAAACTAAGTTATTTCTGTAAATAATATTAAAGTCAAAGTCAAATTCCGTCAAAAAAACTCAAGTAAAAAAACTTGCCCCGATGGACCGCAAGTCCTGATTTAATATCAATAAGAAAATATAAATGAAAACGAGAATTTTCTGGATTGGGTATTATATAATACCAATGGCACACTTTCATTTTTAACCGGCAGAAAGTAGTTTGTTGATTTCACAAAGATATATATTAGATAGATAGTATTTAAAAATATATTTTTAATAAAACCGCTCCAATTCCTCAGTTTGCAGAGGACTGTGGGAGTGTACCGGGTATCTCATTATATTTTGAACCCTTTGTTAACTCTTTTAATACGAAATACTGAAAAAACTACAAATTATACTATTCGGAACGCCGCGGGTGGACGGCTAGTAAATAATAAATTCGAAAGAATATGTTAATTTATTTTTAGGAAAATGTTCAAACGATAAGAAGATTATCCAAGAGTCCTGAAAGAGCGCCTGGAACTAGTTTAAGCCTCAGCCAATTACAGAGAAGATTGATTTTATCCAGTTCGGCTAATAAAAAAGACTTGAATTTGAAGACAGCGACAGTATCCTTTAGGCTAACTCCTGCAGGAAAGAGACATAGGGTTCTATGCTGCCGACGGTTTTTAAGGCGTTTCAGGAACCAATAAGATATAAGCAAATTTGGTTTAGTGATGAAAAAAATACTTTGGGTCCTCCTAAAATCAGTAATAATGATAGGCTGAGAATTAATAGTGATGAGTTTTGTAGTATAACATACCTACTTAGTTTCGTTTAACAAAATTAAAATAAAACAACCAAAATAAATAAAAGCATCTACGTTGTTAGATTCAATCAACATAATTTTACTTGCCCAGAATGCGCCTGACGATAACAAATTTAGGGAGGCTTGAGGTAAGGTCTGATATGTAAAATAAACACAAAATTTGAAAAATACTCCTAATTTATTAATTCAAAGAAGACAAATAGTGCCGTACTCAGCCTGAAATTCACGAGGGGAAAGAAACCCTCGATCTCAATTCCAAAAATAGAGTCATGCTGTGCCAGAAATTGAATTACAAATATTAATTAAATTAATAAAAAATTAAAATTACTGTTCTAGTACTAAAATTTTTCGTTCTACATTTATAACAATACATTTAAAACTGAAGAGTTTGTGGTTAGTTAGCTGGACATTACCAGAAGGTACTGAGGTCCCATACGGGAGGCTACTCATCTATTAGTTGATATTTTGGGCTAATATCTCCAGACTATACTTTTACTTGTTAGGATATTCGCTCAATCAGGGGAGGAAAATGTTAGTAGATTCACCAAGGCACTTTTCTTACATCCTGAGTCATACCAAAAATATATGATATATCTATTTCATACATCTTTGGTTATACAAACTAAAATCCCAACACAAAAAGACAGCAAATGTTTTGGTTTAATTTAAATCTGCATTGTTCATAGCAAAAAACGATTCTATCTAAATATACACATGTTATAAACCAACACATCAAATAAAACAAAAATAAAAAAAAGGACACTTTACCATTTATTTTCAATATAATAATTTTCAAATACGTATTTTTACTGACCTGTAAACCATTCTCTCTACCATGAATCAAACAAAGTAACTACTCTCCTATCTCCCTATATTCGAACCACTTGATTCCGAATCTCGTAAAACAAACGCAAACAGACAATAAAAATGCATGATTTTAATTTTTGGTGTTTTTTTAATATCTATAGGGTGCTATAAAACCAAATAGAAGATTTAACACTTTTCAGACTTCCGAAAATTAATAAAAACGACAGGCATATAGGTCATTTTTACCGAGGTATATCATAAATATCTGGGACGCCATATCAAAAAAAATGGTAGGGAGGTTTAAAATGAAGTGTTTGTTTATGGCTAAGATGTTAATTTCATCTCTGACTCTTAAAGTTTTTGCGTACTGGTAAATTGGAAAAAATCATCACAAAAACCTGGTTTTTCACTTTTTTTCATAGTAAGCGGCGACAATTTAACAAGAATTGATGGCCACCTTTTACTTGGAAATTGGATAAAATAAAATGTGGTTATGGGTCGCAATTTTGCTATATCAGCCGCCATATTGAAACGCGTCATAGCTGAAACAATTTTTTTTTACAATATTGTTTGACTTGCCCTTCTCTTCTGTCTTACCAAATTTGGTCCTCTTCGCTTTAATAGTTGATGAATAGCGCCCTTTAGTATGTTATTTTTGCAATGTATTAATTTTACTGGGGTATTTTTCAAGGTCATGAACCTTCAAACTGCATTAAACGCTAAGGATAAAATTTGGCATATATGCTTAATAGTTTGAGGTACATTTGAAGTTGGACTGACAAAACCTCGAATTATTAGGATTTTTTGAAGAGAAAATGACATAAATCTTGTTTTTTGCGATTTTCAAGGTCATTTAAGGTCGGACGACCTTAAAAGTGAATTTTTTGGAATCCCCGGACTTGAATTATATGGAATCGAGTATAATCATGCCCCGGTTGCGAAAGTTGTATCTTTTATGATTTTTGGCCGCCATCTTGAAAGATCTTGATTGTCTATCAATCCAACATAGTCAACTCCTTCATTCAAAATCTCACAGGATAGAAATTATCGACATATGCCCCTACACTATATTTACAAAACTTGTTTATTTTGTATTACCTTGCCCTTTTGGTCAAATATGCTTACGGGCATCGACATCTTCTTAAGATTGTTTTAGGATGGAGCACGCTGTCACACTGCCGCAGAAACTGTGAGATTTTTAGAAGAAAATATACCAGACTTCATTCGACCAAATGAATGGCCATCAAACAGTTCAGACATCGATATAGCAGACAGTTACTATTGGGGTCATCTAGAGTATGAGGTGGAGCGAGCAACGCCGTACAAACGGTGAACAATTAATTAATATTTAAGAAAAAATGAATAAATGATTATTATTTTCAAACTCTTAATAAATAAAATTATTGTGATTTTAGACATCATAAGTCTTTTATTTCTTCTTCGAATTCAAAAGGTGACACCTTGCGCCATCTGCCAAAAAGTCTTTGTTAACAGTAGTGAAATCCTAAATGGATCCACGTTATAAGAGAATTAACATACGACTTGTTTTTAATAGTTTTAATTATTGTTAATTTTTTCAATTATTGTTCAGTTATCCCAACAACACCCAACAACTTTTATTAAGAGTCCAAAAACTCACTCTGTTAATTTTGTTCCATCTTTCGTATTTCATGACCAATTTTAACAAGTGATACCTTTTTAAACACGTCAAGGATGTGGGTTTTTAACTGATGTCAGTCAGGAAAGACAGTGGCGCACATAAAAAATTGGCTTTTTGAAAAGCGTCTACTATCTTGAATTTTAGCGAAATGTCAATCCTGGTGATAAGATTCTAGAGCTTAAAGCTTTAGCTTTCCAATAAAACAAAAATTGAAATCGGACAAGTGGGCACAAATTTATACCATAAAAAAATGTCCGTTTTTTTATGGGCCACCCTTTACTTACCAGTTGAACAGTTGGAATAGGTTCACGATAGACAAGAAAATATTGCTGTGCCATTTTACGAGCCTGCTTCACTAGGAGTCGGTAGTCTGGTCCCATGCCGGAATACACCATGCCAATGTGACTAGTAATCATCTCGATTTTATGGACGCTATGTTCATCGTAAAGGATTGACTTGTGTTTCTTTTCGGTGGCGATTACCACACCATTAGATGCTAAAAAAAAAATAAACCGCATGCCAATTTTTGTATGAATAAATTATACTTAAGGTTTAAAATTATCGTAGGCACCAAAAATTTAACAATAATTTGTAAAAAAAATAATACCTTCATAAATTTAAAAAAATATTACCTTAATAAAAAAAAAGAATAAATTAATTTTATCATTCTTATATGGCGTCCCAAAATTTGTTTTAAAAGTAATCTTAATCTAGGGGCGGTCTTCCTTTTATTAAATTTTATGCAGGAATTTTAGAAAAATGTTACAATTAATTACTAAATAAAATAAAATAATTTTTAGTGCATTAAAACTGTTAGATATATTTTTTAAAAGAGAGAATTTTACCAAATGAGAATTTTTTTTGATTTTAGACCTACCCACTAGTAATACCACTTGTTTCGAAGCTTTTCACTAAAAGAAATCCTAAAAAGTATTGAAAATATTTCTTAAATTTTGACCTTTTTCTTCTAAATTTTATGAGGATTTCTTCTAAAACTTCTGCCTTAAATAAAAAAAAGGAGTGACCACCCTTTAAACTCTAATATTTGTTACAACTTATAACTGGCATTTTATTTTCTAAACTATTTTAGACACCAATTCTCACATGTTTTAAAAAAAATCTAAAATCCAATTTTTAATACCCAAAAATTTTTTTGTATAAAATACTTTTAGCAAACAGACGATCAGACAGGCAAACGTCTAAAATGTTTTATAAAAATATACGTCCATAAATGTGTAGTTAAAGTCCGGTTATCATATTTCACGCCGGCGACGCCATTTTGTGATATTCGAAAACGCTGATGGCAATGAAAAAGGCAGGGCTGGAACTTAAAATTTTTGGATTTTTTCTGTTTTTAAGATGATATTGTGAGGTTGTTTTTGTCATATGACAAAACGTTTTAGGACCGTATTCATAGTCCTTCCTTCAAGGAACAAGGAGTCTTTAAGGTGCCCTTAGGCCAAAACCTATTCATAGTTGCGCAAGGTCACCTTGAGGGAGCTTTAAGGCTCTTTTTAGTAAGGTAACCTCAAGGATCCCTTCAAGGGAGGTTTATGAATATGGGCCTTAAAGATACCAGACCCAATGATAAATAAATGCTTGTAAATGGATGACCAATTTTTTGACGATGTCAGTATCTCCCAAAAAAATAGAAGGGTTTAAAAAATGGGCTTAAACCTGCGCAACAGGTCCAACAAGAGCAGCTATTTGCAACTACACAGGAGAAAAGTTGTTTGGCTGTGTTATTTCAGAATTACACTGGTCACATCGAAACTTAAATAAAATTAAGAATAAATTAATAAAATTTTTGTTGTTTTACTATATAAAATGGCAAACTTTAGTATAATTTTTTCTTTAAAAATTTAATTAAGAGTTGACTTTCACAATTTTACTTTAATTTATGTAGTTAATTTGAAAGGTGAATTATATTTGAACTTCGTTTGTAAACAAAGGTTCTGTCTGCTTGACTGGCGGAAAATTGTAAATTTGATTTAAATACAAACGGCGTTTGTTACTGGTACAACAGCCAACTATATTTCTATTTTCTTTTCAAAACCAAAACAAAAGTGTGTTATTTTTGAATCGCATTAAAAGAAATAAGCTCGTGCGTGTAGACGTCAGTTTAGTATTGTAAAGGACAGCTTTATAATATGCTCCCAAAGTTGTTCTGAAGCTGGCAGCGAAAAAGATCCTGAAACGTTCGGCTTTCTAAAAGCTTCAGTAAATGAACTCAAGACGGAGAGTGAACAAAAATATGTTTTTATTGCGAAACTAAAACGTAATTCAGTATATGTGGAAGAAAAGGCAACTAGATATGAAGATGAGTTCTTGAGAGAAATTCGTGAAAAAGATGCTCTAATCGAAAAGTTACAAATTCTAAATTATGAGCTTCAAAAACTTCTAAAGAAAGATGAAAATGAGGTCATTACTGTGGACACACAAGTGGAGCCTATTGTTAAAATGGTCATATGTCAGACCAACTTTAATGGGATGGAGCTAGATTGTTTAAATGAAGAATTGGAAAGAACAAAAAAAGAAAATGAGATGATACTTAAAAAAGTCGATGACTATATAAACTCTTATCGATCAACTAAGAATTAAACTTCAAGACAGTGAAACATCACGTAGCGATATGATTGCAACAACCAAGCTTCTAAAAAATGACAATAAAACATTAGAAAAGAGGGTAAGGGAGAATAATAACCAAAATAAAGAAACTACCCTGTTCAAAGCAATAAATAATTTAGATTTACATTTAAATAGTGATGAAAAGAATAGTAATAATTAAAATTTTAAGCCTCTATGTACACCTTCTACTTCAACAATCTTGGAAAGTAACGCACCTCTTGCTTTATCATCTAAAGCTAAACAGAAGAAACTTCTGATTTTATGTGACGACCATGGAAGGCATCTTGATATATTTTTGCAGAAACAACAATCGATTAAAGATTATAAGTTGCAAATCATAATTAAACCCGGAGCGCATCTGGAAAGCGTTATTAAAAATCTAGATATGTTGGTAGAAGAATTTGATAAGGATGACTTTATCGTTGTTTTAGGTGGTTCCAACGATTTTTAACTAATACGTCACCAAAATTAAAAATCTGTTTAATTCTCTTAACTCGAATCGGCATACAAACTTTTTGATGCTGGGTTGTCCCAAATATTCTAAAAATAAATCTTTTGAAAATCAGATCTCTGAATTCAAGAATAAACTTTAATTTTATATTAACAGACTGGATAGTTACGAAGAGAAACTTGGAGTACTTCTACTCTAATCTAGTTAGTAGTAAGATTAGTAATAGTAGTGATATCAAGTAATATTTTAAGTAGTCATTTAATTGTTAACCACATTGATAACCTTAATCCTCCTTTGCCACCGAATAGTGGTGAATCTCTAACTTCTTTCGAGCAAAATTTTTTATAACCGACGCTTCCGGAAGGGAGCTGTTAGAGCACCAGAATGAGTTCTCCATTTTGCTTGAAAACATTAGGTCATTACGAAATAAAACAAATTATCTTCCTTTATGTTCCTGGAATGTAACAGTTTTCCAGATATTGTTTTAGCAACAGAATACTGGTTGCATCCAGATGAATGCTTTAAAATTCCAGGACCCCTTCAAATTTGTAAATATTCAATATTGATTTTAATGAGAGAAATCAAATCAACACTACAATGCTCTCAAACATGTTTACCGCTTACGGTCTGCAAATGTACGTGAACTCTCCAACAAGAATGACCGAGACCACAGCTACAATAATTGACTATATGTGTTCCAATTTGGAAGAAGTCTCATGCTCGGTTATACATTCAGGTCTGTCAGATCACGAGGCAGTTAGCTCGGTATTTATTTTAAAATCTGTTCACGAAACACCTAAACGTTATCAAAAAAGAATTTTCAGTGATAAAGGCTATACATATTTTTATGATCTTTGTATGGGTAATAATTGAGAGGGGGTATGTCATGCTCCAGAGCCCATCACTGCATCACGTTGCATCAAACAAAAACAAAAAAAGTTGCCAAACACTGGTTAACTCTTGGTGTAAAAACCTCAGCTACAAATCTGCGTAGCTTGAACTATTTTAAGAAATTTTTTATTGATGACTGGTTTTTGACATAAATACAGAAACCGACACAAAAATAAAAAAAAAAACACTACAATAATTACAAAATTCGAAAAACAAACAAATTTCTAGAGTATTTGTTCATCAAAAACGAATAATTCGATAAATTTTTAATCTTAGTTTTCGCGAATGTAGAGATACCTTTAAAAAATATAGAATACTTACGGTCCCATCAATATACATTTATAAATTATTGTCTTTTTTATATATCAGACACGGATTACCATCCAATGGTCACTTTCACTCTTACAATGCCAGAAACAGAAATAACATTAGCTTGGTCAGACACAACCTAGAACTTTACAAAAAAATCGCCTCTTTATGCGGGCAATAAAATTTTTAATTTTTTAATTAATTTAAAAAACATATCTAGTCAAAAGATTTTTTCAAAGAAACTTAAAGAACTCTTATTAAATGAGCCCTAGTAATCTATATCTGAGTTTACTGAGTCCCTTCGTACTAATGGGTAATATTTTATTAGTATTTTTGATATATTTTTTTAAAAATATTTTACTATGTACATGTGTGTTTTATTTTGCATATTATTTTATTTTACATTGGTTGTTGCCTATTGTTTGTGAAATTTTACTTCTTTACGTGTTTATTTTAAAGTGTTGGTAATTATCGTTATTTATTTATTTCTTGTAATTTTTTTTTTTAAATGATAATAGAAACCAAATATTATTATCAATATACAATCGAACTATAATTGTGAACTGACTACTATTAGACATATTGTTTAGGGAATTATTATATTTAATTTGTTTTTTCTTTATATTATCATATACTTTGTGTACTATATTTATTTGACAATAGCCTATACATTGTAAAATGTCTTTAGGGTCAATAAAAAAGATTTGATTTGAAAACAATATTGGAATATTATTAGTGAAATTCGTAATAAAAAAGTTCAACATAAAGAAGTTGATTACTATATTACACTAAATGTACTCATTACAAATCTAACGATACAAAGTCAAACTTTTTCTTATATTTATTAATCAATTATATCTAGTTTCAGTCAAGTGAAAATTTATCCAGTTGTCAACTTGTTCACAAAAAAGGTTACTCTGGCCTCCGCAGTAACCTGAAACAAAGAAAACAACTTAATTAAATTAGAAAACAATCGGTCATCCTACTTAGTTTAAAACCGCAATACTTATTAGGTTAAAATATTAAAGCCTTTTTTTATTTAGACTTATTATATTAAATTTAGACTTATTATATCAACTACTTAAAACACAAAAATAAAGTAGATAATACATAGTGGCTTTTAGGATATGTATAAAAATAAATAAAAAAAGTAAAAATAAAAAAAGAGAGTTTTACCAACAGAAAACTATTGGATTCTTGGTCTCCTTAACCAGTTCTACCACTGACTGGTTTTAGACACAGTCCATCCACCAGTAGAACTTTTTACTATGACGAATCGATAGCAAAAAAACGAACTTTGCAAAATACATCGGAGTACTACAAGAATACATACCGAGTGCGACTTGAAGACTAGACGCAGACACGTATTTCACCCTTGTTAGGGATCTTCAGTGCGACATAAGTTTTTATAGACGAACAATATGAATGATCAAATCAACAAGTCATGGACAAATGCTCGGCAAAACATTAGATAACAGAATGAGAAATAAATTCCCAATGTCCATAGTGGAGTTAAATATAAATAAAAAAGAGAGTTTTACCAACAGAAAACTATTGGATTTTTGGGCTCCTCCACCAGTTCTACCACTGACTGGTTTCAGACAGTCCATCCATGGGAATTTATTTCTCATTCTATTATCTAATGTTTTTCCGAGCATTTGTCCATGACTTGTTGATTTGATCGTTCATATTGTTCGATTATAAAAACTTATGTCGCACTGAAGAACCCTAAAAAGGGTGAAACACATGTCTGCGTCTAGTCTCCAAGTCGCAGCCGGTATGTATTCTTGTGGTACTCCTGTGTATTTTGTAAAGTTCGTTTTTTTGCTATCGATTCGTCATAGTAAAAAGCCCGATTGGTGGATGGACTGTGTCTGAAACCAGTCAGTGGTAGAACTGGTGGAGGAGGCCAAAAATCCAATAGATTTCTGTTTTTGAAACTCTTTTTTTTTATTTAACTCCGCTATGGACATGGGGAATTCATTTCTCATTCTGTTGTTTTAAAACATGTGTCAAAAAAGGACTAAGGAGAATTAGTTTTCTTAAGTACTTAGTCGATAGTATAGTTGTCCAGTTATAAAGTTTTTAAGTTTCTGTCACCGTTAATCCTTGAAAATGTATAGTGAATCATTGGTCCCAAATCTATACATGTAAGGCTTGAGGGCTCCTTATATTTCCTAAAAATAGCAAAATCAAGTTTATCACAACCCTAATAATATTGATCGCCATTCGGCACACAACTGATGTGCACCCCTCAAACATATTTTATATCACTAATACACCGGTAGCTCCTCCATCTAAAGTCATCCTTAAACTGTTACAAAAACTAAAAAACTTTTGCCCAAACAACACCATAAAAAATATAAATGAACTAGTAGAAAAATTAAGTAAATTTAAACTGCTAAAACAACATACAATGATCTCCTTCGACGTCAGTAATTTATACATATCTGTTACTAGGAATTCAACAATCCCTCTAATAACAGAACTTTTAAAACAAAATAGAATCAAAGATCAAGAAACAGTTTGTATAATAAATTTGCTTAATCACGGTCTTTCACCGAAATTCTTCATGTTTAACAACAAATATTATCAACAAAATGAACGACTAGCAATGGGTTCAAGTTTGTCAGGATAGCCCGATGATTTATTTATGGACAATCTAGAAAATCAGCACATTTTGAACAATAACCCTGAAATTAAGCTCTGGTTAACGTCATCATAGAAGGCAATGAAATTAAAGCACAAAATATTCTTTAAAAAATCAACAACATTCATCCTAATATAAAATTCACCGTCGAAATTGAATCAAATTTCAGTATAAATTCACTTACAAAATTTATCGCAAACCAACCCAAACTGACCATATAATACCAGAGTTTTCCAGCCACCCTTTACAACATAAGCTGGCAGCCTTTCATGCATATATCAATAGGTTAATAAATATTCCCATGACCATCGCAAACTACAATGCAGAACTAAACACAATAAAACAAATAGCTTCAAACAACGGGTTTGCCCCTGAAATAGTTCCTAAAATGGGAAATAAAGCAAAAAATAGAAAGACAAACAAGAACAATAATCAAACAATAATATCAACAACCGATAACAAATACTTTAGTCTACCTTTTATCAACGATCACATCAACTCACGCATATCCAAAATACTAAGAAACAAATATAAAAGCTTAAAAATATCTTCAAAAACAATTAACAACACTTCCATATCGTTAACAAACACTAGACTCTATTCTATCTACACAAACAAGCAGGATATACAAGTTGAGCTGCGATTTTTGCCAGGCAACAGATATAGGTAGAACAAAAAGAAATGTTGACACTAGGATTAAGGAACACATAAGAGAAACTGTCTACACAAACAATTAAATTTAAAAAGAAACTTCACTCCACTTCATAGACAAATAAACAATAATACTGATATAATAATTGAAAAACAGATTAGGATCAACAGACCAAGGCTCAATTCGATATAATGGTCAATATTCTATCCTTAGACCTGGACGCACATGTTTGAGTGGTGCACATCAGTTGTTTGCCGCATGATCGGCACCAGCCGGTTGGGGGATGGGCGATTTTAGTCCCTTCAGGTTTCAATGGTTGGGGTTGATTCCACGGTGCACGGCGGGTGCGTGTCTCTCGTGAATGTGAGTCCGGCCTCATAATTATATATTACTTGGACCATAAGCCAAAACGGTTGCCAAGAACATGAAAATGAAGAAGCTGATTCGGAAGATTTTCATGTAATGGTCTTTCTGTACGTTTTATACATTTAAATGTCTTATTCAACAGACATTTATTATTGTGATCTTTCAACTTTTTGACGTAAGTAAAACTCATTTATATTTTTAAAATAATTATATTTAACACCAAAGAACTTGAACCCCCAATTAATTGTTATTATACTTACATTTAGATGATGACTTTTTATAAATAAATATGCGCTGAAGTACGAAAATTGCCTCATTCTATTTTGGAAAGATGCACTTAGACCCCACAAGTAATTTTTTGATGAGTTCTACCAAAAACCCTTTATGCATCTAAATTTTGCTGACATTGATCCAAAGCTAGAAAATTTGCTTTCTTGTAAGAGCTAAGGGGATCGGGTGTACATAGTTTAAACCTCGGTTATATAAGCTATCATAATCCCAAAAAACAAATCTATTTATAGCTGGATAATAAGTATATTAAAACCGAGATTAAAACAATTACACCGTGTGACAGGATTTTGGTACCCAAAAAACGGATTGCTATTATTTAGTTTTCTATTAGTTATTGCATATAGGCAGTCGTGTTTTTGAGGTTTCCACTGACAACCTTTTTTTAAGCGACTCTCAGCATACAAAAAGATGGGTTGTCGGGCCTCTTTAAAAATTTACATTCTCCATTCCCATTTTTTATTTTTCCCTTTAAATCTTGGAACTTTGATTGTCGAACAATGGGAGCGGTTTCATCTGGATATGAAAAGGTTTGAGGAATGGTTTCAAGGTCGTTAGGATGCATCTATGTTAGTAGATTACGCGAGAAGATACTTTCTAACACAAAAGAAAAAGTTAAACATTTTTTTGTATACAATATAAACTTTTTACCATATCTTCTATATCCTGTTGTTTGCAAATGTATAAATAAGAAGTTTAAATGGCAGTTTTATTCGAATTACATTGAGAAATAAATAAAACCATGTGTATACTGGACGTTTAGTTTTTAATATTTTACCTACTGTGCCTAAAAACAGTATGCGATAGAAAAAAAAGTACTTGTGTCCTTATTTAGTGACGGGTATGAATAAATAAACAGGGAGAATTAAAGTGGGTACTTATTTTTTTTTTTAAATTTGTAATGCAGGGTTAGTCATACAATTTTTAATTATCAAATTATACCTTAAAAATGTGTTTATGCATTATGAACTTCGGTATAAGCCTGCCTTTAGTTTGAAAATAATATTAATTACACTTATAAATGTACCTAGAGTAAGTAAACAATCTCTAATGTAATTGTATCATTATGTAATGCGAGGTCAAAGCACTTATATTTTACAAATCAAAATTCGATGTAGTCTTTAGGCCTGTTTCTTTGATAAAGTTTTAAGATTCTGTTTAAGAGGGTAAAAAATTATGATTTAAAACAACGCGGTAAATCACTGAAAAAACCTATCTTTTTTAATCAAAAATGACACCATAATTATTAATAAACGAACCTTTAAAACCTTAGCCCACAGGCAAAGCTCACTCAACTAAAACGAAAAAAAGAATAAATTTTAACCCTAGGTCTCAAACTACTATTAAAACTAATTATTTACTTACCTCTTTTATTGAAATAAACTCCAAAGCCAAAATATTAAACTGTAAAAACTTGAAAACACACAATGCGGTGGTCAATGGCTATCTGCAAATATGGCCGCCAAGTCGACCGACACGCGACTTTTTTTCTGCAAAAAGTGAATGGGTATATTCAAAAATACAATTTTTCGCTACGGTCCTGTTAGGATCGCAGTACTGTTTGGTTTTGAAAGTTGGCCTCCCTGCACATTTGTTTTAGTAATTGTCTTTTGGACTAGACTTATTGTGATCAGAAATTTAATTGACCATGACTCCGTCCCTCCTTTGATTATAATAACCGATCTGGTTATATAATAAAAGTTTGTCCGTAGCCATTCGGATCGGAAAAAAACTGAATAAGAAATCCGTGAATGAAATGGACTGAGCGAAGATAATGGCGTCCAAATCGAACACAATTCGAAGGTCTTTTTCTAAAGCTACCAAAAAGACAAGAAAGGAATCTATATAAAATGGTTTATAAAGACGGTTCGCTGTATGAAGTCCGATATCGGATTAAATCTTCAAAAGATGTTATCGCTTTTTGAACAGTAAATCAGTTAAGTTAGAATGCCCTCGCTATAATTGGTCGTACCAGAGATCCCACTGGTTCACTGTATTTGAGTGGGCTAAATCAGCGGTCTTAAAACAAAATTATTTAAGAATTACGCGTTATACTTATAGCACGATAAATATTTCTATTTTATTTAATTTTTCACTTATACTTTTGAAAAACTTTTAGCGTCAATAAGTTACAGATTTTGACAGGTATTTTTTCCCAAAATTTAATTATTTTGCGATCATTATAGATTTTCAAGAAATAATTAAATAATTAAAATTTGCTCCAGTTGGGGATGGTATGTTCTATTTTAAATAAGTAGGTATGCTTTTATTCGCTTTTAGTTTGTTTCTTATTGTGTGTGAATTACGGAATTTAAAGCACTTATAAAGCAAAGTTATGGAAAATGTTCAGCAATATGACACAACGCCTAGAAGGTGTTTATTTACAGGTGAACGCCGTTTGGTATTACAAGTGGAACGTCATTTTACGTTAGAAAAAAATAACTCAGGCCCGTTAGTCTCTGTTTTGGCAGTGCAAAAACCTTAAGACTTCGAAAAAAGAGTGAATTGAGAGAGGAATTGGATAGACCATATAAAAGAGTTCTACAGCATTCAATTATCGATTATAAATATTGTTTGTGATATGTATAAGTCAAATGAATATGTTACCCTTAAAGCTATTCTAAAAAAGATAAAGGAAAAACAACTCTGCGATATTGGAATTACCAGTTTGTCCAAAATTTTAAAAGAGATTGGCTTTAAATATAAAAAAACGAACAACAGAAAAGTGCTTTGCGAGCAATCCAATATTGTGTCAAAAAGGTGGCAATTTTTAAGAGATTACATAAAAAACAAAAAATCGGAATTGCCAAGGCAAATTGTTTTTCTTGACGAAACATGGGTATTTGCGCACGGAACTTCAACAAAATCGTCTTGGCAGGATGAATCGAAACATTGCTATTCCAGTACCCGTGCAAGTAATGGAAAAAGATATAATAATACATACAGACAATGAAGAAGGGTTTATTTCAAATGCCAGTTTAATATCTTCATCAACAAAAAAAACTGACGATTATCACGGCAATATGGATGATAAAATTTTTGAGCATTGGTTTGAGGAAAAAATTTTAAAAAGTTTATAAAACCCTTCCTTAATGGTTTTGGACCATGCGTCTTACCATACGAGACTCGAAGAGAAATTTCCTACAAGCAGCTGGAAACAAGAGGAAATAAGAGAGTGGCGGTCAAAGAAAAACATAAACCATGAAAATTTATTTTTAAAAAGTGATCTTTTAAGCAAGTTTAAAGAGCAGCCATTTAAAAGCAAGCAAAGTGGGCAAAGAAGAATGGCGGAAATGCAATGAACACGCGGAAAAAATTATTTTTGAATCTTATGAGACAGAACAGGTTATAGACGAAGTAAGACCGTTAATTATTACGGATGATCATAATGATTCTGAAAGCATGAATGATATTTCAGATGCAAAAGAAGACTATTTTTAGTATGCATTTATAAGTAGGTGCGTTCTATAGCAAGACTGCAATATCGGTTCTTTTTAAAACCAAAACTTTATAAAAAAGAATTCGTAAAACTAATTTGCCTAAATACTATAAAAGCTAAGAAATAATCTTGTTTTACCTAATTATTTTATATTAACTTTAAATTATTTAAGTATTGTTTACAAATGTCCAAACCATGACTTTCCTAATTACCGATGCAAAAAATAATTTTGTCTGCGCTTATTATTTAAACTAACGCTTGTATAAAAGCACTATTTTAACAACTAGATGTAAAAACTACTACTATTTAGAAAATGTAATTCGTCATGTTCCAAAAATATAATTTATTGTTTGAGAACCACCGACTTACCTGCTCAAGAGGTTTTATTGCTTATCGGACTTCTTACAACGAATGCACTTTAGTTTATTGAATAATCATCTTAACACAATATTTTGTTGGATTTAAGAAGAAAGTTTTAATTTAAAAGAAAAGAAAATTACAAAATTTAAACCCACGCGGGGTTTAAATAGGACACACTCTGTAGAACAAATTAAAATTGGAGTTATATGTCACTCTAATTAAAACTTACCCTTGTTAATTAATTTTTATAATTAATACTTGATGTCACACAACGATTTATATGTGTAATAATAAAATAAGGAGTAGATTAATTTTATATTTGTTTAAAAGGTGGTTTTATATATGAAATGTATTAAAAAACTTAAATACAAGTTTTGTTTACATTTCTGTCACTGTCGAAATGCCAATTTCAAAATATTAGCTGCGTTCAAATCACAAACAGCGAGTTCGGATCTCTTACCTCTGCTTGTACCTTGGCTTACACCAACCTCTACTGATGAAAGCTACAGCTTTGAAATGAGTGGACTTTGAGTAAGGAAAGTTTTTTTGACTGAGCTTTTAGATAACCTCAATGTTTTAATTTCAGTTTGTGAATAAATTAATGTAATTTTTTTGGATTTTTTTGTTCGGTATATTTTATAAATATATTTTGTGTGCTGAAAACTGGTTCAAAATATGGCGTCTTTCTGGACAAAACTGGAGGTGTTTTATTGGTTAATGAACAACTTGGGATATTAAATAAGGTAAATTAATCTTTGTAAAAACGGTTACTTAGGGAAATTATAAACGAACTTATTGCCACAAACAATCCTTTCTGGGGCTATTAATTTAAACCTAAAAAATCACCAACTTTATAACCTCACACACAGATAATAATGACGTAATAATGAATAATGCCAAATTTTTGGCGTATTCACCATTTACCATTTAGAAACCTGTCAAAAAAAATTAGTTTTAGGGCATTTTCTCCTAAAATATGGTACATATTGAGAAAAAAAGCAATTTTTAAGTGACACTTTGTAATAATAATACAAAATAATCAATAACTTTCCGTGTTTTCTGTATGGGTAAGTGTTTTTGAAAATTGGTTTTAAAATTTAGTACCTCCCCACAGGAGTAAATAGACCTGTGGGGGATACTATTTTAGATATGAGTAAATCTCACTGTTAGGTTCTAAGTATAGGGTTCCAAAAGAATTTAACAATATAATTTTCCTTAAAACTGTCTCCTGTTCCATTGTAGGATTTTTACTTAAGTGGTGCACAGTATTTTGTCTATGACCACAGCCACTCTTTTATTTCCCTTAAGTAAAAATGATAACGGGCCCAGCGTTCTTGAAAGCATGTGAATTGAATGGTCACAACTCACCTGGTCCGGACCAACCGAGACCCGTAAAACGGGTGAGAACGCATACACTCTCTTGTTTCACCCAAATTTCGGGAAGTATTCTCTAGATGACATTTCAAGATATTGGCACAGAGGGTTTGCGGTCACTCCGTCGTAAATTTAAAGTCGCAAGAAGTTGCGACGTCCCCACTACCGTCGCCAACTATTTCGTCGCAGTCCAACTACGTCGCGAACATTTGCGTCGGGGATCTTTAAGTAGCAAAAGACATCGCAACGACCCCACCACCATCGCCATCCATTTCGTCGCAGATCAACTCCATCGTGAACATTTACGTCATGCATTAGATAGGACATTGCGACGTCCCCACCAGCGTCGCCAACCATTTCGTCGCAGACCAACCCCGTCGCAAACATTTGCGTCGCGGATCCTTATGTCGCATAAAGTATGGTCGAAGAACCACTCCGTCGCAAACATTTGCGTCGCAGCTCCTTGAGTCGCATAGAACATTTAGTTTCTATCGTAAAATGACAGCAGCTGCCATATTGAAATTTGGATTGAACAGTAGCCATATTTAATATATATTCGCCATTATAGGTAAATTTTTTAATCTTTACTTGGATTGGGTTGGATTAGGTTAGGTTGATTTACGTAGGGTTAGGTTGGATTAGGACTAGGAATGGTAAGGTTGGGTTCAGGTTGGTTGGGTTGAGTTGGTTTAGATAGGATTAGATTAGGTAAGGTTAAGTAGGGTCTGTTACCGATAGCTTAGAATTTTACACGTTTCGTTCTATGCGACTCAAAAATCCGCGAAGCAAATGTTTGCGATAAAGCAGTTCTGCGACGCAAATGTTTGCGACGTAGTGGATCTGCGACGATACTATATGCCACGGTGATGCGAACGTAGCAATGTCCTATGCTAATTAAAGATCAGCGGCGCAAATCTTTGCGACGGCGTTGGTCTGCGACGAAATGGTTGGCGACGGTAGTGGGGACGTTACGATGTCCTATGCTACTTTAAGATCCGCGACGCAGTCGTAGTCGGACTGCGACGAAATGGTTTGCGACGGTAGTGAGGACGTCGCAACTGCTTGCGACTTTAAATTTACGATGGAGTGTCCGCGAATCGGCACAGAGATGACATATTTTAACGGACTTATCTCCAACCGGCTTCTCCCATCATAAATTATTACTTTTCAAGAAATAAAAAAATTGTTTTTCTATTTCCTTTAGTTTGATACCCCACAACCCATATTTTAACGGACATTCTTCCAACCTCCTTCACGCACCCTCAAGTTACTTTTGACAAAATTTAAAAAAAACAACACATATTCGAGACTCTACTTCCTCCCAACCCTATTCCCCCAGCCTTAATTATTACTTTCGAAAAAATTTAAAAAAACACGGTTTCCGATTCCAGACAATCTATATTTCCTTAATTTGGTTTGATCCACAAAGTATATTTTGACGGACATACCTCCAACTCCCCTTCTCCCACCGCAAATTATCACCTTTAAAAAATTAAAAAAAAATGTTTTTCGCTTCATTTCCTTTATAGTTTTATACCCCACAACCAATGAAAAAAATTACTTATTTTTTTTTTCAAAACACTGTTTTAGATTTCATACTCATTTCCTTTGGTTTGCTACCCCACAACCCATATTTTGACGGGCATACCTCCAACCCCCTTCCCCCACCCTTAATTATTACTTTAGAATTTAAAAAAAAACACTGTTTTAGATTCCAGACTATAATATTTCCTTAAGTTGGCTTGATCCACAACTATATTTTGACGGACACACCTCCAACCCCCCTTTCCCGACTCCAAATTATTACTTTTCAAAAAACTTTATAAAAAAAATTGTTTTTCACTTCATTTGCTTAATAGTTTTTTTTTTAAATTCTGTTTAAGATTTTAGACTCATTTCCTTTGGTTTGCTACCCCATAATCCATATTTTGACGAATTAAAATACTTATCAGGGGTGGTTTTAACCTCTCTGCTCAATTTTTAAAAAAATCAATACACACATATCGATTAACTTTAAAAAGAGAAAGCTAATTGCGAATTTTCAGTTGTTGATTGTTGATTTGGAATTCCAAGTAATAATAATACAGGAAAATTTTTTATTTATAAACATACCTCGCCACAACTTAATTAGTGTTTCTCATAGAAAGATGAAACAAAAATCAAATTAACTAGGTCTGACGTAGAGCAATATCAATGGCGTAGCCAGACATCGGCGGGGGGTCGTCATTTAACAAAAATCAAATACCTACCTATTGCAAATTTTTATTAGCGGCGTCACGTGGCATCAAAAAGTGGGGGGGGGGGACTGAACTCTTGAACTAAAGGGAGGGAAAGGGTGGGTTTAATAGAAGGTTGAGTTAGTGTGAAAGAATTTGTTGCCGCAGATAAAAATTTTAAGAAAATTATACTAAAAACGCTTAAAATTAAACTAAAATTGTAACAATCAATGACGTCATAGCGCAGCAGAATTTTTTTTTTTAATTCAAGACATCACACCAAATCACACGTCACAAACCGGAATAGATGGTCAAAAAAGTTGGGGGGCTATAGCTCCCCCTGGCGCCCCAGACGTAACGTATATTTTTTCATTTTTACGTTTTGCAAAAAAATTGCCTTTCTAACAATATCAAACATTTTTGATCTGCCATTAATAGTTTTCGAGATATTTGCATTTAAAAGTTGTACAAATTAAAAATGAAAATGCAGAGTTTTTGTTGGAATTCTTAAATTTTGGGATTCATATTTTTTTTTTCATTAATTTTATGTTAGGTATTGTTAGAAAGGTAATTTTTGGTAGAACTTAAAAATAAAAAATAGCGTATTCTATTAAAAAAAAACCATTAATGTTGCTCTAAGTCAGTCCTGGGCAATGGGCAATGATCGAACAACTAGGTAATTCTGTTTTTCTTTCATATTTCTACGAAAAATACTAAAAAAGTTATGGCGTTTATAAAAAAATCTTCCAATACACCCTACAAAACCGAATGATCCCTATTTTTCAATCCCCAGTCAAAATTTAAAAAAACTGCAAAACACGTGTTTGCTTATTTTATTAATAGATTGTACATACCAATTTTTAGGCCCCTATTGCCCGCAAAGAAAAAAAATATGTCATTTGACAGCTGTCATTGAGAAAAATTTCAAATAGAAAGCTCAGCTGTTTTTGCGTGATTGAGGAATAAACACACAAAAGAACCTTTGTCCAAAACGTTAATATACTCACTATGGGGCGTTGCATGGTGATCTGGAGGTTATCGGTTCGAACTCGTGACAGCCTCTCACTTGTTTTTAATAATTTGAAAACAATTAAAAACTGTAGAAGCTTATAAGAATTTACTAGAAAGTGGTGTTTTACAAACCGCATTAAATCTCTCCAAGAGACATGAACTTTCACGAGTTTTGTTTCAAGAGTTTTGACGCGGTATTTTTGGCAGAGGGAGGGGGCTCAAACTTTTGGGACACCCTTGAAAACTAATGCCAATAACTTTTTTGTATTTTCGTTAAGGTATAGGTATAAAAAAAATTAAAAGTGGACAAAATAGTAGTTTTAACAACTAGTGGCTAAAATAGTGCTTTTTTACAAGTGTTGGTTTAAATAACGAGCGCAGCGAGGTATTTAAAAACGCGAGTAAAAAAAAACACAGTTTAGCCGCGAGTTGTTACCACTAATTTTTTTTAATAGCTTTATTAAAAAATCCAAGAAAAACAGGAAAATACTTTACGGCTGGTAAATGAAATAACAATCGTTTCCATAGCGATGTGTCTTTTTACTCGGTGACGTTCATTGTTGGGACATTTTAATCTTTGACAATTTGTTATTTTGACGTTATTTTTAAATGATTTTTTTTGTAAATACTTGGTGAAAACTGGCGGAAATGGCTTAATTCTTAGACAAGAATAATTAGATTTTTTCAATATTATTATTTTCCGCTATTTCTCTTTAACTTTGGGTAAAAAACGGATAAAAATCTTTTTTTTTGCACCCGTGATCAAAAAAAGTTTTTTTGCATCGGTAACCAAAAAAGTCATGCTTTAGTTATCTGCAAACAGTTACTAAAATCATGTTTTTGATGAAGGTATAAAAAAATATTTAAACAGTTAGCTTTTAGAACGCTTTAGAAATTTTTAAAAAAATACAGGAAATGCGTGGGAAATACGGGAAATGAGGGAAATAGATGAGAAATGCGGGAAATGGGTAAAATATCTAGGAAATGCAGAAAAATACGTGTTAAATGCCTGAAATACGTTGGGAAATAGGGGAAATAAACGTCAACGAGAAACAAATCGTACGCAAAAGTCCGTGTGGCAAGTCCGTCGGATAGTACCTATCGACTGCGCCCACTCTCAGCTTTATGTTATTTATATATACATATATAGTTCATTGGTAGGTGGCCAGGATCCTAACACCCTGTATAAAATGTTAATTCCATTTTTGAAAACGAATTACTCAAAACAATTTATTTATATGAGACCTCTTTGTTTGAGAACTTATGCCTCTGATGATTTAATAAAAAGTAAGAAGTTACCTTTAATTCCGACAGAAGGAGCACCAGCAGCAACGGCGGTCAGAGCATATTCAATCTGTACCAGTTTTCCTGAAGGACTAAAAAGAAGATATAGTACTAAATTCAATTTTATTTACAACAGAATGACACAAGAAATGCATTGGTCAAAACTTCATACTGTATGGGGAAATATTATTGACATTTTAACCAGGCGAGGCGGTGGGAAATGGCCAAAAAATGGGGATACCAACATTTTTAAAAATGGCTAAGATGTAGCCGAGACGAGTTGAGGAGAAAAGTTAAATATAGTCACAATTTTAAACTAAAACTGAACCTATTTTTTTTATTCTTAATTGTAAAACGAGGACGTCCCTGCTCACAGCAAAAATTATAAACTTAGTTATCTCATAAAACGTTATAAATGTCAAAAAATTATCCAATTTTTTAATATATTTATTAGTTTCATAATGTTTAGACAGACTGTTAGAAAAATGATATAGATATAGGGAAGTAAATCGAAAATTTGTATCCACTTTTTACCCTTACAAGCAAGCGCAATACTTGATTAAAATAGGCCAAAAGTGTGTTCTGATGAAGTGCTACATAAATTTTAAATTTATGTGTCAAATATTAGGTGCAAAATCGCCATTTTGACTAAAAATTATAAAATTAATAAATATCTCAAAACGGTTTGAGATAGGTGTAGGGAAGCAAAGCAGCATTATCAGAAAATAAAAAATATACCCATCATGTTCAATTTAAACTAATTTTTGAAATAAGCATATGTTGATATAAAAAATGTTCTATTGTTTAGTTTTGAAAATAATTTAATAGGTCACTCACCTTGGGACAACCGGTATATGTAATCAAAATCAAACTGTGACACACTTTATTAGTTTGGTACAGGGTGCAGTTCCGCGTAAAAAAAATATTATCAAAAACTAATAAATAGAAATTTATTTTCAAAAGAAATTAAGATTAAGGCTCGGAGGCAACAGATAAAAACGGCTATTATACATACCAGCATGAGACTTGGGACAGTTGGGAAGAAAAATGCTTTATTCGATTTGGCTCAAGGAACTAACAAGATTTTTGGTTTGGGGCATGTTATCGGACATACTTTAAAATTTGTGCGTACTCCATATTATACAGTGTTGGCCATTTAAAAGGGTTCACCTGGATTTTTTCAAAAACTGTTAATTGGTGAAAATGCCGAAAGAAACACATCGATTTTGTTTGTAAAGGGGACACTTAAAATTTTTACAGCCCGCATCCCCTTTGAGGGGTAAACTTTACCCCTATATTTTGAATAGAGAAAGTGGGTCGAGTGATATCTAGTTTTGAAGGTCTCCTGAATGTCTTGACAATCGGGGAAAAATTTCGAAAATCTATCGATTCATTTTTGAGATATTTACTTTCAAAGTAAGCTCGTGTCCTGGTATTTATTAAAAAATAAAAAAAAAGATCTCTTTAAAAAAATATTTTTGCATTTGTCCATGCAGCTGTGAAAGTGAATATCTCAAAAACGATTCGATAGATTTTCGAAATTTTTACACGATTGTCAAAACATTCAGGAGACCTTAAGGGGGATTTCACTGACCTGATTTTACATATAGTGTGCAATAACACTGTGTTGTAGACTAATGCATATTATTGTGAAGTATTGTAAGATTATTGCGAAGTATTGCCAATCAAAAGTACGAGGTAAAAAGCAGATAAATAAGACGAGAAACTTTGTTCGAAACTTTATTTGAAGACAGGAATCACAGGAACCGAATTCGTTAAATCCTAAAACAAATCAGGTACTTAACTGTATTTAAAAATAAAAGACTAATTTGCCGTTTTTTTGGTTCATCTAGCAAGTTATAAAACTAAATTGCACGAAGTGTTAATATATAAGCTGGAATACGGAAAAACTCAAGACAGAACAAACACAGGAAATATACCAGAAACCAATTACTCAAAAAATAAAAGAACCGCAATGGGACTACAATGTAAACGAGCTCTGGAAGAACATCCAAGAAACAGTAACTAGGGTGGCTAGTCAAGTGCTCGACAAAAGGAGATAAGATAACAAAGAAGAAAGTAGTTTGATGATGACTGTAGTAGAGCGACGGACAGACGAAATATGACCAGGAAAAAAATGCTTCAACACATAGAAGAGTATAAAGAACAAAGATCTGAAGCACGCAGAATGATATAAAGGAAAACGAGAGCCATCATCTAAATATAATATAATATAATAAGAATAATAAGAATAATAAATAAGAATAATAATATAAATATAATAAGAGAAATGGAGGAAAACAGACAAAACAACAGAATAAAAGAATACTTTCAGCAAATAACAAAGCACAAAACAAGATACCAACCCAGAACTGCTCTCAACAAACAACGGACAACTGATAACCAACGAAAGAGAGATCCTAACCACATGGAAGAACTACTTTTGCGAACTACTCAACGAAGAGGTAAATACCGATACTACACCCATAAGCATATTGACTGCTGAAATAGAGATACCAACTCCAACATATGAAGAAACAGTTAAAGTCATAAGAAAGCTAAAAAACAACAAACCTGCTGGTAGAGACGGCATACCTGCCGAATGTATAAAATATGGTGGATAAACACTGCATAGGGCCATTCATAAGCTCATCCAAAACATTTGGAATACCGAACTGCTACCGGATACATGGAAGGAAGGCGTTATATTCCCCATCCATAAAAAAGGACATAAAAAGAAATGCGCAAATTATCGTGCAATAACTCTGCTAAATACATGCTATAAGCTCCTCTACAGTATCCTCCGAGAGAGAATTGAACCGTATAAGGAGGAGATAGTCAGGGAATACCAGTGCGGGTTTAGACCTAAAAGGACCACTATAGACCAGATTTTCACCGTTAGACAAATAATGGAAAAATGCTGGGAATTTGACAGAGAACTTCACCAGATGATTGTTGATTTCAAACAAGCACTTGATAGATTATGTAGAGCAAAGTTGTGGAAAGCAATGCAGGAACTGGGCTTCCCAAAAAAGCTGATATCCCTGGTAAAAATGTGTACGGAGGATTAAAGGTGCAAGATAAGAGTGGGACAGAGCTACTCTTATTTCTTTGGTATTAACAATGGGTTTAAGCAGGGTGACTCTCGTTCACCCCAACTCTTCAACATAGCATTAGAAAATGCAATTAGGAAAGCCAAGATTGAGACAACAACGGCTATATTCCACAAGGAAGGACCCAACCTACTACTGGCCTTCACAGATGATGAGCAACAGCAGGATTAAGACTCCTTGCACCACAATATTTTTGCATCCATAACTGATTGCTTAATAAGAAAAGATTACAAAAAAGGAGTAGAACCCTTTTTGGCAGTGGAAGCAGTTGCTGTGGAGGTTCCTTCACTTCCAGTAGTTAGTGAATTTTTTTGAGCCTCAACTTACTTTACATGACCACCGCTCTTAAAACTGGCTCAAGATGGTCTGACGCCCCATATTACTCAATTCAATATTTTTTAATCAAAGCTTACAATATCCTTGATATTTATTGGTTTTCACACCCTGTAGACACTGCCACTCTGGTGGACTTATGGAAGGACTTATCCAGTCTAAATTAGAAACTGTCTTTTTCGACATTTTGAATTCTTGCCTTTAAAAAAAAAATGAAAATTCTCGAAATCTCGCTTAGCAGTTGCACCCCACATCATTTTAGGTTAGGAATTAAATTACATTACACGACAAATATTGTCGGATTAGAAAAAACGCGCTCGACTACACTTTAAAGTTCTAATAGAAGATAGCGCGATGTGTGCTTAGAACAAGAAGAAATAATACCAGGTGATATTTATTATTTCGAAACAAAATCCAAATATGTTCAACACAATCTGCTATCCTAGGTAATGATGCGGTTCTTGTCCTACACATTTTAAAAACTTTTCTCTTGCTCTTGAATTTTAGGTGGACTAGAACTGATTGAGCTCAAAACAGATGTTGAGTTTATATACGAGGTGAGCAGAGCAGAACTCACATAATATTTTTTACAAAGTTGGTTTAAAAAATAGGTTGAGAAAGAGAAATTTCGGGATTTGTGTGCCAATTCCCTGACTTTTCCAGGTAGCTCTCAAAATTCCCTGACTTTTCCAGATTTTCCAAGTCAGTGGGAACCCTGATTTAGTAGATCAAATGAGGTTAAGGTAACCAGGTGGGACTCTCCTTTTGTATTGGAGCATGAACATCACTGTGCTTTAGACTTATGTCTTCCTCTGGTATACACTAAATTTTTGCCAGCTAGTAGTTATGATGAACTTGATTTTAAAAGGGCTTTATATGACCAGATTAATAGAGCAATAGAAAGTACTGACTGGCAAAAGAATTTTGACAAACTAGAGGCGTCCGCTTCATATCTTTTAGACCATTTTAAATAATTTTATTTATTTCCATGTTCCTAGGAGGACTATTTTTTCTAGAGACACTGTCAGTATAATTATTTAAAAACAGATACAAGACATTTCTGGTCATTTATTCAAAAAAGACAGTCATAAATCATTGCCATGTGAAATGTACCTTAACAACAATAAAGCAACGGACGCTGAAGTCATTTGTGAACTTTTTTCTGAGTATTTCTCGACTGTGTTTGAAAAGTCCAACCAAACTACAAGCATTTCTATTGAAGATACTAATAATTTTTTTGATCTGGGGTCTATCTCAGTACATACTGTTAGCGAAAAACTCAGTAAAAACGTCCCAAATACGGGACCGGGTACCGACAATATCCCTTCAATCTTTTTAAAATCATGTCCCAGTTTAGCCATGCCCTTGCACATTATCTTTAATAAATGTCTACAGACCCAGGTGTTTCCTGTGTTGTGGAAAGAAGCAAAAATTGTGCCAGTGTACAAAACTGGTGACAAAAAACAAATAGAAAACTATGGCCCCATCTCTTTGTTGAACCAATTTGCAAAAGTGTTTGAGTCTATTATTTTCGATGAACTTTACTTTAAAATTAAGAGGGCGTTAGATGCCAATCAGCACGGATTTGTAAAGGGTCGTTCAGTAATAACCAATCTAGCGCCTTACGTATAAGACATTTATAAAGGTTTTGATTCAGGTGTCGAGACAAAGTGGATCATGCCTCAGATCTTGTCAAATTTGGAAATTTCTGTGGGATTATTACATAGATGGCAGAAAACAGTTTGTGGTTGTCAACAATAAAAAGTCTAGCACCAAACAGGTGACATCTGGAGTCCCCCAAGGGTCGCACCTGGGTCCTCTTCTTTTTAATATTATTATTTACGATATTGGTTCATCCTTTCTGTACAAAAAATCACAAATTATATTGTGATGATCTGAAAATTGATGCTACTCTTGAAAACCCAAGTAGCATTTGGACGTCAAACTACGTCCTCTACACGTTGGCTTAAAAACCCCGACGTTGGCAAGCGGACTACAAATCTCATTCCCTACGACCCCAATCCGACCTAAATGGGGAATACCAATTCGGGTCGGCTCGACGTCGCTATTTGTACAGTATAGTACAATGGTATAGTAGTTTACCTATGACGACGTGAGAATACGTCCGCCAGCTTACGTAATTTTATATTATTTAATTGATTACTTAATGTGGTACTTGTTTAGCAAATTTCAGGTGAAATATATATTAACGAATTATAACTCACAAAAAATAAATAGCCAGTTTTTTATTTCATTACCAATAAAAGTTTTGTTATTAAAAAGGGCACTTTACCGAGTAATCTAGAGCAAAATATTTCTGCGAGGGCCACTTTACTGACAAAGTTGGTCACGATGGGGCGAAAAATAACTCCCCCCCCCCTCCAAATTAGCACAAAATAGCAAAAAAAAAAGCACTATTTCGGTTGTAATTAATAATAAAATCACTCAAGAATAATGCTAAACGCATCTTTAAGGCATTATTAAGTATTTTATTGTTTTTTTTTTCAATAAAACCAAGAAAAGAAATTTGTCAATAATGGCTGCTCAAGCCCTGTGCACACCTATGCTTGCCCATGCAGGGTGCTTTGAAGCGGGGTGGGCACTCGGCGTTTCCTGTTCACACCTGCGCGTTTCCACGAAACTCACCAGAAATGCATGAAGTTGCATGCGTTTTTGCCCAAATTTCCTAGAAATACCTATGTTGGCAACGCCTCGTGCGTGTCTCGTGCATCTTTTTGACGTTTAAGATAACTTAAAATATTTTTTTAAAACTTCGATAAAATGAAAGAAAATTGAGTAATTTGAACAGTTTTACCAGGAAAGTGCAGCAAATAAATTATTTTTCAGAATTATCCTGAGAAAACGTGTTAAAAATTAAAAATATATTTTTAGATGCACGCGGGAATGCCAACATTGAAAATAGAAAATTTTCTATTTGTCTACTAGAATCGCATGCATGTCTGGGGAATTCTAGGGACTTTTTTTTAAATATGTCAAAAATTATTTCCAGAATGGCATTCTCTTGTCAAATTTCCATTTTTTTTTTGTTTATTTTGCAAAAGTTTTTGTGATTGAGAGAGCTCGCTTCAACAAGAAATAAACGATGTGGATCCAAGACCATAGTAAGTACTTAATTAACTTATATGCTAATTAAGGCTGTGGCAAAAGTTATGACAATTTACCGGTTATGTGGTTGGGTTGCTTTGGTTAGTGCTTTTTAGTATTGGGTTTCGATTAGGTCAGTCAATTTTGTTGGTTTTCTTGTGAAAATTGACAAGATCAGGTTTTTCCTGACTGTTGTAACCTAAGCATTTGTGATAATAAGCTACAACAGCCTGTGTAAAAAAGATACGGACCAGTGGCATATGCAGAAATTGTTTCTGGGGGGGGGGGGTCTTGCACATCAGCATTTTCTACATAACATCATTTTTTTCTTGATATTGGGAAAAAATTCAATCTTGGTGGTGACTTGAGCCACTAAGCCCGTCTCCCCCCCTCCCAAGTACGAAGGTGGAGGTGACTGTCGTACTTAAGCCAAAGCTTGTAGTTAATTTGAATTTATAGATTGGAAACACTCTTAATGGCTGCTCTTGTTGCAGAGTGAAATTGAACAACACCGTCAATATGTATCATTAATTAGCCTCTGGTACTAACTATAAAATGACAGTTTAAGCTCAACTTGGAGCTCTATAGCTAGAATAAACCTTCCGATTTATAGTTTCAAAAAGAATAAACAAGAGATGAGCAAACATATTGTCTATTATCTAAGGTGACCAACTCCTAAAGGGGCAAAACCGGGACACTCCGACCATTCAATGTATTGTATATCATGTATTTTTTTTTATATGCACCCCTAATAATATTAAGATGTATTATCCAAAATACTTATTAAAGAAAAATAATTTAAGTAAAGTTTCAATTCAAATTTATAGATGGCAGAGAACATCCGCTTTTTTAATTGCAGTGATTTTAAAGTTACAAAATACAGTGGTATCAAAACCGGGGCGAACCGGAACTTTTGCTGAAAAATCGGGACTGTCCCGGCCAAACCGAGACGGTTGGTCACCTTATATTATCCTTTTAGCCCATTTAAAAAAAGTATTTCACCGAGGTGCTAACAACAGACAAATCTTGTGTACCTACCTATTGTCAATGAATGTAAATTATTCTAATTGCCCAAAAATATCCTCACATACTCTCTGGGTATTGACACTAGAGTTTTTCTACGTGATCTGTAACTTTATTTTTATTTTTAGGCCAAGAACTACAATTGTGTGTTGGTTCCTGCCATCACAATAAACCCACTTGAAAAAAATTCAGCCCATGAACCGTTTTACAATGTCGTCATCATGCATGTATCAACTTAAAAGCCAGGAAGTATAGAAAGTGAACAACTGTACAGTTGTAAAGATATAGTATTCATCAGCTTCATAGTGTATGTATCAACAACAAAAAGAGAACTTTAATATGGGATGAGTTTATCCATTTTTAGATTATTTAAATTATGATGTAACTAAATATATTGAGAGATACCTATAAAAATTTCCATAAATCCGTATCAGATTTTATAAAAAAAACTAAGATAAATCTCATAAATTTTGTTGTTTCTATATCAGTTTATGGGGTTTTTTGCCTGGGTTTGAATACTAAATAGGTCAACATTTTATATAAAAAATATTTTTTCTGTTATATGTTTTTTATTGATTTCAGATACCACAATTAACAAGTTGCTAGTTAAGCGAGTCACACAAGCCTTTATTATTCTTCATACAGTTCGGCACTTAGCTATAGAGGAAATAATTATAGTACCTTGCCAATTTTTTTAGGACTTTTCTATATGGAAAATTTTTAATATAACTACTTTCATCGATAATATAGTGTTTCATTTAAATTTAATTATTCACAACAGGTGTAAATTATTAGGATAGATATCTTAGTAAAAATTTTATTTTAGCGACTAAAATTAAAATTTAAAAAGTAGGTACTTTTAGGTCGTTTATTTATTACAATATTTAAAAAACTAAAGAACAAAATATAATATTTCAGACCTTTAATATTAACAATAATTATAAAATTTTATTATTCACATTTTTGTTAAAATGTAATCTGGCGCCATCTAGCGACAATTTAATATACTTCTTTTAGTTCAGACCCCAAGACATTTATTGATCAATATTTGGAACCAGAAAATCCACCAGATTTAACCTATTATTATTCTGTGTGAAAAAGATGCATAGGTGTGGAGAGAAAAGGCATGAAACTTTTCACCCTTCATTTTCAAGGTCGACACGCGCGCTTCAAAAAACCCCGTGCGTCAAAAAACCCTGCATGGGCACGTGTTGGTGGGCATAGGGCTTCAAGCTTGCAACTCCAAAATGGCCAAATTTCGGCTGGTAATGCTGGTATAGTACTTTTACCAATTTGTCACCAATTTGGACAAAGACACCGATTTCCAGCCCTATTTTATCCAAATCTAACCAGCCAACGTTAAACTACGTAATATGTGCAAACGTTCCAAATCCGCCTCCATTCTTCCTTGTTTTTTCCTTAAAAACATCGATTATTTTAAAATTGTATTTATTAAAGCACTGAATGAGCTCGAACCTGTCCCGCAGATGTGGGAGGAGGATAACAATTGTTGGTTCCTCATAAAAAAAAGCGACATTAAACAATATCAGTGCACTAATGCTCCAGATAAAGTGGACTGGAAGAAATATAAGTGCGAGCTGAAGGTCCATCAGATTTTTTGTTGGCAGCAAGTCAACAAATTGTGCAATTTGATGCAAAATTGTAAGTTAAGTATCCTTCTTTTTCTTCGTTCCTTTTTTGGTAGGTATCCAAATAAGGGCCCTGAAATTCGACGTCGATTAAGGTAACAAGGCCGACGATGTTTCGTGGTCGTAGGTATAGCCGTTAAAACAGTCGGCTTTGAAACGTAAAATGACGTGAATCCGTGTGGCCAAATATTTGTACAAATTACGTTGCCTATTTTGACGCCGTTTAAGGTTCGCATATGCGTACCTGACTACGTAAACGTCGGATTTTATTACAAAAGACGTTTGTCGTTTGACTTACTAGTAGACAACTTTATTTTGTACCTAATACGACGTGTGGGGGAGTAAGGGATAGTGATGCGAATATAATGTAACCTTCATATTTGCTCGGAACAGTTGGAGACCATGCTTAGCCCAGTGGGCATGGGACCAGAGGTTTTCGATCGGTATGATGCGAATGCATCTAACCTCTCATATTCAAATGCCAACCTCACCTTCTCGTGGTGCTCCCTGTCTAAAACAGACGAGGCTCTGGCGATCGAATATGGCCGGTATAGCCCTATGGGGAAGTTGAACTAGACTCAGTAATGACTAGGAACTGCTCCATTAAGGACCTGTACAAACTCGTACAGGGGAAAATTTAATGGTGTGGTTAAACTAGAATCAACACTATGAACTGCTCCATTAAGGAACTGTACAAACTCGTACAGGGGAAAATTTAATGGTGTGGTTAAACTAGAATCAAAACTAGGAACTGCTCCATTAAGGAACTGTACAAACTCGTACAGGGGAGTGGAGTGGTTAAACTAGGATCAAAGGGTGCAAAATAAGCCAGTAATGGCTGCAGTGCAGTGACTCTGGCCAGCCATCAGGCTAGTCGGAGCCACAATCGGGGGATTTTAGTCGGTAGGAATCCGACACTACCCGGGCTCTCCTGGTAGAGGAGAAATGACTCTGGCAGGAAAGTAGTTCCGGCGTCTTATGCAAGATTTCCCCTTGATACCCTTGAAAAAAAAATACGACGTCGCTTTATGACAGATTAGGTTGGAAGACGGATAAATGCTGCTTGGGAAGGATTCAGTTCAAAATTTTCTAGAGGATCTTAACAGATTTAGTACATACTGTGATAATAATAAACGTTTTCTTAATCTCAAAAAAAAATCCATTATAGTTTTTTCTAAAAAACCAAACCCCACAACACTTCAATTAAAAATTTAAAATGCTGTTTTAGAATGTCTAAATAAAGTAAAAACTTGAATGTGCCTTAAAACTGTTAGGCTTCATCTTGAGAGTAACAGAGGGGTTTTGAAATTATATCTCGTTAATTATTATGTTCAAAACACTTATTAGACCGATTTTAGAATATTCATCCATTATTTGCAATCCTGGATATGATAAATATATCACTCGGTTAGAAAAGGTCCAATCCAAGTTTATTAAAGCTTTAAATTATCGCTACAATAGGCAAAGACATTTCATGACTTATACAGCTAATCTTTCATTTTATAAGCTGGACTTATTAAAGAATCGAAGGTGTCTAAATGATGTTAGCTTTACTTATAAAGTTATTAATAATGTGGTAGATATACAATTTGTAATAATTTTATTTTTTATAATGCTTCTCCCCAAACTACTTGTAACCGACCAACCTTTTTTATTCCTAGAACGCTTACAAATTATTTCCTAAATTCACCGAATTTACAATATTTTGCTAACTTATGAAAACAGCGAAGATACTGATATATTTAACTTATCTTAACTTTAATGCTTTGCTTTCTGTTCCATTGAGAAGAGTTACCTACTTGTTTTTGTAATTTAAGTTTTTCTAAGGTAGATGAAATTAAGAATCATTTCTGATATATGCTATATAGGTATACTAATTTTAGTTTTTAAGAAAATTATTGTTATTTTGTGCCACCCTTAAAAAGTACACTTTGTATCTGTTTGGGGGCCTTGTTTAAAAATAAAAAAAAATAAAAATAAAACAAACATAGAGCATTGGTGCTCCTTACTATATGATAAACTTGAATTAGCTTAGCTACAATTTTTTTTTTTCCTTTATGTCAGTTTTTTTTCCTTAAGTCTAATTATTATATTAATTATTAGCATATAGGTACAATTAGAGGTGTCCCTAGATAAACAATTAGTCTGTAAAGTTCTTTTGGGACTAATAAACTGGTTTTCTATTCTATTCTTTTGTTTTTTTTTTCATATGAAACATTGAAAAAATTTAAAAAAAAAATAAAAATAGTAATTCTGAAAAAAAATTAAACTTTTTTTTAATTTTTTTTTTCTAATTTTTTTATTTTTAAAATGTGTCATGTTACACATCGTTTAAAAGGACTTTGGAATACCTTTTAAACAAGGTATCCGTCATGCATTTCTGTCAAATAGTTTTAGAGATATTTATATTTTATATACTTATGTAAGAGCAACACTTTTAATAAAATAACTGCTATAATCGTAAATAAAATTTTGAATTTTTAATCATGCCTTAAAAAATCTTAGACAATGGCATTTTTCAGAAATGAAGTAGATAAGGTGCAAATCAAACTGATTATAAAAATAAAAGAAAAATGCTCGGAAAAATGTTAAAAAAATCAGAGTTTTGCTTACATTTCCATCACACCACAATCATCGCCCTTACTTTATTACAAGACTGGTTTCTGGCAAACAAATTAAGTTTGAATGAAAGCAAAACAGAACAGTTAATTTTTACCCTTAAGAATTAAAAAAAAATCAGGAGACAGGTCCAAATAAATTTGTAAGGTTTTTGTGAGTGGAATTGGACTCGGGGTTGAGGGAGAGGCACATAAAGAAACTTGCAGAGAGACTTGCTAAGAATACCTATCTCTTGAGACCCCTCTCAATCATTGTAGGGCTTGACACGCTTATGACTTACTATCACGGTTTAGTTAATTCAATCCTATCTTATGCACTCTTAGCGTATGGCCACTCTCCACATGCAGAGTTAGCTTCTGGAATTCAAAGAAGAGCTATTAGAATCTTGGCAGGTCTTTCGTATCGGGAGGACTGTGTGCATGCTTTCATAACAGTAAAGATTTTAATGCTGCCATGCCAGTACAAAGACATTCATACAGTTAATACCCGAAGCAGAAACTATGAATGAATGAATGAAAACATGCTTTATTGTCCAAGAGAATATCTTATTGACGAAGCTGTAGAAAAGAGAAAAACTAAAATATTTTTATAAAGGACTAAACATAAGTAATTGATAAATAAATAAAAGTAAGACAAGTTAAAATTTAAATAACTAAAAATTAAAACATTTTTAAAAAATTTCAACAAAGGGTAGAAAAGAAATTAACATTGAAATAATTTGCATATTTATTGAATTTTACAATAAAAATATAAGTAATAATGAACTTTCTTTATTTTTAGATTGTGCATCTTAATATTAAATTTAAAATAACAAATAGAAAAGTCAAACAAATACAAAAAACAAACCAATAAATGTAACCTAAATACTTAAGGTTTAAATATGATAGAAATAGGATAAAAAAGTAAAATAATTTAGGATAATAAGTGAGTTTTAAACACAAGTAAGATCAAATAAATAGTTAAAATATTACAATAAAATTTCCCTCATTTTTAGTTCTTAAGATCAAGCATAGAATAAACTAAATTTACCGTCAAACAATTAAAATTAACAATATAAAACAACTACAATATTCCAAACACCAGCAAGTTTAATAAGTGTTAATACATCATGCTACCAAAATGTCTTCAAAAAATTCATCTATTGGATAATAAGCTTTTTTCAGCAAATTACTTTTAACAGCATTTCGAAAATTTTTGTAGTTCATATTTCTAACATTGTCTAAAAATTTATTATACATTTTTACACCTCTAAAGATAAAAGAATGTCTAACTAAAGCAGAATGAGGAATAGGCAGAGGGATTTGGTTATGTTGGCGTGTTAAATGTAGTGTTTGATGCTGAGGAAATTGTGTACAATGTTTATGGATTCTACAAACCGTTTCAAGAATAAGTAGAGGAGGTAAGGTAAGAATGAAAAGTTGGAGAAATAATGGTCTACAATGAGTTCTAGGAGGTACTTGACGCAAAAATCTTACTGCTCGCTTTTGCAAGATAAATAAACTCTGAAATATATAATTACTGCAGCTCCCCCAAAAGGGCGGACATAATAACGGACATGGGACTCCACAACGGCAAAGTATACTGATCTTGCAATTTGCTGCCCCAATTCGAGTGTAGTAACTCTCACTGAGTAACATCCAGATGAGATTTTTTTGTTTAAATAGGTAACATGATTTCCAAATTTTAGGTTGTCATCTATATTTACACCAAGAACTTTGTACTATCCTCACTAAGTATAGATAGTGAGTCGATAATGAGATCACTTAAATTACACTTAAAACTAAGAAAATGAGTCTTGGGCATATTAAAGTGTAGCCTATTTAAAGTGCACCATTTCCTAATTAGGAGAATGTCTTTTGAGATGATGTCTGGTAGTATTTTGGTGTCAGAATGTGACCAAGTGATTGTGTTATCATCTGCAAAAGCTGTAAATTTGCCAGATATTTTTTGATTAAATAAGTCATTCAGATATATAATGAAAATAATTCTGCCAAGGACAGACCCTTGATCCACATGCTATTTTCATCCTATCAGATGAACCACCATTAACATAAACAGATTGAAATCTCTCAGATAAAAATGACCGATTCCACTCAAGAGCCACACCTCTCACTCCATAATGGTAGAGCTTCCCAAGCAGTACCTTGTGACTCACACAGTCAAACGCTTTTGACAGGTCACAAAATACTGCTGCAGTAGTCTATCTGCCATTGATGTTTTTAAGATGAGACATAAAAGAAAATATAGCATCAGAAGTGTTTTTGCAGCCTGAAATCTGAACTGACTATCTTTTAATACCCCATGCTTACACAAAAATGAAACTAACCAGTTCTTAAAGATGGTATCTATTAACTTAGATAAAGTGGAAAGTAATGAAATTGGTCTAAAATTTGAGGCTGTTTTAAGATCCCCGCCTTTATGGAGCGGAATTACCTTAGCCACTTTCAAACAATCTGGAAATTTCCCTGTGGTGAAGGAGTGATTTATGGCATGAGACAAACTTATTACTGCAGAGTCAGGCAGTTCGCGCAAAATATTTAAAGTTATTCCATCCTCACCAGCAGAGTTAGGATTTTTTAGGGTTTTCAATATGTCTCGTATTTCAGTTAGATTTGTCAGAGAAACAAAGAAACACTCATTCACTTTCTTATCATTTGTCAGGTATGATAGTGGGTCAACATCCGAATTTAGCTCTTTAGACAAGGTGTCAGCAACAGAAACATAATAAGTGTTAAGTGTATTAGGATGAAGATCTATTTCTGGGCAACCGGCCTTCCCGCGCCCGGTCAACTCATTTACTATTGACCACGATTCTCGACTTTTATTTTTCGAATTTAATATTTGGTTAGAGAAATATTGATTTTTTGCCGCAAGTACTAGCTTTCTATAAATTTTCCTGTGATGTAAACAGTGGAGTTGGAACCAGTGATTTTCTGGAAAAAAACTCTTTTATATAACCCAAGGACCTTAAGTTTGCTGCTGAGACACAAATGCCCCTTGCAAGCCATTTTTTAGGTTTCGGCTTTACTCTCAAAGGACGATAGGGAAATGCCTTGTTAACCGTTTTTGTCAAGGTTTGATAAAATTCTGTCAAAGGACCTTCATTTAAAGTTGTATTCCAGGCAACATGAGAACCAGAGTTTCTAAATTTTTGATAGTTGCTTTTACTGAATATTCTACCATATTTCTTTGAACTAACTGAAAGCTTGGTATTTACTGGAATATTCGCGAGAATGCCACTCAGACAAAGCAGGGTCAAAAACCTGACAGTGAACTGGAGTTAGCATATTTTAACATACATAATGAATGGTTGTTGAAGAAGTACTTGTGACATGTGTGGAGCTATTACTATGCATATTCATGTTAAAGGTATTCAAATTTGTCCTTAGCAGTTTCTTTTTGCAACTATTTTTAAAGATTTTCACCATTTTCCACTGTTACATGTCAATATAGTTATTATTATTATTTTTTGCCGTAAGTACTAGCTTTCTATAAATTTTCCTGTGATGTAAACAGTGGAGTTGGAACCAGTGATTTTCTGGAAAAAAACTCTTTTATATAACCCAAGGACCTTAAGTTTGCTGCTGAGACACAAATGCCTCTTGCAAGCCATTTTTTAGGTTTCGGCTTTACTCTCAAAGGACGATAGGGAAATGCCTTGTTAACCGTTTTTGTCAAGGTTTGATAAAATTGTGTCAAAGGACCTTCATTTAAAGTTGTATTCCAGGCAACATGAGAACAAGAGTTTCTAAATTTTTATAGTTGCTTTTACTGAATATTCTACCATATTTCTTTGAACTAACTGAAAGCTTGGTATTTACTGGAATATTCGCGAGAATGCCACTCAGACAAAGCAGGGTCAAAAACCTGACAGTGAACTGGAGTTTGCATATTTTAACATACATAATCAATGGTTGTTGAAGAAGTACTTGTGACATGTGTGGAGCTATTACTATGCATATTCATGTTAAAGGTATTCAAATTTGTCCTTAGCAGTTTCTTTTTGCAACTATTTTTAAAGATTTTCACCATTTTCCACTGTTACATGCCAATATAGTTATTACATAACAGAACATGATCAATCTTGGTGACAGGGCCGGTGTCAACTTTATTTTTAGTACCTATTTTGTCACTTTTGTATTTTAACACTTTAATTTTCTAAGTTTTTTAATGAGTGTTTTATCCTTTTTTTATTTCTACTTTAAATAATTAACCCTACAGTGTTGGTTTTAGTAACCGAATTTCACACCTCTCTTATCTCGACAAAAAAAACAAACTGTAGCTCAGCATAAACATTGGGTACTGCATGAGGCATCTAGAGGTGCAATGAACTAAAAGGAGCCATCCATAAATTATGTTACACTATTCTGGCCATATTTTCCCCACCCTCCCCTGTTCACAAATTGTCTCCGCTCTAAATTAGGTCACAAAATCAAAAAGGAGCTAAAAAAGTTTAAAACAATTTTTATAGAGTGAGAAATAAAAGGCCAAAAAAATGTGCTACCACCGACGGACGGTGTCTCCTCCATAATAATCATAATTATTATAATTAAAAATAGGTACCTACCTACTAACATTAATTAACAATACCAAAATTGGAGAACTTAAATTTGGTATCTTTAGGAAGAATTTTATTTGTGACAGGGGGGGGAGTACAGAGTTGGTAAAAATGGTGTTACATAATTTATGGCCTGAGGGCACTTCATAAATCATCACCCTAGATGTGAATGAAACTAATCCACATAACACTACTTTTGAGTAAAATAACATTTTTTTTACCATTAAAATGGTTATTTTTTTGTTCACTATCTTAGAAAAAGTAAATGAAGGTTAGAGCTTTTGTCAACATAAAATTTGGACACTTTTAAAGTAGTTGCTATCATTAACTCAAAATTGAATATTTTGTGGATTAGGACCATTCACATCACATCACATCTAGCGTGACAAAATTAGAAACACAATTTTTGCCAAATTTAGCCCCCGCCCTCAACCTTAACATAAATCATAAATTTTTATTCCAATTTTGGTATTGTTAAATAATGGCATAAGGGAATAATCTAAAAATAGTGTCCATTTTCGGTGGTGGCGTGGTATCACAATTCTTTTTCGTACTTTTATTTTACGGCAAAGAAAAATGTCTCAATATTTTAACCACTCTTTTTTTTTAATTCAAGGGGAAGATATGTTTTTTGTAATGTTATTTTGAGGAGGGTCAAAATTTGTGCACAATGTTAATTAAAATCTATTCATGTATCTTTATTATTTCTTTCAAATAAAAAATGCTATGACATCACTTATCAGCTGACATTAACAGAAAAAATGGAACAATTCTCTGTAAATTTAAACAATATTTGAAGATGTTATGCAATTGAGATCTCTTTCTTTTGCTTATTCTTCTGGGAAATTTTAGAACCACGGTTAACCATAACCGCAACAAAAAGAAAACTGCTCAGAAGGGATTGACTCCGTTCTGTCAATTTGAATGTTGTCAATTGTTAAAAAAAAGTTTAAATTATAAAAAAATTAAGCAGTATATACAAAGTATATAAAAATTCTTTATGAAGGCACCTACTAGGGTCCTAAATCCACTTGCGCTGGTTGTTTTATATTTAATTTTTTTTCACTAAAACAACCCAATCCAACACAGCCCAACCCAACTTTACCCAACCCAACCCAAAACAATCAAAAAAACACATTACAACCCCCCCCCCCTCTGGAACCCCTTTTTTTTCTTCAAAAATACCCGCGCCGGCGGATTTGGGGTCCTAGGGACCCTAATATGTGCCGCCATAAAGAATTTTTCATAAAAAATCAAAAATGCCAGAAAACTGTATAATTACCAAAATTAGTGGTAATTATGCAGTATACGGTTTTCCGCCATTTTTGTTTTTTTTTGAAAAATTCTTTATGGGGGCACCTTCAACCTAGGACCCCAAATCCGTCTGCGCCGTTTGGTTTTTTTTTTTTATTTTTTTTGGTTTTTTTTAATTTTTTTTTCACTAAAACAAACCAAACCAACACAGTCCAACCCAACCTAATAAAAAACCAACCCAAAACAATTAAAAAAACACTTTACAACCCCCCCCTGGGCACCCTTTTTTCTCGTTAAAAAAAAAAAAAAAATAGGGACCCTAGAAGGTGCCCCCATAAAGAATTTTTCAAAAAAAATCAAAAATGGCAGAAAACTGTATACTGCATAATTACCAAATTAGTGCAAAAAGGGGCTGTTGAGGACAAATTTGGATACCCAAGTAATAAAGGTACGTGGGAAATGGGTGGCAATATAATAAAAGTAGCAAAAAGGCCAACAAGACCTTGTAGATTGCACATAGGCATTCTTTGAGAATGCATGAAATCGGCTACTTGGGCCCATAATTATAGCTGTGCTGGTCCATCAGCCTGATTAGTTGGGTAAACCGGCTTTAACACATCAGCCAAAAAGAAAACCTAAATTTTTTTCTCCAACCACAAAGGTCTTGCAATAATTAGAAAATAATAAGAACTGGATTAAGCTCCCTTACCTAAAAGTTGTTAGCGAAAAACTGTAGCGTTCTGAGGCCATTTTTACAAAATGCCAAAATAAAAACTACAAATCACGATTGAACCTTTCAATTTCTTTTTTTTAGGTTAGGAAAGCAAAACATTGTCCGTTTCTGCGAGCTTAACGGCGGATATGCGCTGGTAAGGGCCTAGCAAGAGGTCGGTTTTTGCGAGGTTAATACAGCATACCGGTATGTATGGTAACAGCGTAGATAGAGGAGGGTATTTTCTATCTACGGTAACAGGGTGACCGGTATTTTTGCGAGTAACTACACCTTACCATGACGTCACATTTAACTTAGGTGTGACGTCATGGTTACATTGCTTTTTTCTTTGATTGGCGAGTCTGAATCTGAAAATAAAAAATGTAATGCTGAAGGCACAATTAAAAATAAAACCTCCTTTTTTCCTTGGTGTACGTGGGGGAAGGTACCGACGATCCGAAAGTGTATTCATCCGAATCTTTCAAAAGCATGGGCAATTCTATTCTGGCAGGGTTGTGATTTGAGTTTGGGTTGGGTTGGTTTGAGTTTGGTTTAGGTTAGGTGTGTGGGTTGCGTTTGTCTTGTTTGTCGTTGATGTGTATATATGTTTTTTAAATGTTAATCTCTACCGTGACGTTTTATATACCAGGTCTGAAGATGCCTATGTAGGCGAAACACGTGTAACCTATCAAATTTTAAATAAATTTTGTATTTTGAGACTTTATGACTTTGAGTTCCCAAGTTGAAGCATTCGAAATTCAAGTCTCTTTGAGAAAATGGACGACTCTTTTCATTTTAAGTAAAGATTATAATACAAAAAAGAGGTTTAACGAGAATCTCTATTATAGTGATTTAAGTAAATCACCCTTCACAGTTTTTGTTAAGGGAGGCGAAATAGGTAAATTTAGTCTCTTACCCAGCAAACACGGTTTCCTCGGGCCTTCGTTGTTTAAAATGATGCCAAATACACACTTAGCATGGTTTAAATGTAGAGGAGCACTGCATACTAAATACCGGCATTGCAGGCAATATTGGCAAAAAATGTATGGGGTGATTTTTTGTGAAATTTTAAGAAAATTCAATAAAAATTTTCAAAATGTCGAATTTAGACTTAGACAACAACTTTCTTATTTTAAATTGAACAACCCGTATATTTTTTAAAATTTCGGTAGATCTTGTAGGGTTTGTCTTTAGCAGTTCTTGAGTGAAATAAAAAATAATTTGCCATAAGGGCGATGTGTTAGCCAAGGAAAAAGAGTCTCGGTGGTTCTTTGTTTAACACATTGCTCTTAAGTCAACGTTTTTCTTGAAAAATATACAGGGTGTTCCATTTGAAATAAGAAAGTTGATGTCGAAATTTGACATTTTGAAAATTTTGGTTAAATTTTCTTAAAATTTGTGAAAAACTAAGCAACTTCTGTATTATTTTTTTTCTATCTTTAAGAATAAATGAGTTATGTAGTTGGGAAAATATGGTGAATGACCCTGTACCACTAAGTGCCAAACCCATGCAAAAATTAAAAGTTTAAAAGTGCACCTCCTTGATTGGTCGGCTCAATAGGGATACAGATGCAAATTTCGATACCACTGATAATTGGCTTTTTCTCCTTATTTAAAGTATTTATGCATAAAATAAAAATTGTAATGATTGTGGATTAAAAATAAAATAATGAAAATAATTTACGAATGCAAATTTATTTTAATTTATCCTTAAACGAACAAAAATTCCTAGAAAAACCAATATCTAATAAATAAATGTTACTATAAAGAAAAACTTATACACTAACATGAAGACTGGAATGGAAACCAAATGAATAATATTTGTCCTCTTGGTCATAAATTGTTTTAAATATTTATTACGAGGAGGTTTTCCATACCACAGTAAATTGCAACAGGGAAAATTTTATTTAGAATCTCTTTGATTGCCAAAACAATAAGGTTTGCTTCAGTTGCTTTATATAAAAATTCCTTGGCTAAAAATTTAAAAACTTAGTACTTCCTTCTTCTTGTTATAAGATAAGATGAAGATTTATTCAGCATCTTTTTTCCTGGATGTTCTGCCCCCTTTCCAGTCACAGGCACCCCGTAACCAAGCCTTAATAGCATCTTCAACGACAGAATGAGGAAAAGTCGGTTGACTTCAAGGATTTTTTTACAGAATCTAAAAAAGTTTAAATTGTGGTAAGTATAGCTGTAATTTTTTTTTTTTGCATAAACCAGTATTTTGTTTTAGAAAAAAGTAGCCCTTTTTGCTTAAAAAGTGACAAAATATCAGTTTCTCAAAAAAAAAAAAAAATAAAAACTTTAATCTAGTTGTTTTATTGGCAAATTTACGTTTAAAATAAAAAAAATAGTACCACAGACGAGTTTTTTCAAATTAATTTTAAAAACTATTGTAAGATATTAACTAAAGACAGCTCGGTTTCACAAGAAATTTAAGTGTCATCATTCTCTGGGTCAGCAAGAGAAATTTCATGTTAGAAAATGACTTGAACGTAGACTGAATTGATGAATCTTTAGATGGCTCGATCCAACACTTCAACTAAAAAGCCACTTAACTCTTTTTTGATATAGTATCCTTTAGCCTACTATAGAGGCCATAGTGACACCAAACTGAGAGAAAATTCATATTTTACCTGTCAATTTACCTGTTAATCTGAAAACAGGTAGGAGTTAACTGGCTTTTTAGTTGAGAACGGTTTTACTCGATTACAAAAAATATTTGTAAATTATCAGTGTCAGTATCGCTTAAGCATTATAGATCATGGTGTGACCTTTGATTTTCTTGTAAAGTGGCGTCTAGATCACGATTTAATGCTGGGTTCATAAAGGCAAATCAAAATAAAAATTTAAAAAAAAAAATTAAAATTAAAATAAAAGTTGAATGAGCTTATGGGGAACAGTGTAGGCATTTATACAGCATAAATAAAAAGATGAGTAACTTTTAACATTTATTTTTATCTTAAAACGGATTTGAGCATCCCCTTTGACGCACATGACCTCACTTCATTTGTTTTTGTAATTTAAATGGGGTTTTTTTGCATTTTTTGGTTTGTTTTTAACAGATATTATTAAGGAAAACAGCATGATGAAGTTTAGTTTAATTATTTCAACTATTGGTGTCATTCACTTTCGTATACATATGCGGAAGCTGTGTGATGATCGGTTCAAAGTTATTTTTATTTCGCTGTATAAACCAGAATTATTTTTTATTTTTATATGCCTGTATAAACCCAGCAAAAATGACAATTCACTTGGTATGTAAAACACGTTTTTCAGTTATTGGCAAAATAACATAAATTTGTCAATACATCAGCACTAGTAAATAATCATTGGCAAAATAGTGCAATTTTGCCAATAATACTACAGTAGTAAATAACCAATGGCATTCACTTGCCAATATTGCCAATAAAGCAAATACACCTTACCACCTTTCATTGTTTGTGGGGGTATTTTTGATCCGCTTTGCGATGTAGGCCCAATTTATGTTTGCCGACACAGCGTTAGACTGTAGCCCGCCATCGGACCAATGGTAAATTTTACTTTTTGTTGACATCGGCATACCGTAGCCGTACGATTAAGGTCCGATATGGTTTAATCATATGGTACCGACCATCCGCCCATAAAGCTGCTTAATTTGGTCGGTCTAACGTAGACAAGCTGGTCTCGGCCCGACATCGGTAAACTATTCAAGTCCGATATTGGTTTCCCATGCTAGCACCATTTGGACGTCGCATTTCGGTTCTCTGACGGCGGCATTCACAACCCGACGTTGTAAACTGACTTTATGACGACGACCCTAAGACCGGCATTTGCACCGAAATGGTGGTGCATCAAAATTTTGGTTGTTTCGACGGCAGTAGGGCGACTCTCGTAGTAGCGCCCGACTGACCAAATCCGACGATCAACAACATCGTCATTTTTGTACTAATAATGTAATATTTTTTCTACATCTAGAATTTTCCGGCCACTGCACTTAATTTTGACTGGAAGTAAATAGTCGAGATTCTTCAACCAAGGCCACTTTACTGATAAACATGAACAAAAATTGCTGAAAAAAATAAACCCGCCCTCAAAATTCTTTGAAAATACGAAAAATAAAAAAAAAATATATATACCTATATATTTTTTTCATTAAATTTTTAGATTTTCCACAAAAAAACCAAGCAAACACAAATCGTCGACACTGAATAATCGGGCCAATGTCGACAACGTCGGCAGTGGGTCGGCGTCGGCAACTACACTCTGGCCCGATGTTGGTCAGATTGCGATTTTCAGTTTTCGGTCAATAATCGGCAACTGACGGAGGTCCACATTACTACAGTCGACTTTATGCCGACACCACTTTAGGACCGACGATGGACCGATTGGAACTTTGTTTAATCGGCCGAAAATCGGCAACTGACGATGGCCCGATTTACTATAGTCGACTTTATGCCGAAGCCCACTTTATTTGCTTTCGGGTCGACGATGGTCCGATTGGAACTTTGTTTAATCGGACGAGAATCGGCAACTGACGATGGCCCGATTTACTATAGTCGACTTTATGCCGACGCCTACTTTATCTGCGTTAGGGCCGACGATGGTCCGATTGGAACTTTGTTTAATTGCGAGGCCAACTGATGATGGCCCGATTTACTATAGTCGACTTTATGCCGACGACCACTTTATCTGCTTTAGGGCCGACGATGGTCCGATTGGAACTTTGTTTAATTGGTCGAGAATCGGCAACCGACCATGGTCCGACTGCGTCACCTTAAAATTTTTAAACTGCTTAATAGTTTCTTCCTAGTATGTAGAGATGGCGCTAATGTCACTATGTTCCCTGTACAGTGGAAGATAATATTATATATATATAATGAGCAAAGATATTTCAAAACTAGAATGCGGACTTGACAAGATTGTGGTACTTTTCTACAATAATCACCTCTTCTGCCACTTAAACCAGCTCGACTGGTTAAGTACCCGCATTATCGAAACTTTGTAGTTTGCCAATGTTGGGCCGCTTTAAACTACCACCGACGGACCTCCGTCAATCGCTTTAGGATGACCAATGACCAATGTTATGGGCGGATGGTCGGTACCATGTGGTCAAACCATATCGCACCTTAATCGTACGGCGACGGTATGCCGATGTCAGCAAAAAGTAAAATTTACCATTGGTCCGACGACGGGCCACAGTCTAACGCTGCATCGGCAAACATACATTGGGCCTGCATCGCAAAGCGGACAAAAAATACTGCTGGTCCGATGTCGTAAATCGTGCCGATGCCGACAAATTCGGCAATCAACATCGGACCGACGAAGGCCCGAGGGAACCGTGTTTGCTGGGAAAGGATCAACTGCATCATCTAATTCAAATTTGACTGAAAATTTTTACAAAGCTTGGTTTGATTGCTTAATAAAAAAAAAATCAAGAATGCCTTCACAATGGCGAGCCTATTTCTGCTTTGATGTCATGGCGTTTCTGACGAAATACCAAAACTTTTAGGCATACTCTCAGTGCAAATTCTCAAAAACAAAAGAGTTATGGCGACGGGTCTTCTTTCTGACGTTATTTTTTGAACTAATTGTGGCTGACGACGAAATAGGACGATTTGTTTGGACTATTTCTGGCTGGTTCATCCACCAACGTCACGTCCAGTTATTTCGTAGTTAATACAATAATGCTAGACAACTAGGCTACATGACCCGACCGCGATTTGCAGTATGGTATAACAGAGAAGATTAACGTCTCTGTCGCCGACGTCCTTACAAAGTCATTTTATTCTACCGTCGGCAACCGACGACGCTTTTCTAATAAAGACGACGTCGTCAACTAAACTACTATACAGTTATAAGTTAACAGACTACTAAAACTTTCACTTGATCTGACGTCGGACCGAGTCAGAAACAATCGGAGATCGAAAAAATGCTGCTTGGGTTCCTAAAGCAGTCCAACGTTGGCGATTGACGAAGGTAGGTCGGTGGTCGCTTAAAGCGGCCCGACAATGGCAAACCACAAAGGTCCGATAATGGGTGTATATTAAGGCCCCACATCAGCCTCTCAAAGGGGTGATTGACGATGGTCCGTCGGTGGTTGCTTGACATGATCCGACATTGGCAAACTACAAAGTTTCGATAATGCGGGTGCTTAACCAGTCGGGCTGGTTTAAGTGGCAGAAGAGGTGATTCTTGTAGAGAAGTACCACCATCTATATATATAATATTATCTTTCACTGTACGGGTGGTCCAAATTCGAGGGAACTCTATAGCTTTGGGCTTTTGCAGCATAGTTAGCCCAAAACTAATATATAGTTACGGGCTCGATTTTTAAGAGGAGTCGAAAACTAAAAACCGCATTGCGATATGTCCAAGCGTTTCTGAGATACCGGGTGATTCTCAAAAATGTGCGTGTCTTAAAACCCTCTACAACTTTTTTATTTGTAAAGATAGAGATTTTCATTAACAACATTTTTTAAAGATTTTTTAAGGAAAAATCTACCTGTTTCACCGATTTTGTCTTAAAGCCTTTAGTTCACGGGATATAACACAAAATGACATTTTTTTAAATGGAACATCCCAATTTAAAAAAAAATTGTTTTGTAATAAAATTTCCTGTTAAACGATGTGTCATACACCTATTTTGATTAAGTAGTTAAACAGATATCTGCAATTTTTAATAATTACCATAGTAGGCTGTGTTTAACTCTGACCTATGCAGTTTTAGGGTATCTATCTAGGTAGCTGTGATCAAATAAAAACAATTGCCATGATAAACGAGTCCAAGTGTCAAAAGTGGCGTCTTCGTCAAGATATAAAAATGTTTGAAAACTTTGAAAAGTACGACATGATAAAATTTTATATTGAAAGTAACGAAAATCGACAGACGGCGTTAAATCTGTATTTCCAGAGATATCCGGAAAGAAGGCAACCTAGCTCAAAAATATTTTTGAAGTTAAAGCGTCATCTACAAAAATACGGATCCTTTAAAAAACCGCGGCCTAGGACGTATAGAAGCCTAGCCAGAGATAGAGAGTTGGAAGAACTAACGATTCTAGGAGAAATAGAAATTAACCCGAATACTTCCACCAGGGCTATGGAGAGAAATACTGGAATTCCACGCAGCAATGCCGTTCGGGTGCTTAAAAAACACAAGTTTAGGCCCTATCGACCCCGACTGGTGCACCGATTTTGCTCAAAGACGTGCATTTTGCGGGTGGTACCTAAAGAAAAGACAAGATGACCCCGATTTTGCCAGAAAAGTTATTTGGACGGATGAGGCAACGATTTCTATTGATGGAATATTCACCAGATATAACTGCTATTACTGTAAACAGCAAAATTCCCATATTATGGTGGAACAAGCGAATCAGGGAAGGTTCAGTTTCAAGATATGGGTAGGCATCTACAGAGGACAAATTATTGGACCATATATTTTGGATGGAAATTTAAATGCCGTAAGATACCAACAAATTTTAGAAGAGCAGGTGATTCCGTTTATCGACAATTTGCCACTTCAGCAAAATAATGAACTATACTTTCAACATGACGGTGCACCTCCTCACAATGCACGAGACATTACTAATTTGCTAAATATTGTGTTTGTCGAAAACTGGATCGGAAATAAAGGTCCTATATATTGGCCCGCAGATCTCCAGACCTGACCCCTTGCGACTTCTTTTTGTGGGGGAGAGTCAAAGGCCTTGTATTTCGAAATCGCCCAACTACTAGAAGGGAATTGGAAGAGGCACTTCGTACTGCATTCAGGCAGCTTCGTGCGGTAGAACTTCTTAATGCAGAAAATAGCGTCAAGAGAAGATGTAGGATATTTTTACAAGAAAACGGCCTTCAATTTAAGCATTTGTTTTAGAATTAAAGAAAATTGTTAGATGTAGATTTTAGGTGTTACATAGTTTAATTAATGAAAATTTTAAATAAAAACTGAGTCACTAGAAACGGGTTCATCCTGGCGTGTTAATCTTTCCAATAGGGTTACGCTCCTAAGGCGATTAAAATAAAAAAAAAAGTTAAAAACCGCCGAATCAGTTACTTCAACCGAAAATAATCTAAAAACAAAAGAACAAAAGATCTTGGGTGGAAAAAAAGGAAAATTCAAACTTGGATGACTATCCCTCAACGAACACACAAAGGACCCAAGCAAAAAGAGAAATGATCGAATGATGTCTCGCTTTAGGCAACCGGCGTAGGAGGCTCATCAGTGGTTTCACTGGTCACTCTCCCCAAACATCATTCAACATCATCATACACTTTGATTTCCAAATTTGAATCACGCACAAATATGCATCGTTCCGCACTGGCACTTATCTAAGTCCCCTGAAACGGGTTCGTCCTGGCGTGTTAATCTTTCCAATAGGGTTACGCTCCTAAGGCGATTAAAAAAAAAACCGCCGAATCAGTTACTTCAAGCGTAAAGAATCTCAAAACAAAAGATCAAAAGATCTTGAATGGAAAAAAAGGAAAATTCAAACTTGAGTATTCCACAAGGAACACACAAAGGACCAATGCAAAAAGAGAAATGATCGAATGATGTTTCGCCTTGGGCAACCAGCGTAGGCTCATCAGTGGTTCCACTGGTCACCCTCCCCAAACATCATTCAACACCATCATACACTGAGAAAAATGGTGGGCTACGAGAACTCATATATGTGTTTTTCTAGACCCAGCCGTGTTGCCAATAAAGGACAGCCCAGACCTCTGGGCTGTGAGAACCAAGTCCAAGGGATTGCAGGGAAACACGGTTCGCGTGTAGCTCAAAATATGCATAAACACTGAATGTATTTTTTTGGCCATTTGAGCTGCCAGAACTCAACATCTGGGTTGTGGTGAATCATGATCTGGGCTGAGAGAAGCCTGCCTTTGGGCTACCAAAACTCAGCACCTGGGTTGTGGTCACTCATGATCTGGGCTGGGAGAACCCTGTCTTTGGGCTACCAGAACTCAGCATCTGGGTTGTGGTAACTTATGATCTGGGCTAGGAGAGCCCTGCTATCGGGCTACGAAAACCCAGCGCCTCGGTTGTGGTAACTCATGGTCCGGGCTGGGAGAACCCTACCTTTGGGCTACCAGAACTCAGCATCTGAGTTGTAGTATCAGACGGGGTAACTTTGAACCATTATGGGTAACTTTGAGCCACTTTGAAAATTCCAACATATAATTTTCCAAGTTGCTCAAAGTTACCCACAGTAGTTCAAAGTTACCCCAAATGACTGTACTAGTATTTTGAAAAAAAAAATAAAACTTTTTTTATTTTGTATTTTAATTTTATAAGAAACTACAAGGTTAAAAATGTTTCAGTCGACGAAATAAATGCGAATGCAAAGAAAAAAATCTTGATAAATAAATAGCTAAGTATACACCGCTATCCACTATAAACAAGTATAGAATTTTTAACTCTTGATCTAAGATTAAAAGGGACAAGACAAATTTCATATTAGAATACTTTGCATGTATTTTGTTACTTTAAATGAAACACCCTGTATTTTGCGTAATTTTTAGCTAAGGAGGTTTTATCCCTTGCTAACAATGTTGAATAACTCAAAAACTAAACGAGATTTTTTAATTCCTCTTAAATTAAAAAAAAGCACACGATAAACGTTGAAAATAACAAAACATTTATGCAATTTGTAAATTATAAATGTCAAATTTCCGATAAGACGATAAGGTTTATAATGGATAACCCCATACATAAAAAACTTTTAAAAAAATATAAAATATCGCGTTTAAAAATGTTTGGCTGTGAAAAATATAAACAAAATCAAATATTTGAATATAAATATGGTGTGTTGAAAACAAAACCTAGAGGCTCAACTATATATATATAAAAACCTCGGTTAGTTAGTGGGGATGCAGTCTTATATGTGCCGGAATAAAGTAAACTCCTTTTTTGACAGTCAAGCTTTCGAGAATATATTTTTCTCTTCTTCAGGACTTCTACAATAAGTTAACAAGCCATTAGAATAATTAACTTAATTAAATTAAAACTATTATAAATAAACTATACAGGTACCCATATAAATATATCTAAATAATTATGTACTTACCAAAGCGGGTTGAAAAACAATAAAGCTAGACATCTCTGAACAATTTTGAGCATTTTTTGCCCTTTTGGGGCTTATGTTATAATAAAAATCTATATGAAAAGAATAGAAAAGTCCACAAAATGGCGGCGAGACGTTCTTTTTATATTATTTTTTTAATTTTTTGACGTTTATGAGGTCACATTAACCGTCTTCTTTAGTGTATCAAGTAACCCAGGAGAGAGAGCGAGTAACACAGAAAATATTGCACGAGAAAAGGGCGCAACAGTGTGGTCATCTTATTGTCTTTTTCATTTTAAAAGTTTTAGACGCACGCGTGTCTTCTCGTTGTCGAGAGAGATGGGTAGATAAGATGACACTCTGCTGCCTCCCTCACCATGCCGTATACCAGATTTGTCACCAATTTTGTTCACATTTTAATACCAATACATTGTTAAAAAAAAACAGAAAAAAATAGATTTTTTATTAAAAGAATTTAATTTTTTGATTTTGGTGTAAGCTCCCAGACGGGATATTCACCATACTTTCCCTATATTTTATTTTTTGTTTTTTTTGGTGTTATTATTATGTTAAATGACCTATTTTGTAGGTACATGAGAAATTAAAATCGAAGGAAAGGGTTTTGGTATGGTAAAATGTATGTCTCTAAAAAGCCAGGCGCTCTTCTCTATTTACTGACATTATTTTAGAAAATGAATTAATGAAGTATTATTCAGACAAAAAAAAAATTATGTAAAAGTTGAAAGGTAAGCAAAATTTTTTTTTCCAAATTGAAGATTAGCTGCCAACCCTGTTATATGTTATTGTTGGTTATTAATTAATGCATTATATTATCTAAAATTAGGATATAACTGTAAATGGAGCTGAGATTGTTCACGTCAGTTTTTTGTTTATTATATTTATTATTAAATTCAAAAACATTAGAGTCAAAAATGAAAGAAAAGATACCTGAAAATATCTCATAGTCCAGGGTGCACTACATTGGTATATCATCCCATTTTTTCTGCAGGCTGACATCTAGTGGTAAGTTTGTGAATAGCGAGACAACATCAAAACTAACTATAACATAGTCATTTGGTAGTTGGTAATTATTTATAAACTCACTAAATTGGCCCATATAAGACTCCATCCCCACTAACTAACCGAGGTTTTTTCTCAACTAGTCAGTCACGACTACCCGTATATTTTTTTAAATTCAGACATGGGGTTTTTCGAGACCATCCAACAACAATATAGTTCCACCACTGTGGCGTTGTTAAAAGCGCTGGCCAAAAATTACACCAAGCGAGCATCAATGAAGAATAGGAGCATTTTTTTACTTAAATGTAGACAACTAAACCTTGTCCCAACACACATAATGAATGGAACGACACATGTAGAAATGTTGATTGACCACAACAGAGGGGGAATAGGACAGGAGGTTGCCTTCGTAAATAACAGGTTGAGAATAAAACTTCTTAATTTAGAAATAAAAGCAACTTTGTGTGTCATCAACAACCTAAATAAAAACCAAATTAATCTAAATGAAAAACTATCCCACCTAATTGAACCTCATATTTTAAAAGAATTTGATAATCGTCAGCAAATACGTTTTAACAAACTTTTCAGCATTATAAAAAAAACTAACATTAAGAAACTAGATAAACTAAAAAATTAACAAATACAACAAATTAAGGTCCAAAAAAACTGGTTCAAGAATATTTCAACCATACAGTCTGACATACAAAATTTTTGAGCTTTAGGACCAAAAATCAGTTTATGGCCATCTTTTAAAGATATTATTATACCACACATTTTAGCTGACCTAGAGAGAATTATATGGTATGTTGATGACACAAAAAAAGATTGGTACAGAGCACAGTTTACCAATATACTAACAATGCCTTTTCTTAATGACATTTATAATAAAACTAAACTCTTTTTAAAAGCACACCCTGAGATATACATTGTAAAAAGTGACAAAGGCAATGTCACAGTAGTCATGAATAAACAGGACTATATTAATAAGATAAAATTAGATAAAAAATTTGTCAATGAAGAAACAGCAAAAAATTTGTATTTCTATAATTCAGTTGCACCTAGGTTTTACACCTTACTACCCTAAGTATGAGGCCAATAGTTTCTTCAATTAATTGTCCAAATAATAACTTGGCAAAGTTTCTGTCTAACATTTTAACTAATACTTACAACACCTTAGGTAGCTCCTACAAAATCAAGGATTCATTCCCATTTAGTGAGTTTATAAATAATTAACAACTACCAAATGACTATGTTATAGCAAGACCGTTCTCAATAAGCAGGTGTTGGTTATAGTTAGTTTTGGTGTTGTCTCGCTGTTCACAAACTTACCACTAGATGTCATACAAGATAGCCTGCAGAAAAAATGGGATGATATAGCAATGCATTGCATAAATATTATAAAGAAATTTTTGGTACCCCCATAGGTTCAAAAATATCACCTATTCAGGACTGCCTGCATTACCTTCCTTTCCATATTCCTTTCGTAAAAAGATTCATTGACGATCTAATTTTTGCTGTACCTAGGAGGGGCGTGGGCCTGACCCTAGAGATGATCAATACCTATAACAGGCACATACAGTTCACAGCAGAAGAAGAAAACAATAACTCCATTCCATTTCTGGACATGTTGGTGATTAGAGATGATGATAACAAACTAAAAACAAAATGGTACAGAAAACCATATGTTTCAAACCGTTTTATGAGTTATCAATCCTATCACCCAATGAATATGAAGATCAACTTAGTGCTAGGTATGAAATCTAGGGCAGTCAAGCTTACACATTCTGACTACAGGACAGAATCTTTAACCCTACTCAAAGGATTCCTTGTTGGCAGTTCTTACCCAGAAAAATTAGTAAATAAACTACTATATAATGTAAAATATCAAATACCCGAAAATATCATAGAAAGGGCCCCTGCGCTGCTTACTTTGCCATCCGAAATGTCTGTTACTAATCAGTCACAAGAATAGACTCAGGTTCAAAACAATCAAAATGAAACAGCTGTTTACTGTTTATTACCTTATATTTCAAACCTCACCCCTAGATTAATAACAATTTTTAAAGATAGAGACATAAAAATAGCGAGAAAACAGATCAAACCTATCTCTAAAATTTATACAAAAACAAAGCAATGTTGTCTATAAAATACCATGCAAGGACTGTCCGTTAAAATACATAGGTAAAACTAGTCGCAAATTAAAAGGCCGGATTATATCACATAAAAGTGATTGTTCAAGATACATACAGTCATCTGCATTAACATAACATGTAGTTAATAAAGAACACCAGATGGACTGGGATGGTGCTGAGATTGTAGATCAGGAAACCTCCTACTATAAAAGACTTTTCCTTGAAATGGTTCATATTAACAGAGAACAACAATCAATGAACAAACAAACTGATGTGAACAATCTCAGCTCCATTTACAGTTATATCCTAAATTTAGACAATAATAGGTATAATGCCTTAATTAATAACCACAACAACATATAACAGGGTTGACAGCTAATCTTCAATTTGGATTTTTTTTTTTATACCTTCATCAAAAACATGATTTTAGTAACTGTCTGCAGATAACTAAAGCATGGCTTTATGGTTACCGATGCAAAAGACTTTTTTTGATCACGGGCGCAAAAAAAGATTTCTGTCCGTTTTTTACCCAAAATCTTTAATTTTGGGAAATAGCGGGATATAGTAATATTGAAAAAATCATTTAAAAACAACGTCAAAATATCAAACTGTCAAAGATTAAAATGTCGCAACAATGAACGTCAGCCAGAAATAGGCGCATCGCTATGGAAAACGCATTGTTATTTCATTTAACAGCCACCTTGATTTATAGTGTAAAGATGGTGTGTTGCGAGAAGTGCTCTTCGTTCGAGATTTTTAAAAGTATTTTTTTGTTTTTCTTGGATTTTTTTATAAAGGTATTAAAAAAAAATGTTAACAACTTGCGGCTAAACTGTGCTTTTTTTTACTCGTGGTTTTAAATACCTCGCTGCGCTCGTTATTTAAACTAACGCTTGTAAAAAAAGCACTATTTTAGCCACTAGTTGTTAAAACTACTATTTTCTTACCTTTCAACTTTTATTTAAAATTTTTTTTTTGTCTGAATAATAGTTCATTAATTACTTTTCTAAAATAATGTCAGTAAATAGAAAAGAGTGCCTGGCTTTTTAGAGACATACATTTTGCCATACCAAAACCCTTTCCTTTTCTTTTAATATCTCATGTAGGTACCTACAAAATAGGTCATTTAACATAATAATAACACCAAAAACAACAAAAAATAAAATATAGGGAGAGTATGGTGAACTGTGTGTCTTTTGGGAGCTTACACCAAAATCAAAAAATTGATTATTTTAATAAAAAAATTATTTTTTCTGTTTTTTGTTTAACAATGTATTGTCGGTATTAAAATGTGAACAAAATTGGTGACGAATCTGGTATACGGCATGATGAGGGAGGCATCAGAGTGTCATCTTATCTATCCATCTCTCTCGACAACGAGAAGACACGCATAAGTTTATCTGAGTCTAAAACTTTTAAAATGAAAAAAAGATGACCACACTGTTGCGTATTTTTCTCGTGCAATATTCTCTGTGTTACTCGCTCTCTCTCTTGGATTACTTGATACACTAAAGAAGACGATTAATGTGACCACATAAACGTCAAAAAATTAAAAAAGTAATATAAAAAGAACCTCTCGCCACCATTTTGTGGACTTTTCAATTCTTTTAAACAAATTCATGTAGGTTTTTATTGTAACATAAGGCCCAAAAGGGCAAAAAATGCTCAGAATTGTTCAGAGATGTCTAGCTTTATTGTTTTTCAACCCACTTTGGTGAGTACATAATTATTTAGATATATTTATATGGGTATCTGTATAGTTTATCTATAATAGTTTTAATTTAATTAAGTTAATTATTCTAATGGCTTGATAACTTATTGTGGAAGTCCTGAAGAAGAGAAAAATATATTCTCGAAAGCTTGACTGTCAAAAGGGGAGTTTACTTTATTCCGGCACATATAAGACTGCATCCCCACTAACTAACCGAGGTTTTTTCTCAACTAGTCAGTCACGACTACCCGTAATATATATATATGCATTTCTATCCTTTTCGTCTCCACAAACGGAACAGGCGCCCACGCCTCCACCCTAACTGTTTACTCTACGCGTGTATATCCTGTATATATAGACATCTAATGTTTTTCTGAATCAGAAAACCAAAAATTTCGCCTTCGATAGGGTGGAATAATAGTAAATTACTTAAAAAACAAAAGATCAAAAGATCTTGAGTGGAAATAACGAAAATTCAAACTTGGATGAGCATCCCAGAAGGAACACACAAAAGATCAAAGCGACAAGAGAAATGATAAAACGATGTTTCGCCCTGGGTAACCAGCGTGGGCTCATCAGTAGTTTCACTGGTCACCCTCCACTATACATCATTAAATACCATCATACACTTTGATTTCCAACCTTGAACCACTCACAAATAGGCATCGTTCCGCACTGGTACTTACTTATTCAAGTTACCTGATACGAATTCGTCCTGGCGTGTTAATATTTCCAGTAGGATTATGCTCCTAAGGCAAATAAAACAAAGAAGAAGGTAAAAAACCTCCAAATCAGTTACTTCAACCGAAAAGAAACTAAAAAACAAAAGATCAAAAGATCTTGAGTGGAAATAACGAAAATTCAAACTTGGATGAGCATCCCACAAGGAACACACAAAAGATCAAAGCGAAAAGAGAAATGATAAAACGATGTTTCGCCCTGGGTAACCAGCGTGGGCTCATCAGTAGTTTCACTGGTCACCCTCCACTATACATCATTAAATACCATCATACACTTTGATTTCCAACCTTGAACCACTCACAAATAGGCATCGTTCCGCACTGGTACTTACTTATCCAAGTTACCTGATACGAATTCGTCCTGGCGTGTTAATATTTCCAGTAGGATTATGCTCCTAAGGCAAATAAATCAAAGAAGAAGGTAAAAAACCTTCAAATCAGTTACTTCAACCGAAAAGAAACTAAAAAACAAAAGATCAAAAGATCTTGAGTGGAAATAACGAAAATTCAAACTTGGATGAGCATCCCACAAGGAACACACAAAAGATCAAAGCGAAAAGAGAAATGATAAAACGATGTTTCGCCCTGGGTAACCAGCGTGGGCTCATCAGTAGTTTCACTGGTCACCCTCCACCCTCCAGTAAATTACTTCTTGCGTCCCAACTAGCAATTTGTCGAAGACTCAACGTTGTGCACCGCGTGCCAACGTTGCGTCGCAACGTTTACTTTTACTCAAACACCACCCACTTTTGCACCAATTTGGTGGATGATTTTTTGGTTGAGTCAACGTCCCGAACGCGACTACAGTTGAAGTAATAGTTCAATGGGTTTTGGAGTACAATTATTTGTTCAAAATATTGTTAACACCATAATATTATTAAAATAAAATGATATTCTATGTCATATATCATGTTTTGCATCATCAAAACATGCGAACCAATGCCAAAATATATAAACAGACGGTAGTTTACTGTCAAATGTGTAGGTCGTAGCTTTAAAAAACAAGCGCGCCCTCGATTAAGATGATTTTATGAAACTAAAAAAAAAATCATGACTTAAAACTCGCTTCGAAAAACCTCTGAAGATGTTGCTTAGGATTCCTAAGAACAAAATACGAATTTTTAAACGCAACAAGATCGTAGTTTATTGTAGAAAAAGGTAAAAAAAAAAATTATGTTTGTTTACATATTAGCATACAGTGGTTTTTACAATCAATCATGGCGGCACTTATTAGTTTCTATGACAACCAAAGGAGTTCCGTATCTCGACCGCTGTAACTACTTAACTTTGTTTTGAATTGATCCCCTAACTTAAAAGACGCGAACACGCCTCAATTTTTACCCAATCGAAATTGCTCCACAGTTTGGCTTTCTGCTGCTCACTTAATTTCTGTGTTGTTTACACAGGACCTTCCTTTTTCTTTTCCGCCACACAGAAGATGACACATTTTGATCCGGTATATCAGCTAAATGCTAGGCTAAAGTCTTCTGCGACTATAAAATATCGAAGAATATTGAAACAAAACTAATAGAAACTCTACAAAACACTTTTGACGTTTGTATGACAGACAGCAGTGCTCCAAAATTGGTTTGTTGCAAACGTAACAGAAAACTTGGTTAGATGAAAACAGGCGTGCCCGCGTCTCCAACAAACGGGCCAGAAAACGTGGGGCAAATTGAGCAATTTTCGGTTTAGCACACACCGATTTGCAGTCGGCGCCTTCACAACTAAGGAATTACTGTTAGTAAAATAGACGGTCATAAATAGTCGTGATGGTGACTGAAGTTGTGATAAACGTTTAGGCGTCGTATAATAGTCGAAGTTGTCGACGGTCGCCATGATAACTATTCTTTATCCGTAAAACAACGTTTAAAATTAGTGCAACTCTAATTTTTACAACTTGCACAACTAAAAATTGCTAGTTGGGGTTTTTTCTTCACTTTTTTGTTCACGTCGTAAAATTTGTTTTGCAAACCTAATACCTACTCATATATTAATACCTAGATAGATAGGTATTTAAGATTTTTGAACGTTTTATTTTATATGATTCTTAAATGCCTCAATATTTTCTAATATAATTTCAAAAATATACAAAATCAAAACAATTTTTGAGTTCAACCAAGAAAACAGATTGGCTATAGCCTTCTTACAAGCCTATTATTGTCTTGATTCATAATTCATTGAATTCCTTGATTTGTGCAGGTTTTCCCTGATCATTTTTCGTTTAAGAAAAAATTCCAGATCAGAGCTAACAATATTTTATCAAATTTTTCCTTGCGGCGCAATTTATACACTTTTTATGTTTCGTCTTACACGCCTCCAAAATATAAACGCACGGTATGCATTAGCCTCCTACTTTTATTGTCAAAGAAAGGTCAATACGACCACCGTGTGGGTAATTTGGAAGTGATAAATCAACACACAAAAATAATAGAAATTTAGAAGTTATTTTTTCAAAATAATTTTTTAATTTAAAGGAATTTGAATTGAATTGCGACAATAGCCTGTTATGATCCATTAAAATATTTTTCTTGAGGTCTTGCATTAAGACATCCTTTTCTAAATTAAGAAAAGGTTCTTCTTATAACATTTTATTTAAAGAAAAACCTAGAGAAAAACCATCATTTTTGAAAAATTGGGATGTCTAATTGGAAATCTCTTAATTTAATTTTAAAAGCATTCCAAATCAAGACAATTTTCTACCTCAACCAAGAAAACAGATTGGTTTCTATCATACTTCATTGAATTCCCTGATTCTTGCAGGTTCTCCCTGACCATTTGTCATTTGGAACAAAACTCCAAATCACAGCTTACATTATTTTATCAAAATGTTTTGCTCTTTTGCGGCGTGGCGCAATTTATACCCACATTTTTTACGTGTTTCGTCTTACACGCCTCCAAAATATGAAGACGCAGTATGCATTAGCCTAACTATAGACACTTAAAGTAAATATTTCAACGCATCCGTATCGGTATACGTAACGCGTTCGAAACAAAGTCAAAATACGCTACATTTTTGATGAAAGAATATCGTTGCGTACGGCAGGATGTACGTATCGTTAGGGACCGACAAACGTACGCAGTCCTGTCATCGCACCTTTTAAAAAAGCGGGCATCGTTTGAAACATCGCATAAATAAGTCAAAAATGTAGCGTGACTTTGTTTTAAACGCGTTACGTATACCGATACGGATGCGTTGAAATATTTACTTTAAGTGTCTAATATAACGGCCCTCCCCTTGCTTTTCCCCAGAAAAATGCGTACCGATAAAAAGTCTCCCAATCGAGTTGGCCTGGAATAAACCAATAGACGAGGATTGTAATGGGCAGGCGCGATATGTTTAATATTTTTGTTTACTTTTGGAAAACCTATTAAAAGAGTGGACACTACCGTAAAAAAATTGAAAAAGTGTTGTCTAGTGTTTCCCGTAATAATAACGCTCGCAATCATAGAAAATACCGCCAGAAAATTTTAAAACGCAAAAATTCCACAATAACATAAACAAAATGGCAAAACTATACTGTTAAGAAAATCAAACAATATTTATTGAAATTTTGTCACATACTCTGCCATCCAGCGTAATTAGATTAAAATAACTAGCGAAACGGCGCTAAACACAAAAAAAATTGACGCGACCATTCCTGAATATTCAAGAAAGATGTAGATAGGTCTAGATGAGTAAGACAAACACCAGAATGTTCCGGGTGAGTCGAGAGTGATGTCGGCACATATAAATACGCCGGATAGCAGAGCCTCAAAAAGTTATCAATAGGATAGAAAGAGAGTAAGAACAAGAACAGCGAATAGACTGTGAGTTCACGATTAAAAGTAAATAATAAAGGTTTTCTTTTTAAATAAAATAAGAATAAATTAAGACCAGGCTTAAATCTTGATAGGTTATAAGCCCAGAAGTACTCTAATAACAGAGAGAAGGAATTAGTGATACCCAGACCAGGAGTGGACTCTGGAAGAAAAGAAAAAGAAAAGAAGACGCTGCTGCCCAGAAGGACAATAAGAAAAAAGAAGTGATACCCAGACTAAGATTGATTCTGGAAGAAAATAAAATAAAAGAAAAATGTCCAGTGAAGAAATCAGACAGATTGAAAAATTAGTGGATTCAAGGAGCTACGAAATCTGGAAGTTTGAAGTCCAGATATTCTTCAAAGCCAGTGTCAGTGGTAAAAGAAAATTGGAAAATCTCATCCAAGATAAAGAAAAAACAGAGTGGATAAAACATGATGCCAAAGCCCAGAAGGTGATAATCACATCCATAGATAAGAAGAACATAATGCACATAATAAACTGTTCCAGTAGTAAAGAAATGTATGAAAAGCTACAGAAAATTTTTGAAAAGGATACCGAAGATGAAAAATGCAATCTTCTCCAGCAGTTTTTCAATTACAAGCATGAAAAAGGGACCGATATGTCAACATATATTTCTAGGTTAGAAAACCTGGTGCATCGATTGAAGACCCTAAAGGAAGATATAAACGAAAGTATGGTTATCTGCAAATTATTATATCCACTGAAACAATTCAGACCGAGGCTTGTTAAAAAGAAAATTTTTGCTAAAAATTTAAAAATATTTAAGAAAATAAATTTAAAAGTACCCAGTACAGGCAAGAAATTAGGCGCCAGCAGTTTGTGTGCATAAGTGGCTACATCCCTTAAAATATCGATTATAGTTAAGGGTCGACGAAAAACAGGCAAATGATGCACGTCTTGACAATTAAACAAAGAACATGTGTAAGCGTGGCGTAAGTTGCAACGTCTATATATTGCCAAGCACACATGCAACGAGAGGCAGACTTATTTTTGTCACGATGTAGCAAAGAAGGTTTGGGTCACTCTGGGGATTTTTCTTAAGTCTCTTTTTTCTTTTGTATGATGTATGATGAAGTGTATGATGGTGTTTAATGATGTATAGTGAAGGGTGACCATCTGTTTTCGCTTTGATCTTTTGTGTGTTCCTTGTGGAATACTCATCCAAGTTTGAATTTTCTTTATTTCCACCCAAGATCTTTTGATCTTTTGTTTTTTAGTTTCTTTTCGGTTGAAGTAACTGGTTTGGAGGTTTTTTAACTTCTTCTTTATTTTAATTGCCTTAGGAGCATAATCCTACTGGAAATATTAACACGCCAGGACGAATTCGTATTAGGTAACTTGGATAAGTAAGTACCAGTGCGGAACGATGCCTATTTGTGAGTGGTTCAAGGTTGGAAATCTAAGTGTATGATGGTGTTTAATGATGTATAGTGGAGGGTGACCAGTGAAACTACTGATTAGCCCACGCTGGTTACCCAGGGCGAAACATCGTTTATTCATTTCTCTTTTCGCTTTGATCTTTTGTGTGTTCCTTGTGGAAAACTCATCCAAGTTTGAATTTTCTTTATTTCCACCCAAGATCTTTTGATCTTTTGTTTTTTAGTTTCTTTTCGGTTGAAGTAACTGATTTGGAGGTTTTTTAACTTCTTCTTTATTTTAATTGCCTTAGGAGCAAAATCCTACTGGAAATATTAACACGCCAGGACGAATTCGTATTAAGTAACTTGGATAAGTAAGTACCAGTGCGGAACGATACCTATTTGTGAGTGGTTCAAGGTTGGAAATCTAAGTGTATGATGGTGTTTAATGATGTATAGTGGAGGGTGACCAGTGAAAATACTGATGAGCCCACGCTGGTTACCCAGGGCGAAACATCGTTTATTCATTTCTCTTTTCGCTTTGATCTTTTGTGTGTTCCTTGTATGTAACTGATTTGGAGGTTTTTTGATAAAGGTCAAAGAACCCTTGACAGAAATAAAAAGAAAACAAACGAACCTAAAAGTGGCGCGAACAATGGCTCGATGACCAGCTCAGAAATCGGAAAATTACACACAGACAAGTGCATTTATGTGCCAGATTTGGGGCAAAATCTACTTACTAAATGCAATAACAGAGAAAAATGGTGTAGTGACTTTCACCAAAAACAAAGTGATGGTGCAGAAGCAAAATCAGACCGTCCTAGAAGGAATAAAAACAAATAATGGCTTGTACATGGTGACTCTATGCAACGAAAATGAGGAGCACAGTTTTCTTGCAGAGAAGAGCAAAGAAAATGCAAATTTATGGCATCGAAAACTAGGACATTTGGGACTACAAAATATGAAAAAGCTGACCGAACTGTCTACGGGTACGAACTAAGTAAAAACGACTGTGACCACACAGATAAAATCTGCGAAATATGCCTAAAAGCCAAGCAAACACGATTGCCATTTAAGAAAGAAAGAGACAGAGCTAAAAGACCACTAGAGATAGTACACACTGACTTGTCTGGTCCGATTGATCCTGTCACATAGGATGGAAAACGATACATACTGACATTCCTGGATGACTACACCCATTTTACAATGATCTACCCACTAGAAAGCAAAGAAAAAGTGTTCAACTATGTCAAGGAATATGTGGAAGAAGTAAAATCTTTCAAAAACCTAAAAATCTCCAGCTAAGATGTGACAATGGGACAGAATATATCAATAACCTAGTATAAGCTTGGTGTAGAGGCGAAGGGATAGTCCAAGAAAACACAATAGTATACACTTCGCAGCTGAATGGAAAAGCAGAAAGATTGAACCGAACATTGTTGGAAAAAGCAAGAGCTTTTATCTTTGACTAATGCTTAGATAAACAATTCTGGGGTGAAGCTGTACGTTTTGCTACATATCTTATAAACAGAAGCCCAACGGAGACCCTACCAGTGACACCAGTAGAAAAATGGACCGGACGAAGACCAAACCTGTCAAATTTGCAAGTATTTGGCAGTGAAGCACATGCAAAAGTACTGGGTATTTGAAAAAACTAGATGAAAGAAGCAAAAAGTACATTTTTATAGGATATGCAAGACATGGCTACAGATTATGGAATGAAAAAAGAGAATAAAGTAACAATACACAGAGATGTTGTGTTTGGAGAAACAAATAAAAACAAAAAAGACCAAAATCCAAGCAAAGTATCAGTTACAGAGGAAAAAGAAGATCCACAGCCACAGCAACAACAGAATGAAACAGTAGAATCTGAGGATGAATTTGAGGACACCATAGACCAGTCAGAAAATGATTCAAACTTAGGAGAAGGTGTAGATAAACAGGACCAAAACCTTGAGAGAAGACAAACTAGAAGACCTGTGTGGCAACAAGACTATGAGATGGACTATACAGTCATAGCTATGTTAAGTTATGAAGAAGCCTGAAATGGTAATGTTAAAATCAAATGGCAAAAGGCAATAAAGGACGCAAAAGATTCACTGATGAAAAACCGAACCTGGGACCATGTAGACCGAACAGAAGCAAACGGCAAAAAAATTCTGACGAATAAATGGGTATTCAGAATTAAAGATGATGAAAAATACAAAGCAAGATTGGTGGTGCGAGGCTGTCAACAGAAAAAAGGAATAGACTACCAAGAAGTCTTTAGTCCAGTGGTGAATATGAATGCTTTACGTGTTCTGTTTGCTATAGTAAGGTGACCAACCGTCCCGGTTTGGCCGTGACAATCCCGATTTTTACCCATTTTTTAAAAAAGCGGATGTTCTCTGCCATCTATAAATTTGAATTGAAACCTTACTTAAATTATTTTTCTTTAATAAGTATTTTGGAAAATACATCTTAATATTATTAGGGGTGCATATAAGAAAAAATACATGATATACAATACATTGAATGGCCGGAGTGTCCCGGTTTTGCCCCTTTAGGAGTTGGTCACTTAGCTATAGCCACAGTGAGAAACTATGAGATAAGAAAGTTTGACATCAAAACAGCCTTTTTATATGGAGATTTGGAAGAAAAAGTTTACATGGACTTTCCCGAAGGGTTTGACAACAAGAAATATAAAGTGTGCCTTTTAAGAAAATCATTATATGGATTAAAGCAAGCACCACTACAATGGAATAAGAAATTTACCAACTTCCTGGCTACAAATGGACTGAAAAGTTTAAAAAATGAACAATTTCTCTTTAGAAACAAAGAAGGAACTATGTTTTTGGCAATATACGTAGATAATAGAATTTTGATATGCGATAAAAGGAATTTGACAGATTTACAGAAGCTACTAGGATCACTGAAAAGAGAGTTTGAAATGACAGAAAGTAAGGAGCCCAATAAATTCCTAGGAATAGAAATAACAAGAACAAATGAAAATCTAATACTGAGACAAAAACAGTACTTAGAGACAATCCTAGAGAAGTTTAAAATGAATGATGCGAAACCAACAAAAACACCAATGGCTTATAATAATACCGAAGATTTGACAGAAAGAAATAAAGATTACCCATACCGAGAAGCCATAGAAATTTGTTATATCTAACAAATAAAACCAGACCAGATGTGATATTTGCAGTAAACATGTCTAGCAGGAAAATGGAAGAAACAACAGAGAGGGACGTGACAAATGTAAAAAGAATCCTGAAGTATTTGAACACGTATCGAGATAATGGAATCAGATTTGACAAAAATGGAGACGTTAACCACCTGACAGTCTATTGTGACTCTGATTTTGCTGGAGACCTTGTATCAAGAAAAAGCACAAGTGGATATGTAGTATTCTACTGCGGAGCACCAATACTCTGGACATCAAGAAGACAACCAATAGTGGCTCTGTCAAGTACTGAGGCAGAGTTCATTGCTGCTGCAGAATGTACCAAGGAGCTGATGTATCTAAAGTCATTGATAGAAGAAATGATTGATAGCAATGTGAATATAGAGCAGAAGCTAGACAACCAGAGTGCAATCAGGATGGTGAAAAATGGACAAATGAATAGTAGGAGTAAACATATACAGACCGCTTCAAGCTACTGCGAACATAGGGGGAATCAAGTCCAATTTACTCTCCGTGCCGTACGACCGAGGTGGATTCGAAGCACGCTGCTCGAGAAACAGATGGGTAAGTTCTTAATTGAAATAATACATTTTTAAAACTAAAAATGGATGTCTACGAAGTTGCCGAAAAAGTGCAGATGGTTAAATGGTCAAATCGTCATAACCCAACACACGTTCGATATTGGTCGAGGGAAAATTTGCATTTGTATTTTGACGTAAGAACACAGTATCCCCAAAAACTAAATGTTTGGGGGGGGGGGTATTGTAGGGGAACACGTAATTGGGCCATTTTTTATTAACGGCAATTGCAATTTGAATGGTCCTAGATACTTGGATCTACTGCAGCAGCACATTATTCCAACTGCTAGGCAATTGTTAGGTGTAAGATTTGGTGAAACATGGTTTCAACAAGATGGTTGTTCCGCTCACAATGTTGGCCTTGTTAGGGAATATCTTGATAATGTATTTCCTAATCGGGTTATAAGTACACGGGGAACTATTTTATGGCCAGCTCGATCTCCCGATCTTGCTCCTAATGACTTCTATCTGTTTTTGAAGAAGCTTTTCAAATTATCACCCCTAACATGCTTGGAAACGTTGGAAGGGGTTTTTATAGTAGGCTCGGATATTGTCTAGCCGAGCAAGGAGGACTTTTCGAACATTTGCTTTAATTTTTTTTTGACTGGGAGAATCTTTTTGGTTTTTAGAATGTATTATTTTATTTTGAGAACTTGCTTTTATTTTGTTTCTCCTTATTATTTTCATTGTAACACGTCGTCACTGATAAATCTGAGCAGTTGACAATAAAACGCTCTTATTTATCAGTGACAAAAAATAAGAAAATTACGTTTTTAAAAATTTGCGTATTTATTGACCAAATTCCGGTTTCATTGACTACGCTCCACACAGCACCGTGGTTAGAGGCGTACTAAATACAAGGCGAACGGCGGCGAACGGCAGCGAATGGCGATCGGAAGCCTGAGTGTTGGTTGCTTCACTGATAGGCGTGTGGTGTCTCTGCGTGTACGTACACTGGCAAATTAGACTTCTTTCGCCCTATGTTCGCAGTAGCTTGAAGCGGTCTGTAGATGTAAGGTATCATTTTATAAGGGAAAAAGTAAAAGAGGGATTGTTAAAATTGTTTACTAAGTTTAAAATTTTTTAAAAAAATTAGTTTTAGTGTTTTAGATTAAGTTTTATAAGCTTATATGAGTTTTTTATAATGTGAAAAAATTTGGAGAATGTGTTAAGAAAATAAAACAATATTTATTGAAATTTTGTCACATACTCTGCCATCTAGCGTAATTAGATTAAACTAAGTAGCGAAGCGGCGCTAAACAAAAAAAAAGAATTGACGCGACCATTCCCGAATATTCAAGAAAAATGTAGATAGGTCTAGATGAGTAAGACAAACACCAGAATGTTCCGGGTGAGTCGAGAGCTAGTGATGCCGGCACATATAAATACGCCGGATAGCAGAGCTTCAAAAAGTTTTCAATAGGATAGAAAGAGAGTAAGAACAAGAACAGCGAATAGACTGTGAGTTCACGATTAAAAGTAAATAATAAAAATAGTGAAAGTTAAATCTGCGGTTTTCTTTTAAAATAAAATAAGAATAAATTAAGACCCGGCTAAAATCTTGACTTATACCTCGTCGAAATTGTAAACTTTTCGACAATGCCCAGTTTTCTCAGGAAGTGGGTTCGGCACTTGGAGCCACATTCTCGTATAACGGGTTTACCTTGTGGATTGAAACCCTCGAGTAAGGTTAAACTTCCGGTTGGAGATGTTTTATTCATAATATAATAAATAAATTCAATTAAATAAAATCAAAGTTTTCGGATAGATGATGTCATTGTCACTGTCAAATTATCGTAAGGTCACTACGACACCAGGCATGGATTTGTTAGTGCATGCGCAGTAGACTTTTGGTTTATGGCTTGGTGGCCCAAACAGTTTCAAAGCCAACCGCGATTTTGAATTTTCTTCTTTGTTTTTCTTTTTACACATTTGCGGCACTTGGGCCGTTATAGTATCTCATAGTTATATGATTATCCTCCTACTTTTATTGTCAAAGGGACGTCAGTGCGACCACTGTCTGGCTAATTTGGAAGCGTATAAGTCTAAATGCAATGCTTACCAAAAAAAGATACAAATTTCTGTTATTTTCTAAAAAAAATATCTTCATTTAAAGGAAGTGAAATAGAATTGAGAGAGTAGCCTGTTTTGGTCCAATAAAATATTTTCCTAAGGTTTACTGAGACCTGACTTAATTACACTTTATGTATAATACTGCCGTGCTAGAACTGGTTTTTTTGACGTTTTCCTATTATCTTTGAGCAAATGCTTTGCGAGTACATACCATCAATGTGTGTGGCCAAAAGCAATTGACAGTGATAATAATTTCCAACCCTCAACATTATCGTCTTGTCTGAAATTTGACATTTACAGTTTACAAATTGCATATATATGTTTTGTTATTTTCAACGTAACACCTTGTTTATTATCATTTATGACATCATATATAAGGGAAATATCAATTCCACCATTACCACACACTTTATTATCTTTTAGACCCGATTCCCACCTATTCTTGCACTCCTGATTCAAAAAAAAGCACCTGTATTCGCAGTTTTAAATGCAGCCTCATAGGTGGGACAAAAAACTAAGAAAAAGTAACAAAATCCACGTACAAACCCTAAGTTTTCTAATATCAAATATGTCAAAACATGGGATAATTACTTTTGAATGTCCTTTTAACATTAGATCTTAGAGATACAAATTCTACACTTGTTTATAATTATAATAAGTAATTCATTATACTTTGTATACAGTCAGCCGGGGTGGCTTAAGAGTCAATAATTCGTTGGATTTTGTTTTATTTTTAAATCACAAAATCTTTTTTTTAAAGAAAACCACGAACCACATTTTTAATGCTCCCTAGTTGGCGGTTTTTTTATCTCTAGTAGTGTTCGTGCTGGGGATGAAAATCAAGATTTTCTTTGCATTCGCATTTATTTCGTCCACTTAAACATTTCTAACCTTGTTATAAAAAATAAAATAAAAAAAAAAGTTTTTTTTTCAAAATACTAGTCACGGTCATTTGGGATAACTTTGAACAACACCTGCTTAACTAAAAAGCCAGTTAACTCTTTTTCGATTTAGTATCCTTTAGCCTACCATAGCGGCCATATTGACACCCAACTGACAGAAAATCCATGTTTTACCTGTCAATTTGGTTATAAAAATGGCAGCAATTTTTGGCTAAAGGACACTGAAGAGATAAGAGTTAACTGGCTTTTTAGTTGAGAACGGTGTTGCTTTGAACCACTATGGGTAACTTTAAGTAACTTGGAAAATTATATATTGACATTTTCCATGTGTCTTAACTGAATTTTCCAAGTGGCTCAAAGTTACCCATAATGGTTCAAAGTTACCCCGACTGACTATACTACAACCCAGATGCTGAGTTCTGGTAGCCCAAAGGTAGGGTTCTCCCAGTCCAGATCATGAGTTACCACAACCCAGCTGCTGAGTTCTGGTAGCTCAAAGGCAAGGTTCTCCCAGCCCAGATCGTGAGCCACCATGCACAACCTCGATGTTGAGTTCTGCTAGCCCAAATTTCCAAAAAAATACATTCAGTGTATATTTTGGGCTACCACAAGACACGAACCGTATTTTCCTGCAATCCCTTGGACTTGGTTCTCACAGCCCAGAGTTCTGGGCTGTCCTCTATTGACAACACGGCTGGGTCTAGGAGAACTCATATTTGAATTCTCGTAACCCACCATTTTTCTCAGTGCACTATTAAGTTTTTTAGGTTGCTCGAGAGACGCAACTTGTCTGATCTCAAGTATGTTAGATAACCGTCTGCAAGCTGTAGGTTATGAAAACGAGATATCAACATCTTTAAGAATCCAAGCTGGTGCTGCGTAGGGATCAATTCTTGGGCCCTTGCTATACTCATTGTACGTGTCACAGTTTCCTCAAGCTTTTAAGTCATGTAAACATCATTACTACTCTGACGATACGCAAGGGCACATTTCATTCGAAAGTAATGAGTCATAACAAGCGATAACGGCATTAAACTATGACTTGGAGAATATATCAGAGATGTCAAAACAGCACTGCCTTCAGTTTAATGAATCCAAAACCGGTATAATAGTGTTTGGGCCAAAAAAGCAAAGAGCTGAATTTGAGTCTTTAGCAAAAAATAGAATAGTGCTTGATTCACAAATTATACCATTTAGCAAAACTATTAGAAACCTGGGTCTAGTAATGGATCAGGAGTTGCGTTTCTCGGGTCACATAAGAAAATGTATCCAAAAAAAAACATTTTAATCTTAAGGTGACATATCAACAAAGAAAATTATTGTCCAAAAATATTAAGACCTTGGTATGTGAGAGCTACGTGTTGTCTTACTTAAATTATTGTGACACTGTTTACAGGCCTTGTATAAGCAGATTGATGCAAATGGAATTCAAAGACTGCAAAACTCATGCTTAAGGCTTATTCATGGCATCAGAAAATATAAACGAATAAGTCATACCCTGAAGCGAAGCAACTGGCTTAATATGTTCAACAGGCGGCGTTTACACAGTTTAGTATTTTTCTTTAAAATCTTAAAATACAAAACACCGCCTTACTTACATAAAAAAATACGGTATAGAAATGAGGTAAACAATCTAAACCTTCGCTTCAGAAAAAGACCAAGTTTGCCCAAACACAGCAGCCAAATTTTTGAAAGGTCGTTCTCCTGCCAGATACCCAGTAAACACAAACCTTGCGAGCCCGTGGTTTAACGAAATGCCGCTTGCTTGCCGAATACGGCAGCAGCGACGGAGTGCAAGCAGTAATGTCCGCTCGGCCCTTGGATCGCCACATGCGGATTACCGCCAACACCTACAAGGATAGCCGCACAGAACTGGTTGGTGAACCGTCAGTTTTAACTAAGACGGCCGCACAGACATCGCCGTTTGCTAGTGTGCTGTGGCTAGAACGCTACAAACCACTGGAGAATAACCTGCGGATAAGTGACGGCCTGCCGTCAGATGATGAATTGCCGCATTTGTACCTTTATCGGCCGCCAGACCGTTGCCGATAGATCTATCGGCAATACGCTAGTGGCCGCCCGGACATCGCCGCTTGCACGACGCCGCGGCATTCGCGTGAGGCTAGAATGCTACAAATCATTGGAGGATAACTTGCGGATAGGTGACGGCCTGCCGTCAGATGGTGGATGGCCGCATTCGCACATTTACCGGCCGCCAGAATGTTGCCAACAGATTCATCGGCAAACCGCTAGTGGCTTTAAAATGCAGGTCGCCACAAATACTACTAACAAGCAGCCTCGTGATATCTGAGCACTTTGCAAGTTCTTCGAGCGAGCCATCACCATTATATTTGTATAGTATCTATTAATTGTTAGACTTTATAAACATTAGTAAAATTTGCATTTTAAAAATCGTGGCCATCTATATGTATAAAAATATTATGTACTGAAGAAATATAATATTGAAACGAGCGCCATCTGCCTTGTAGACTGACAAATATTATAACTGTGTAATGTAATAAAATATCGAAGCGACTAGCCACACTTTTTTCACCTTGTGGATTTCCTTCGCGCAGCTACATAATATTTACGAGAGACATCACGCTTGATGGCCATGTCCGGCTAGAAACACAATATGCCAAAAAGAGTTAGTCACCTCTTCTCCGCTTGCTGCAAACTATTGGTAAGCAAAGTGGTTTACCAACTAGTGGCTGCCCACCAGTGCCGCCAAGAAACCGCTTTCTTGCCGTAAGGCTTGTGTTTACTGGGACGCTTGATTGCCTCGTCTGGTTAGAAATATAATATATCGAAGGGGCTAGCCACAAATATGCCACCTTTCGGTATTCTTTCGTAGAGCCATCTTAATTAATCAATGGCAGCACACTAGATTCCCTCGTCTGGCTAGACAGATAATATGCCGAAGCGGCTAGCAACCTATATGCCACCCTTCGGGATTGTTTCGTAAAGCCATCTTAACCAATCAATGGCAGCACGCTTGATTGCCTCGTCTGGCTAGAAAGATAATATATCGAAGGGGCTAGTCACCAGTTTGCCACCTTTCGGGATTCTTTCGTAGAGCCATCTTAATCAATCAATGGCAGCACACTAGATTCCCTCGTCTGGCTAGACAGATAATATGCCGAAGTGGCTAGCTAACTATATGCCACCTTCTGGGACTATTTCGTAAATCCATCTTAACCATTCCATGGCAGCACACTTGATTGCCTCATCTGGCTAAACAGATAATATGCCGAAGTGGCTAGCCCCCTATATGCCACCTACTGGGATCGTTTCGTAAAGCCATCTTAACCAATCAATGCCTGATTGCCGAAGCGTTTAGCCACACCTTTTTCACCTTGTGCCCACTAAACAAAAAAACATTTTAATAACGTTTAAATAACATATAGTCGGAAAACATAACGTTAGCCTGGATGTTAGTTCTAACGTTATATTCACTGTGAAAAATGCGCTTAATAACCCGTTTTCTGACGTTAGAAAAATAACTTCATGTTTTTCTAATAATTGAAAAAAAATGTTTTTCTAACATTGGAAAAAAAATGTTTTTATAACACTGAAAAAAATTTGTTTTTTTAACATCGGAAAAAAAAATGTTTTTCTAACATTGACAAAAAAATGTTTTTATAACATTATTAAACAATTTGAAATTAACTTTGTGTTTCGGACTTTCATTGTCTATATTTTATTTATACACGACGTTCCGATCAGTTTAATCTCTGATCATCTTCAGGTGCTAACTAGTTTGCAACGTCGCGTCGTGTATAAATAAAATATAGACAATGGAAGTCCGAAACACAGAGTTAATTTCAAATTATTAAACAATGTTTGGTTAACCATTAAAAGATAATATTTTTAACCAGATAAAAATGTGTTTGCACTTCTGGGACTAAAAACGTGACAAAGAAGAAAATGTTATTCATAAAAACTTTTTTGCACTTGACCAATGTTTCACTTTAGATTTATTTATAGTTCTTTGGTAAAGCAAGAAATCCTTAAAATTAATAAACATTTAACGTATTTAAATAGGTACATAATACTTACAGTTAGACAGAAAAAGCAGATTATTTAAACGTATTCTCATACGTATACCTAACGCATTTGAAACAAAACCAAAATACACTAGGATTCTGATTTATATGGCATGTTTTTAATGAGGCCCTATTTTATGGTAGATGCGGTGATAGAACAGCTGACTGCAATCGATACATATGAAGATGTGTCTGTAAACTTACTGCCATAACATTGTGAAATAAATAACACTAACACTAAACCGTAGCTAAACTAGCATGAACACTTAAAGGTGTGGGGCATGTGTTTTGGAAAAAAATTAGTATGTAATGAACGCCACTGTGTTTATATTAAAATAATAATTGTCAGTCAGGACACTAAAATACAGAAATATATCCAGCGATAAGTTTTGTTGTGTAAATAAAATTATATAGATTAAAAAGAAATAAGACATTCTGTTTATAAACTTATTGTTTAAATAAGTAACAATTTTTATTTAAATTAATTTAAAGAAAATTTGTTATTGCTGGTAGTTAAATAACTTTTGGTGAAAACAAGAGAGTCAAAAAAAGAAACATTTTAAAGTAAATGTTCAAATTTATTTGAAAACATTTTAATTAAATACAAAAAAATTAACTTTCTCATTGTCGCCTATTTTTAAATAGTCAACTATTCTTAAACAAAAAAAACATCCCTTAAACTATAACTAAGTGGAATAACCTTGTTTTTAAACTAAAGATTCCTATGGCAGGAATGTTTAAAATAAAAAATTTCATTTTATTTACAATTGCCAAGATATAACATTATCCAAGAACAAAGTTCTTTTTTAAAAAAAAATATATTTATATGGAAAGGAATGTTGTCTAAAAATTTTCTACAATTGTGTAGAATCGTCGAAAATTGTGCACAACTTAGGGGCTTAAGAAAATAAATACTTTCTTATATTTTCTTCGAGGTATCAGGGAATCATGACATCTAGTCGCCGCCATGAAATCTACAAAGGTACACCTCGGAATTGTAGGTAAGATAATTTAAGGTAAAAGTAATTAAACTTAATATTTATAAGGGTAAATTAAGGAAAGGTAACATTTTGCTAATTAAGGTACAGTTAAATAATTTTAACTTTAGGTAATGTGTGTTTTCGGTACTTACTAGGTTTAATAGCTTAAAGTTTAATAATAAATATAATATATATATAATAAAAAGCACAGAAAACACACAACATGGGGTATACATTTCAAAAGGTAGGTAGGTATACAGGCCTGAGTCTATGACATTAAGTAGACAAAACTCTGGAATTGATGGTAAGCCTCTCAAAGCTGGCCAACACAGGCATGACAAGGGCATTGGTCACAGCAGGTTATAAGCAGCACATCTGGAGGTAGGTCTGTAGCATTAGCAGGTAATGTAGGCTGGCATGGGTGATAGTTGACTCATGTAGGGAAGGCATGTCTATCAGAAAAATGTCTTTACGTTTTAGGAGAGTTTCAGAGATATCGTCAATGGAATCCATCCTACGGAGAAACCTATTCAATACAAAGTACACACTCTTAGAAGAATAGTTCAGATAATAAAGTAAAAAAAAATTAGTGGGGTCTAACCACACTTATATCTAAAAGAAATATATAAAAAGAACATACCTTTCATCAGAGGGTTATCCATCACAAAAACTACTTAGGCAATCGTAATCTATTTAATTCGAAAATTATAAAAAATAATTTTAATTTAAATAAACATAACTGATTTTTGAAATAATGCCAGAATAATTTTTTGAAACAGGAAGAAACAAAGGTCAAAAATCAAAAATCATGTTCTCTTTTATTTCTATCTTTAGCCGTGACGACTAAAGCTAAGGCCAAAAAGCAGAGTCTGCTAGACACCAATGAACAGAAAATAGGCAAGAAATAATATCTTGAATTTCAAAGGAAAAGAACTAAAGTGAATAAAAGTGCAGCATAAGAAATAGTATAGTTGAACTTTCTAGGATTTGATCGAGATATTAAGAAAAGAAAATGAAGAAAATAAGGACCTTCTGGGCCACTGGATCAGTACCGTTATTTTCCGGCCTGCACGATAACTAGGAGGCGAAATTGAAGAGAATCAGCTAATGACTGCTGGACCTGTAAAGTGCAAAATTAAACAAATCGAGTTTTTAATAACATTTTGGTAGAAATTAAATAAATAAGAAGTTGTCATACGATAACAATATTAAAAAGAAGTCGGTTGTATAAAACAACATTTTAGATTATAAAAAATCAATTTAATTTAAATAAACATACCTAACTGATTTTTGAAGTAATTCAGAATGTTTTAGAAGGGTCTTTTTATTTTGTTTTTCGCTAGAAAATGAACTATTAAAAAAACAATTAAAAGAAAACATATCTTAATGGATTTTTTTGGATTGTTATAAATAAATTTTAGTTAATCTCATACATTAATTAATAATTTGTATTAAAAAGTTTAAAGTGAAAAAAACATTAATTAAATAAACAAATTTTTATGGTGGCCTTTTAATGTCAAAAAAACAATTATAGTTATACCTTATTCCATCCTAAATTCATGTTCGAAGTATTCTCTTGTTAATGACATATCAAAAATTAACATATATTAATGGTCTTTTCTTTAATGTTAATAAAATTAATGTTCTTTAAATGTTTGTTTATTAATGTTTTTTATAATATATATTTTTAGTCATGCTTTTGCTTAAAATTTGAGGTAAGTTTTCCTATATTTTTTTTAAATTTCAAAAGATGCATTAATTCTAACACATTTTAGTGTTTGAAAAAAAACATTTTTTTTCAACATGTATTTGACGTTTATTACGATTTTGATTCTTAGTAGGTGGATTTCTTTTGTGCAGCCACCTTATATTTACGAGTGGCATCAAGCTTGATAGCCACCCCTCGCCGCTTGCGGCAAGGTATCGGTAAGCAAGTGGTTTACCAACTGATGGCTGCCCACCAGTGCCGCCTAGAAACCGCTTTCTTGCCGTAAGGCTTGTGTTTACTGGGTAATTTTATTAAACTAAACTCAAAACAATCCTTTAGAAATATGATGTTTGGAAAGTTAACTAGGGAACAAAACGGTCCATAATGCTCAGTTGTATCAGATTATAGTAATATTTTCATTATCTCAAAATTACTCTTTTTCACATTTCTGTTAAAATTTTCGCCTGTTTTAACCAAAATTTTGTTTTATTTCTTTTTAATTCTAGGTATTTTTTAGATACAGCCTAAAGTGTGGTTAAAAATTATGTTTTTTTTTTCTAAAAGAGAGCTAATTTATTGTCCTATAAATCCCCACTTGCTGTTAAGATTGTTTTTTCTTTTAAACAAAAGTACCTGTTAAATTGTTTTTAAATTTAGTTGTAGGGGTTAGGCGGAAGAAGAGATCAGCTGTTTATTTTCAGGCAGGTGAACTAAACCTCGCCCAAATTGGTCATGTATACGATCAATAAAAGACCGAATTATTATTATTATTATTATTATTATTACTATTATTAAATAGTTTGTGGTTTTATCAAAAATGGCAGCAGTGGTAGGGTAGCATTTCCAACACTTGTTTTGTGATATTAAAGACTGCGAGCTTACATCTTTACGTTTTTCCACACAGTGTCACTTTTCCGGACAGTAAACAGTAAAAGTAAACATTTTGGATACTACATGTATAATTGGCATGGGTACCTATCTAAAAATATAATAATGAGTATGGGTATTGTCCAACCAAATTAAAATAAAAGACAAAAAAAATTTTAACAGCGCTTTGATAACTGGAAATGATAAAGGGGCTTTTGATAAACGTTTTAAAAAAAAACTCGTGAGTGGGGCTTTTGCGGGGTGGATTTGGTGGGGGGAAAGCGGGAGAAAAATGGTATTATTGTAGTTTCCGGCAAAACTGAACGTCATTGAGTAAAAACATCAATACAAAAATTTTAGACGGTGCAAAGTTCTACAACTTTTGTAAATGTCACTTTTTCACATAACCTCAAAATCTTCGAGAAAAATGCGAAAAATCGTAATATTTTTATTGTTTCATTTCTTATTTTTCATTTCCGCAAAAATAATTGTATTTTCAGGAAACTTTGCCAAAATATACCACTATGTGTCTTTAATGCCAACAATTTTTTTTAGGTAAAAAAAATTAACATTTTTTAAGATATGAATTTTTTTCTGTTCAAATCACTTTTTTTTCAATCAAAAATTCTACTCAGGAAAATTCTCGTAGTATTTTTTCACGTTGCTCATTTTTTTTTGTTTTGACATACTTTTTGGCAGGATAATAAAAAATTATAGTTACAGTTAAAAAACATGCTCAGAATTGCAAAAAAACAAATAATGGCTTTTGCAACAATGAATTTTTCAGCAATTGTTGATAATTTCCTTCAATTAAAAAAAAATCAACAACCGATTACAACATACATTTATACGGAAAAAATATAAAGGAGACGGTATTTAATTTACTACATTTATACGCGCCTAAAACCGGTTTTATATAAGAACGGTTTTAAATAAAGTCGCTTTCTCCTTCATTAAAATAATTTTCTAACAGATGATCGATGTACTATCAATCCTCTTACCTTAGAGTTTCTCACAAATTAAAACATATATATTGTTATATTAAAAAATCCTTATATTACATTTTTTTTAAACGCAAATAAAACAACTAAGTTAACAATTTTTTTCCGGTTTAAAATAAAATTCACTTAGTATTTAAAATTGTTCTAATAATATGTTTAACAAGCATTTTTAAACCGTCTTCTGTTTAAAAGCGCTTTAAAAGTACCGTATAAACAAAGTAATTGTTTGACCTAAAACTTTATTTTTGTGCAGTATTGCTATTAATATCTTATTTCGATTAGTAAAGTGCCATACATAAAAAAATTGTTTGTCGTAGAATCTATTGGTGCATTATTTACCTCATAGTTAAATTTGAATCTAAATTGTAATTTTTATGTTTTCAAAAATAGTATGTTTTTCTAAATTTTTACAATGGATATTTATATTACTGGCTCTCTTATTAAGCTGGAATTTTTAATTAATTAATTAAATTAATTAAAAAATTGATTTTTAATTTATTAATTTTTAATTTCTAACAAGAAGCTAAAATTTTAAGCTATTTCCATCCAACAATTATTTCGATAGAAATAGAAAAAATCCGTCTCTCATATTATCCTGATTTAAACAGAGTTTACAAAAAAAGGTAATAAAAAAGTTTTTTTTAAAGTAAAGCAGTTCAGGTAAAAATACATATTTACTAAAATAATTAAAAAAATGTTTTGCATTTTTTTCCGTTCAACTGAATGGTGTAATCGATTCTGAATTTTTTTTTTAATTTTTTAATTGTAACTATAATTTTTTATTATCTCACCAAAAAGTAAATGTCAAAACAAAAACAAATGAGTAATGTCAAAAAATTATACTCAGGAAAATTCTCGTTAAAATTAAAAAATAAATAAATATTGAAAACGACAATTGATTTTGCAATTTCGGCTTAATAAAGTCTCTAATAGATTACCTAACGATTTTTCGTGAGCCAGTAATATAAATATCCATTTAAAAAATTTAGAAAAAAATTACATTCATAATAGATTTTAGATTCAAATTTATTTAGAAGGTAAAAAAAATCATTTTATATAATATATTAAAAAATATATTTTAATTGTTAAAATAAAATAAAAAATAAGTGCACCGATCGATTCTACGACAAACAACTTTTTGTTTATGTATGACACTTTATTAATCGAAATAAGATGTTTGTAGCAATACTACACAAAAATAAAGTTTTAAACAAATCAATTTTAGTTTAAACCGGAAAAAAATTGTTAATAGTTTTCGCACCTCACCTTACTTTTGAACGAATTGAGACATCGACTTTAAATGAAAAACATACGTAATGATAACAATTTTGCCACTTTTCGACGTATTTTTTATAAGCTTCATATTGACGTAAGTCTGTAAGGTCACTAACTACTTTAAAATTTTAACTAGAAAGGGGGGTCGAGTGATACCTTGTTTAAAAGATATTTTAATTCCCTATTTAAAATTTTATTTTTTTTAGAAATGGGTTTACAACTTACAGAGTTATGAGTTTTTTTACTATAGTTTACGTATTACGTATAGTATTACTCAACAATAATAAAAATTTTAAGTTGCTAGTGACCTTATGGTCTTACCTTAAAAAATTTATTTAAAGTGAACTGAATTCGTTCAAAAGTAAGAGGAGAGGTGCGCAAACTAAAGTTACAAATGCTCATAACTCTGTAAGTAAGATACCGATTTTTTTAAAAAATAAAATTTTAATTAGGGAATTAAAATACCTTTTAAACAAGGTATCACTCGACCTCTCTTTCTATTTAAAATTTTAAAGTAGTTAGTGATCTTACAGTCTTAAGTCATTATGAGAATAATCCAAAATATATCAAAAAGTGGTAAAATTGTTATTATTAAGCATGTTTTCTATTTAAAGTCGATATCTCAATTCGTACAAAAGTAAGGAGAGGTACGTAAACTATAGTCGAAAAAACCCATAACTCTGTAAGTAGTAAACCGATTTTTTAAAAAATTAAAATTTTGAATAGGGAATTAAAATACCTTTGAAACAAGGTATCAATCGACCCCCCTCTCTATTTAAAATTTTAAAGTAGTCGGTGACCTTATAGAATTACGTCAATATGACGCTTATAAAAAATACGTCAAAAAGTAGCAAAAGTGTTATCATTAAACATGGTTTTTATTTGAGGTCGATATCTCAATCCGTTCAAGAGTTAGCACGGGGGGGGGGGGACTTTTTAAGTCCGCACTGTATGTTTTAATTTTTGGTAAACTGTAAGGTAAGAGGATTGACAGTACATCGATCAACTGTTAGAAAACGATTTTAATGAAGAAGAAAGCGACTTTATTTAAAACCGTTCTTATATAAAACTGGTTTAGGCGCGTATAAACGTAGTAAATTAAATACCGTCTACTTTGTATTTTTTCGGTAGAAGTAGATGGTGTAATCCGTTGTGGATTTTTTTTTAATTGAAATAAATTATCAACAATGAAATGAAAAATTCCTTGTTGCAAAAGCCATTATTGTTTTTTTTTGCATTTCTGAGCATGTTTTTTAATTGTTACTATAATTTTTTATTATCCCACCAAAAAGTATGTGTCAAAGCAAAAAAAAATGAGCAACGTCAAAAAAAACTATGATAATTTTCCTGAGTAAAATTTTTAATTGAAAAAAAAGTGATTTCGCCCGAAAAAAATTAATATCTCAAAAATTTTTTAACCTTTTTATCTAAAAAAAAATTGTAGGCATTAAGGATACTGACAGGTATATTTTCACGAAGTTTCCTGAAAATGCAATTATTTTTGGGGAAATGAAAAATAACAAACGCAAAAATAAAAATATTACGATTTTTTGCATTTTTCTCTAAAATTTTGAGGTTATGTTAAAAAGTGGCATTTACAAAATTTGTAGACCTTTGCACCGTCTACAACTTTTGTATTGAAGTTTTTACTCTATGACGTTCAGTTTTGCCGGAAATTGCAATAATACCATTTTTCTCCCCCTTTCCCGCCACCAAATCTTCCCTGCAAGAGCCCCACTCACGCAAAACGTTTATTAGAAGCCCCTTTACCATTTCCACTCATCAAATTGCTGTTAAATTTTTTTTTCTCGCTAAATGACTTAATACGATCGGTCTGTATTGTGTATTCCAGTTAAAAACCTTAGAATTACATGAATATTTCGGAAAGTTAAAGATTCACCCATTGAATAGGAAATAAACAGGAACTCTGATGCATTTAATAGATATTTATTTTCCATCTTTTGGACCCTATATAAGTTATAGCTACATTGTCAGGTAATAATATTTAATCCTATTTCTTATTTCTTTTGGAATGCTTCACATACAGAATTTACCTGGGGGCAAGATGTAGAGGGATCGGGAGGTTTAGATATTCTGACTAGTATTAACAGTTACCTAATTTATCCTATAAATATGTCAAAAAACTTTGGTTGATTTTATTAAGGTACTTATAACAATAAAATTAAGTAATAATAATAATAATTATAATAGCAGTAAGTAAAAATTTTCATTTTACACTAGATTCTCGAATGTGAGTACTTAATGCATTTTTGGTTCTTTCAGGTGTTAGGTGTTTGACATATTCACAAGATTGCGGAAACAGACAGAACTACAACATAATCTTAAACACTGCTCAGTTGTACTTATTTTCTAAAAAAAACCGATAGTATTATTCAACACATTTTACAAGATTAAAACTAATTGTTACGACAACTACTTCAATTTTTATTACTATGTATGACAGTTAAGATATGCATTCCCTGGTCGTTTGAACAGGTCTACTAAGGCTAAGGTTTAGGAAGTGTTTTAAAGCCAATCTTAAAACTTTAATATATTGGTTTATTTATTTCTTTATATCCTAGCTGTTTACTACTACTTAACACTTAAAAGTTTTACACCAGCAATAGATTTAAGCTGCATAGCATTATTTTGCAAAGCCATGTTAAAAGTAATTTTTTAATTTTAAGCTTTGCTTTAAAAAACAACCATTACCAATTTAAGAGCTTAGCTGAATATAAATACATTAGACATAAATGTTGTATTTTATTAATCAAAATTGAGATTAATAATTCACTATTAACTTCTTTGTAGATATATTCAGCAAAGACAATATATTTCTTTAGTTTTATAATTTAAATATAATTCTAGTACATTTGTTTTATATTTTAAATAATTTATCAAATTTTCTCAAATTATATTGTAAATCTAAAATACAAGATGTCACTTGACAAGGGGCACAGATCATGATATGTTTAGAAAGTTGTGTTAATATGTTTCCTTTTTACTAAATTTAAACCTATCATCTAAAGCAGAGAAGGCGATTGTGGTAAAGTTTACATTAACGTTGATAATTTTATCACATATTTTTGTCGTATTAAATAAAATTTAACTGTAGGTTGGTAGCTCTTAAACTGTTGTTACAATTGTTATTTTTGTATATCTTTTGTAGGTTAACGTAATTCGTAAAGTGTCTCTCTCAAGAAATAACTATTTAGTAGTAAAGCTATTAGCCGTTAAAAATAGGAAAGAAGGTAGAAGATTGTTCTTGTTCTTACTAAAACTGGGCTTAACAGGGTAAAAGTATTTTTTTCGGGATCTGGAATAACTAAAAATATGTTTTTCCCAACTAAGACTTCACACGTTTTTTCGCAAAACACTTGAGTATCGTACCAATAATTTTTTGTATTGTTTTTTTTATTGTAGCGCACTTTACGAATTGCAAAATGGTTAAAGCCTGACTAATCTTTGTTTCTTGATTGTTAATCTAAAAATGCTTTTAAGTTATAAAGATAAAATAACCTTAACTTACCAAAAACCTAACCTTAAATTTTTCCCTTCTTGCAGTTTTATTCTTGTTATGATTGTGAAATTTTTCTAATATTGTTACCCTGTTTTTTATTATTTAAAGTTAGGCATTGTTTGAATTTATAAATAATGTGACTAAAGAATTTTACTACCATAAGGTATATAAACAACTTATAATAACTAACTTAAATGAAACTAGTACACCAAAAAAGATTTGGATAGAAGCAACTCATTTAAAAATAAAATCTGGAGGAAAATAGTCGTATAAATCTATAAACACTTACATATGCCCAAAAACAAATTACTCCAAACAATCAATAAAAGATCGAATTGCATATTTATATAATATAATAATAACTTTATATTAATTTTCATTAAATATTAAGCTGATATGTATTATGTAGTCCCCGAAAAATTTGGATCTACAGTCACTGTACTGTGACCCGCACCCACCCTATTTTAGCCCGTCAAACAAATTTTGTCACGGGCTTTTACTCATGCCAAAATATGGCATGAATTGGACGGAAATATGACGCAGAACGAGTGTGCCAACTTTTAACAGAACTTCATATATATATGCTTTATGCTCAAGGTTATATTTTGGTGCGGTAAGCCATCTTAAACCCTGCTATAATATTCCCTTTAATAGCCTACAAAAATGTGAGACCACTAGGTTATTATTTATCGAACACAAGACGTTTTTTTTTAGTTTTTTTTGTGCATATTCTATAGAAGATACCAGATCTGTGAAATACATTAAAAAAAATAAGTACCGAAAAACCGAATTAAATATTTTGTATTATTTATTAGGTAAGTATTTTGGTGAACATATTTTATTTGAATATTTCTATTTTTTCATATTTTCTTAGTTAGTTGTTTTAGTTGTGTAAACGAGACTTCGACTAAATAAAAAATGTATGCGTTATTAAAATGTCATGTTTACAATAATTTAAGTTTTAATTATTCATAGTAAAAGGTTGTCAGTACTGTAAGTAAAGTAAAAAACTAAAACATTTTTTTTTATTTTAGAAGAATCTTCTTTACTTTTTCATGCAAACGGTAGATAAAAAAGTAAATAAAATGTATTATATTTTTAAAAAAAGAATTAAAACTGTGGGTGTATTTAAACATAACAAATAATAATAGAATGAGTTTTAGAAGTTGTTTTGAACAGAACTTAACCTGTTTAAACATTTCTTACCTGTACCTACTTAAAAAATCCCTGCTGGATTGTTGGTTCAAGTGATTTGCGAAACACATTTTTGTTAATAATAAAGATTAGGTGCCGTTGAAGCTAAAATTTTTTAAAAGCAGAGCCGGTTTTAAAGTGCATTTGAAAATTGTCTTTAGGATAAGTGTTACATTTGAGCTAAGCCGAAATGACGTCATGCGCCTTTATACGAAATTAAAAAGCCGCATTTTGCTCATAAAAAATTACTCACGATTGTACAAAAGCGATTTAATATAAACTAAATACTGTTTTTTGCTTCTTTCTTTTTGGTTTGGATGAGCAGAAAGAGAATTTTAACAAAGAATTATAGGGATAAAGACACATTAGGACCATTTCAATTAATCCAAGGATGGGATCAAAATTTTCCTGCCATTCAAAAATTGTTATAGAAATTGGTTTACGTTTCTTACCTCATTGTTTCTTTATTGATAATTATTATTCAAAATTGTTCTATTGAAAGTTGGCTTTTTCGCATTTCTTCTGCAATTTTAATTTTCCAAGGTATAAGTTCATTATCATTTAGAAATTAATTGACACCTTTACTTAACAAGATATTTTTTTAAATTTTAAGAGAATATTTACCTTGGAATATTATGTTAAATATTTACACCATACAATGTTTACTAGTAGATAATAACATATCACATACAATTTACACACAAAGCACTACACCACTACTGAATTTTGAAATATACCTACCTAAATAGAAAGATAGCATTTTTCTAAGTTGTATTATTCCGACTGATAATTAATTGCCAACAAGTTGTAAAAAATTACAAAATTATATAAAAATAATGTCAGGTCTATTTAAAAGTAAACCTTTTAAAATCAATTTTCCTAAATAAACATTTTATAATATAAGGTTTTTGTCTCTTAACTTAAACTTTGGTTTACCAATAAATATGTACCCATATTCAGACTGTTAAACACAAATATTTTGTTTTTGCTAATGTGATAATTGATTTTTGTGTTCTGTGTTTAATTGTACTTTAAATTTAAATAGTTTAATTCTACTTAAAATTAGATATAGGTATTTCTATATACCAATAATACCTTAATCAAATAATTGTCTGTATTGCCGTTCTAAAAACAAATGCCGTACCTACTGACAGCGCCAACCGTGGAGAAAATTAGGTGTCAATGATTTTCTTAGCCTTTATGATATGACTAGTCATTCTCTAATATTTTGAAAATATATGCTTCATTAGTAAATATAGCTTGCGACAAACACACCGGTGCAAAAATCGCAAAATCCGATTTTTTTTGTAGATATCGCATATGTTTTTAAGAATTTTTTTTAATTACGTGTTATTTTTCATAACGCTGTGCTATTGAGATCTAATTTGCATATTATGGGTACATAAATTCTTCTATTTTATTAAAGGACCAGAATTATATCCTTATTCTCAACACTAAAATTATATTCTACATTATCTTATATTCTAATTTAAAGAGAGAAAATATTTTTAATAACTTTATGCTCCGTTAAAATTGCACAAGATAACGAATGCTTTTATTGTATTATCCTATGTAAAACGCTAAATCTAGGCAAAGCTTCTACTACTTTACTTAATAAATTTTAAAATTTATTTCTAAATGAAACACTGTAATTTTAGTTAGCATTTTAGATAGGCCAGAGCTAGAGTTATGTTAATATTTTTCTAGAAAAATTATTTAACAACGCGTTATTATCTACTCTTTTTATTATATATTTAATATATTTTTTATTTTATTGATATGTATGTTTTTACTTCTTTTTGTCGAATATTGTTGTGATTCGAATTAAGATATAAGCAGTTAAATTCATATTACAATTAATTCATAAGTAGAATATTGGGTAGTCGAATATTTGTTAGTCATATGAATGAAATATCAAAATATTTCATTCATGGTCATCATAATAATAGTAGAAAATTTATTTAGCTGTCTAGTGACTTTTATCACCTAGATTTTCTGAGCAACACCACAATGGGTCTAATAAAATAACCATACTTTTAAAAAATGTAAGGCAACGTTGTGATTTTCATAAGTATATTTTAATAATTACTGGCTAAAAGATGTTTCGATGGTTTTTGTTTAAAATAAAAATTGTCGAAAAACGGACCAAATTTGGTAGGATAAAATATTACGTAACATTTAAAGTCTTTTTTATTGTTAAACTAGACCGCCAAATAAATTTGTTTACAATGATTTCATTAAGAAATAATCTTATGGACGTTTTTGCTAATATTGACAATATTGGATAACCTTTATTACTAAGTTTCCCCTGGCGTTTTCACCAAATTTGCTATTGCTACTTTTTCCAGAAACTGCTGCGAAAAGTTTTCTAAAAACAATATGCTAAAAATTAACGCTAATGATATCTATTTTAGAAATTGAGAGAAATACTACGTAATAAAAAAGTCTAATTAAAAAAAAAATTTGCAACCACAATACAGTTTTTTTAAATTTTTACTCTTTGGACACTGTATTAGTAGCGCAAAAATGTACAAAAAAAATCAATACAATCTAAAACTTAACTGTTAGGGCACCTTTGGTTTAATTTTTATCTAGTTAAGATTTTAAAAATCTGGTAACGATTCTGATCGCTCCATAAAATCTTTGCGACAATATAAGTCATTTGAAAGTTGCTAATGCGATTCACGATAAGCTTTAAATTGAGTAGCCCAGTTCTGCAAAATACCTATATCTATAAAATTAAAAATCAATTTGATTTCAACCATATAAATATTACTATGTTTCATCGCACCTAAATCCGGTTTTATATAATGACGGTTTTAAATAAAATCGCTTTCCCGGAGGGTTTATAAGTCCTTCATTAAATGTCATTAAGGTAGCGATTCTTTAGAAAAGACAGAAAATCTCACACGTCACAATTCCAGAAAGTGGCGATTTTTACTTTTGTCTTAGTTAAAATAAAAACACGGCGTCCTTCATATCTATCCTAAAGTTGTAAGAAAAACTGCGTCATCCTTTTGATAACACTTTGTAAATTTAATATTTTAAATAAATTCTACAGGACTAGTTTTAGCGCGGAACTAAATTGCTAGAGAAAGTGATGTTTTCTTTTAATTTTTTCTGACTACTGGTAGAGCAATGATGAACCTTAAAATAATTTAGTTAAATACCTGTTAAATTATTTTTAGATGTGCCAAAATACACTTTAGTAGGACACGTTTTTTGGTAAATTTAAAGAATGTAAAGAACTTTGATTGAAAGAAATTAATACAACTTTATGTCTTACACACTTTACGCTATGATCAACTACAATTTTTGCTGTTTTTTGGATAAAAAATAGAAATCATATGCACGACACCACTAAAGATAACAGACAGATGACAAAACAAAAATTTTGATTAAATTATTTCCATCTTTCTCTCAAATACTTTTTTTTAGCCTGCTGTTAGATTTTTAACAGAGAAAAAAAAATGTTTTTTGGCTGTACTTTTTTTGAACGCCTAAAAAATAGTGAAAAGTTGAAAAATTAGAGTGTTTTATTCTAGAAATCGAAAGTTTGGAAAGAAAGCTTTAAAATGTGAGCAAAATCATGGTATAACAATGTAAAAAATATAGTAAAAATTGTTGAACAAAAACGTTACCCTAAAATATTTTAAGCCTCAAATTACCATCATGGCTTTACCATTAAAAAAGTAATTTTTTTATTGCATCTCAATTATTGAAGTATTTGTTTTACGTAAAAAATTTTACTATGAAAAATTAAAAAAGAACGCGATTAAATTTGTCTCCTAAAATGTTAAAGAAATTATTTGAGAAGTATATTACTCAGCTAAATAGTTGAAATACTAGGTGACTTATATTGTCCCAAGTCATTAAAATTTTTTGGTAAAAAATGGTAAGGTTATTATTCTCAATAAAAATGTTAAAAGGAAATAGGTACAATTTTACTACAACAGGTAACAAATATATGTTAAGATTTTTTTCTACAGAATAAAGTTAGTAAAACCTTATGTAAGAGAAGTCCACCAAATCACCTAAAAATGTCCAGCTATTATCAGAGCTTTCTGTCAAGTGCTCAGCTGCAAATAAGAATTAAGATTGTCCATTTTCTTGTCCTTTTGCTCCCTAAAAATATTTAAAAAAGTTGAACTAAATTAACCAATTTACTTTTGAAGATATTTGTGGGGTATTCAGGGCGATATTTCAATGGTATCATTTCTTTCTGACTTACATAAACACGTTTTTACAGATTTTAAGAAATTTTTTGTTTAAACGATTAGCAAAATAAACAATAAAGTGTGGAAAGCAACAATAAATTATGACAAAAACCGATTAAAAAACAATCAAGCTCCTCTTTAAAATTTAAATGTGTTCATAATATTTTCGGTAAACACCGTGATCCTAATTGCCGTTAGCTATGAATAAAAACATGTTTACGTAACTTAAAAAGAGCATTTCTATTGGCTACCCATTCCTTACGCAACGCAAAATGGCGTCGTCTTTTTCATTGCGAATCTCTACGTAATGGCTTATTACGAGGCCTTGCGTAAGTTTCTATGCGAAGGCCTTTACTTTGCCTACAACAATACTTAATGTGGTTTTAAAAATGTAGGTATCAAACTAAAGCCGAAACTCCACAGAGCGACTTTGCGATATCATTTACGGCAGCCAATCAGAGACCTTAGAGACAAAGGTCTCTATTAGAGACCTTTTGCACTTATAATTTTGATGCTTTTTTACTTTATCGCTTATTTCGGGCATGCGGACTTACGAGATAATACCGGAATCCCTTACTAACCGATAAAGTTTGACGTTACCTGCGGGAGCATACCGTATCCCTTATAATTGACATGTTTGCCGATTGTAAAACGTTAAGAAGAAAAACCAAAAATTTAAATTGATTTTTTAATGCAAATATGTTCTGTATTCTTTTTCATTATAAAGATAAGTGCCAATTTTTGTTTAATCATTTTCTTTGGCTAGAATTTCGTAAGAAATGTAAACATTGATTTGCACTGGCAACCATGACAAGTGATTCCGATCTGTTTATCATAACCTTCCTTTTCTCTGTTGTGTTTTTAAGCTTTTAAAGATTAATAATAATTAAAATTCACTGTAAAAGAACAAAAGAATAAGATATTCTAAATGAAAAATATTATTGTACAAATTATTTTTGTAAATCTTTATAATAATAAATACCGTATAAAGTCGGCCATAAACAAATCAAAGACGGCGTGCAAAAACTAAAAATGCTGTCTTAAAAATAACGTGACGTTAGCTACGTCACAACGCGTTATTAAGCGATAAAGCAACCTAACGGGGATTTTTCATAAGACGTGCAAAAGGTCTCTATGTTGATGTCTTTTTACTTTATTGCTTATTTCGGGCATGCGCAGTAATGAGGTAATAACGGAATCCCTTACTAACCAATAAAATTTGACGTTACCTGCTGGTGAATACCGTATATCCTTTATAATTGACATGATTGCCGACAGTAAAACGTGAAGTAAAAAAACAAAATATTTAAATTGATTTTTAAATGCAAATATGTTCTGTAATCTTTTTAATTTCAAAGATTGTATATTTTTGTTTGATAATTTTCATTGGCTGGAATTTCATACTTGCACTGGCAACAAATCAAAGGCGGCGTGCAAAATGTAAAAATGCTGCCTTAAAAATAACGTAACGATACAACGCGTTATTAAGCAATAAATTCAACTAACGGGAATTTTTTATAAGAGTTGCAAAAGGTCTCTCTTAAATTAAAAAAAATAACGGTACAATATTGCTTTGTCGCTGTGGCAAAGTTGCTTCGTAAAGTTTTACCTTAACAAAAATTGTCAAAAATTATGGTAGATTTCTTTAAATTATACAAAAGTCTGTTTTTAGAAAATTTTAAAAAGTTAACAAGAAAAAACAGAGGGATATTGCATATTGCATGTCAGCATATTTTTTGAAAAAACTTCTCTTATGGGAGGTTGCAAAGTTAGTATTCCCTCTCAAAAAAAGAATAATAATAAACGATGTAGTTCATTTGTCATTTTATAACCGGTAATTCTTAAAATTTTGACTCTTTTCTGGGATTTCGGTTAGTATTTAGTCTTAGTGAAAAAATTTAAACAATACACTTTACATACATACTACTCTACGGTGTAATTTGTGCTAGATGTGACGGTGTGAACTCAATTAGCTACCTAAAATCTACTCTATAAAATAACAAATTTGACATGCTCCGTATTGTCCCAGATAATAAAATTGCTCAAAAGAGGCTCAAAATTAAACTAAACTTGCAACTGGCAATTTTTTTTTTTAAGTTTAGGCTGAAAGTTCCTTAAAAATGTTGATCTCTTGGAACAGTGTATCTTAATTCTAGGGAGAGTCAATTAGATTTTAAATTATTTGTTTCGGGAAATTATTCCCATAAGGTTGGTTGGTTTAAAGAAAATCAACCCGCTTTTATAATGGATGGGGTTCAGTAGTGTCTAAAAATTAAAGATGTTATTGTGCTGCCTTTTACGAAAAAAATGTTGATGTCTTTTATGTTTTTTGTGAAATATTTCGATAAAAGTGGACTGGGGGACCCCCCACCCCGCCTCCCTCTGACCATCACTGGATATTAAAGACGGTTCATAACAGCGAAGTACATATACAGACCGCTTCAAGCTACTGCGAACATAGGGCGGAAGAAGTCTAATTTGCCAGTGTACGTACATGCAGAGACACCGCACGCCTATCAGTGAAGCAACCAACACTCAGGCTTCCGATCACCATTCGCTGCCATTCGCCGCCTTTCGCCTTGTATTTAGTACGCCTCTAACCACGGTGCTGTGTGGAGCGTAGTCAATGAAACCGGAATTTGGTCAATAAATACGCAAATTTTTATAACGTAATTTTCTTATTTTTTGTCACTGATAAATAAGAGCGTTTTATTGTCAACTGCTCAGATTTATCAGTGACGACGTGTTACAATGAAAATAATAAGGAGAAACAAAATAAAAGCAAGTTCTCAAAATAAAATAATACATTCTAAAAACCAAAAAGATTCTCCCACTCAAAAAAAAATTAAAGCAAATGTTCGAAAAGTCCTCCTTGCTCGGCTAGACAATATCCGAGCCTACTATAAAAACCCCTTCTAACGTTTCCAAGCATGTTAGGGGTGATAATTTGAAAAGCTTCTTCAAAAACAGATAGAAGTCATTAGGAGCAAGATCGGGAGATCGAGCTGGCCATAAAATAGTTCCCCGTGTACTTATAACCCGATTAGGAAATACATTATCAAGATATTCCCTAACAAGGCCAACATTGTGAGCGGAACAACCATCTTGTTGAAATCATGTTTCACCAAATCTTACACCTAACAACTGCCTAGCAGTTGGAATAATGTGCTGCTGCAGTAGATCCAAGTATCTAGGACCATTCAAATTACAATTGCCGTTAATAAAAAATGGCCCAATTACGTGTTCCCCTACAATACCTTCCCAAACATTTAGTTTTTGGGGATACTGTGTTCTTACGTCAAAATACAAATGCAAATTTTCCCTCGACCAATATCGAACGTGTGTTGGGTTATGACGATTTGACCATTTGACCATCTGCACTTTTTCGGCAACTTCGTAGACATCCAACTTACCCATCTGTTTCTCGAGCCAGGCAGAAATAAAACAAAATAATAAAAACAAAATGAATTTCCAAAAGATAACACTGCAGCGTTCTTCGAATCCACCTCAGTCGTACGGCACGGAGAGTAAATTGGACTTGATTCCCCCTATGTTCGTAGTAGCTTGAAGCGGTCTGTATACTAACCATCGACGTACTAACACATCGATGGTACTAACAGTACCGCTAGTACCAGGTCTTAAAATAGCTTTTATGTTAACATTGCAGGATAAAATTAAAATGTGAAGAGAGAGCCATATATTGCCAATAATTTTGGAGACACTGGTCCAATTAAAAAGGAATAATATACTTCAGATTTTACGGAGTAAGTGTCAAAAAGGAAGTTTTTGTAAAACTGGATACATAAAATCCTGGCTATCTACCGATTTCATTAATTTTTTGATTTATTGTTGTCTCCAGTCAAAGAAGCATTTTCGGTAATTGAAACATTTGTGTGGCTTTCTGAACTTTTAAAAATTTTTATATTTAGATTAATGGTTTTGCAATATTTAAGAAACACCCTTTATTTTTTTAAACTGACGAATTGTCAAGATTTTCACTTTCATAAAATTTTGACTGATGAATCCGTTAATCTTTTTTTTTTTAATTGCCAAAGTCAAATTCTAACAGCTTAAGGTGACTAAATATTAAAATTTCAATTGAAAGGGTGACCTTAACAGAGTGATTTCCTAAAAACCACTGACCTAAACATCAAAAATGTTAAGAGTTTGAAGATATTTTCTAGCTTACCCGGAAGAGTTCTTCTTTGAGGGAGGTAAATACATATTAAAAAATTAAAAAAAATCAGTAGATCGCCAGGATTCTATGTATCCAGTGCGATGTTCTTTATATAGTTGCAATGAAACTTTTTTTCTGTACGCCACTGCCCCAAAAAATATTGTTTTTTGAAAACCTCACTTTTAAAAATTATTTAGAAATATTTAAATTTAGGTATTGGCCTTTTTGTTATACTTAAGTTTGTTAAAATCGGTTTAGTCTCCCTCAAATTATAGTCAAAGTAATGACTTCATTTTACTTTTTTTAAAAAATACCTCACAAAATATGGAAAAAACAAACCAAGAACAAAGACTTCTTGCATTGTTAATTCTTTACCGATTTTAGCAAGTGATATAAACTTTTGTTTGAAAAAAATACAAATTTCGAAGAAAAGTTATTGTGCCGGTAGCGCCCGGAAAAAATTACATGAGGGCAAAAATTTTTGCATTTTAAAGAAACGCCATTTTTGACACTAGTTCTGAAAAACATAAAGTATATATCCTTTCCAGTTATGTATTTTTTTTAATCGGACTATTGATTTTAAAGTTATAGACAATCCAAAAGGTCTGATTTTTTGTTACCCACCCTATTATACTTATTACAAATGACTCATTACCGCATATAAAAAAACATCATTGTAATGGCGATTCCTGTTTGTTTGATTTATTTTTTTTTAAATTTTAAATGAACTGAGTACTATGAGTGGTATAAGTGTTTTTGTTTCGTTATGACATTTAAATTTTTAATAACGTGTGTCTCAAAATTTTCTACCCAAAGAGCATTTAATTAAAATTTTGAATACCTATATTTTATTAACAATTCGTATTAATTACTTTATTTAATTATTAAGTTAGCCTTATATCGAATTAATTTAAATAAAAAACTTCATGCTCCTTATTAATACTTTTTTGCGGACATCCCCTATTAGGTTTTGCACAGCTAAAGCATCTGTATTAGGACGATTTTGATTTTGATTTGGGTTTTTGTCAGTCTGTTACCCTTACCTTTATTCTGGGCAGGCGCAGTAGCGCTCTGTCAGGCTGTTACCTTTATTAAAGGTAACCACTGGCGTTAATTAGCGTCGAATAGCGACTATCTTTACCGTTAAAAAGACAACCCACTACACTTGATGTGATTCTGTGGTGGAAGATTTTTAGGGTATAAAAGTTTATTGTTTTACAAAAATTTGGTGTATTTGGATTTTATTTTTTGTTAACCGTGTTTATAGTAGTAATGGGGTGCCTTCTTTACGGTTGTTTTTTGTAAACATGTGAGTAAGTACAAATAACTTTGCAGAGGCTCGATTTCGTCTATTAATCCACCAAAGATATCTTGCAAAATCATTTGAATGACTAAATTTATGTTGGGGTGTCCGTCTCCCAGTCCTATTACTAAATTAATATTTTCCTCCATGATGTGTTAGAAGAGCAAATAAAAAAAAGAGTCTCGAAGTTACCTTTATTTACGTTAACCACAAGAGTAACGAAATTTGCCGTTAAACTGCCTGACCAAAACCTCCCTAATATCTTTCTAATAACCCGCCCCAGGCTCGCCCAATCGAAGATTTTTGGATACAAAAATGAAGGATGAAATTTATTTAATTCAATTTATAGAGCAAAAGTTAGTTTAAAAAATGCAACAATAAAATATACAAAGAAGAAAAGAGAAGCATAATAGAAAAATGCTATAATCTCTAAATGTAATAATCTGTAACTAATTTATTCTCTACAGAACTTTAGTTTTTTAAAATCCAAAATTCATTTGGATAGTTATTAGTCTGAGATTTGGACGGGTTACTGATGGCACTTTTATAGTTATTTTTTCCAAAACTTCAGCACAGTTTGGTGCACCATAGATTTCTTTGTGAAAAAAAGAACAGTTGTAAGTTCTTGCAACGTTGTTCGAGACGTTTCATTCCTATCAGTCGAGTTGTATATGGTACTTCTTATTTTCCACAGTAATTAGAGAGATATATGTCGAAACCGTCCAAAACCTAATGGGGGATGTCCGCAGATGATTGCACTTTGTTGAGGACCACCGACCCCTTCATATAATTTACTAAAATTTTGAATAACAATATATTTTAACGTAACACTCTCACCAATTTTACGCTCATATATACAGAACTCAATGAAAATAAAACATTTCTGAAGAAACGGGCATAAAAATGACTGTTATAATTTTTTCCTTTTTTTCTTAACTAAAAAGATAAATTTTCTTACTATTTTACGTTTTAACTTTAACTTCATACTAAACCTCAATCCAAAAAAGTCCAATCAAAAAATTCATGCTAAGCTATTAACTTGAAACAGGCAATATCTAATTTAAAATAAAACCCAGCTTCAGTTATATAAAATCATAATTAATATATAGCATGCGAACCATGATTTTAAAAAAAAGTAATTAATTGAAGGCAACCCAATTACAAAATTTATAAATCGTGACATTTGGATACCATGTGGACGTGATCTGAATGAATACGTTATTCCTCGACTGGAAAGACAAATGATACCCGATACAAAAAAATAATTTAAGGATATAATTAATTTTATTATGTGGCTTACAAAAATAGATGCGATATTGGATAAAAAGATAATCTTAAAAATCTCCAAATTAAATATGAAAAAAAACGTAACTACACACTTAGCCATAGTCTAAAAAATTTTAGTTTAAACATTGCGTATTTATAAATTATTTGGAGAAAATGTTTGAAGTCTCTTTATTAATTTTGATAACCTCTTTGTGGTAAACTACATGCAGGAGCTATGAAAAAATAAATATATAATTAATTATTTTTCAATCATTCATCAATTTTTTTAATTTCAAAATCGCCTCAATTTCCCTCTTAAACACTTCACATGCAAACGTAGTATAAGTCCAAACAAAGCAAATCATTGTGGTATAAATTTACGTACAGATTTTTTTTTCAATTTTACAGACTGATTTTATTAATTACTTCTCTAATTACGAGTAACATTTATCTAACCGATACGTTTAAAATTTGATCTTTGCCTTTAAATTTAAATATATCCTAATTAGTCGTTTTTATTTTTACTTGGACCATTGTAATTCATTAATTAAAACTACCTTAGTAGCTTTACTTTTACTCTAGTTGTCACTAAGGGTCAAGGGTGTATAACTTATCAACATAAAACACCAACTTTAATTTGAAGAAAAATCGCTGTTCCTACTAAATTATCGTTTATACTAACGAATTTATATGTATTCCATATTTTTAGAAATTTCCAATCAACCTATTTACCAGCCCACTCCATCCATAAGACGAAACACATTTTAAAGATTGGGTATCCAATATTTTAAGACTTTAATAATTTGTAATTTAACTATTGGTTTCATTATGTCCATCTGAAATAATAAATGGTTTAAGGTTGGTTCATTCAACATTTCCCAAAATCCTGGAGAATTGATATTAATTTAATGTTAAAGAACTTTACGAAACGCGTTTCCTTGGTAATTTTTAAAGATGACATTTAAATTTGAATAATACTTTATTAGAATAGACTTATCGGTAGAAAATCCATCTCTTTAAAGTGCAACAACGTTTTTGGGTATTTCCACCCTCTCGAATACGAATCTGCTTGTTTGTGTTTCGGACTTCCATTGTCTATATTTTATTTTTACACGACGCGACGTTTCGTTCAGTACAATATCTGATCGTCTTCAGGTGCAAACTACAATCTATTCCTAATTTCTTTGTTTTACTTCTTTGGATATTCGTCTGATGTTCCTTAAGCCTAACAGATAGTGGTCTTTTTGTTTCACCTATGTATGATTTACCACACTCACAAGGAATTTGGTAAATGCATTCCTTATTTTATTTGTTCTCTGGTTTTGTTTTACCAAGAAGGCTTCGAATTGTATTATTAGATTTAAGAGCTGTTTTAATATTAAAGTTGTTCGCTACTCTTCGACTTTTCTCTGATACTCCTTTAATGTAATTGTAAGGAATGTATTTGGATGGTTTTGGTCTTGTAATCTCTGTCTTAATTGCTGAAATTTAGAAATAGTATCTGTTATAATTTTAAGGCTGTAACCATTCTGCGGCAGATCCTTATTAATGTTTCTTATTTAGATTTCCAAGTCATGAGAATTGTTATAAATTTGAACGGCTCTGTTATACAAAGTTCCTATGATGCCCCCGTTTGGTTGTAGCAGAATGATTTTAAACTTGATTTAAATATTGTCCTGTATGAGTGGGTTTACGATAGACTGTTTTTCTGATCTCGCTTTCTGTTTAACAAGTACATCAAGAAAAGGAATTTGACAATTCCACACTATCTTTCACCTGAAAATAAGAGTTATGTAGACAGCACTCCAAAAACTCCATCACTCCCTCCAGTGGCAGGCTGGTACGTTCATAAAGGGATTCGTCATCAACCAGTCTCTCTCTAATAATATCTAGCGATTCCTTTATCGGGACATTGGTGCATAGACTTTCGACATCAAAAATGACAAATCTATCCTCCGATCCTAAAACAAAAGATTTAGGAATATTAAGAAAATGGTTGGAATTTTCTACAAATGAAGCGGTCTTGCCTGCAAGAGGTTGAATGATTTTCAAAAGGAATATAGACAGATTGCTTCTTGGAGAATATTTGGAACTTATGATTAGGCGTAAGGGCATTTCATCTTATTAAATTTTGGGTAAAGTCCGTCCAGATATTCTCCAAAAAGGAATCTGTGTAAATTCCTTTTGAAATCATTTAACCTCTTTTAGGCAAAACCGCTTCATTTGTAGAAAATTCCAACAATGTTGTTAATATTTTTAAATTTTCTGTTTTAGACAGAGACTGGTTGATGATAAATCCATTTATGAACGTACCAGCCTGCCACTGGAGGGAGTGATGAAGTTGTTGGAGTGCTGTCTACATAACTCTTATTTTCAGGTGAAAGATTTTATGCTCAGGATGACGGTCTACCAATGGGTTCATCGCTTTCGTCAGTGGTGGCCAATATTTACATGGTTCGAATCACAAGCGGTTGATACCGCAACATATAAACCTAAGCTCTGGCTGAGATATGTTGATGATACTTTTATTGTCTGGACCGGGAATGACAACTTTCAGAATTTCTTCACCACCTAAATAATTTAAGACCCACCGTTAAATTTACAGGAGTTGGAGCAAAATTGTCAAATTCCTTTTCTTGATGTACTTGTCACATGAGTAGAAAGCGACATCAGAATAACAGTCTAGCGTAAACTCACTCACACAGGACAATATTTAAATCAAGGTTCAAATCATTCTGCTACAACCAAACGAGGCATAATCAAAACTTTGTATAACAGAGCCGTTCAAATTTCAATTCTCATGACTTGGAAATCGAAATAAGAAACATTAAGAAGGATCTGCAGCAGAATGGTAACAGCCTTAAACTTATAACAGACACTATTTCTAAATCTCAGCAAACAGGACAGAGAAAATTCGAAGAGTAGCGAACAACTTTAATATTAAAATAGCTTCTTAATCTAATAATACACTTCGAAGCCTTCTTAGTAAAACAAAACCGGAGGACAAATAAAATGAGGAATGCATTTACCAAGTTCCCTGTGAATGTGGTGAGTCATACATAGGTGAAACCAAAAGACCACTATCTGTTAGCCTTAAGGAACATCAGACGAATACCCAAAGAGGTGAAACAACGAAATCAGGAATCTCCGAACACGCATGGTCAAAACAACACCGAATGAAGTGGATAGAAGCAAAGGTTTTGCACAAGGAGTCCCACTGGAAGAAACGAAAATTCCTTAAAGCTGCCTTTATTGGGCAGAATCAGGGTATTTTCAGTAAGCCAATTGTTGAAATACCAAATATTTGGAAACTTCACGGTTGAGTGATTTTCCATAGTATATAAGTACCTAGCCTTAGGAATAGATTGTAGTTTACACATGAGGACGATCAGAGGTTGTACTGATCGAAACGTCGTGCATAAATAAAATATAGACAATGGGAAATCCGAAACACAGAGTTAATTTCAAATACATTTTGTCAGAAGTTATACTCAAAACTTAAACAGAATGACCGATGCACATACTTTAAAATACTACATTACCAACACTGTAGCTTTTTTTTATGTTAATCAAATAGTTTTTCAGATATTTGCAAATATCGCTTTAAGACCAATCTTAATTTTTTTATTATTGGCCTTTAACTCCCGGACTATTAAAGATTTTTAACATGCCTGATAAGCCAAGTATTTTTTTAAATTAAATAACCAATTTCATAACGAAAATTTTAATTTTGTGTGTCAGACAGTTTTTGAGATATTTGAAATATCTCTTAACAAAAAAAATATATTTTTTTAAATTTCCGTCTTAGGGCTCCTAAACTATTAAAAGTTTTAAGGTGGATACAAGTCAAAATATTTTTAATAATCAGGTTATGTAGTAAATGTGTGTAGTGTGAGTCAAATAGTTTTTTATGTACTTGCAAATATCTCCAAAAGACCCACTTTAAAGTTTTAGTTTTTCGACTGTATCTCATGAAATATTGAAATGTTAATTAATAATTTTAGCAATATTTATGTAAAATATTACCAACTTTTGTTTTTAAAACTTCGAGAGAAGGATTTTTGTTGTTTTTTTTTAGGGAAATTTACTATGTTATAAATTACTTGCCTTGACGAATAAATGTAACTTCATGGTTATGGGCTTTCTTAAGTCAATATTCATCTTAAATTTTACCAACTTTTGTCTGTAAGACTACCCCCAAGGGCAGAAATTATTTTTTTTCACAAAATGCATAGAAATTTCCTTCGAAAATATCACTTTTTAGTTATAAAATTGTTAAGCCTTATTTCCAAATCTTCAGCCTTGATTTATTTTTTAGACAACCCAGAGAGACAGACATTTTTTCTTGCAATTCCAGTTATTTTCATCTCTGTTTGGAATAAAAATTTAATAATTCCCATTCTTTCTACTGACATTTCTTTGTTTAAGGGGGCACTGAGATGGTAATGTGGGCAATAACTTTCGTAAAATGCTTGGTGAAACACTAGTAGGATTTATTTACCTCAGGGCCTCAATAACTTGCTGGGATCATTTTCTATGTTACCTATTTTTGATGTCAGAATTACTTTGACTTTTGTACCCAACTTGGAAAAAATTCAGGCAGTTCCCACATAACAATTAAACATTTCTATAATGTAATAGTCATATTCTTAGAGAACAAAGAATGTGATAAGAACGTTACATTTTACCACGTTTTAGCTCATACAGGTGATATAAATGGGATAGAAATGTGACGTGAAACATGACTATAATATCACTAATAAATTATACTAATATACCTAAGCACAGAATTATTTTTTGGCAAAATAATGGCAATATTTCAAAGCAAATATGGCTATGATTTTGTGATTCAAAACATGTCAGATGGCCACGAGATGGATATCCTAAGATACGAAGTAGATATCCACATGAATATCCACCAAATATGCTGCTAAAGTGTAAGATTATAGCTGAAAATTCATGCTGGGTATATCAATGTGTCACCATTATATTGATGTACTACTTGAGATTAGTTATCAAAAGATTACCTAAATAACATTTTGCAGTCTTATATGTATGGTACCTGCTACATAGGGAACTTATTGATTCCAGTGCCATCTACCTACAATAGATAACATTAAACTAAATTACAATTATAAATCATGTAAATCTCGTTCTGTTAACAGGATAGTAATATTTTCAGCAAACATGCCAAAATCCTGACAAAAATAATCTTTTTGGGAATATTCATAATTCATATTATCACTCTCAAAGAATATTCAACAAAAAATAGGTTGTAAAATTCCTGTCATATTCGCAATAGAATATTACAAATTCCAAAAATCACTTTGAGGGCATATTCCTACAACATGAATATTCCTCCAATGTTATGTGGGTTTCAGGTTAATTTTACTCCCCTAAATTGGTCAAAAAAATGTTTTGCTCTGCAGTGGGTATATTTTAAGTCAATTTTAAACTTTAATTTTAGTTGGGCAATCGCACCCTTGAATTTCATTCCTATAACTTTCAATTTTGTTTTTTAAGAAAACTCTTACCACCCTGAAATTGTTGTTTCTACACAAATAGTGATGAACTGCAAATAATGATCACTAATTGCGGTGTGGATATGTGCATGTGGCCTTGTTTTCAAGAATGGTTTGTTTATGTTATTTAACTATGAGGTACTGTAAAAGCTCTGTCCTTCCATTTTTCGAAAAAAAAGCCGTGGCGATAATAACTCTCCCAATCAAGTTATCCTGGAAAAAATGCAGAACCCTTCTGGGGGCTTATTCTTGAATTTCGTCGAGAAGATCGCACGGGAACGGTCCTCTTCCTGATATCGACCAATATAAGCTTCGAAGCTGGTCCGGGGGCAGGTGTATGAAAGTGTAGGAAAGTTCCTACGATACATGACAATCGGGTGAGCTTCGTTCGTGGTCGGATAGGTTTCGGATAACTCGTGATCGCTTCAAGGCTTATTATTGGTCGATATCAGGAAGAGGATCGTTCCTGTGCGATCTTTCCTACGAAATTCAAGAATCATCCCCCTAGGAGCGAGTACTGCGTTAGGCATGCGCAGTAGATTTTTCGCCTTTTGCTTTGCTCAGGACCAACTCTGGTTTTTTAATTACTTTCTTTTTTTTCCAAAGTTATTATTGTTACACATTTTGCGACATATCTTATAGTTATATGGTGTAAGGTTATATGACTCCAGTACATCTAATATTCTACTTTTGCTTAGATTCTTAGATTCGATACGTATAAGTTTATGTTATTATCGCCTGCCCAGACAAATTTGTAGTTTTTGAATTTCTTGCAGATTTTCTGGTGTAGATCCCCAAAGATACCAAGAAAACCGCGGCAGTTGCCATACAAAGGATTTTCGATTTAAGTATTGGTCCTGGTTCTGGTTGACATTATTTTGACATAAATTTTGACAGCGGTTCTAAAATAATGACGTCATTTAAAATATTATTAAGATATCTTTGATGTTATTCAAAAAAAGACTATCTATAATTTTGCATAATTTTAGGGGTTATGTTTACAACCAAAGGGCCGAACCAACCTCCCAGGCTGGTTCTAAAATTTCATAACCGGGTTGCAACTGTGACGTCATTGTTTTAAAACGAAAGGAGCGGTTGCGGTTCTGGTTCAACCAGAACCAGGAACAATTGTAAAACGAAAATCCTTACAAAGATGACCAGTGAATACCAGAAAAATTCAGGTTAAAACGATTTAAGCGTTTATATACCGTGTGTCCCAAAAGTCTGAAATAATGATTTTTTGGGAGAACTATTTAAAAAAAAACCTATATAAGTTTTTTTTTCATCATTTTAGAAAAAAAAGCGGTTTCGAAAAATGTATACCCTTTCATACAGGGTGTTCCGAAAATAAAATATGATTTTTTTAATGGGACACCCTGTATATTATCTCATTTTCTGAATCCTTTCACCAAGATAGTCAAGTTTAAATTTGTGTGGAAGCGATAGGCAAATAAGTATCATAGGTATTATTATTGGGTAGGTAGTTAATTTAAATTTGAATATCTTGGAGAAGATAAAAGATAGACCCAAAGTGTTTGGTATTTTTGAAAAGCTTATTTTTTAAGGATGCATAAAACGAGCAATGTAATATACAAGGTAGTTAAAAAAAATAATTTTGGGGCATATTTTTATTTTTAGACACCCTGTGTAAAATGGTACCCATACATTTTTTGGAAACGCTTTTTTTTCTAAAATGATTCTATGTAAGTTTTTTTTTTAACCATAGTTCTCCCAAGAAATCCATTACTCGAGACTTTTGGGACACACTGTATACGCATCCTTCAGATAAAGCGCATTAAATCTCTTAAAACGGTTTATTTAGGTTTTACATGCGTTATTAGAAAACCGTTTGTATTTGAAATGTTTTAGCAGATCAGTATAAAATAACTACTTTAAAAAAACTAAAGACTTGAAGAAACTTAAAAATTGGAACATTAAACAAATTATTTTTTATTAGCTAAATATATTAATTATATTTTCTTAAATAAATTTGCCAAACATACCATAAAATTTAAATTTAGAAAGAGTTAGTGTTGTATGTTGATAAGCCCTAGAAAATTATAGTAACCTATGCCCTATTTGAGGATGATCTGGGGAGTAGTGGAGGAAAAATAAAAAAGGTATAGGGCTCTTTACGTCGACCCTAGCGTAATCGTATGGTATAAATCTCACAGTGCGATTCTTCTTCGTATTTTTAATTATTTCGATGTTATAAGACGAAAAACTATCTTAGATAACTTGCTCGATACTTTACTTGAAATTAAAAAAAATTGATCTAAAAAAGTTGAAAAAACAATGAAACATTGTTTTACCACTTTCGTTTCTGATCATTAACTGGCTTCGTAAGCTACAACAATTATTATAATTTAGGAATCATTTAAAAATCTCTAGAAAAATCATTTTTGTACATTAAATATTTTTTTTTCGAATTTTCGCATAACCAACGTGTTTATAGCAAGCATTCATAAATTAGCAAAGAGTTACGGGCGCAAAATTTACTAGAAAAAAAGTGTAAGTTTTATTGCAAAACAAACCAATACTACATTTTTATTCATTTTGTTGTAAATTTTCTATCGAAACATTGATGAAATATTTTACGATGGATATACTCGAGGAACACAACTAGAGACAGTTAACCTACTAAATAAATAGTACACGATACTTATTTACCAGTGTCTAATCAACAACCAATATCTATATGATGGCTACCACAAAATGATCGCACGCACTCTGGATAAGTCAATAGATAATATATTTGGATGCCTACAAGCAAGTGGTAGTAGCAGTTAAAAAATCTGCTTGTGGAAAATGTGAATGAGTTGGAAAACAGTCCTTTAATCAAAATATCCCAGATACTTAGTGATCTCATTTTTTTTTAAACCATGGTCATTCTCAGAAATAATGTGCACTAAGTCAAGATATAAAAGATCTACAAAACACTAAAATACGATAAAAAATGAGGGTTCTGATATCCCACATAATAAGTGCAAGGTCCAATCATAGAATAAAAGATATGGTTTTAAATCTGCTCAATTACCAAGACACCGACCTCTGTAGTTGCCATTTTGTTCTTGGCATATTCAATGCGAATTGGTCCGCGATCTGAAGACAGCAAGCATGAGCCCTGCAGTTGGGTCATGACTCGTGTGGCGCCACCTACGTCCCGGTACTCGACGAAGGCGACCGGCGAGCCGCTAATCCCTGCGCCTTCGCCAATATGTTGTTGCTTTTGTTGATGCTGCATCGTGTGATACGGATGATGATTGACATGTACACGCAGGCGGCAGAACCCGGGAAAGCTGCGTGCAACAGAATAACTTTGTGCAGGTTTATTTTAAAAAATTTCAAGGAATTTTTGACGTTTAAAAATTTGATGGTAATTTAAATTAATATGAGGAACTTATTTTTGGAAAGAAAAACAATCAAAATATTATTATATCACAGTAGGATCATTTGGAAAATTAAATATGACCCTAGACAATAAAATCTTAGACTAGATTGTTTATTCGTTTAATTCGTAAAATTAATTTACTGTATACGAATGCTCAAAATAAATCCCTACCATAAATTGGGGTAAGATTACTTTACTTAATACACATTTATTTTTTTATTTGCTATAAAAAAATATTTTTTTGAGTTTTACTTAAAAAGTATGGACAACAAAATTATTTCTTTTCTTTAAAAAATAATTAATATTATAACTTTTTTAAAACTTCAGTCAGTTTTTTTAAATTTTTCCAGCAGACACATAGGTACAAAAAAAAAGTATTTATTAGAACGGTTTTTATTAAAGGAAATGGAAATGAAGAATGCCTTTTAACAGTTTCTAATACCGGTTAAAATAGCCCAGATGAGTAATAAAATAAATTGTAAAACAAGTGGTCCCTCCTCATGAAAAAAAAAGTTGGTCGGCCCAGGGCCTTCAGTGAGGGCCCCCAAATGAGTCGCCAATAATGTCCTTGTGTGGAATTTTCTTTATTCCGCTTGGTAAATAGAGAAATATGTAGTTTATTTTGAAGCTAAAACAATTAAAATAAGTTTTATTGGATGACAGATGTAAAAGAAAACTAGTACGTTAGGTTTCTTTTTTGCCAAGCTTTCCAAAAAGACACCACAAGTGGTACCTTCTCATTTAAAAAAAAATACTTGGTAGGCCCTGTGCTTCTAGTTGGGGGCCCCAATTTTTTTTTATCATGGGCGGAGAGTCCGTATAAACTCATTAAAGATTCGCTTTTAGCTTTTTTTAAAATCTCTTTCCTAAAGTCGCTAGAAGCACCGTTTCGTTTAAAGAATCCACCCTGTACACAGTAACACACTATCTACTTTACCGGATCAAACTCCCTTTTTTTTTTAAAGGCAAAACTCAATTTAATTGTTTTGAGGAATCTCTAATCCACAGTTCCACATTAAATTATTGCATTAAACCAGAGAAAGCATAAAATTAAAAGTTACATACAGGGACTCGTAAGCTGGCCATTAGGCAGATGCTACTTGCATCATTTGATATTAGGACAACACGCAACCCTTGGAGAGTCAACAAGACGTACAACGTCAAAAATCATTCGGGCCGAGTAAAAACCCACACCGACATCGACAGTTGGAAAGGAACGCTGTGATATGCTACACTGATAACTGCAAGCTATCACAGAGGCAAAAATAGGCGCGGGGGTATATGTGCAGGACCGAAAAGAGAAGCTTTTTGCTTCTGATCGTAACGGACTCAGAGGCCGGATATAAGGATGTGGCATCAGATACTCAGGGATATTCGAACCTGGATGCTGCAGATGACCTGCTAACCCTCAAGTGGGCCCATTTACTGGACATTGTGAAGAGAACAGTTAGGCCCGGGGAACCAACCGCCATACCGGCGGTGAATGCAGTTGATTATGGGAGTCCCCAAACTTATTCCCCTAATTCACTACGTGCACCGCCTGTATGGTGGCGGGCCTTACTGTTCTGTTCACAAAATCCAGTAGATGGGCCTTGACAAATTTGATGATTTGTGTGTGCTGTTTAGGTTTTATTGTATAAACGGGCTTTTTTTTTCAATAACATGTTAAAAACTGAACCGATCTTAATTTTTTGTAGAAAAACATTTAGAGAATTGAAAATCCTTTAAAAAGAGGTGCCACCCGATCTATATTGCACTTTAAGATTTTTGGATCAAAAATTCATTGTTAAAAAATAATTTTTCAAGGAACAAATATAACGATTTGTTTGAGCATTTTACCTTTTATTGTATAAAAGGGTTTTTTGTGAATAACGTGTAAACAACTGAACCGATTTTAAAACTTATATAACTAACGATTAGAGAATTCAAAAACTTTTAAAAGGTGTCACATGACCGATATTGCAATTTATTATTTTTGGGTCGAACGTGATAGGTCGCAGACAGTTGCATAATCAATATAGTAAGTACAGGGTAAATCACCATATTTTCGACCTCCCCTTGCCTCACTTATTATTAGAGCTGGAAATAGTACATTATATACCTAGGGACTAAAGTGGTACTTTTCATCCCGAGGCGAAATTCGCTGAGGGATAAAAATACACTTTAGTCACATGGTATATATACTATTTTTTGCACTTTTGGGAACCGTTTTTATTAAAGCGACGATATCAGGTACCATATGCACCTCAATCACTGAAGAATACGGCACTGAACATACTCAATCGGCAATCTTTCAAACTCCAATACAGCAGCAAAGCGGAACCGCCTCAGATTCGGGACCATTAGTCCATTTAGTTGGCTGTAGTGGGGTCATTATATCAAATAGTTTAAGAATTTATAGGTTAGGTCAGTTCTTTTTCATATTGTGTTCATGCCTATTTTGGGATGTTACAAATAAATATAAATGTTCCTAAAATTAGTTTTTACCAAACCTTCATTCGTTCTGACGTTAAGTTAATTTATATAGCCTGATAATAACGAGCCGGACTAAAATATCTTAGTCCCGGGGACTAAAATATTTTAGTCCCGGGGATAAAAAGTACCATTTTAGTCCTTGAAATGAGGGAGTAAAATATGATTTTAGTCCATGAAATGCAAAAAAAAGATTTATTTACGGAAGTTGCATAACTTTTTGCTAGCTTTCAAATGACGTCCTTAAAATATTTCATCCTAACTGTAAAATTTTGACAGCTACTCTATTTTGTATATTTTATGTATATTTTTCTAAATTTAGAATGGCATTTTTTTCGTGATTCCAAAAATATTTTATTAAACGATTCTCGAGTAAAAGAACAAATACTTTCTCATAAGGGTAATCTGTTGAATGAAGGTACACCTAAACTATGTTTACTTGTCCAAAACATTGTACTTATGGGAAAGTATTTTTATTTATAGTCGAGACCCGTCCAACATAAATCCAACATATTACATATTTCTGGAATCAGGAAAAAAGGGTAATTCTAACTTTTAGAAAATCTACAGGGTGTTCTATTTAAAATAAAGAAGTTATTGTTAAAACTTGACAGTTAGAATAACAGCCGCTAATTTTTAAGGAGGTCATTTGAAAGTTTACAAAAACTTCTGTACATAACACTTTTTTCCAACTTCAGGTGTGGAAAATATGGTGAATCACCCTGTACTCCAAAATGTATCCCCCTCAAAAACCTAATAGAATTGTCTTTGGTTTTTTTTTTCTGAAAAAATCTCATTCGTTTGCCAAATCTTAGTGAAATGTAAAGAAATGCGATATATATAGCCTTTTGCTAATATATTGAAACACTTATGTCTTTTTTTTAATAGGGCGTTTCTTACAAATAATATTATTATCATTATGATTTAAGTTCTATGGGTATTTAAACTGAATCAAAATGTTGCTCCATATATAGCACCCAGAATCGGTTTCAGATATTAACCTATATAACGGTTTAAGTTTCTCTTCGATACTGCCATCGGCAATGCAGATGTCGTAATTAAACTGAGGGCATCAAGCGGAAAAAATTGGTTATAGCCCTCAGCCCTAAGTATGCAGATAAGGCTAATTATGGTATTGGATTTATTTAATATTTCGGAAATAAAATAATTTCTGCCTGGTAAAAAGTAACTTTAGTTTGACATGAACTTATTGATCAAAAACATCAAAATTCGATTTTTTTTACGCATCTGTTTTTAGAAATTTTATAGAGCGCGCATGTAAGGTACAAGATATTCAAAAGAAATGACAGCTACCAAGGCATATTAAATACTCATTATAAAATAAGGTTAGATTGTGAAAGTTCAACATTTCCCACGAAAATGCCTGCGAAAAAAAACATTTTTTGCACGCGAGTCGGAAAACAAATAAAACTAGAGTTATAAAGGTGTGCTACACTCAATATCCTGTTATTGTGAAGGTCTAACGTAAAGTTTCAAACTTGTTTAGTAAAACTTGCAAAATGTGCATAATTACTGTGCAGTTTGTGTTCGTTACAAAAAATGTTAACATGTGCCTATGTGTGCTGGTTACAACTTTACGATATATTTTGTTTTGACCCTGTTTGAACTAATTTTCTAAAAATTATTTTTGCCATACCAATATCCCAGGCAAGCAGTCACGTCACGTCACGTGCATTTGACCTGTTATTTGGGACTATCATTCAACGTGACGTCGAAATTATGTCGAAATTTGGGTTTCAGGAAACCAAACAAAACACGAATTTGACGTTGAATTTTAAGCTCTCAGGCAACCAGAGATATACAAGTAACATTTTTCTTACATCTGACGCAACGTTGTGTGTAAGTATTTTTCATTCTTTTGAAATAATTGGTATTTTATTTTATGGAAACCCATATCCTTGTCAAGAACTCGCTCACTGGGCATCGGCCACGGGAGTACCTATTGGAAGTATTTGAATTAAAGAAGAACTGTTCTGTTTCTGGCTCAAAGTTGACCACAAGGCCGTAAAAGTATCATTTTACGCCTTCATTTGCGGTAATTAATATATTGTAAATCGCCTGTTATCATTAATGTTACGTCAAATTCACGTAAATTAATTCACGTCAAAAAGCGGCTCAAACCCACGTGATACAGACGTTGAAGAGACGTCGCAAAAATCACATGATTGGTCGAATTTTTGACGTCTTCTCGACGTGATATAGACGTGTTTTGGTTGTCTGGGATATGTGTGAGAAAACTTTTTTAGTTCTAAGGAAGTAATGGTTTGGGTCTTAAATCATTAAAAACAAAATGAGGTTTATGGATATGGCATTCTGTTTTGCATCATTCGGTGGCTTTTCAAAACAAAAGACATTAAAAGTGATGGAAAGATAAGATCAAAATATTTTTTTCTCTCGTTTTACGTAATAAAAATGTAAATTAATTTATTTCATGCAAATCTACCTGGCAAAAATCTCTTTCAGTTCGTGTTCAGAAACGTACTGGCCCAAATTGGCCACAAACAGAGTAGAACACGGTCCGTTACTAATCCCCATTCCTGGTTGGGAGGGAGAAGAGGCAACCGGTGACGCCAAAGTAGGACTCGGCAGAAAGTGTGGTAACGACCCTGCCGCATGTATCGATGTTAACGCGGCGGGATGAGGCATGGACATTGATGGCTAAAAAAAAGAAATAAACGTTATTCTGCATCTGAAAGTTTAAGATAGCTGATCGATAAGCCATGTATACATTTCTGAAACCAGATAACTTAAATGCTTCATAAAATATAAAATGTCGTTTTATGAAAATAAGATAGAGAATCAATATAAATATACACAGTTTGTCAGCTGATTGGTTAAAAAAAATACAAAAAACATGAAAAACATTTATTTAAACGACAACAACAAATAAAAGTACGGTTATGTGCGTCAATGAGGCATACGCAAGTTAAAAGTTGACCATTTCTTTATTTCCGCTGTACAAACGCCTACACTGTTCCCTATAAGCTCAACATTTATTTGAATTATTATTTCAATTTTGATTTGCCTGTGTAAACCCCCTTGATTCGTTTAGTTTTACTCAAACGTAGGTTTTTCCTTTATGTGTCAAAACCTGAAGCAAGTAATCGACAAATGTAATTAGTTTTCGAGCACATCCACTTTTGTATACGAGAAAGATATCCCGTTTGACGCTTATAGAGTGGCGGATTGACGGTTTATTTCAGAATTTAAATGGAACCGCAAGAGCCGTATGCCCATCAACTCGTTTTAAAAAGAGTCGAGTACATTTTATAAATTAAGTAGTCTGAAAGTTTTTCAATTTGAATTTTCAGATAATAAATATTATCAAACTGAGAAACTCTTATCATTATTTAAAATATTTATTTTATATAAAACTGTGATTTTTGTGGTTACTATTTAATTAGGTTGAAAAATGAGCAGCTGCTTAATTTCTAACCGACTTTAAAAAAAGACGAGGTTAAAAGTTGGACCCGTATGTGTTTTTAGATGTTTATTCCAGCATAACTTCCAACCGGTTAATCGATTTTTATAATAATTTTTCTATTCGATTTAGGAGACCCTTAACTTGGTTCCGTTTTATTAAAAAATTTGCTTCCCTCTCCACTTTCACGACAACATTTAAAAAATCATTATGATGCCTACAAGGTTCATAGGAAATCATCACTTTCGATTATAATATCCTTGATTAAAAAAAAAGGTTAATTCGAAGTTGCATGCCGAGTTCAATTTGGATATCCGGGCTGCTTTTCCAAACCCATTGTACCCCATGAAGGGTTTTATTTCTTGCATAACTTTGCGTAACTTACGAACCGTAGCAGCCAGCGACACGCGGTTTTCGCATTAAGATAGATAGATAATAATAATGAAAAAACAATTTTTTTTGTTATTTTTTGAGATTTGTGTCCGCTGGCACCATTTTCTTTTTTCTATTATTTTCGTAGTGAATATGTTGCGTTTCACACGATTAAAAATATTTTCTAGTGCTGTTGTTCTTCTTCTTTCAGATGATGAATATGTCGCCCATGTATCCTACCCATAATTTGGTTTTCCGCCATCTACGCTTCTTCTCTAAAGAATTCGTTCATAATTTCGGCTACTACTGGCGAAAACTTGTATTTTTCTAAGAAGTAAGAATTCGATCCATAATGAAGATCATATCAAGAATAAGAAGGGTTGGAACGACAAAAACGTTTTTAATAGTTTATAAAAAAAAAGACTTAAACACAACTTCTTTATGTAAGATGTTTGGTAGAGTGATTTGAAGGCAAGGTCCACAAGCCAAACAAGGAGGTTTCTCAACGAGTTTTATACTATTCTTCTATAAACTGTAAATAAAACGTCAAAATTTTGTAATTTTTTTGGCTTTGAAATTTAGTTAGCAGGGACATATGTCTTTATATAGGTCGGTCCGATCAATCAAATAAACAATTTTTAAAATAAACATCGAAAAATTTAACTTGAGGTTGGAAACTTGGTTAAAACTTGTAAGCGTATTGAGAAAAATTTGGTGTAATATTAGTTTTAATAAATTAAATACACTTCTTTTTAAGTTCTTCCAGTAATCAAAGTCATTCTATGACTGGTCAAAGTTATTCAAAAAGTATATTTATGATGCAGTTTTAATCATATATTGGATTAAATTAGAAAAGGTTACCTTATGGTAATTATAAAATTTGGATGTAACAAACTTTATTTAGAGAATAATTCAATTTTTTGAAGGAACCCTAAGCAATTTCATAATCTGTCAATCTGCCAAGTATCAAAAGAAAAAAATATCGTATGACATTTTTATTAAATTTTACTAGCTATAATAGAAATTTATTTTATATTTAGATTTGTGAAAGTTTTTAGTTACTCTGATTTTATTTTTAAGAACATGATATACCAATTAGATTAAAATGGTATGTTTCATAAATGACCATGACATTACAATTTGCTGAAGTGCATATTATCGCAATAATTCGTCTTCTATTAGTCCAAAAGTTGCCAGCCTCATCGATTTAATTGGTTACGTTGGTTATTTGCTTAAGTGCATATTATCGAGATAATTCGTCTTCTATTGGTCCAGATTTGATTTATTGATTATATGGTTTTCAAAATCATCTTGCTTAGAGTTTTGTGATATCAATAAAATATCAATTATCCCGCTATAATGTTTTAGATTTAATTTCGAAAGTGAGTTTTGGATTTTTGCAGTAAAAGTTTGTATAATATTTGTTTCATATTATGCATACCTACCTATATTATTTAATTTTCATTTTTAGAAGTATGCAACCATGCTACTTACTTCTTAATTTTGATTTTCCTTTTCCTTCATTTTCTTTTAGTTTCTGCTTTTATGATTTTTTTTTAATTTGAATTTTTTATTTGATTTTTTGAGTACCATCAACTCTTTTCCTCTTAGCTTTATTTATAACAATTTTTGGCTCGTTATTATTTATTGTTTTACTTTTAGTTGAGTTTTATTTAACATTTATTTTAATTTCATTTACCTATATATATATTATGAAATTTTTTATACAAAAAAAAGTCAAGCCACCGACAGGGGGAGCCGTAAGTCGGAGGCAAAACGCTCCTGTCAATTTTTGAAAATGATAGGAATTTTCAGAAAAAGTTGGTAAAAAGCTCCTGCAAAAATTTTTACCTGCGGCGTAATTTTTTGTCTTATATTTAAAATAGAACATTTTAAGTGAAAATTTTAGGATAAGTTAACAATATTTTTTAAATTTTCGGTGCCTCTTATTTAAAATAAAACATTATTTGTGTAAAAAAAGGTTTATATTATTTCTCGCTATTTTTTGTCAAAATTACGCCATAATTTTAGGTTAGAAAAATTAAATAATATTCTGATATACCAAGCATTTTGGATTTCTAAAACTGTTTTTTGTCGCCGCCCCCTTTTGGAGGAGCTGTGACCCCTCTGGTTTTAGCGTTAGTGTTTTTAGATTTAAATATTTGCTTTGCTTTATATCTAAATAAAAATATGTTTAACATTTCATTTTAACAACTTTTTGTATAGGAGGGAGGGAGCGTCAAAATTTGATCTTGCCCCAGTTTCCTTAATGAATACTTACATGAGTGTGGACTGCCTGAGCCGCATCCATTTGACTTTTTTCTGAAGATAGTCAAAGGTAGGACCTTACAGGCACTTGCGGATGCAGCGCCGGATGCACGAGGGCTGCATGTTGCAACGCAGCACCCGGGAGCTCTGCCGCGGCCGCAGCAGCCGCTGCCTGGTAAGCCAGTGGATGATGCCAGAGTTCCGGGCCGCCGGGGAAAAACGGCGTTCCCAAATCTGAAATGTAAACTTTGGATCAAAATTAAGCATCTGTGCAAAAGCGGTTGTTGAAATTACAAATTGCAAGAATTCTAACTAAAAAATTACATTAATTCATGCACGTATTATAACTAGAGAAAAGCGTTAGTAATTAAAACAAATTAACGGATTATCTACAGCGGGTTGACATTATTTCTAGAAAAAAGCAATATTAAATTTAATACATTACAAAACATGTTTTAAATAAACATATATTAGTCTATAGCCAAATCGAGTTTCGTGTGCAAGTCTTGCCAACGTTATGTCATTAAGCTAATTTTGTTAAAGCCCACCCATATATCAGGTCATTCTGGTAACTGCGTTTTTTAAGAAATATGGCGGATTCAATATGCCGCACAGAAAGAACAGAAATTAAAATAAAAAAAAGTTTTTTGTCTAAGTGTGGTTTAAGCATTAAAATTAATCCAATAGTTTTAGAATTATTTTCAAATAACTTGATAAATTTAGCCTTATTAAAACTATAAAAACCCTTGATATAAAGCTAAATTTACTACTACTACAATATTAATTTTTAACCAAATAGTGCGGTTCCAATACTCATTGCGAAAAGGAGCTCATTGTTTTTTTATTTAATTATAATAGAACAAAGTTGGAATGCTTTGAAGAAATTAAAAAAAAATATATTATGTTATTTTGTCTTTTTTTTTTTAATTTTTTAAAAACTATATGCGACTTTTTTTACAACGATTTTTTCGTTCTTCGAATTCTAAAAATCTAACAAAGAAAATGATTTATTAGAAGTATCGAATGAATAAATGAATGAATGTAGAAGTGCGAGCGGGACAATTCCCAAGTACGTAGGTCACCTTGCTGGGTCCGTTGCACGCCCGCTATCCATGGTTTAGCCCTGGAAGCTTGCCTCTTTCGCAAAAGAACAGATAATTCCCAAGGTGTGACTCTCTTGACCTGGCCAGAGCCGGACACTCCAGCGGGACATGCAAGGACGATTCTTCGTTCTCCATGCACCATCAACTCTCTGAGCCTCCAGAGCACAGCGTCTCTAGGTGCTTGTTGAGGTAACAGTGTCCTGTTAGGAGCCCTGTTGCTGGTCTCACATCCTTCCTGGTGCTCTTCAGTCAGCTCTGTTTTGGTTGGACCGTCCATCCTGACCACAATTTTAACCTAGAGCTTCCTGAGCTCCTTGGCCAATTTGTAGAGTGTCCAATGGGTACTTGTTCAGTTCCCTGCCGGGCCTCTTGTGTTGAAGAAGATCGAGTGGGTCCTTAAACAGTTTCTTGTTGATCCTTATTCTAGAGGTTCCACTGGGTACCTGTTAGGTTCCCTTCGTTACCTCCTGGTTGTCGGAGGGTCTTTCTGTAGTTCTTTCACAGAGGAGTAAAGCGGCTAGTATCCCCTCCCTAGCACTTCGGGGAGGGGGCTATATACAACAGGGTGCGCCTGGTTCCCTGAAGAAGGTTTTTATTCTGGTGCCTCATCGACGCGGCCCTGGCGTTTAAGCCAAGGCCCCCACACCCTTCACCGATCCACCACTCAGAGAAGTCGAGAGCGAGCCAGAGGGTTCACCTAAGCGCTCCCTATCTCTGGCACACTGACCACAAAGAGCTGCGTTCCAAGGGGGTGCGGTATGACGATACGATACGATTTAGTCACCGACTTATTCAGTCGGGTCCACCCCCGCGACTTGGATGCACCTGTTGAAAATTAGCCAAATGGGATTTAGAGAAGGGAGCTCTGGGTCACTTGGGCTTGTTATGTATCTGGCTAATCCACCCAACACAAGCAAGTATCAAGACTAGTAGAATGGCATCAATCTTCTCAGTTGTAATTAGTTGCAAAATAACTTTCGTTTTCTAATTTCATCCCACCAGCAGTAGATATTTCTAGTAAGTGGTTAGGCCTAGAAATGACTGGATTAAATAGGATGCCAGGAGGAAAAAAGTTACTAGCATGTTTTGATGCTTGTGGCTGCTCAGATTTCGAGTGCTGTAGCATTGAGAAGATGTTAATCTGGATATTCTTTTAGTCTAAATACTTTTGGTAATATATTAAAATTTTTGTTAGACGTTAACAGGTATTTACGTCACTAGACCGGATAATTGGTCTTTACAGGTCGACACAGGAAATTTACAGTCCGAGCCGCAGGCGAGTCCTGTAAACCTGTGGAGCCCTGTAATACTTTCCGGTCGTGTATCGTACGTACTTTTTTTTAAACGATCAGAAAAAACATTTTACTACCTACCACTTTCATCAACGCCTAGCCATGTTACGTTATTTATGAACAGTCCCCTAATAAGAAAATGTTAGCCTTCTGCTTTTCATTGGCTAGATAGCCATTGCCGCTAAGACCAGTAGTTTTTAAGAGGAAAACTAAAGAAAAGCAAGTAAACTTTTGTGGTTAGGAATGATTTTTGTACTTGTACAAAATTGTAAAAAATATTAAAAATATTATTGTGCAGTGCCCATTAGCTTCACACAGCTAATTCGGTGATGACTGACGACCAGTTATGGCCGACCATGAACCATGATAAAACAACTCATAAAAGTCAGATTTCTAGGTTTGTCCTTTATTTACCTATATTTATAGTAGACCTACTTTGAGCATTAAAAATGTGTGGTTGATTTTTCCGAAAAATATGCCACCAATAGATCTTCATTAATTTTCTTAACATTCGAACAGCAAATCGACAGTGAGTCTTCAAGCAACTTCTATTACTTCCTCCAGACTCAACTCATTTTATAGAGTCCATTTTTGTATACAAAAAATCGTACGGAAAGTGGCTATTTTCCGGTCGTTTAAAAAAAAATTAAAAAAAACCGTTTTGTGGCGTTCGTATTATCAGAGTTTTTATTAAAAGACAAAAATAACTTGATTTTCTTAATTTCCTCCCTTAAATATATTAGAGACTTCTCGGTACATTATAGGCTGACTTTAATGAAGTCGGAACTATTTTGACAGTTCCGCACCATCACTACATACAGGGTGTAAACAATACAATAGTCATCCTTTTAACTGATGAAAGGGGAGGTCAAAACAAGTCAAAAAGTTCATATTCTAAATTACTAAAGTTGAAAAATTTATGTGCTTACATCTACCAGAATTTTAGAAATATTCATATCTAAGTTTAACCATTTTACAATAGGGCCATTTCCAAATAAATAAAAATAAATATTTCCTCTAAATTAAAAAAAAATTAATAAAAAAATAATAATTACTTCCTTTGAGTTAAAGATTAAAAAAAAAACTTGGCATCAACGCAATTCGCTGCACACTTGAGTCTCTGACCTCCGACCCTCTCTCCTTTGTACAGCACAGTGCATTAGTGCATCTTCCGCTGTTCGTTGTGAAGGTTTTCAGACGCACGAGTCTACCTGATGCCATTTTTTTCGCGAGTTTTTTGCAGTTTGGTGTGAAATTAAACTGAATTAATGTTCTCCAATCAGGAATACGCTGACATGCTATTAGTATACGTTAAAGCTCGCAGAAATTCAAATCTTGCAGCTAAAATGTATCGCTACATATTTCGCCAGTCAGCGGCTTGAAAGAAGTGTTTTTCAAAATAAAAAAAGAGTTTTTACTAATCAAAAAAAGTTTAAAAACTGTGTGACAGGTGTTTTTAATTTTAAAAAAAGGGAGTGTGCCCTACAAGTGCACCAACAAATGCTTAAAATAAGTGTTTTTTTGAGTGTTTGCCAAAAAAAATAATAAGAAAAGATTTTTTACAAATTAAAAAGAGCTTTGAAAATTGTGTGACAGGTGTCTTATTTTTTTTTTATAATAAAAGTGTACCCTCTAAAACTTTCGATTGCTTTTTAAAAGAAAAATTTATTTATATACCAAAAATGACTTTTAAACAAACTTTTACAACCCGACGACGCGTTAAAAACAATTTTCGGTAAGTACACAGTTATTTTGCTTTTTACTATTTTTAAATAATTAATAATTTGTAAAGATGTGAAAAACACCAACCTTTAGATATGTTGATATTTACGCTGCAGCCTGGCGCGCCGGCCCACTCCATGAGATCTCCTTTAATTTTCTCGCACCTGAAAGTGCATTGTTGCCAAACTGTGTTTAATTTAAAAGTCGTATATCTCCGAAACCACTAAATTTTGACGCCCATATTATATGAACATTTTGGTTTGTTTTGGTCCCCCTATCACTCATTTAAATAATGACTAACATATCGTTTACACCCTGTATTTTAGGCACTTTATCCATCTACATTCGGGCAGAGCTTTCTTCTGCGCGCTGGTATCAAAATAATGTCGACCTTTAATAAAGGACGGTATTAACTTTAATTATGCCAACTTTATGGGGGCACAATTTATTTTGGACTCGACACCTTAAAATATATTACAAGCCAAGTATTTTAAACTTTGTTTTATTAAAATCGGATAGGAAATAAAAGTTAAAATTTTTGAAAAATTTTCTTAAAAAACGTATTTACCCGAATGACACTAAGTCAAAACGTGATATTTGGGTGGCCCTGGACAAAGTTAGCTTATCGGTATAATGTTGGCACGACTTGTACACGAAACCCCTTTTTTGCTCGATATGGCTGTAGACTTTTCTTTAAAAGAACGATCGTGGACAAACTATCATTAACTAAAGGTCGGACAAGCTAGCGCCCTCCTCTAGGTAGCGTTAAAGAATTAAAACAAACAATTCCGCACTATCAATTTTAAATTTTGCACACCCACCAGGAACCCGGTTACTTGAGAACTCTACCGAGGGTTCCTGGAAGGTTGAAAAAATTTTCAAAATGGTTTACGAAATTGTGCAAAATATTGTATAGGAGGGGGCTAGTTACTCAGGAACTTTTCTGCGGAGGTGTGCAAAATTTGAAATAGGATGTGCAAAATCCACTCTGTCAAATAACATAAAGATTTTGAAAAAATATCTGTGGGGGCAATCGTCAAGTTAGCCCCCCTTCTCCATATGAAAATGACCATAGTTAGTCGTAGGAAAATGTGCAAAATTGTGGCATTAAAATTTTTCATAAAAACAGTCTGGGGGGAGGGGAACTTGACTGATCCATCAACTAAACTATTTTACGCAGAAATTTTGTCACTTGACCTACAAACATAAAAATTCGAAGATACTGGGATTGTAATGCTCACTAAGAAAAGATTTAAAAACACACTAAAGGTTGAAATTTAAAAAAGATTGAGGTCTGACCATCTGAAGCAAAAAGTTTTGATACAAATTTTAGAAAAACTTCCGGCAAAGCTGCGGGGATTCAGCTACTATAATCTATACCTAAAAGTAAATAAATGTTAGTTCCAGCATCACGCAAAAACTACTGGACCGATCTTGAGAGGACCTTGACTGCTGGACTACTGAGGAGTAAAAATCTACATCAAATTTGGTTCAAGGAACAAAAGTTATGACCATTTAAAGCAAAAAAAAACGGGAAAACCCACAGGCAAAGCGGTAATTCGACTGTATTGAAGAGTTTGAGGGGCTGAAGGAGGGATTAAAACAAGTGGTGGAGGGATATGAAAGTGTGGAAGTATCGGGAATGGGGTAGTAGTGGGAGTGGGGTAAGGTGAAGGCAGGCAACGAAGTCGCGAGCAACCAGCTAGTAAATTAATATAATACATAAAATGTGTTATTATTCCAAACATATGATCAGGTCATTATAAGTGATGATGAATAATGAACTATACAGGGTATTTCACAACTTATATCTGAAACTTTTACAGCATATTTAATGGACCGCAAGTAATACAAAAATAAATAAAAAAAAACGAGTACGCCCTTTTCAAAAGTCTCTTCAAAAATTTTTCAATTAGGGAACATTTTTCCAAGGCAAATGATTCGTTGAAGTATGATACACATAAAGTGAGAAAAACCCCTAATGCTCAATATTATCGTAACTAAATAAAAAGGTAAGGTAAGGTGCGTTGCTTATTGTAACTGACTATGACGTTTTCAACACAAAAATAAGAAGACTGGCCACACTTTACTATGCTTTATAGTTCCTTCTTCTTGATACTTTCCTCTTATTCTTACAATTGTAGCCTTGTTCCGTCCATAATGGGCCGTTACTCGTTGAACCAACCAACCACCGTCTAATTATGACAAAATTTGGGCTTCTTGGAATTCATTTAGTTGGGGCATTTTTAAATATAAGCGTATGACAACAACAAAACCTGACGGTGACAATTTCTGTCACTTTTGAAATACCTAAATGGTAACCGAGTTGCGAGCCCCATAATACACCATATAAAATCGGTGGGCACATTTTATGTGGCCGGAAATGTACCTCTGTTAATGTAAGAGCACACAGGAATAAATTCGGTAAGCTTTTCTGTGGCGGGTTGTTGTGCTTCGTTACAGATTAAAACAATATCCACTAATTCACTGTTTAATTTCCCAATTAATGTCATTGTATGTATGTCATTTTTTACAAAACAAAATGACTAAAAGAACTAATACCCCGCGACGTGATATTCACAACTGAATCAGCTAATATTGCATGGTTTGTTTACTTTCTGTGGTACGATACAGAGATGAGAGCGGGGCGGGCAACGGACTTGCTTGCTTGATGCTTGTTTTTGTTAGGTAATTTGTTGATAAGCTTCCATGTACAGTCGAAGACAAAGAACATTTTTTTTGGTTATTTTTTTGGGTTAATTTTTGAACAAATTTAAGCGACATGAATCGTCATCTCAAAAACCGACCAGTATTAAAAATTACGTATGTCTTTCATTTTTATAAATAAGTTGTGAAACACCCTGTATAGGCATAACGGAAAGTAAGAAAACTTTCATTTGGTTTTCAGAAAAAGGGGAGCAACTCTATTCTTTTGTATTATCTGAGCATATATAATGGTGGGCTACAGGCAGGTTGTGTGACTAGATCTTAGGCGTGTCCTTTCGTTTTTGAAAGTTTGATCATAGACTCTTTTTAGTCAATTTTTTTTTTATTTCTAGGTATTAAAAAAAAGTTACCTACTACCAGAAAAATACCAATGTAATATTTTTACGACCTTCAGTTAAAGTAGCAAAACGTTTTAAATCATCATTCACATTCATAATTTCAATTATTTATAGAAAAACGTGACGCTAGCTTAGCTACTTACAAATCTTTTTTAATTTTAATGTTTAAAAATAAAATTTTTGCTATTTTATACTGGTGGATTATGACACGTGATAAGTGGTATGAATGCCATAAAACACGTAAAAAAATCAAAATATTCAAAAATCAGTTTTATTATTATTTCCTCAAAGTTTTTGTCCGCGGCGCGGCGCCCTTATGACATGATGTTGACAACAAATCTATAATTAAAACTGTATATCCGATCTTTTCTCAGTAGTTGAGCCAACCCACTCTTTCAAAAATATTTTTTTTAAAAAGTGAAGGATTTTCTGTGTAAATTGAAAAGAAACGTCGCCTGTGGCGCTATAACATGAATAATTGTTACAATTATACTTCGATTGGGCACATCCTATTAGATATACCAGGTAGTGATACTTCGTAGCACGTCATACGCAAGTTTTAGAGATAAGAAAAACATACCGCCCCTGCAGCCTGTCTGATCTCTTCTACGTACTTCAGTATACTTCTTGCGCTGTCATGCGACAAGTGAAGACGGTATCGCGCGCGCGAATTGTGAAAATACTCTTTTAAAGAAAAAATCTAACAAAAGAAAACGTGAAAAGCAAACGGATTACCGAAAGAAAAAAATGAGGAACCTGAAAAAGGGAATGAAAAGGGAGCACCGTGTTTCAAGTAAGAAAGATATAGGCAAACTGTCAGTTTTTAAACAATGGAGTGAGACAAATATTATGCTTATGGCATGGATTTGTTTATTCTGTAAACACACATATGTTTTTATTACTGATAAAAACTTAAACCCTGCAAAGTTTTTGCCTTATGCCTGCCATATTAGTCTCAATAAAAAACTCCATAATGTTAATAAAATCCTTTTCCAAAATATCACATTTTAATTTCCAGAATAATTATTATAACAAAAACCCTTCACCGGTCGTAATTTAACAAATATTCTCAATCGCATTTTTCATGTGTCGGAGCATGAGTCAGAATTTTTTTTCCTAGTACGCTATATCCCATATGCTGTACGTAAAAACAAATACTATCATATCTCACCCATGCTCCCGATGCATGGTTTACTCTACTGGGTGTCCAATTTTCTAAGTAGATTATAATATGTTTACTTAAAAAAGTAACATCAGCACATCGTTTTTCATATTATTATATATGACGGCGAATCTGACAGTTCCTCAACTCGTCAGACACTAGTAGTTCCTCGAACTCTAGCATAGAGAGGGACCCCTTAGAAAGTATATTAGGGGGGACAGCAGATTGAAGAAACATCTTTCTATGGGAATATATAGATAAAGAAACTAAAAATAATCTCCTCGAAAAATACAAAATTCCCGGAAAAATTGCCAAATTCTTCAAGAACCCAAATTAAATCCAGGATGCTAGCATCCATAGAGCAAAAAAGAAATACGTAACTCTTGAAATTGTAAACCAATTTGGGAAAAGGTTTGACAGCCTTAGAGTGGGTTTTCTCTAATTTGGCCTAAACAAAAAAAGGAGAGACGAAGCACTTGATGAAGTTCTTTTGGGTCTTGCCGAATCGGCGCAGTTGTTTTGCATTGGCCACCATATTGTTTCATACAAAAATATAAAAAATTTGTACTGCGCAATATCCAGATCTTTTCTTTTTTAGCGAAGGTTTTGCCGGAAATTGCAAAAATATAAAAAAGGCGCCGAGAGGAAATATTAGAGCTAAACAGTGAAAGAACGTATTCCTGTCAAATAAAATTTTATTTCAGAAGAGTGGAATCAAGTAACTCAAAATAAATTAGCTTTCAGTTGGATAAAAGGTTACAAAATTGCCTTTGTGGACAAACCTTTCCAAGTTTTCACCCCCAAAAGCTCAAAATTTACCAAAAATGAGTTAAAAATTTAATCGAAAAGCATACAACATTTATAAGTATGAGCAGTTAAAACTGTTAATAACTGTCAAGATCAGTTTTTGTTAAGCTATTTTTGAAGACTATAACAGGGGATTTTAGGTTTATCTTTAATCCTAGAAACCTAAATAAATTTCTTTCGCCCACCTCATTTTCAAATGGAAGATATTAGAGAACTTACTAAAAACTGCTTCCTTGCGACATTAGATCTTAAAGATGCATATTTTTTAGTTAGTGAATATAAAAAATATTTAAGATTTTCTTTTCAAAACAAAAGTTGAATTCCAATGTTTACCATTCGGTCTAGCCACTACACTTTTTTGTTCCACACTTTTTAATCTAAGGTTTCAGGCCTGTTTCTCTTATCTAAAAGATTAGATTTTTTATTAACAATTAAAAAACTATACACAACCGACTCAAGAGATAGAATTTTTAGGATTTATTCTTAATGCAAAAAAGATGTGGATATATAGCCCACAAAAAAGAATAACAAAAATAAAAACAGCCATTAAGATTATTTAAAGAAAAAAAAAGGAAATAAAATAACAATTAAAGAGGTTTCGCAAATTATAGGAAGGCTAGCCTCGGTTTGTACAGCGTACGGCTTGTTGTACGTAAAAACCCTTGAGCGAGAAAAATATCGTGTCTTAAAGTCTAACAGAAACAATTATAACAAAAAGATGCTCGAAGTTAAACTTCCCAATCAGTTACATCAACCGAAAAAAATCTAAAAAAGAGAAGATCAAAAGATCTTGAGAGGAAAGAACGTAAATTCAAAATTGGATGAGTGTCCCACAAGGAACACAAAAAAGACGGAGAAACAATTAAACGATGTTTCGCCCGGGGTGACCAGCGGGAGATCAGTGGATTCACTAGTCACCCTCAATCCAGACATCATTTAACACCATCGCACACTCTGACTTCCAACTGTGAATCACTCACAAATAGGCATCGTTCCGCATGGTACTTATTATAAGTCACCTGATACGGGTTCGTCCTGGCGTGTTAATCTTTCCAATAGGAATATGCTCCTAAGACAATTAAAACAAGAAGTTAAACTTCCCAATCAGTTACATCAACCGAAAGGAATCTAAAAAAGAGAAAATCAAAAGATCTTGGGAGGAAAGAATGAAAATTCAAAATGGGATGTTAATCTTTCCAATAGGAATATGCTCCTAAGACAATTAAAACAAGAAGTTACATCAAACGAAAAGAATCTAAAAAAGAGAGATGAGAAGATCAAAAGATGTTCGCTCTCCCATTCACCGGTTCATTTAGGCCTGTTTTCGCGATTGCGTCATACCCTACATGTCTCCGTTGCTTTCTCTCTCTAACGTTTAGAACGATATGGAAGTTATTCCAACTTATTGCTTTTGGTTTTGTCGGGTGTTCGCAAATTTTGTTAGTAAACAGTGGTTGTTCTTTGCCAAGGAATTTTCGTTGGACCAGGTATCTTTCCTTTTTTTAATCTAAGCCCAAGGCCAATCTCTGCGTATGCCACTGTTCCATAGGCAAGACAGAAAAAAGAGCAACTATATTTCCTATTTAAAAAAAGAAAGTGAAAGTCAAGAAAGAGATAAAACGTTACAAAAGCTAGAACTGGAAAGTTACTATGTATAGTCCTTCTTAGAGGTACCACGAATTATATTACCGATCCTTCCCGTGAGAATATGAAAAACATGCAGTTTGTTTGTCTTCAACGAAGCGCTCCGGCAGTCATTTATTTTATTTATTGTCATTTTTATGTCGTTAAACACTTTGAGCTGCCGAGTTGTTAATTGGTGCAGTCGGTAGGATACCCGACTATCCGCACCACCGCATCTTCGTGAAAAGGATAGTTCGTATCAACGATAGATCGGGTATCGAAACAGTTGAACGATGTGAAAAGGTGATTGTGGCGGTGTGGCTCTTCGAACTTCAAGACACCCAGTCCATCGAGGACCCGTTACGGCGCATTCAGCAACGTTCATCGAGGGCTAAACAAGAATCGTTAAGTTCTGCAAGGGAAGCTACCCTGGTGAGGATCAAAATCGCCAACCCAGAAGTTGACCTTATAGAAGCTTGGAGAAATGCGTTCTTATAGGTTTTTAGGTACAATTTATTTTTATATATCTGTAGAAGATTTAACGGGAATTTTTAATAACTTGAATATCGAATTACCTTCAGCTGGGTCTCAAGTTTTTCAACAAATTTCTCAATTAAATAACTCTAATCTTTTTGATCAAAATTTACAAGGACAATCAAGAATTTTAGGTCCGCTAAGACCACAAAAAATAATGGCGAGTTTTAAAGCAGAATATTTAAATTGCGTACCTCAATTCAATGGTAATCCCAACGAATTAAATCGATATTTATCGATTTGTGATTCCTTAATAGGACATTTTTACAAAGCTACAGATCCAAATAGTTTCGAAAATTAAAATTTGTTGAATTCTCTTGTCTCAAAATTAACCGGAAATGCCTAATTGGTAATCAATCAAATCAAAATCAATCCTTACTCGTAACTTCGCCGATCAAAGAGACGAAAGTTGTCTGAATCGAGATTTAGTTATGATGAAACAATTATCACAAGAAGAATCACAACAATTTTACGATCAATTTCTTAACATTCTAAACCTTTTATGTAGTTTTATTAATTGCCATGAAACTGATGAGGCACCTAAAGTTCTGAAACGTAATTTATACAATAACTTATCTTTAATGACCTTTTTATCTGGATTACGAGAACCACTAGGGAACACTATTTGTTGTATGAAACCTAAAGATCTCAGCGAAGCAATACAGTCTGTAATTACGCCTAAACATACGCAAAATCAACAATTTAGGCCACTAATGCAAACAATAAATAATTTTCCAAATTATTCAAATTTTATTATAATTATAAATATTCAACCCAGGCCTAACCTCCCTTAACAAAGATTCTTTTCCAATGCGTAAGTTTTCGGTCAACAAAATAGAAACGTTTTTAGACCACAGCAAAACAACTATCAAAGGCCACAGTTTAACGCATTTAATAAGAATGGTCAAAACTCAAACGATACACCTACGCCTATGAGTATTTCCACAAGGAATACAAATTTACCGGGCCCGTCAACTTCTCATCGGGCGCCTGCGCAAATGTTTAATACCTAATTAAATCACTCAAACGATTATTACGATCAGAATCAATACAGGTATTATGATCTCCTGACGGAAAATGCATTTGAAAACACACTCGATTTCGAAAATTATGACGCTTCTAGGAATGACGTCAGCACCCCTACTACTGTCCCAAATGAAGAGGAAAATTTTCAAGCTACGACTCAGCCGGAAAACCAAACATAGTACCGCCAATAATTTCTCTAAACAGTATCAATTCAAACCATTTGCCATACATAATTTTACCGGAAGTCCAACTTAAATTTTTAATCGATACAGGATCGACAAAATCTTTTATTGACCCTGATATTGCCATGAACTATTTTCCAAATTTAATCCAAAATGATCCTTTGTAGTTTCGACAGTTTTTCAAAAATCGGTTCATAAATTTAGCGCGCGAATCCCGCTTCAAAAATATTTAACTTACCAAAAAATGAAAATTTGAAATTTTTCTTATTTAAATTTCATAAGGTTTTTAGCGGTTTAATAAGCTCAGATAATTTGACAATTGTACCCTACACAAAAATAAGATTATTATTTGAAAACACCCAAAAATAACTAAATTTAATTAAAGTGTCAGCCAAAAGCGAGAAAATAATAAAAATCAGAACATCTATCCCTAATGGTGAAATTATTATTCCCCACCAAAAATTTCATAACTCTGAAATACCGGAGAGTCTAACAATAGTAAAAAAATGGAGAAGCTTTAACAAGCATCTTAAACAGTACGACAGAAGCTGTTACTTTGGATTTTTTGAAACTAATACAGGTCGAGCGATTTGATTGAAACGGCATCGAAAAAATCAATTTTAACAATTTTGACGATAATAATAGCCCAATTACACGCAAAAAATTTGACCCATCAGTAATCAGAACAGACCATTTAAATCCCGAGGTAAAATCTCAAATTATTAACCTTTGTAGGGGATACTCCGACATATTTTACCAAGAAAACAGTCCCCTAACCTTCACCAGCAGGGTCAAACACCAAGTTTAAACTCATGACGAAATACCCGTGTACACAAAATCGTATAGATATCCTTTTATTCACAAACAAGAGGTAGAAAATCAAATAAACAAAATGTTAGATCAAAAAATTATTCGCCCAAGTAATTATCCCTGGTCATCTCCAATTTGGGTGGTTCCCAAAAAGACTGACGCTTCCGGGAAGCAGAAATGGCGTGTGGTGATTGATTTTCGTAAATTAAACGATAAATTAATCAATGACAAATATCCATTGCCAAATATCACTAATTTGTTTGATAAACTTGGCAAATGCCAATATTTTTCCACCTCAACTTCGCGAGCGGCTTCCATCAAATTGAAATTAATGAATCGGATATTGAGAAAACGGCATTTAACACAAAAAACTGTCACTATGAATATCTCCGTATGCTTTTTGGGCTAAAAAACGCCCCCGCTACATTCCAATGCGTTATGGACCCTATTTTGCGCGGCATTCAAAAGGAAAAATGTCTTGTATATCTTGACGATATAATAATTTTCAGTACCTCTTTACAAGAACACATCGAACGCCTAAAAATGTTTTTGAAAGATTACGTGACGCCAATTTTAAAATACAATTGGATAAATCCGAATTTCATAGGAAAGAGGTCGCGTACCTCGGACATATAGTAACACCAGATGGTGTAAAACCCAATCCGGATAAAATTAGGGCAATAAAAGAATACCCAATACCAAAGACAACAAAACAAATAAAAGGCTTTTTAGGACTTGTAGAATATTACAGGCGCTTTATTTCTGGCTTTGTTCATTTAACAAAACCGCTCACCAAATGTTTGAAAAAGGGTGCAAAAATCGAACACACCCCTGATTTTATTTCTTGTTTTAATTTGTGTAAAAATGTTCTAATTAATCAACCAATTTTACAATACCCAGGCTTCACTAAAACATTTAACTTGACCACTGATGCAAGCAACGTAGCATTGGGTGCAGTTCTATCGCAAGGACCTATAGGTCACGACCTTCCGGTAGCATTTGCCTCCCGCACACTCAATGAGAGCGAATGTAACTATTCAGTTATAGAGCGCGAGTTACTTGCAATCGTGTGGGCCACAAAATACTTTCGCCCCTACCTTTTTGGAAGGAAATTTAATATAAATACTGACCACAAACCTCTTGAGTGACTTTTCTCTCTAAAATTGGAAGAACGCAATTTTAAAATGCTGTATTAAAAAGGAAAGCTAAACATAAACGCGGACGCAGTTTCCAGAATCGAAATTTACGCAACAGAGATGGACATGGGAGAGAAAACCAATCAGCCCGAAAATGTCGATGATTTAATAGCAGATTTAATAACGCCACATTACCCTGGAAATAAAATACAGGTCAATCCTGACCCAGACAATGCCATCACACAGACAAATCCTGACCTAGAAAACACCACAAGACATACAAACCCTGACCTAGGTCAACAAAACAAAATAGATTCCGATCAACAACCAAGGCAACAAGACAACGAATCTGACAACCAAACTATACACTGTAACGCCGAAGAACACCATGTAGTAGGAATCCCTATTCAATCCCTAATCAAAATCAAATTATTTTTAGTTTGGTACACCACTCTCCATCAAATCCAAAAATTAAAATTTTATTTGAAAAAAAAAAACGCATAACTGTTCAAATATCGGATATTAATTTTGATCAGGATGTAATTAACTTTATAAAAGGCTATGTTCAACCTGACAGTGTTTATTTTGCCTATTTCGAAACACCGGGGTTGTACGAGCGCCTTTCAGTAACACTTCAAAGATATTTTAAACACACCCCCCAAAAATTAATTGATGTAACCAATAGAAACGATATCAAGGAAATAATAAAAAACTATCACGAAAGTAAATCAAATCAGCGCGGCATTGATAAGACCACAATTAAGTTTAGGGAAAGGTATTACTGGCCTAATATTAAAAATGCGGTAAAAACTTACATAAATGAGATCGAAGTTTGTCAACAAAGCAAATATGAGCGAAATCCCGTCAAGATAGAAATGAACGTTGCGCCCACAGCCACAACGCCATTTGAAATCATACACATCGACACATTTACTTTCGAGCAAACAAAGTTTTAAACCTTAATAGATAGTTTTTCAAAATACGGACAGGCCTACCATCTAAACTCGTTATCGGGCACAGAATTGGCCGATAGTTTAATCATGTATTTTTCGCATCAGGGTATCCCCATTCAAATAATCTCGGATAACGGCACCGAAATAAAAAATTCGGTAATTTTGGAACTTCTAGCCCTGCATAAAATAAATGTACATTTTTGCTCACCACAACACCCACAGTCGAACGGAAAAATCGAACGTTTTCACTCAACTTTAATTGAGCATCTTAGGCTTTTAAATACACAAGGCTATTTAAAAACACCTTGTAAAATGAAAAGTATATACGCGATAACCGCATATAATAATTCGATACATTCCGTCACTAAGTTAAAACCGATTGACATTATTAACGGCCATATCACCTCAAATGACCCATTCAAAATTGAAATCGACCAGATTTTATTAAACGACTACGTTAATTTTCATAGAGAAAAAACAAAACATTTATATTCAAAAATAAACGAAAAAATTATCACTTACAAAGAAGAAGTCATTGAAAAACAAAATCAAAATAGAGACGACCCAGAAATCTTTCGGCCTCAACAAAAGGTGTTTATAAAAAAGCATATTAGATAGAAAAACGCGAATAAATTCACAAAATCAACTAAATTAAAAACAACTAATCCTCAGGCTAAGACGGTAAACACCAGCTCAAAAGAAAAATTACATATGGACAACTTAAAACGCCCATTAAAAAAGATATTTGAATTTAAGATCAATATTTTTATTTTCAGATGGTTGGCTACCTTAGGGTGCCAAGAACAAATAATATTAAGAAATCCAGAAGACAACCCGGGACTTATTCCTCTTAAATTGGGAACAGCCAAAGTTATACAATACACCCACATGTTAATGCACTATTATGATCTTAATCCCATTATATCAGAACTTCTTAAATTACAAAATCAATCAAATAAATTAAGGACTCTTGTTTCCAAAAATGAAGAATATTTATTAGAATCATCGAACTACAATAAAATTCTCGAGTTTACACAATCGCGAGTAGAAGGCAAATTATTTGAAATTTTACCTCACACACAAAGGGCAAAACGTGGGCTTGTGAATGGTTTCGGATCAATTTTTAAATCAATAACGGGAAATCTTGATTCAGCCGATGGCGAAAGGTACGACAAATTAATTCAACAATTACAAAATAACCAAATTAAATTGGCATCAAACATAAAATCGCAAAATTCGTTATCAATAGATTTAATGAATAAGTTTAATCAAACGATTCAACAAATATCGCAAAATGAAAAACTTTTGAAATCTAAATTAAATCAAGTAGCCTTAGTAGTACAAAAACAATCACACAGAGAAAATTCAAGTTTTAGTAAAGATATCATGAATCAGCTGATTAACATAGATAATAAACTCCATCTTGCAAGATATCGAGAATTCTTTTTTTAAAACTGCCGCTTATGCATCCTAGCATTATAAAATCTCGAGAGTTATTAATAGAACCGCAAAAATTAAAAATAAAACCAGATAATTTTCCTATCCAAATTAAATCAGAAAATATTTTATCTATTGAGAAATTTATTAAAATTAACTGCTATATTTCAAACAATAAAATAACTTTTATTCTAAACATTCCAGTTACGCAAAATGTTGAATTAAATTACTTTCATTTATATGCAATCCTAATTTTCAAAAAGAGTCAGTTAAAGCAAAATTTTAGTAAAAAATGAATTGTACTTTGCATTTCTGAACGCACCATGCGAAGAGATAGCACCACAACGCTTTCTCTCTTTCTCTGTCCAAATCTGAACCTCCTAGATAGAAAAAACGAGGTTCCCTGCGAAATTAAACTTATGAACATAAAACCTGCTTCGAATACCTGCCAAAAAGCAATAATTAAACCATCAAAATCAATAATACAGCAATTGGACTAATCAGATCAATGGATCGGAGTCTTCCTGGAACAAGAAACACTACAGTTGCAATGCGACCGACATGAAGAAACGATCGAAGTCAATATTGGAACATATCTAATCAATATGACATTTGGATGCCAAATAGCCACCGCCCACACCTTAATAGTAAGCCACAAAAACCACAAAACGGTAAAATCAATCAGACCGATACTTTTTCCCAATTTGCAAACCGATACCAATGACGTCACTGTACCTAACATCACTCTTCATCTGGAAGAACCAAATTTAGATTACCTCGAAAATATAAAATCCCGAATTTACCAGAACCAGCCAGAACTGTCGTTTGAAGTTCCAGCCTACATGCCTAGTATTTGGACAATACTCATTTATGGATTGATTGTTGCATTATCGATCACTTTTGGGTATAAGAAAATAAAGCAGCTCAGAAGAAAGAAAACACAGCCCCATAAAGAAGCTGAGTTGGACTTAGCTACCGTTCAGCTTCCTCATTAAAATTGCGGAAGTTGAATCTTCGGGGCGAGGAATTATATCACTGTTCCTTCCCGTGAGAATATGAAAAACATGCAGTTTCCAGAGAAACTGCTGACCAAGCTGCAATATGAAGATTCCTGTTGTTTGTCTTCAACGAAGCGCTCCGGCAGTCAGCTAGCATCTTAAGTTTTAGTAACATTTATTTTACCTATTGTCATTTTTATGTCGTAAAACACGACTTTTGTAAACCTAGTAATAAAAATAATTTTTTAAAAAGACACTTTGAGCTTCCGAGTGGTTAATTCACGTAAGGAACCTGAACCAACTAAGAGTTTAGGAGGCACTTTGCACAGATTTTGCAGATCATGAACGCAGAACCTCTTCCTGGATGCCACTCGGACATCAACCTGACTGGCAATTAGTGAGCCCCAGAATTATGCACGTACCATCATGTGGGCCCTAATTCTTTTCGCCTTCCTTGAAAGCAGTAACTTATCTCGGATTAGAGATCCTATCCCATAAATAATGGATGCCTGGGCAACAAATTGAACCTCTTTGGTTCTGGTTCATCAGTTTCGGATAAAATTTTTTAAAAAATTCCTAGACCGTTTACTTTTACTTAATCCTTGCATCCTTGTTTAGCGATATGTAGTTAATAAATGCTCATTAGTAAAGAATTACTAAATATATTTCCAACTGCACCGCACTGTTTAAACCAAGTTTAACACTGCGGTGCAATTTGTAAATAATGTCCATACTGTTTATTTTAAGTAATGCCTTGTTAAAGTAAGTTGGTACCCTATCGATATACCAACCTTACGTCGCTGGTAAGTCATGTTCTAAAATAAAATGTATTTTTGTGCAAGTAAATTAAAGTAGTTTACATAATAACAAGCATGTTATGATGGTTATTATACGCGAAGATGAAGTTTGAGACGCGAGCCGCTATGTACGTGTAATAACTATAACATGCGAGTTAGTGTACTATACTTTACCTACGACCAATGAAAATTTCATTATAAATAAATGATTAAAAATACCATGTATTATTTATGCAACATTAGATACTGTTTCAAAATTTGAAAATATTTGACTGTTTTTTAAAATTTTGAGAATCTTTGAAAATTTTGTGTTTTTTTTTGGAAATCTGATAATGTTTAAAATTTTGAAAATTATTTTTTTTTTATTTTGAAAATTTATATATTTAATTAATATTTATTTTGTTAAAAATATAGAAATAGTTATTTACCTAACATGTGCGGAAAGTGATGCTTTTCCGCACACGACGGCAAGCCGTCAAGGGCGGAAAAGACTTGCATAAAAACCGTCTAACAACATTATATTTTTTAGGTATTAAAATAGCAAAAAAACTGTTTTCTTTTGGATTTTCTTTACATTTGAGTTGTACCTAAAAAATCGGTAAAAAAAAGCCTGCGTAATAGTATTTTTTGCGCACGCCGTGCACGAAAAATTCTTTTCCGCACGGCGTGCAGGACAGACACAGGGTAAATACATTGTCGTACGGCGTGCGGAAAATGCAACTTCCTTCACGTAAATGCGTGCGTAAAAGTGCACTTTTATGCACGTTAGTAGTTATGAAAAAAAGTTTCATCGCTTGGCGCGCACTCTTACGATTTACGTCTAAGCTTTATTATTATCCTAAGAGCGTAAATGGTTCATTACATTCGTGTTAGGACGCTCGTTACCAAATTCACCGCCAAGCCAATTTTCACAGAACTTCCCAACCCGCCACCCATAAGAGCGGCTCAGCGGTCACCGGTGTCCGCTCAGGCGCCATCAGTAAAAATGGTAATTTTCCGTCGTATCACGCCAGGGCGGACACTTTTTGTGTCCGCTGTGGCGCCTAAAGTATAGCTGCTTTAAAAACTTTTTTACACGCCACAGCGGACACAATAGAGGACACAATAGCGGACACAGTCTTTAAAATCCAAACAAAATTCTGTTTGAAAAAAAAACACGGTCAGTAGGCCCTAGAGCTCCAAAAAGACTACTTATAATAAAATATTTGAAAAATTAAATATTTTCAGGGAAATATCAGCTCCCAAATATGGCGGATACCGGTGTCCGCCCTGGCGTAAACTAGTATTATGGGTTGGTCGTAGGTAAAAATTATTTTAACCGATACTGCTTGCTTAAAAATTGCTGTGTGCTAAGTTTTTCGCGGAAACTCATACTTCAACCCTGAAAGGGATCTTGAAACGGCGGCGCACATTGGGGTATTTGACCCATAAAGCTGATCAAAAGTAGACCAAATAAATCATGCATTTAAATTTTTATTATTGCATTTTTAGTCAACTATGTTGTGCTTGTTTCCATCCAAGTAGATCTGGATTTTTAATAATGCTGTTTTGGTTAGTTAAACACGTCACAACTTAAACAGAATTAAATGCAAAAAGAAGCGGCTAATTTAGTGCAAAAAATATGCATATTTAAATTAGTGTACTCTGTTTAATTATTAAAAGTGAATTATTTTTGGGGATTGAGCAAACGACTAAAGGTACGTAGATAAAAAATATGTTATATATTTTTTAATATGTTGTTTTGTAATATAGATATAATTGATTAACCAAAAACCTGCAAAAAAGTAATTTCATAAATAAATTATTGGATTCTCGAAGATTTAAACTATCGAATTCCATACAATTCCACGGAGTTTTAATATACAGAATATTCTGTGAACATTAAGCTTTTAAATGATGCAAAAATTGGCTGCGCATATTTGCGCCATTTTGAAATTTTTTAAAAATTGAATTGGTTTTATTGTTATTTTATTCATGTACTTGTACACTTTTACTTGTAATAACTTTTAAAATCATTAACCGATTTTGGTAAAACAAACTGCGTTTTAAAGATAATTGATAACAATTTTCGACTAAACTATACTTTGCTACCATCTTCCAAGATTCAAGATGGCGAAAGAAATCTAAGAAAAACTTTTTTTTCTAAAAATTTTTAGATTGCAAACAAAATATGGTTTTATTTAAGTTTGACAAGACTTTTACCGTTTAGTTTTTATAAATTTAACAAGCCAAGAAAGTCCGTCAAACTTATAAAGCTTTCTTTAGGTTATAATAACGTTCCTTAAATCCTCATTGCACAAAATTTTAATTCATGTTCCAAAAATTATTCAACATGCTCTGCTGCCTATTGCACAGCTAACTGAAGATACTCAAGAGGCTCACAACAAGGATATTAAAAGATATTATTGGGACTATTCAGGAAAAAATTCAAGAACAAAATCCCATCAGGACGGTCTGAAGAACTTATTAATAAGATAAAAATTTAAAAATTTATAAAAACCACCAAAATTACCGATGTAAAGTCATGATTGAGTAGATTTAGAATAGTAAAGAAAAAAATAAATGGGAAAGATTTTTTATTTAAATAATAAATTAAAAATAAATTAATTATTAGTTATTTTGTTTCCAGATCATGCTAATAGTACATTAGGCATAATCCTATAGGGATTAAAGTGGCACTCTTTATCTCGACTTAAATTGGTCGAGTGAATTAAAATACACTTTAGTCACGTGGTTTATGTACTATACTATGAACTTAACGGTACTCTATTTACAAAATGTTTATAAATTAAAATGTACTTTAAATCCCTCGTTTCAAGGAATAAAGTAGTATTTTACATACCTAATATAATTATTATAATTTTAAATCCCAAATTATTTTAAATCCTTAGGGATTTAAAGTACCACTGTAATAGTATCTTTTAATTCTGTAAAGGACATTCAATAAATTATAATCTTAATATTAAATTTTTGTTTTGTAGTTGTTAATTTTGTAGACGCATATAGATAATATAGCTTTGTTAGATTTTTTAAAGGGTTTTATAGATACTTTATTGTAAAAAATCGAATGCTCATATCATTAAAACTGTAAAAAAGAAACCATTTTGACAATTTCATTTGCAACATTTTAATTTATTTTTAATTGACGTAGCCCTAAACAATTTGATCGACAATTGGTATCAAGTGCCCCACTGTGCGGCGTATAGAGTTTTTATCGATTGCAGTTGGCATTTACTCACTGAAAAAGCTTGGTGCGTAATTTTATGTGTTAATAAAGAAAAAAATATAGGTAACGCGTGTTTCTCGTTTGACAGCTTCAATAAAACGCTACCTACATGTCGTGTATCTTAGGTTGATTAATAAATAGAAATTTCATGCAACTAATAATGGTAAATGTGTACCCTCTTCCTTTATAACACTCGGTTTTCGAAGCAGTCGAAGTCGAATAATTTTTTTAGTTTTATTTAGCCACATACTACTATATATATATTGCGCGACGGCGACGCAGCAGAAATTTATCTTGGTTTATAATTCATACATAGATACACCCAATTATTATTAATTATAATTAATTTTAATAAATTTAAATATTTTAGCAAAACTAAGGACAAAGACGCACCAAATCTAAATCATTAGGTGCAGCTAATGATAATAATATAATATAATATCGTCTCACTTTTTTATTGAATGATTTAGAATGGAGACCGATAAAATTTTCACAATAGCTTTAATTTTACACTAATCTGATCTATACAAAATTGAAAATTCTCAAAATAAAATAACCAATTAAAAGCAGCACTTTTAAGAGGTGTGCAATTTTCAAAAAATTACAGTGGTAATTAAATTGTAGAAAAGGATAATTGCACGGCTGGATCCGTTTAATGATACTACCATTACGTCAATATATGCTTCTCGAAATTAGCAAGTTTACATTTAGCATGTTTTCACATCGTACGAAAATATTGCCTTTTTTTTTTCATAGAGCATGTTCTCTGTGAAAAAATACCAATTGTTATTTTACATTTTTAATCAGTTGATGGCAGATGAAAAAATATCTTTTCCTACTAGCGTGCGTAAAACTGCACTTTTACGCATGCATTTGCGTGCGGGAAGTTGCATTTTCCGCATGCTGTGCGAAAATGGATTAACCCAGTGTCTTTTCCGCATCCCGTGCGTAAAATAGTATATTTGCTAACAAGTGAGGAAAATAAATTTTCCGCAAGTGTTAGGAACCCTATTTTTTCTTCGAGCGTGCGGAAAATGTAAAAAATAAACTTATAAAGAATTAAAGAAACGTTTATTGATCTATAGTTTTATAATAATAAGTGCCTATAACTATTGTTTATTGGTAATGTTGATAGTGAAACTGCAATTAGATGCATTTTGTTGCCATGGGGATACAGCATTAAAATTGTGACTTGACTAGTTTTTGACAACTATTTGAGAGTTGAGTGATTATAAGGACACCGAAAAAATTGTTATTAAGGTACCGATTCAGATTTTTCAAGAGGAAAAGTGGCACTTTCCAAACTAAAATGCGTACGGAAAAGTGACACTTTCCGCACGCTCGTAGAAAAAATACTTTTACGCACGCTTTTTTTACCGATTGTTTAGGTCCAATTTGACTTTTTACATATATTTTTCAGCTCAAATGTAAAGAAAATTAAAAAAAAACAGTTTTTTTCTATTTTAATACCTAAAAATGGAAACATAATGTTGTCTAGATGGTTTTTACGCAAGTAGAAAAATTTTGTACCTGACACGTGCGAAAAGTCCCTTTTCCGCAGCCGTAGCGTGCGGAGTGTGAAAAGTGGTACTTTTTCGCACGCGACTGCAGATGGCCGAACGACGCGAAGCGTTATTTCTGTGCAATTATGACTATGAAATATAAATTTGCGAGATGAAAAAACTATTTCTCGAGTCGAAAAACTTTTAGTTAAATAAGTGTACGCTTTTAACCAAATTTTACTTTGTTTGGTTAAAAACGTAGATTTTAACTGCTGTAGCACATGAAAAAAATAAGCGTGTAATTCAAAAGAACTATCTATCTAAAAAAATATAAAAATTTGGCCATTTGTGATTCTAAATAAAAGACGTATTTAGTTAAAATGAAGGTTTTTTTTTACAAATATTTTACTAATTCTTGTTAAAAACAACAAATTCTACCTACAGTTAAAGTCTTTCTAGAGAATTTTGAATCACCCTGTAAATATACCATAAATTTACACAAAACATCTTACGTAGTTAATGGACCTCCCTAACGTATTTCAAATATCCCAAAAGCAAATTATAATTTTATGCCTTAAAAAAACCTAAAGTCAAAACGATGTTTCGCTCATTGCCAATTGCACAGAAGTGTTAAACCTGGTTTAAATTTACTTGGTCTTTGGAACATGCCCCCACAATGAACTTAAAATATGAAGGTATCACATTCTAAACATCAATTAAATTTAAACCAGGTTTAACACTGCGGTGCAATGGGCAATCAGGTAACACTAACGGGAATGGGGACGCAGAGCGTTTCGACGGCGGTTTAAAAAGTCTACAAACAGTCACGGATTTAGGGATTAAAGATGGTTGGGGAGTTCCGCTCTGTTATAGATATCCGAGAAACAAAATAAAAGCGTGGGTAAAAACCTAATCAGCCTAGGTTACGACTTTACGGTAACGGGGATATCTGAAATAAGAGCGTGTATAAACAATATATAGATGTAGAAAATGCCTGAATACATTTTGTTCAGAGCTCGATACTTCCCACAGTACTTCCCAATTTTCTAAAATAATTTAAGTATCTATTTAGCCAAGCAGCGTGAAGTTGATAGATGAAGGCAATCAATATCAAAAATGTATTTTCCGGAATATAATGGATCAAGTTCTCCAAGATGTTTTTCCAATTTTATGGTCGTTTTCGCATCAAAATTTAAATTAAATTGCATATTGATCGACAAGCCCGTCGATATAAACGATGTTACGTTGAATAACATAATCTGAAAATAGATTAGTCTGGGGCCTTTGGGTATGTTCTTTAAAGTAAAGTAGCAGTACCACCGCTGTACGCAGGGGGCTTAAGGGCTCCACTCCCTTTCCCAGAGCCACTGAAAATCGACTTAAAGGTTCAATTTTTTTCAATAATCACCAATAAAATGGTTATCTGAGACATTATGATACTTTTAAGCCCCCCCGCAAAAAAAAAACAATTTCTGCGTACACCACTGGTAGTACAAAGTTTAATCGAGAGTTTAATTAATGACTAGCTGAAGACCCTGCAGCTTTTGCGGTTTTACCCATTTTTTCCCGGTTTTATTCTATTAAACTGTCATAACTTTTGTTCCCGTTAACCGATTTTGATAGAATAAAGCCTATGTCTGCCCAGGAGTCCAAGTAATCCAGTAGTGACACTCACATCAAAATCGGTCCAGTAGTTTTTGCGTGATGCTGGAACAAACAGATAGACAGACAAACAGAAATAAATTGTAAACATTTTATTTTTGGTATCTATATGGTTTGGTTAGAAGCCGACACAAACAATTAAAAAAAAATATTTAATATACAGAAATGTTCTTTCTAGAGATTTATTATATGTAAAGATTTCATCAAATAACCAAAATATTTCTAATATTATTTTAGATGTTACATACCTACTCGGATGACACAAAATAAAAATGATGCTAGAAATTAGTAAATACTAACAACCACTAGAAACAATTTAACGACTATTGTTATAGCTGTGTATCAAACGATTAGCCGTCTGTTAAATCTTGTAATGCATTTCTTCCCCTTAATCGATTTTAATGAAATATAAATTTGCTATACTTAGGTCCGGGGTGGTTAAGGGAATGAGATGGAAAAAATGTATTTGCTTTTTGAAGCTCCTACAGATATGCAGCTTTTAGAGTTATGATTAACTTAATGTTTCCTAATTTTAGAGGGTGGGTGAGTTGTGCGGGTAGCCTAAAGAATGGAAGAGGGGTACATCTGCTGAATCTTCTGATCTGAGAACTTATAAGTTTTGAACCAAAGCTGACAAATATGCAGTTTTCAGATTTGACGGGGATAAACAACGATGATGGGGTGGGAGTTGATTTAAAAATTCATAACTTTTGTGTGTCTTTAGATTTAAGTTAATTTTAGACGCGTTGGTGGGGTGGTGAATATAGAACTTTGTGTCATATCTTAAAAACTCGATTTACCTTCAAAAATTTAAAATAAAATTAATATTTTTGCAAATAAGGGAGGGTCAGATTAGTAGTAGTAGTAGTAGTAGTAGTAGTAGTAGTAGTAGTAGTAGTAGTAGTAGTAGTAGTAGTAGTAGTAGTAGTAGTAGTAGTAGTAGTAGTAGTAGTAGTAGTAGTAGTAGTAGTAGTAGTAATAAATTTATTTGCAATAAATTGTTAGGGGAGAGTACAGATGTTATAATACACAAAAGTATAAAAATAAGTCAAATTAATACAAAAAGGGCCCTGAAGCACAATAAATTGTTTAAAGTCCAGTCCTTGTAGATAAAGAAGTTACTTAAAATTAAATACATTTATTCTTACAATTCTAGCGTTAAGTTAAAATAAAAAAAAGCCTAATAAAAAAGTTGTAAAATTGAAAAGAAAAGAAAGGAAGATTTATTAGAATTTAATTATCATTTGTTATATATATTTTGTAAAATATACTGATAGTAATTTAAGGGTGGCAAATCTTTTTAGCTGTTATTAAACAATAGCTCTTTAATTTTCTTTTCGAAACCTTTAACGCTTAAAATCTTAAAGTGTGCGGGAAGGTCATTGTCCATGCTACCCAACATAACAGTTGAGTGTGGTGGTGGAGTTATCAGTCCCTGAATCTGAAATTTAAACTATGGACATCTGTTCGGTATGTTATTTGTTACTAAGATATTAGGGACCTTTTGCACCTATAATTTTGATACCTTTTTAATTTATCGCTTATTTTGGACATGCGCAGTTACGAGGTAATAACGGAATCCCTTACTAACAGATAAAGTTTGACCTTACCTGCGGGAGAATACTGTATCCCTTATAATTTACATGGTTGCCGTAGTAGAAAAACAAAATATTTAAATTGATTTTTAAATGCAAATATGTTCTGTATCCTTTAATGTTGTAAAGATAAGCGTTAATTTTTATTTAATCATTTTCTTTGGCTAGAATTTCGTAAGAAATGTAAAACATTGATTTGCACTGGCAACTATGACAAGTGATTCCGATCTGTTTATCATAACCTCCCTTTTCTCTAATATGTTTTTGAGTTTTTAAAGATTAATAATAATTAAAATTTCAAAAATCTTTATAATAATAAATACCGTATAAAGTCTTCCATAAACAAATCAAAGGTGCAAAAACTAAAAATGTTTTTTTAAAAACAACGTGACGTTAGCTAAGTCACGACGCGTTATTATGATAAAGTCACCTAACGGGGATTTTTTGTAAGAGTTGCAAAAAATCTCTATTGAGGTGTTTTTGAGGTAATTATTTTATGAAAAAAAAACAGCGAATGAAGGTGTCTTCTTTGTCGCATATTAAACCATTTTGATTTCCTTAGTTTGTGAGAAACTGGTACGAACTTTTTGATACCATAAATGAACCTAGGGCAAGACTTTTGTACTTTTTGTTTTGGTTCTGATCTCTTTGATCCAAGCATAAGTCATAGATCACATCGCCAAAATTAAAATGGCTTAAGACAAGTGTATCCGTTAGTTATAAGCTCTCTCGATGTTGTTATTTACGTGCTGTCTAAATCTCAACTTAGCGTCAATTGTAAGCCCAAGGTTTTTCTGAAGTTCTGACAAGTCGCTGAAGATCGTCTTCTATAAGATGTTTTGCCTGAAGCCAGTCGTTCAGACCAAAAGAAAAATAAACTTGATACTCGTCTGCATATTGACGAAATTTAGTGTGACGTAAGCAGGAGGACATGTATATATTGAAAATATTAATGGAGCTATAATTGATCCTTGTGGAATCCCACTTCGTATTTGACATCGATCGGATTGGTTTTTCGCTTTCCGTTGGAACTAATTACTCAGATAACTCAGAGCGATGTCTTTTTCGTAATTATGTCGGGGGTAATTACTATATGTGTATCAAAATTATAAATAATTTTAGCAACTTATTTTTTTATAATGGTAACGAACAGTTTGTTTTTCGGCAAAAAGGCCCTTCACGTCCCCAGTTAGTTGATCTTCTATAGAGCCCAAAAGGGGGTGAATTCAATTGTCCCCTATTTCTTCCAAACTATTCAACCTGAACATTTGAAACCGCCTGAAACTGAGCAGTTTCGTAGTACTTATTTTAATATAACAAAAAAAAAATTACTTGAACAGAGGTCGAAAATTTTTCTAAATCAAAAAAAAAAGTTGAGCTAACTGCTGAACAAAAGCTCATTTAAATCGGTTACTAATAGACCACTCAATGCCACCCCACCTGTGAACTGCCTCAAAAATGATGCAGTCAAAAAGTAAAGTGACGGTGACAAATTATTTCTTTTTAAAACTAAACGGTTTGACCCATGACAATATTGGTATTGGCAACAATATAAACAAAATTTAAAAACAATCATATGTGGTGCTCCTAAGGTCCACAATATTTTTTTTATTTGTCAAAAATGTTGGTTCTGGACCCTCTATTCACTGGCTGGAATATTTTTTGTTATCTTAGACTAGTAGGTTAGTATGTACTACCAAATTGCTTGCTTTTAAGAGTGTAAGATTAGTTGTTTGGGAAATATCAGTCATAGGCAATCACTCGATATCGAGTATTATTTCCCTCTATTCTGTATCGTCGCTATCTGTTGTGCGTTTTTTGATGGCTATGTAACCCAATTCTCGAGCCCCACACCCTTCCACAGTCCTGGCACATCCAGTCTACGACAGCAGCCGGGTGTTGTTGGTCATCCATTCTTCCATTTTGTCGCTCCTTTCTAAGTTCTCTCTTTTCTGTCTCTAGTCTACGTCGTTGCTGTTCAAAAGTTTGTGCTCCCTCATAGACTGTTCGGCGCCATGAAACCCTATCGTTTGCTGTGGTCTCGAAGTTGTTTATATCGATGTGACCCCTCATCATATTACCTTTGAGAACGTCCTCGTACCTTTTTTGTTGACCTCCTTGATTTCTCTTTCTCTCATTCAGTTGTCCATAAAACATCTGCTTTGGTAGATGGGTTTCGGGCATGCGGATAACGTGACCAGTCCAACGAAGCTGGTGCTTGAAGATAAGGGCTTCTATACTAATTGTTCTGGCTTCTTCTAAAACACTTATGTTTATTCGTCGGTCTTGCCATTTGATTCTCAGGATTCGTCTTAAACAACTTTGGTGATATTTTTCTAGTAGTTTGATATGCCTTCTGTAGGTGGTCCACGTTTCGCATCCGTATGTTAGAGTTGGTATTATAACTGTGTTGTAGAAACGAAACTTGGTCTACGCATTGACGTCGTGATTGTTGAAGACTCTCTTCGAAAGCCGTCCGAACGCTACGCTAGCACTTTTTAGGCGATGCTGTATTTCTGCGTTACTAGTTGCATTTGATGATAGGTGGCTCCCAAGGTATGGGTAATGTTCCACGTTCTGCAGAGGATGGCCAATTATGGAAATGTTTGGAGCTTGGAGATTCGTACCTGGTTTTGGTTGGTAAAGAATTTGCGTTTTGGCAAGATTGACCTCTAGGCCAATGCTTTTGTAGGCTTGATTAAATGCATTGATTACCAGCTGTAGACCTTCCTCTTTATCGGCCATAACGACGTTGTCATCCGCGTACTGCAGTTCGATTACCGAGGTCGTCGAGACCTTAGTTTAGACTAGTAGGTTAGTATGTACTACCAAACTGCTTGGTGTGTGTAAGATTAGTTGTTTAGATATAGGGCAAGGGTGTCTTTAGGCTCGGGCGACCGGGTGATCGCCCGGGACGGCTGGAGGCTGTCTCGTTCCTGTTGAAGCGACCTCAGAGATTCACATGTCATGTGCAAAATACATTGTTGTATAGGGAATAATCGAAAAGCACATTTCACCACTTTGTGGCCCCTGGAGGCAGTAAGGGTCATTTTGTAAAATTTATAAAATATTATTGGTAGGAGGTCAATAAGTGTACTAAATTACATTGCCCTAGGTCAAACCGTTCAGATTAAAATAAATATTTCGATACTCTAACTTTAAGTTTTGACTGCAGCATTTTTAAGGTTGTTTACAGGTGGGGTGAAGTTGGAAGAGGGAAATTTGCAAACAAAACAAGTAAGAGTAAAAGCAATTTGGTTAATTTTGAAGCTCCAGTAGTATTTAATGGATGATTTCAGAAACGACCTTTAAGAGTTTTCTAAGCAGCGCTTAACTTTAAAATTTAATTTAACAGAAGCATTACTTTTATAAGTTTTAGTAGGTACCGTACAGCGGGGCTATCTTGGAAATGCAGGAAAACTTTGAAAATATTATTTATTTTTAATATGATAATGATGCTAAGACTTGACGACAGTAACGACTGTGGTTTTCAGGGGTACGTTCACTTTAAAACGTCGGGGAGACGTCTTGCCGAGTGAATGACGTCATGGATAAATTGCCGAATGTTGGTTTAATGTGAACTGGATGAACGAACAACAAGATAACTAATAATTTGTTTTTTTTGGTGCGTAGTACATGTGATTTTTTATGAGAAAAGAATAGTTTGATTATATTTATAGAAAATGCCTCAGCCTCTGCTTCCATTATTTTCGCTCACCAATCTTGTAAACAATATACCAAACCAAAAATTATCACTGGCTTTTAAACCAAAATTTGTCTTCCTCTTCTTCAGTTCTATGGATTTGCGTCTTTTCGGTCGAAAGCAAAATTTTCAAAATAAAAAATAATGCAGAATGTTGATTTTGGTTAGGTTTACCTGTTTACCAACTTACTGCTCAAGACGAGCGATTTTCAACCACCAGTGTTTGATCTGAACACTTTAGAGCGCGCCCGACGACGCCCGACGCTTAAGCGAACGTACCCCAGAGCTTGTAAACAGAATTTTACTCAATCGGAAAGTAAACATCACAAGTATCCCGGTTCTTTGGCTTTCGCACACAAACGAGAAACCACAAAAAATGGGCAAAAAATTATACAGTGGTTAATATTTTAGTGCTGCACTGGTTATCAGGTCAGAATATTTAATTATATTTTATGTCCTAAAATTGTTACATTTCTAGTTAGTATTAAGACACAATATTGTATCCTTAGTGTAATTAGCAAATAAGTCACAGGCCTCTTTGTCAACCGAGGCTATTTGGGCGTTAGACTTTTTTTTTGAGATATCCAAAAAAATTGTGTAGCACGGAAAATATGTTTTTTATAGTTCCAAACAGTTTTCAGTTTTCTTCTTTAACTTTTATAGATTTTTAGATAAGGCTTTTTTAACTAGTATTCTTGAAATCTCACCTAGATAGTATTTCCCGAAACTTGAGTGAAAGTAAGCATGCGCATGCGTTCTCACTCATTTTAGGAATCTCGATTACTTGTCTATTCTATTGCGTTGGATAAATAATATTATTATTTTTTTAGCAGAGAAAAATATTCGCTTCCTTTGACATGAAATTATTGTAGTCGTTCCACCACTACGAGCCAATTCTATTGTTGTATTATGGGTTAAGTGGTCATGGTCTAGAAGTTTTGTAATTGCGTTTGGATTAAAAAAAAATAATGAGAATAAAAAGTTTTACCTCGAATTTTCATGTTGCTACCTAGCCTTTTCGTTTACCAGTCCGCAATATATTGTATAAATACCGACAATAATACCTACTATTTTTGCACTTCTGCGTTGTATGTATTTAATAGGTTGCTTGTGTTTTTATATATTTATAAATTGTTCACGGAATTACATAAACAAATACATGTTTCCTTAGAAAAATAATTTAGTCCTGCATGTATTAAACAAATTTTTTGAAAAATGTTGCAAGGTATATTAGTTATACCCAAGAGATAAAAAGAGACTTTTATCACGACGTTTCCACGCACATTTATGGGCACTTTTGTCAAAAAGCACTATTGTAAGAAATTATTAGGAATGTGTGACATTCATTCACATATGCACATTACAGGTACCCTACTATAAGCAACATGTCAAACAACTCTCTGATAGCCATTTATAGTTTTTATTATTTTTAACAAAATGAAGGGAAAATTTAGCACCCTAATAAATTTATAGAAAAGATTTGTGGCGTAGAGGGCAAAGGGTGAGGGAATAAATCAGAAAAAAGTTTTTCCTCGACCAGGATTTGAACCCGGGACCTCTAGAATACTAATGCTCTACTAACTGAGCTACCGAGGAACTGGGATTTTAACTGGCTATTCGGAAATCTTTTCGTCCGATTCATTTATTATTAGTGGGGAGATCTTTGGCTTTAGCCATAGCTACTTAAAACCCCAGTTCCTCGGTAGCTCAGTTGGTAGAGCATTAGACTGGTATTCTAGAGGTCCCGGGTTCAAATCCTGGTCAAGGAAAAACTTTTTTCCGATTTATTCCCTCACCCTTTGCCCTCTACGCCATAACAATTTATCTCTGCCATAAAATTATACCTGCAGAATATCTTTAAAATATTAAATGTACAAAATGTTATTAAAAAAATGTAGCTGTTTCCCTTACAACGTCAGGATAAATACTAAGGACGCTCTGTTTTTATTTTAAATCAGGCAATAAGTAAAAATCGCCACCTTCCAGAATTGTGACGGGTGAGATTTTATGTCGTTTCTGAAGAATTACGACCATAATGTTATAATTAAAGTTTCGTAGAAATTCGAGAATGCAAATAAATTCAATAAATACTTACTTTTCAACTCCCGGAGGAAAATATTTATGTTACAGTCTAGCTACCTACAGTCATGTTTCACTTATTTAAATTTATGAAAAAAAATTATATACTTAATTTGGTTTAATTTGAATAACTAAAAGTTCGAATCACCCTAATTATCCACTTCCTTCTTTCATTGTTTATATCTTTATATTGGCGGGCCTATTTTTCAAAGTTACAGCCATCTGGAATTATTTTAGTATGTTATTTTTAATATTTGACTGTCAAAATCTATGTAAAAAAAGTTCTTAAATTCGAATATCTTTAGGCCTAGTCACTGCCAATGAAACAGATATACGAATTGAGGTTAAAAGGCCTTATTCCTCAAAAGGAAACTGCAGAAATATATCATTATTTCAGAAGATTTTAAGAACGTTTACATCGTTATACGAGGTAAGGTTATGGCTGTTTACTTGGTAATATATTCTTTATTAGTGGTATTCAGAACTAACTTGAACAGGCCTCTTCATTAGAACTCGAAGTCGTCCTGATAAATAAATTTAAAAAAAAATCCGATATAAACTCAACCTATGTTTTGTTTTATTATTTTCGGACGCAAAGTTATTTTTTAAAATTTTGTTTGGATAAGTCTTTTTAACCATTTCTCTTTCTGGATCGATTAAACCGAAGAAGAATGTTTTATAACATTTTTCTTAAATTGGTTTGATATTGTTACGAGTTATTCAGTTACTTTGTTTATACGGGCCTCTTAAAGCGCTTTTATATAAGGACGGTTTGAAAATGTTGTCGTACAAAAGCCACTAAAACCGATTTAAGCACTAAATCGATTTTATTTTAAAGCGATTTAAGAAAGAGGTTTATCGCTTAAAAAATTTTAGGATCTTTATCAATACTTTAAAAACGCTTTAGCGCATTTCTTCTACCTTAAAGAAATACCAGACAATAAGAACGGGAAAATAAGAAAAGTTGCTAGCATATCAAGTAAATGAAAGACAAAATGAGAGACAGGAAGAAGGAACAAAAATTGCTTTGAGATAGCATAGTAGCCTGAAAATAAAACTTGACATTCAATTTCAGAATGTCGACACTACGTTTCAGGAGACGGACACGAAATTCGAAAAATTGTACACAAAAGTAGAACTGGCCACGAAATTTAAAGTATTTGACAAAAAAATTGAAGGGGTTAAAACGAAGGTCGACGCAAAGGGTAAAGGATGAAGACAAAGATATGGAGATGAACATCGGAAACAGCTTTACATGGGGAAACTTTACAATAGTTTTTTTACACTATAGTATACCGATTTTTCAGAAGTCGCAAGAGATCAATTGGCAGCGGCGCAGCATTTTGCCCAAGGGCTAAGAGATCCAGAGATCCAAATCTTTCTACTTCTAAACAGCTTTACCAGCAGCATCTAGTCTTTTATAAGGGCTGCAGAGATCGAGGTAGCCTGTAATATTTTATGACCAGAAGTAAGAGCTGTAAGTATCTAGGATGAAGAAAAACCAAACCAAAATCAAAAAACAGAGAGCAGCCAACTTCTTTTGGTAAAAATTATCGACAAAATAGAAAAAATGGTTACCGCGTGTAATACCGGTAAACGACCAAAAGAGATTGTAGTGTTCTAATGAGGTCCCGCTCTCTATTTAGCTAGAAAGGATATCGACGAAGGGACCAGCAAAACTACAAGTAGTTGACACGGCGCGCGGCGGGTCGGGTGTTGGCTATCGAAGATAGAGCCTCAAAAATCTATTTAATCAGAAGTCTAGGACATAAGTTTTAACATCGAGAGGCTCATAAATGGAAGTCGAATTAACATCACCGTCGATACAGGTGCCGCAATATCCTTGCTTAAACCTGACGTGGCAAAATGGCTTCGAACTGTAACTGGAAAGTCGGATAAAATACTGGGAGAAACAGAATTTGAGACCCAACTAGGAACATTAGGGTTGCGTCACAAAGTAGATAGGATGCAGATATAAAAGATGAATTTATAATCGGCATAGATTGTAATTGTAAAACATGGATGTACCTACGACTAGAGGCCTTGTATATGATTTTTGACAGATATTGTTTTACTAGAGGTGGGCAACTGATATTTTCCTCTCTTTCTAGTTTTCTTCATATTTGCATGTAAAACGGATTTAATGAAATGGACTGATGTTTTGTTGTATCTTTTTATAATTTCCCCAGACAGTTTTTGAAAGATTTATTTTTTTTGGTTAGTAAAATATGTCAAGTTTTGACAAAAAAAAAACAAAAACAAACAGTGAATATTAAAAATGTAAATAAGTGGTAAAATATAAAAAGTCCTATTGATCTATATTTTTGTTACTCTTTTTTTTACAATAAAACACGGAAACATAATGTGTTATTAATTAACAAAGTACCTACTGCTTGTAGCTCACTTATCTCCCAAATTCGGCTATTTTTATTAATTATCCAGCTTGGTAAATGCATGCTTTCTTTCCAATTTTCTTCCTCCGTTGGACAACGGAACAATACAAATTCGTTGAGGCACATGTTTTTACGTTTTTGAGACAGCAAAATTCCATTTTTAAACCGGACGTTTCCTAATCAAAAATGTGACACTGACAAAGTTATTTATTGTCAGAGGTTACCAACTATTATTGGCAATACATAATTTGCTTTTAAAGATTTCCCTAACAACTGTCAAATCCAGTTACTCACCTCTCGTAAAACTGTCAAAAATCGTATACAGGGCCTCTACCTACGACAACCAATTGCATCTTCTAAAATTTGCATCCACCGATACCTCAAAAAAAAAATCCGATCAGAGTTTTAGCAGCATGTACTACGGGAATATTTGAAAATACCGGAACCATCATATTTAAGAAGCTGGAGAAGAAATCAAGAAGCTGTGTAGGACTCATATGCCAGAATAACACACGCAAGATCACCAGTTAAAACGGAAGGACATCCCAATTAGAGTCGCAAATGTTTTTCCAAACTGTGTCAAGATCAATAAAGGAGATGCTACACCTGCGTTTGAGCCCTTAGATGAACTACTTATCTAAGGCATATGCTTACGGAGACTTTGGTTTTATTATCATTATCTGAGAAATCTTGGGACTTAATTTTCGAATTTCGAATCGAAGACACTTTGACCACGCTAGCAGGAATATGTTGGATCTAAAAAGTGACTATTGGCAAGTTGGAATGGTAATGGGTTGTGCTAGTTCAATGTAATCCAATTGTACCTCTGAAATGCTCCCGCCACATTTAAGAGACTAGTGGAAATCGTGCTATGAGGTATGACGTGGAATACATGCTTACTGTAGTTGGATGTCGTTATGGTTATGAAAAAAATGTTTTAGAAGTATTAAACAATCTATGAGAAGTATTTTGCAAAATAAACAATCAGCAATCAGCATCAGCAATACAACTTGTTGATAAAGCACAGATCCAGCAAGAGTTCAAGTTCAATTTAATTTTATTTGATCTATTTAAAAAAATAATTTTTATCTTTAGAGGTGTAGATTACGTCAAAGTAATAAATCTATAAATAATTTTAAAAATAATCTTATAAAGAAGTAAAAATATAAAATTTCTATAGCAAATATTGGTCGATTCTGATTTTTTTAGTATTCGGTGATTTTACGAAAAATGTGTATAAAGACGTAGAAAACAATAAACATTCCAATATTTTTCTGAAAAGGTTTTGTCAGGTATTTTGTTATGCTATACATATTTTTTATCCTAATTTAAAAACTTCAGTTTTTCTGCGTTACTGAAAAATTCCTCAACATCTATTTTCCAGAAATTACCCTATTTTTTCTTCAATTTTTCTATTTGGTTGTTGTCTTGGTGTATTGAGCAGCAAGCTCCAGATCTTTATTATGCTAAAAGTTACTTTTTTCTGCAAGTGGCTAAATTGTGGTATATCTATTTTTAGGTTTTGTTTTTGTCTTGTGTTATATTTGTGTTCAGTTTTATGATCCTGAAATAAGTATTCTATCAGTATAAGCTGAGTTTCACCAGAATATGACACCATATCTAACGCGCGACTTTACTTAGGCGTGATAAGATATTAGGAAAGCCAAAAGACACACTGTGTCGCTAATAATTCTGAAAGCGTAGCAGAATTAGCTTAGTTTTGCTGAAATATTGTCAATAGTGACTTCCTGAAACGTCACACTATTCTGAAGTTTTAGTTCCTCACCGGCATATTCCACACACACACTTTCTGCAGGTTATGGCCTAAAATGGACGAGTTGTGTTTTTGTTATATTTAGTGTTAAACTGTTTGACTCAAACCATTTTCATAATTTCCTAGTTCGATTTGGTTATTTGTGTGTTTTTGTTATCATATATAAGAGCTTTGTCATTAGCAAATAACACTATTTTATCATTTTGAATTATGTTTGTAATATCGTTTGTGTATAGAATATAGAGAAGCCTCTGCACACCTCCTCCGAGCATTGTCACCTGCCCACTTGAAAGGAACTAATCAGACGCACAACAATGCAAATGCAAGGAGACCTTACCAAGGGAAATGCAAATATTGTAAGAAGTTGGACCAAAAGGAAAAAATTACTTCTATACTATATATTTTGGGAAAAATGCCGGTGGAACTTCATTAACCAAACGATTAGTGGTACTCGAAGGTAGAATCTCCCAAATACTAAACGAAGGAGTAAACAAGATAATTGATAAAATAAAAAGCAGATTTTATTGGGTTAACTACTGTCAAGACGTCAAAATCTGGAGGCGGCAATGTTCTACATGTGCAGCCAGCCAATGATCTAAAACCAGGTCAAGAAGTCAAATGAAGCAGTACAATAGTAGACTACTATAAGGACAGACTACCATTTACGTTGCTGGACCATTTCCCGAAAGTGAGAAAGGTAATCGATACATTCTTTTCACTATGGATTACTTCAGTAATTGACCAGAAGTGTTTGCTATACCAAATCAGGAAGCTGTGACAATGACCGTTTAGAAAGTATTTACCATCTTTGGTCCTAAAAGTATTGTTTGCTGAGATATATTTAAAAAAAGAAATGTTACCCCTTCCACCCAGATTTTATTTTTTTTTTACTTTTACTACGGACTAACTTGGACAAACTCCAGTAGGCACCCGATTAAGGGACCATATTTGATTCCGTGTTTGGAGAAATTTCTTCAGTTTTTTATAAAAATTTTTTGCTCAGTATGATTTTTTGAGCATTATGTTTTTCTTTAAACTGACGGGTAATTTAAACTTGAACTTTATTATTATCATAACTCTAATTAGTAAAAAATGCATGCCAAAAACTAACCCTCGGTGCACTCGAAAAGCACGTTATAAGGAGTGTGGTAGGTGTACTTACGTCCTGTGAGGGGGTGCATCAGAGTTGGGTGCGTGTTGGCTGAGTTAGCAGCTGGTTGCTTGGGCTTGCTAACCTTGGTGTTACTTTTAGCAAATTCCAGCCGGATGGTCTGTGGCATGTCGGGGTCAAACCTTACGCCCTGCTGCAAAATATTGCCCACAAAAAAGTAGTGTGATTGTGAGGTCAAAATGCAAAAAACTATACTTTAATGACGTTTAAAAATATTGTGTTACCATCTTTCACATAGTTGACTCATCATGAAAGGAAGAAACTATAATAGAAGAAACTAGATTTCCTAATAAAATATTTAAAGTGCCATTACTGGTTTGCAATATTTTAAAACGCAACTAAAGCGATAGGTACTATGAAGATATGTTACAAAAGTAAGTTGGGTAGGTATCAGTGAAAAAATACAGGCTTAAAAGTGCGTGAACGTGTTTTTAATGTTTGACAAATTAAAACCAAACCTTGTACCGCGAAGCGACTTTGAGACAGCGACAAAGCGATTGTTTTTTGAACGTGAGGTATCTGATTTGCTTCTGCTAAAATTGACATTATAGTGTTATCTGACAGCCAATCAGAAAGCTCAAATTAAAAAAATAGGGGAGCGATCTCTCTGTCGCTATCGCAAAGCTGTTCCGTGAAGTTTCTCCTTCAAGAACCGTTCTTAGAGCCTCTACATGTCGCCAGCGACAATTCCCTCCATTGTCGCCGCCCCATGGGAAAAAGTTAAAATAAATTTAACTCTGGGACCTGAAGCCGGCTACAGAAAGTAGGGAGAATTGCTCTTGGCTAACAACGTGTCACTAGCGACACGTCAAATCTCTGAGAACGGGACTTTGTTCTACGAATTCATATAATAAAGCAAATAGCGATGCCGAAACAGTTTAGGTATACGTGTAATTTTTGAGCAAAAGTCTATGTGTGGTCGTTAGACAACCTTATTACCACCAAAAGTTCAACTGTATAAAAATTATTAAGGTTCTACTCTTATACTTAATAAAATATATATTTTTAAATCTTACTTTTATCACATATTAGGCACAGTTGCAATTCAAATTAACATACAGTCATATGTCAGGAAATTTGATTATAATAATAACTGTACACCAAACTTACAAACTTATATTCGAAATTCGAAAAAAATAAAACAACAAGCATTTTACACCCACTGACCGGGGAACGAAACATTAAAATGTATTATAATTTGTAATTATTTTATGTTCTTAATATTTTTTTGTTAACACCCAGACAGCACACGTTGTCTAATGGACGTCCAGTGTAAATTAATTTTTGGTCCAGAACGTCCAGGACCTCAAATGAACGTCCATTGGACGTTTGTAAAAAGAGCGTTCATTGTAAGTCTAAGTATATTTTTGGTCCAGAAATATAATTAGATATCAGATACATGCTCCTAGCAAAAATTCGACATTGGTGTTATCGCAAGGTCAATTTTACGCTGGTCCCACATTTGCGCGTCTTTAAAAAGGGTATACTTTACGGCCGTATTCATAGTCATTCCGAAGTTATTAGAACACCCTATATTAATTAATTTTAAAAGAATACAATATATAGGGTTTTATAATTATTTAAAATACATGTGCATGTCCTTTTTATTTTGAGCACAAAGTCCAATGGGCGATGGTCCGAAAGATGCCCATTGGACGTACAATCGTGCAGTATCCAGATAGCTAAACTATGACCAATATCAATAAAATCTTAAATGGTTGTGGCGGATTCATAATGCTGAAACTACTTTTTCTGGGTTTTTCGCCACTAAGTTAAGGAAATTTCTTAAAAAATAAATAATCTGTATACACCCGCATCTGTACGCACCCGCAAATCCTAACTAGAATCTAAGTACTTATCTGACGTTTCGGCATAAACTCTACTGCCGTTATTAAAGGAATTATTCTTATATAAAATGTGCCAAAAAAAACGCACTTTTTTAAATGATGACGATAATGTTTAGCTTTTTGAAAAGCCAGACCTTCAAAATTTATAGTCCTAAAACTAATAAACGTGAAACATCTTTTACGAATCCACATTCTTTCAAAGCACATCAATTTAACAATTTAAAAATTCGAACAAGAAATAAGGAAGTTTGCAATTTTTAAATAGACCAGAGTTTACCTGCAAAATCAAGCTTATTAAGAAAATATTTACTTGTTTAAATAGCAATAACTTGTTCCCAAATTTATCGATTTTAACAGGTTTAAACTTTTTAAAAATCACTAACGTCAGAATTTATAGAACTAATGATAAAACTGACATTTACTTTAATCCAAGATGGCAGACCTATTTAAAACTAGGCATATTTCACCCCCCTATAAGAAACCTTTTCTGCGACACTGTATACAATCCTAAACATCGGTTAGAAAGCCACATCCTTCTCAAGCACATCAATGTAACATTTAAAATATTCGTACAAGAAATAAAAAAGTTTTAAATCTTTATATAGACGAGAGTTTGCATGCAAAATCAAGCTTATTAAGAAAAAATTGCTTGATTTTACAGGCAGACAGGTCTATATAAAGACCTAAAACTTCCTTATGCCTGTTTTTTTAAATAAGTCCGCCATCTTGAATTTTTAACAAATGTCATTCTTGACACAAGTTCTATAAATTTTGAGGCCTGTGCCTTTTAAAAAGTTTAAACCTATTAAATAAAACAAGTCTCAGTAAACTCTGGTTTACTTAAAAATTGCAAACTTCCTTATTTCCTGTCCGAAATTTTTTAAATGTTACATTAATGTGCTTCGAAAGAATGTGCCTTCGTAACCGATGTTTTAGATCAGTGTCGCACACAAAAAAATATCTAGGGAGGTTAAAAATGCCTATTTTTAAAATGGGTCCGCCATCTTGGATGTTTAGGAAATGTCAAGTTTGACATTGGTCCTAGAAAGTGCGGTTTTTTGGCACACTCTATATAATATTCCCCAATATAAAATTTACACGCTCCCAAGAAATCTTCTAAACGATATTTTTTGAGATTTGCTTTCTTTTTATTAAAATTGATCTAAGAGTATTTGACTTTTTAAAAAATGGTTCGAAAATTATACAGACCGCTTCAAGCTACTGCGAACATAGGGCGGAAGAAGTCTAATTTGCCAGTGTACGTACATGCAGAGACACCGCACGCCTCAGTGAAGCAACCAATACTCAGGCTTGCGATCACCACTTGCATGACTTTCCTTTGGTATTTAGTACGCATCTAACCACGGTGCTGTGTGGAACGTGGAATTTGGTCAATAAATACGCAAATTTTTATAACGTAATTTTCTTATTTTTTGTCACTGATAAATAAGAGCGTTTTATTGTCAACTGCTCAGATTTATCAGTGACGACGTGTTACAATGAAAATAATAAGGAGAAACAAAATAAAAGCAAGTTCTCAAAATAAAATAATACATTCTAAAAACCAAAAAGATTCTCCCAGTCAAAAAAAAATTAAAGCAAATGTTCGAAAAGTCCTCCTTGCTCGGCTAGACAATATCCGAGTCTACTATAAAAACCTCTTCTAACGTTTCCAAGCATGTTAGGGGTGATAATTTGAAAAGCTTCTTCAAAAACAGATAGAAGTCATTAGGAGCAAGATCGAGCTGGCCATAAAATAGTTCCCCGTGTACTTATAACCCGATTAGGAAATACATTATCAAGATATTCCCTAACAAGGCCAACATTGTGAGCGGAACAACCATCTTGTTGAAACCATGTTTCACCAAATCTTACACCTAACAACTGCCTAGCAGTTGGAATAATGGGCTGCTGCAGTAGATCCAAGTATCTAGGACCATTCAAATTGCAATTGCCGTTAATAAAAAATGGCCCAATTACGTGTTCCCCTATAATACCCCCCCCCCCAAACATTTAGTTTTTGGGGATACTGTGTTCTTACGTCAAAATACAAATGCAAATTTTCCCTCGACCAATATCGAACGTGTGTTGGGTTATGACGATTTGACCATTTGACCATCTGCACTTTTTCGGCAACTTCGTAGACATCCATTTTTGGTTTTAAAAATGTATTATTTCAATTAAGAACTTACCCATCTGTTTCTCGAGCAAGGCAGAAATAAATCAAAATAATAAAAACAAAATGAATTTCCAAAAGATAACACTGCAGCGTGCTTCGAATCCACCTCGGTCGTACGGCATGGAGAGTAAATTGGACTTGATTCCCCCTATGTTCGCAGTAGCTTGAAGCGGTCTGTATATAACTTATTAGCGATTCGTTTAATTTTTTCCGAAATACCTGGTATAAAAGGAATTATTAAGTTTGTTGGTTGTACATTATTATTTCTACGTTGAAAATTCGATTGGTCTAAAAGAATTTTAAAAGATATTTGAATACGAATTTTTAATTAAGACCTCTTTTATTCTTCGTTTTTCTTGTAAAATTTTTTTTGATGTCCAAGCAAATTATTTTAGCCCTATCGTATATATGGGAATGTGATTTTTTCAATAGGATTTTTGAATGGCAATGGGCTCTCCACTTTCTTCTCTGATGATTAATATCTTTATGTAAGATTTTGAAAATAAAATTTTAGAAGAATTTAATTTTAAACCGGTCATTTGGTTTCACACACGATACATATTTATAAACGGTAAAGAATCAACAATAAAATTTATTTTAGAAGTAAAAAATGATACAAACCTCAGTTTATAGAAAACCAACACATACAAATAGATATCTAAATGTTAACTCAAATCATTCCTCATCGGTTAAAAAAGCAGTAATAAAAAGTTTATACGATAGAGCTAAAATAATTTGTTCGTACAACAAAACATCTTCCCAAGAAAAACAAACAATAAAAGAGGTCTTAATTAAAAATTCGTATGCAAATAACGCGAACGTAGAAATAATAATGTACAAGCAACAAATTTAATAATTCCTTTTATACCAGATATTTCGGAAAAAATTAAACTAATCTCTAATAATCATAATGTTAGAACAATTTAAAAAAATCAAATACTCTTAGATCAATTCTAACAAAAACAAAACCATTAAATGCTGAGCAAAACTCAAAAAATATCGTTTATAAAATTCCTTGCGAGCGTGGTAAATTTTATATTGGAGAAACTTCAAGGCCTCTTGAAATTAGAATAAATGACCAAAAGGGGTACCTCAGCAGGGAAGATTGTTAGAGGTCTAAAATTTGTCAATATTCTTTTGAAGAACCAGACAAAATATAACGAAAAATCAAAAAAGCAGTTTGCATCTATCTAAATGAAGATGAATGCATAGCTGGCTATCAGTTGATATAATACAGTTTGGCTTCCAATTTTAAAATACAATTTTCAAAAAAGTTTTTTTAACACAAAAAACAAAATATTAAACTATATTTTTGATTTCACTTTAAATTTTGTATTTGTAAAATCTATTTTGTATTTTGTATTTGTAGAATCTAAAAAACTCAAACAAATATAATTTTGATTTTAAATTTTATTAAACCCACCCTGTACCTTGTTGGTTACTATGAACTAACACCGTTCTCATTTAGTTAAGCAGGTGTTGTATTAACCAGAGATAAAAGAAAAATAAACTATCAACGCCTCAAACTATAAAGCATTAATTTTTTGAAATATATATCAGTCAGTCAGTCAGTTGTATGACAACAACAAAAAAATCGAAAAAATTTTGAATAGAATAATTCCTTTGATAACGGCAGTAGAGTTTCTGCCGAAACGTCAGATAAGATTTGCGAGTGTATCAGATTATTTATTTTTTAGGAAATTTCGAAATTTCCTTAACTTAGTAGCGAAAAACCCAAAAAAAGTAGTTTCAGCATGACCACTATCAATACACAAAAAAAAAAATACCGTAACTTGAGGTGAAGTTGGAATGTAGGGGTGATCTCGGACAGCATGATCTGGGCGGTTATAGAAACAAAAAAATAGTCTCACAAAAAGTAGGGATTGGAACTTGTAAATCAAGAGTTAGCGATGCGCATAGAGTGGTTGTTTACTTTGAATAAGTTATCTGGGGTACATGAGTGAGTTTAAAAAAATAAGTAGTAGTAAATTTAAAACCTTAAAAAGAAACTCCTGCACAGTAGAAATTAAATAAGGCATAAATCATTTGGAAAAAAATTGCCTTATTTGGGTTCAAGGTTTAAGTAACTCCCTCCAATTTTTACTATCGAGGAGATCAGCTAGTAGAGATAGAAAAAATGCACATTTTTTTAGAAAAATTTTATTTCTTAATCAGAAGGAGGTCCTAAAATTATTTGGGCAAAAACTGACAAATTTGGGTGAGAGTAATCACCTGTAATCTACATTGAAGTTAGCTCGAGCAGAGCAGCTACAGGGGATAGCACAAAATAGAGCATATTTGAGGTTTGATCTCACAATGAAACAAGTGAAAGTTCGTAAGCGGTTACAAAGATGTTGAAGATAAGAGACCTATAGACAACATTAAAAAAATAGTAGATACCGACGTAGATACTGTTAGCATTGCGTTCGTCTCTACTACAATTTTCAAGAAATTTTGATTCAACATTTGCAATTCAAAATAGCGGGCAAACTCTTGATAAAAAAGTTATTTTTCCTTTTTCGTGTGATATTTACACTAATGTCATGCAATATATCAATGTATACTAAATCAAGGACGCTTATTTTAAAAATTGCATAAAATATGACATATTTCAATCTCAAATCAAGATGGCGACGATTAAAATAAAAATTAATATTTCTCTCAGTGAATTAGCATTTTATCACAAACAAAAGCAGTTTTATGATGAGTAAAATAAATTTTAAGTTTTTATGTAACAAACTGACATTTAAATAACTCATTTATAAATTTATTTTTGTAAGGTAAATAAAAACTACATGGAAAAATATTAAGTTTCGTTAAGTTAAACATAATGATCCCAAAAATTTAAAAAAAAATGACATGTCATTCGCAAGGCAAGATGATGACGATTAAAATAAAAAACTATTTTAAATTTTGAAATAAGGGTTCTCGATTTAGTATAAATTAAAATATTGCATGACATTAGCGTAAATATCATACCAGAAGGGACAAATAACTTTTTTATCGAGAGTTTGTCCGCCATTTTAAATGTTTTTTGCAATTAATAATAATAAAATTAATAAGGTATATTTTTTACAAATCAGGCGCCATCTTTGTAAAAACCTATGAAACTTTAACTTTATTATTTTGAGATTAAAGGGCTTGTCAGTATACCTTTATTATGAAATAAAGAAATTTAAAAAGAAAGGTTCGTAGCTATCGGATACATATTTTGCTTTTTTATTCATTACGACCAGGCCTCCAAGATTTTTTTTTTAATTTTGTTTTCAAGGGACATGTTATTCTTTTATATTTTTGGATTAATTGGGACCTTGAGAATTTGGACTTGATTTTCTCAAAAACGTAGAAAATATTTTTTCCTGAGTTTGACAGCCGCAATCTTGGTTTATGGGGTTCGAAAATGGGGGATCTTCGACTGGAAATTTAGCTTTTGGTATTGGCCAAATATAAAAAATAATACTCTGTAATGACCTGCAACAATTTAGACTAAACTTTGGAACGGTGCGCGGTGCTTTATTTCAGAAATTTTAATTAATTTTTTAAGACTTTAAATTTATAATGATTACAGAACATTGTGTCAGCTTTAACAAAAACTATGCAGTAAATAGACAAAGTATCAAAACTCTCCAGGACGGTTATTCTTGACCGACCGAAGGTTGTGAAAAAAAGCTCATTTCACCTCACGGTCGTTCAAGAATAAGTGTCCAGGTGTATAAATAAAAATCCCAGACGTTACTGTTCCTACTAGTCTGGTTGCCAAACCACGATATTTGCCCTAAGTGGGAAATGAATGGTACAATTCGATTGATGCCACTTTGGCACCCTTGGGCATTTTGAAAAATCCAAGATGGCGGCAATTTTTAAGTGAAAAAACTACAGAAAAATATATCTGAACAAGATATTGGTCTGTGGCATATCATTTTAGTCGGCTTTGAGTCGCCTAAATCTAAATCCGGTATTATTTTTATTCTGGGGGTACCCCAACTGTGGCGGGTTGATTTTATGAAAAAAATCGACCTATCAACAGGCATGCAATATATCAATTTTAGAGTTTTTCGGTCCGCTGAATACAAATATGTAGTTTACATTTGGGGGTAATTTGAAGGAGTAGGGGGGGGGGGTATTTATTTAGATTTAATGAACAAACTGTATTCAAGTTTTGTTGCAGATTTCTGCAGCTCTGCATCAATTCTAATGGTTTTGGACCCGCTGAATCCAAATTTGTAGTTAAAAAAATTTTTGAGGGTAATTTGAAGGAGTAGGGGGGGGTGTTTATGAGAAAAACAGTAAAACTGTTTATGTCGAAACTTAACGAAGAAACTTTATTTAAGTTTTATTGCAGATTTACACAGCTCTGCTCAACCCCGTTATAAAACTAATTAATAACTTTTATAAAGTTTGTTCGTTAAGTCTCCTCATAAACGGTTTTACAGTTTTCGTCATAAATACACCCCCACTCATTCATATTGCTCCCAAAATTTTTTTTTACTACAAATTTGAATTCAGCGGATCCAAAAACCTTATGCTCATATCCACCAACTCAAAAATTTTCCGATAAGGGTTTAATCATGATTAGATACTAATCGGTGTTTAGAATGTGGTGTTTTATATTGAAACTTTGTTTGTCAAGACTCATTTTAAACTCCGATTAGGGTTATTCATGATTAAAGCTTAATCCGATAATTTTCCGTTGGTGGATATGGACATTAGAATTGATGTATCGCATGCATATGCTTCTCTTTTAATTTTTTGCCCACCGCCGCCATCTTGAATATTTCAAAATGGTGGATGATGCCCAAATGTCATTAATTAGTTTTATAACAAAATGAGCAGAGCTGTCGAAATCTGCAATAAAACTTAAATAAAGTTTGTTCGTTAAGTTTTCACATAAACAGTTTTAATGTTTGTCTCATAAATACCCCCTCTCCACTCCTTCATATAACTTTCAAACATTTTTCTAACTACAAATTTAAATTCAGCAGATCCAAAAACCTTAGAATTGATGTATCGTATGCATATTCTTCTATTTTGAATATTTCAAAATAGAGGATGATGCCCAAAAGTCATTAATTATTTTTATAACGGGGTTGAGCAGGGCTGTCGAAATCTGCAACAAAACTTGACTAAAGTTTGTTGGTCAAGTCTCCACATAAACAGTTTTACTGATTACCCCATAAATACCCCCTCACCACTCCTTTAAATTACCCCCATTTTTTTTACTACAGATTTGTATTCATCGGACCGAAAAACCCTAGAATTGATGTATTAAATGCCTGTTGTAGTAGGTCAATTTTTTTCATAAAATCAACCTTCCCTCCGTTGGGGTACCGCCAAGAATAAAAATAATATCGGATTTGGATTGAGGCGACTCAAAGCCGACTAAAATGATATGCCACACACCAATATTTTGTTCGGATATATTTTTATGTAGTTCTTGGATTTTTCAAAATGCAAGGGTGCCAGAGTGGCATCAATCGGATTCTTAAAATAGAGCATCTTGGCTAAAAAAATCAGCAAAAAAATTTCTTGTACCATTCATTTCCACCTTTTTTTGATTTCTTCCAGACTATTCTGTTATCTAAACAATTTTCACGATTAAACTGGTTATCTTTTTTTTGTTCTACTCTCGTAACTGTAATTTTTCTTGCCGCTGACTTCTATTTTTCTCTTTTTTGAAAAGAGTGAGAGACATTGCAACTTCTTGTTGGTGACCTCTATTTTCCTTTTTATCGTATTGTGGTATAAGAGTTACACTAACTTTCCAACCCAATGAAAAAACGGCGCGCGAAATGATTTCAAAATTATATAAAATAGAACTATGTTTTTATAACACACGTTATCCAAAAGCATTCTACTTCTTTATATAATGCCAAAAGGTATGTGGTATCAAAAATAAATTTGTAAAGTTTGTCATCTTACAAAAAAAATCTAAAAAACTACGATACTTTATAATCTCGCCAAAAATACGTTTTTTCATAGCTTGGGTTTTGGTTTGGCTCCTTGGTAAACTTAAAATAATTTTTTTTGGCATATAGTAATAAGTGTGCAGTGACACATGGTGCAAATGGTGCATAAAACGAGGCATTAAAAAAACAATAAGCTGCCTTGTTTGTACATTGCAAGAGCAAAGGTCTTGTATTTAATTTGTAAATTTTATTATGTGGAACGGGCGGTTAAGGTGACCTAGTCCATAATTAAAGCATATTGAAACTTTACAATGCGTGTTCGTATCTTTTATATTGGTTTGTAGGTTTCATTGACATCTTCTAAACAAAATTTTAGACTAATCAGAGTCTTTATTAATTGCTTTACCAAAGAATCAATAACAAGATTAAAAAAAATATATATCGCGTTGACAACGCCGCACGAAGGCTAAAAAACGAATTAAGATAAAGTTAGTAATCAAGCAGGTAAAGGAAGGAAAAGTAAAACGGGGTAGGGCATTTAACTCCAAACCCGGCAGTGCCATTTATAAATCTCAGGCTAAAAATTAGTCGGTACACTCTTGCCAATTCACCAAATATTTCTAAGGCGTCATCTTTGCAAGAATTTTTTTATTAGTTATGTTATATTATTTTTATTACTTTAAATCGTTTTTAAAATCCAAAAGGCCTCCGTTGATAAAAAAAAACTTCACTTATAAGTATGAAACTTTTGTTTCTGTAGTGCATGAGTTGTCATTAAAAATGTGTGAGCCAATTTGTTTTATCAATGTACTCGGATCAAAACCAGATGGGACATAAGCGGTTTTAATTTCAACGTATAAAAAGTGTCACAATGCATATTTTTTATATCTGCCGTTCGTGTAAACACGGTAAATGAATACAGTTTTGAATGGCACCAATTCTGAAAGGTGTGTAACTGCTGCGATGAGTTAAGTAATTCATGCGAAAACTGGCATAAGACACGGAATTGAAATACGGTTAAATATAACACCCTATATTAATTATTAACCTCTCGTTATTTACTTTGATACATTTGACACGTGTTTGTCATAATAGTAAATAAATCAAAGGAGATTTTTTTAGAGTAATTTATTAAAAATTCCTTAAAATCCTATGTTAGGATCTAATAGAGTTGCAAAATTCAACTTATAACTTGAGTTACGAAAAATAACTGGTCTATAAGAAGAGCGGCGAACCATTTTGGAGTTAATAAAAATACATTACCACGCTGGGCAAAGCGCTGTAACAAAAACAATACCACAAAGAAAAAACAAGAATACAATAACTGGCGATAAAAAAATTGAACTTTTTGCAAATAAATAAACAAAATAATTTTAATACTTAATGGACTCGCCGTTCTTGTCTAAAACAAGCTGCAGACGAGTCGGCATTGAAAAACTTAAATATTGAAAATATTGCTCTTTTTCTGAAATGATATCTATGGCTCTTTCAATGGCTTCACTCAACTCGTCTGAATTTCTGGGGAACCAATTTCGCTAATAAATTATCTTCACAATCCGTCCCCAAACATTTTCCATGGGATTTAAATCCGGGCTGATGGATGGCCAAGGTAGAGTTTCAATATTGTTCTCTCGAAACCAAGTGTTCACTACATTCGCCGTGTGCACAGGGCAGTTAGTTATCTTGTTGGTAGATGAATTCATTATTTTCATGCAAGGCCGAAACAGATGGATACATAATATTACGAAGAATTTCGATGTATCGTTCACTGGTAAATCTACCTTTTATTCTCCAGCAAACACCCATACCTCTCGCACTAAACCATCCCCACATGTTGACGAAAAAATGTCCTGCTCTCTTGATGTTGTGTGTGTATTCTGGATCATACCTTGAATTTGGTGGACGATAAACCAAAATTCTCCGACTCTCTGACGATGACTGGAAAAATTTTGCTCCCGTAAAGACTACTTTCTCCCAAAAATCATTCCCTTCTAAAAGATGATTGGCCACAAAAATTACTCGAGCCTGTTTCTGCTCTTCCGTTAAAAGAGTCTTTTTTGCTGTAACCACGATAGATTTGAATTTTGCATCCTAATACAAGCAGTTCGCCGGGACTCTGGAAACGTGCTTGCAGCGGCAGCATGGGAGCATGTGGTAAAAGGATTCTGACTTAAATGATCAAGGAGTCGTCCGTCTTGCTCCATTGAACTAATTTTGTTTCGTCCTGATCCTTCCTTTCTCTTTGTGGCTCAGTTAAGTTTGCCCCCCCCCAGATCGATTTTCTCAAAAATTTTTATGCCAAAATTTTGCACACATTTTGCACAATTTTGCACACCACAAATAAAATTTTGCACACCTTCCTACGAGAAACTACAGCCCATTTTCTGTGGGGGGGGCAAACTTGACGTTGCCCCCCCCAGTCAATACTTTTCAAAAATTATGATGTCATTTGAGAGATCTTATTTTGCACAATTTTGCACACCCATTTTAAAATTTTGCACACCTCCCTGTAACCCACACGAGTGTCCTGAAAATATCAAGTTTGCCCCCCCCAGTCAATATTTTTCAAAAAGTTTGGTGTCGTTAGAGAGGTCCTATTTTGCACAATTTTGCACACCCATTTTAAAATTTTGCACACCCCCCTGTAACCCACACGAGGGTTCTGAAAATATCAAGTTTGCCCCCCCCCAGTCAACATTTTTAAAAAATTTTGGTGTCGTTAGAAAGGTCTTATTTTGCACAATTTTGCACACCCATTTTAAAATTTTGCACACCTCCCCGTAAGCCACACGAGGGTTCTGAAAACATCAAGTTTGCCCCCCCCAGTCAATATTTTTCAAAAAATTTGGTGTCGTTAGAAAGGTCTTATTTTGCACAATTTTGCACACCCATTTTAAAATTTTGCACACCTCCCTGTAACCTACACGAGGGTTCCGAAAATATCAAGTTTGCCCCCCAGTCAATATTTTTTAAAAATTTTGGAGTCATTAGAAAGGTCTAATTTTGCATCATTTTGCACACCCATTTTAAAATTTTACACACCTCCCTCTAACCCACACGAAGATTCTGAAAATATGAAGTTTGCCCCCCCCACCGTCGATATTTTTCAAAAAATTTTGTGTCATTCGAAAAGTCTATTTTGCGCAATTTTGCACACCCTTCAGTACCCCACAAGAGCGTTTTCAAAAAAGTTTGCCCCCCCCGCAGTTAATATTTTTCAAAAAATTTATGTCATTCGAGAAGCCTAATTTTGCACAACTATTTTTAAATTTTGCACACTTCCCATGCCGTTTTCTTTTTGTGGCGTTTACGGTTAAACTTGGTCCTAAAATTTCCCAGAAGTATAAGCAAACGAAGGAGACCTCGATTGTGTAATATCTTTGAATATTGTTTAAATTTACAGATAATTGTTTATGTTTACATTTGTATATAATCAAAAGTTTATAATTTTTATGAATTTCCGGATTATACTTAAATTTTCATATCAAAAATGAACAGAAAAAATCGATGTAGACAGCGCATCCTGTCATGTTCGATGCCTTGAGAATCGGAACCAGCCTATTTGGCGGTTCAGAATGGTTGCGGTTCTCAAGGTATGGATCTTCACAGGATGTGCTATCTACGTCCATTTGTTAGATGATGTCATAGCATGTGAAAAATTAAGTATAATCCGGAAATTCGGCGCTTTCGAGTTAAAGCTGCTCTACACTTTTTTGGGCAAGTACACTACCTTCTTAAATGAAAATAGCCTTTTATAAGTTTGCGTTAGAAGAAGTACCATTTTTGAGCCAATAAAAAGACTATGCGCAATACATATTCTAAAGGTGCAACAAAGAGGAGAATAGTTTTTCTTACGTGATTTCTAATATAAATTTTACTTTAAGTAATTTTAAAGAAAACAAAAAGAATTTCGTTGACTTTTTACTTCCCTCGCTCTAAGAGAAGGAAGTAATGTAAATGTCAAAAAATCGCATTTCGAGATTTTGAGGAAGATGAAGGAATTTGGTGGATCTGACTTCAGATGAGCACGAATCCAGACGCCGTCGCTCTGTCTATCTGTCGGTCAATCTGTCTATCTGTCTGTCTGTCCGTCGCCTCGATATGCGGCACTGTAACTCAAAAACTCCTGCACCGATCATAATGAAATTTTACACAACGATCAAGTGTATTGACGAGCGGAGCCCTGTTCTTTTTCAACTTTCCTCCATTTCTCCCTTCGGAACTACCCCCAAAATACCTCATCCCTAAAAAAATCTTAAGACGTATCCTAAGACGTATTTCTATCTTGTCGGCCAATTAACCAAGTACACTTTTAAATTTATGGCGAATGCATGACATCTCCAGCTGATCGAAATGACACGTTTTTGTTGATAGAGCAACGTCTTGGGTGAAAACTACGTAACGTCACGTCTTCTTTCGTGTTATCCTGACACGTATTGCAGGACAGGGTACCTATTCTTCAATTTCGAGAGAACACTCCTATTTGGAACGCTCACATCAGTGATTTGGACAAATAGGATAGTTTGACTGCTTGCACTAGCCATCCGATATCAGTCTGTCTGTAACTTATAAAAAAAAACAGAATTTTTTTCACGCCCAGACGTTTTCGTGCAACTGGCGAAATAATAAAAAAAATTAGTTATTCCCAGCCTCGTCCATTAAATTCATTTCTTCCACAAATACACACTGCAAAGTGTAAAGACAAGATGCCCAAGCTCGAAGAAACGTCAAACACCCAAAAATTTAGGTAGGTCCATTTGGGGAGTGAAGGACGAGGAAACTGTCACTTTCTATGAAGCTCAGACACATCTTACCGAAAATGACTAAGAACGCCTATAACGCCGCATTTCTATCTTTCTCTTCTACATGTCAAGAATACCAAAGGCTTATCAAATTTCTAGAGGGCTGCACTTACCCATTTTGGGGCAAGTTACATCTGAGGTCAAACGCTTCTCCGATTTCATGGGTGCGTCCGAAAATTTTCATCTGGATAATGGTGGGATCACACCTTGCTATTTGCGGACAGCGGCTACGGTGATGACGCCCGCCTTGATTTTGCAGTTCACACCATGCGTTTAGCGTCTTGGTGTGTCATTAACCAGGTTTACATCAGAAAATTCCGTCCGTCAATAATTATAATTAGAAGAAGTCGTTTATTTATTTCTACACATGAACATTTTAGACATTTTGTTTTTATATTTCATGCACTCAAAATGGCAAATAAGAAAAAAATTATTATTCCTTTTATAGATCGAAAAAAAAATCAAATCGAATTCAAAAAATATGTCATGTAAATTTGACTCAATTCTCAACCCAAAGACGGAAACAACGCCTGCTGCAAATAGGATGACACCAATAGGTAGAAAGTTAAAGTTCCATTCACACTTAAGGTCTTTTTGGTCAGTGTTTTTGTCTCTTTCCTTATTATTATTGTTACTTCTGCGACTGCCAGTTCCATAACAGTTCGGAATTTCCGGAGGAATTACTTTATGGTTATCGTTATTTTATTTTTTTCGTAATATTTTTGGAAAATTGATTGATGAGGTACGTATCATCGACTAAAAAAAATAAAAAGTAACAAAAAAGTTAGGTTATATTTACCGCCAACCACAAAGTCATTGCGTAAACTGAGAGGTAGTGCACTTACTACGTAACCCTTATTTTGCCCAATTTTGACCCCAACCCGCGACCTCCTATATAACGCTTTGTGAAGTTTGGGACTACTCCAGTCTAAAATAACGTAACGTTTTGCTGCCAGAGACCCCCTCTTTTTTTCTTTTTCACTCGAAAAATCCAAAAAGTTGTTTTATTTCACAATAATAATTTAAAAATTGCGTTACGTAACGGAACCGCGAAACCCCGTTCACCCCTACATAACCTCTATAAGCGTTACGCCTAGTTGCCACCGTGACACTAAAAACGCATCACGCGACACTTTTAAAAAATCGGCAAATGCATGGCTGATCACGTGATGCATTTTTAGAGTCAGGGTGGGCACGTATAGGTGAGAACCAGGCGTTACGTAATGTTATGTATTTTAAATAGAGGCGTTCACATTGACTTTCCTGCCGAAATGGAACGCCACCATTTAAAATACACGTTGCAAACTTCGAAAACTTCACCCGAAGTCATTCTGAATCATGAACACAAATAAAACTAGGCATTGCTAAGCGACATTTCAAAATATTACATAAAAGGCCTTCGCGTGTGGTAGGTGTAGGTACGCACGCATTCCTCTTTACGGCACTTACAACCTCCCACCTCCCGCGGATACCTGTTCCGAATTCAGATATAGGTGCATATACCTACCTACTAGTTTCTGGAGCTGTTTTCTTTTTGTAGCGGTTACGGTTAACCTTGGTCCTAAAATTTTCCAGAAGTATAAGCAAAATAAGGAGACCTCGATTGTGTAATATCTTTGAATATTGTTTAAATTTACATATAATTGCGTATGCTTACATATATGTGTCTATAATCAAAAGTTTTTAATTTTTATGAATTTCCGGATTATACTTATTTTTTCACATGATATGACATCATCTAACAAATGGACGTAGATAGCACATCCTGTGAAGATCCATACCTTGAGAACCGCAACCATTCTGAACCGGCAAAATAGGCTGTTTCCGATTCTCAAGGCATCGAACATGACAGGATTTTTTCTGTTCATTTTTGATATGAAAATTTAAGTATAATCCGGAAATTCATAAAAATTAAAAACTTTTGATTATATACAAATGTAAACATAAACAATTATCTGTAAATTTAAACAATATTCAAAGATATTACACAATCGATGTCTCCTTCGTTTGCTTATACTTCTGGGAAATTTTAGGACCAAGTTTAACCGTAAACGCCATAAAAAGGAAACGGCATGGGAAGTGTGCAAAATTTAAAAATAGTTGTGCAAAATTAGGCTTCTCGAATGACATAAATTTTTTGAAAAATATTAACTGGGGGGGGGCAAACTTTTTTGAGAACTCTCTTGTGGGGTACTGAAGGGTGTGCAAAATTGCGCAAAATAGACTTTTCGAATGACACAAAATTTTTTGAAAAATATCGACAGTGGGGGGGGCAAACTTGATATTTTCAGAATCTTCGTGTGGGTTAGAGGGAGGTGTGCAAAATTTTAAAATGGGTGTACAAAATGATGCAAAATTAGACCTTTATAATGACTCCAAAATTTTCAAAAAATATTGACTGGGGGCAAATTTGATATTTTCAGAACCCTCGTGTAGGTTTCAGAGAGGTGTGCAAAATTTTAAAATGGGTGTGCAAAATTGTGCAAAATAAGACCTTTCTAACGACACCAAACTTTTTGAAAAATATTGAATGGGGGGGCAAACTTGATATTTTCAGAACCCTCGCGTGGGTTACAGGGAGGTGTGCAAAATTTTAAAATGGGTGTGCAAAATTGTGCAAAATAAGACCTTTCTAACGCCACCAAATTTTTTTAAAAATGTTGACTGGGGGTGGCAAACATGATATTTTCAGAACCCTCGTGTGGGTTACAGGGAGGGGTGCAAAATTTTAAAATGGGTGTGCAAAATTGTGCAAAATAAGACCTTTCTAACGGCACCAAACTTTTTGAAAAATATTGACTGGGGGGGGGGGCAACCTTGATATTTTCAGAACCCTCGTGTGGGTTACAAGGAGGTGTGCAAAATTTTAAAATGGGTGTGCAAAATTGTGCAAAATAAGACCTTTCTAACGACACCAAACTTTTTGAAAAATATTGACTGGGGGGGGGGCAAACTTGATATTTTCAGAACCCTCGTGTGGGTTACAGGGAGGTGTGCAAAATTTTAAAATGGGTGTGCAAAATTGTGCAAAATAAGACCTTTCTAACGCCACCAAATTTTTTTCAAAATATTGACTGGGGGTGGCAATCTTGATATTTTCAGAACCCTCGTGTGGGTTACAGGGAGGTGTGCAAAATTTTAAAATGGGTGTGCAAAATTGTGCAAAATAAGACCTTTCTAACGACACCAAATTTTTTGAAAAATATTGACTGGGGGGGGCAAACTTGATGTTTTCAGAACCCTCGTGTGGCTTACGGGGAGGTGTGCAAAATTTTAAAATGGGTGTGCAAAATTGTGCAAAATAAGACCTTTCTAACGACACCAAAATTTTTTAAAAATGTTGACTGGGGGGGGGCAAACTTGATATTTTCAGAACCCTCGTGTGGGTTACAGGGGGGTGTGCAAAATTTTAAAATGGGTGTGCAAAATTGTGCAAAATAGGACCTCTCTAACGACACCAAACTTTTTGAAAAATATTGACTGGGGGGGGCAAACTTGATATTTTCAGGACACTCGTGTGGGTTACAGGGAGGTGTGCAAAATTTTAAAATGGGTGTGCAAAATTGTGCAAAATAAGACCTTTCTAACGCCACCAAATTTTTTTCAAAATATTGACTGGGGGTGGCAATCTTGATATTTTCAGAACCCTCGTGTGGGTTACAGGGAGGTGTGCAAAATTTTAAAATGGGTGTGCAAAATTGTGCAAAATAAGACCTTTCTAACGACACCAAATTTTTTGAAAAATATTGACTGGGGGGGGCAAACTTGATGTTTTCAGAACCCTCGTGTGGGTTACAGGGAGGTGTGCAAAATTTTAAAATGGGTGTGCAAAATTGTGCAAAATAAGACCTTTCTAACGACACCAAATTTTTTGAAAAATATTGACTGGGGGGGGCAAACTTGATGTTTTCAGAACCCTCGTGTGGCTTACGGGGAGGTGTGCAAAATTTTAAAATGGGTGTGCAAAATTGTGCAAAATAAGACCTTTCTAACGACACCAAAATTTTTTAAAAATGTTGACTGGGGGGGGGCAAACTTGATATTTTCAGAACCCTCGTGTGGGTTACAGGGGGGTGTGCAAAATTTTAAAATGGGTGTGCAAAATTGTGCAAAATAGGACCTCTCTAACGACACCAAACTTTTTGAAAAATATTGACTGGGGGGGGCAAACTTGATATTTTCAGGACACTCGTGTGGCTTACGGGGAGGTGTGCAAAATTTTAAAATGGGTGTGCAAAATTGTGCAAAATAAGACCTTTCTAACGACACCAAAATTTTTTAAAAATGTTGACTGGGGGGGGGCAAACTTGATATTTTCAGAACCCTCGTGTGGGTTACAGGGAGGTGTGCAAAATTTTAAAATGGGTGTGCAAAATTGTGCAAAATAAGACCTTTCTAACGACACCAAAATTTTTTAAAAATGTTGACTGGGGGGGGGCAAACTTGATATTTTCAGAACCCTCGTGTGGGTTACAGGGGGGTGTGCAAAATTTTAAAATGGGTGTGCAAAATTGTGCAAAATAGGACCTCTCTAACGACACCAAACTTTTTGAAAAATATTGACTGGGGGGGGCAAACTTGATATTTTCAGGACACTCGTGTGGGTTACAGGGGGGTGTGCAAAATTTTAAAATGGGTGTGCAAAATTGTGCAAAATAAGACCTTTCTAACGCCACCAAATTTTTTTAAAAATGTTGACTGGGGGTGGCAAACATGATATTTTCAGAACCCTCGTGTGGGTTACAGGGAGGGGTGCAAAATTTTAAAATGGGTGTGCAAAATTGTGCAAAATAAGACCTTTCTAACGGCACCAAACTTTTTGAAAAATATTGACTGGGGGGGGGGGCAACCTTGATATTTTCAGAACCCTCGTGTGGGTTACAAGGAGGTGTGCAAAATTTTAAAATGGGTGTGCAAAATTGTGCAAAATAAGACCTTTCTAACGACACCAAACTTTTTGAAAAATATTGACTGGGGGGGGGGCAAACTTGATATTTTCAGAACCCTCGTGTGGGTTACAGGGAGGTGTGCAAAATTTTAAAATGGGTGTGCAAAATTGTGCAAAATAAGACCTTTCTAACGCCACCAAATTTTTTTCAAAATATTGACTGGGGGTGGCAATCTTGATATTTTCAGAACCCTCGTGTGGGTTACAGGGAGGTGTGCAAAATTTTAAAATGGGTGTGCAAAATTGTGCAAAATAAGACCTTTCTAACGGCACCAAAATTTTTGAAAAATATTGACTGGGGGGGGCAAACTTGATATTTTCAGAACCCTCGTGTGGGTTACAGGGAGGTGTGCAAAATTTTAAAATGGGTGTGCAAAATTGTGCAAAATAAGACCTTTCTAACGACACCAAACTTTTTGAAAAATATTGACTGGGGGGGGCAAACTTGATATTTTCAGAACCCTCGTGTGGGTTACAGGGAGGTGTGCAAAATTTTAAAATGGGTGTGCAAAATTGTGCAAAATAAGACCTTTCAAATGACATCATAATTTTTGAAAAATATTGACTGGGGGGGGCAACGTCAAGTTTGCCCCCCCCACAGAAAATGGGCTGTAGTTTCTCGTAGGAAGGTGTGCAAAATTTGCTTTGTGGTGTGCACAATTGTGCAAAATGTGTGCAAAATTTTGGCATAAAAATTTTTGAGAAAATCGATCTGGGGGGGGCAAACTTAACTGAGCCTCTCTTTGTGGTATTGTTTTCGGTCCAGCGCTTGGTGTAGCGTAGTACTGTATTTTTATTAACTCCAAAATGGTTCGCCGCTCTTCTTATAGACCAGTTATCTTCCGTAAGTCGAGTTATAATTTGAATTTTGTTAAATTCTGAAGCTTGAGGCAGTTTTTATTTAGTTTGAAGTATACTGCAATAAATATCTGAACGTATAGGGTGATATACTAAAAAAAGCAAATATAGGGATGGAACCGACGTCCTGTTGACGTACCGAATCTGGCCAGTCCGGCTTCTCTGTCGGACGTCCGGTTTGGCCGGATTTTTAACCACGGATTTTTTTTAATGAAAAAAATACTTTTATTTAAAATAAATATTTCCGAGTTATTATTATTTTAAACAATATATTACAATATATGGTTTTAAAAGTTAAAGTAGGTTAAATAATGGAGAAAATAATTTAACAAAAATGTCTGCCCGACATCCGGGGTCTGGTCTAATAGCTTGGCCGGATATTCGGAGTCCGGTAGTTCGGCCCAATGTGAGTCCGTTCCATCCCTATTTCCAACCCAATACTCGGTTTTCCCCTGGGGTGGGGGCAAAATCGTATTTAGCATAATTTTTTATTATTCTCCTTTTTAACCACAATAGGATATCTTTCATCATCTTGTTTCATAGTTTTTCTGTAGTATTTAGTTGCCAAATTATCGGGGTTAAATCAAAATTATTTAGTGATATAAATTGTTTTTACCTTAGGTACCCTAGATAATTATTTCTAGTGATTTTATCAGAAAAAATTAAAAATATGTAACTCAGTATTCTCTTGCAGATTTCCGTTAATCGTAAAGAAACACGATCCGACCACATTTCGACTGAAACATCTCTACTCGTACAAAGCAGTATATTGATCCCGAAAGAACGAATCCCCAAACGAGTCTGTAAAGCAGCATTTAGACTGTGGTAGTGTAGTCGTAGTTGCGTTGTAGCTGTAGTGAATTGTTTTCCATAGATAATGCAGAGCGGATTATATTTTAATAGATAAATAGTTAACAGTTTTTTGTACATATAATTTACTTTCTAAATGCTTTAAACAAATATTGGTGGTAACAGACTCTCCTGCTAAATTTTGGAATATGTTTAGAGTTTCACCTTACATATTTCTTTGATATTAACCAAGTTCCGTTCTTTCTTAATATTTAAATAGCCTAAGTTTAAAAATGCATTCATTTTAAAATTGAGGTTAATAGGGTAGCAATTATGATACAGAATTATTGATCAGCGGATCAGATATAAATACTACTTATAGTACCTTGTACCACTATTGACTGAATGTATGTATGCAAATACAAAATTACTACATTTTTTTCTTCCCTAAATTTTATTTTTTTCATCTTTGGCACCCATTCAACCCTAATTTTAAAACTAAATCATTTTTGAATTCTATTAAGAAAAAAACGGAACTTACTCGGTTAATACAAAAGAAATATGTAAGGTGAATCTTTTAACATATTCAGAAATTTTGCCGGTTATATTTGTTTAAATCATTAGACAAGGTAAATTATATTAAAAAATGTGTACCAAAAAATATTGTTAATTAATTATCTGTAAAATATCCTGTTCTGCATTATCTATGGAAAACAATTCACTACAGCTACAATGCAACGACGACGACACTACCACAGTCAACTGCACCTTTAGGTAGTGTTTGATTGGCTTAAGGGAGAGAACACGTGACAGCGTCTGAGGTAAATGGAGTTATTAGGTACTTTTAGCTATTTTTGAAACCCGTATACGACTAATATATGAATTATAAAAATAATGCGCCGGTAATAGATCGCTATTATATGCAGTTATATGCATCACCATAGAGTTGTGTTACTGCTTTTATTGAGCTTAATACATTATTTGTCCTATAACTCACCTGTAAATCCTGTTTTGCCGCCTCAGCCCCTGCTCTTGTGTTAAATGTGACGAAACCTACCGGCTAAAAATAAAATAAGTTTTAATTGTAGTTTTTATTTTATAACTTGACGCACAGAAATTATAGGGAAATATATTTTTTTAAACAAAATTGTGAACAAAACGACTTTTAAAAGCTTCTTTTCTTAAGTTTTCCTCTTAATATCTAGAACACTTCATCAAAAGTCATCAAAAACTAGATAATTAGCGATTCGAATAGTAGAAATTATCCAAGAATTTTTGAAAGGACTACTTCAGTGTTCAAATATCAAAACAAAAACTGAAAAAATGTAACTTTTTGCCAAATAAAAAAAATCATTTTAATTTTGGTTTTTTAAATAAAATATTTACATAATGATTATATGATGATTTGCACGCATTTATTGTTTTATTTACTTGAGCCCTAGACAAAAATTAATTTGAACTAATTAATTTTGCGTCTAAACCACTAATTTGAATTAATCCTAAAATATTTTATCGCATTACCAAAAAATTATACTTTTGAAAAATATAAGGTTAATCAAGTTGTAAAATGTTTTATACCTGTTTTACACTGACAATACGTGGATTTCTTAGTGAATTTATTTAGGCCATTTTTATGATTATTACAGCTCTGTTTACACTGAAAAAAAACACCAACCTAACTTTATTCAGAGTTAACCTCAAAAAACAACCACAGAAAACGAAAGGGTTTGGCACTTGATTGAGTTCTGGTATTCTGTGAAAATTTTACAAACTTGATCCAAATTAGACCATGTTCTAATTGAGGTCAAATTTTATATTACATTACTGAAACCAAGCATAAACTCTTTAACCAAGAAGAAATTCATAGATTAATAATTGGCAGCGTAGTACAGGAATTAGAATTATTCATTCACACCACAGGTTCCACATGTTTACAATAACGTTATAAACTATTTATTTAAAATTAAAATTTACGTACCGATGCCGTTTTACCATTTTTGCTCGTTACTTTTAATAACGATCCTTCATAACCCTGAAAAAAAAAATTGTAAAAATATTACTTTATATTGGTAGCAAACAAATTTTAAAAAATATTAACTTATTATTTAATATTAAAAGATATAACATACATATTTTAAGACTATTATCAATCAATCAATCAAAATAAATTTAAATATAAAACGTTTATTAATAACAAGCTTTTATAAAAGGTACTAAAAAGATAAAAATTATTTTTTAATAAAAGCCATGGGCGCTAGTTAAAATTTGAGTGCCTTTGGAGTTTAGTAAGTACTTACCAAACTTGTGATGAGCTTCTTTTTACTATTATTTACTCCTCTAATAAGGGTTTCAGTTTAAAATTTAATTTGCGTCCATCGCTTTTATAAAAGCTAGTTATTAAAAGCTGTTTAGTTACATGGGTACCTATCAATAATAATTGCCACTGGCTTTCGGTTGAAATAGGCTGGGCATTTTATATGTTGTATATCTGTTCTCCCTGGGGGTCTATTCTTGAATCGAGAGAAAATTTGCTACCAGGGTGTCAAATTCTCTCGCTACTATGCATCTCATTGGTCCAAATCTTCGGTTTAAATCGGTTTCTTTCACTTTTGCCCGATATTGATAGAAAGTAATTCTCTTAATCAAGACCAATATAATTACTTTCGATAAATATCGGGCAAAAGTGTGAGAACCTGTTTTAAACCGAAGATTTGGACCAATGAGATACATAGTGGCGAGGGAATTTGACTCCCTGGGAGCAAATTTTCTCTCAATTTAAGAATATACCCCCTGATCAGCGTTTAAATGAACCGACCCATGCCACGGTTTCAGAGATATAGGTGTTGAAAGTTGGAGATTTCAGATTTTAGGGATTTTTCAGTAAAATCAGTTTTTTCCCTATTTTGTTGTATTCGAGTAGCTGACTTGCTACTTCCAATACACCGGCTTTTAGGTAGAGAACCAGGCTATTGAATGCAGTTGAAAAAATGGAAATATTTCATTTATGTCCCTCTCAGTGGCAAGAAAACTTGAAAAACGTAATTTTTTTTTTCAAAATGCAATTTTTCGTAAAATCGCTGATAAAAAAGAGCAAACCGTGAAATATTTTTTATTTTTAATATGTTTTTGGTATATAATACAAGGTGTTGCATATTAAATTTTTAAGCGAGTCACCTGGGTTAGGGAAAGAAGAGAGTAGGAGAGGGGGGGTCCAAAGCAGGAGAAATGGTATTGGGTGATCAGTCTAAAGAAACCAAAGAAAAAACATTTATATTATCAGATGGCTTTATATTTTTGTAAGTTATATCTTAAAAGTATAAAAGAGAGCACTCCAGCGGGACCACTTTTGTCAAAATCGGCTGAGCCATTTGATCTCTAGCATGGCATACACATATTCATAGTAGAAATGAGGACAATAACTCGAGCATTTTACAGGTTCACGGGCGTTTTTCACAAAGTGTGATGAGTTTATACATACATAGCTTATTTATTTTTTCTCTAAAGATTTTTCTAAAAAATATCACAAAATAAAAAAATATTTGACCGCTTGTTCTTTTTTAATCAGTGACTTTACGCAAAAGTGCATTTTGAAAATAAAGTTTTTTGCGTTTTTCAAGTTTGTGCCCGCCACTGAGAGTGACTTAAATGAAATATGTTAATTTATTCAATTGTATTCAATAGCCTGGTTTTCTACCTAAAAATTGTGGTACTGGCAGTAGTAAGTTAGCTACTCGAATACAACAAAATAGGCAAAAAGCTGATTTTAGTGAAAAATCCCTAAAATCTGAAACCTCCAACTTTCAACACCTATACCTCTGAAACCGTGGGACCGGATCAAAAAAAGGTCTAAACATTGATCAGGAAGAACAGATCTACAACATGTTAAACGTCCAGCCCATTCCACCCGAAAGCCAGTGGCAATGCTAAGTGAGCGTAGTCTTTTCAATAGGATAATCTGGTGTTTTAAACGAAATCGGACGTAGTTAGATGGTGCTCCTCTTTACCCTCTTAAAGAGGAGGAAGCTAGATACGTTATAATTCTTGAAATCTAAGTGGAAATCAATGGGACTAATTTAGATATTACTCTCCTCCCCACGCCGACTTCAATTCGAAGAGGGGACACTGCTAAATTCATAATTTTTAACATCTTATCAGCAATTCCTAATCCTCTACACCAAAAACCCCTATACCTACACAAATGTTGAACCAAATCGGACTTGTTTAAATTCTCCCCTCCCCCTTCCGAAAGAAAAAGGAGTTGCCAACATCATAACCTGATAAAAAATTAGTGTTCCTTGACCCCTTGACACATTACACATTACAACCTCCTTCACTCTTCATCGAAGAGAAAGGGGGACTGTCAACTTCATAATATCACTCCCTTAACTCTTAACCTGCTTAACCACCTCCCTCTCCAAATCTCAAAATTGCATATTCGTAGCAGCCTTGGTTGAAAAGTTAAGAATTTTCAAATATATTAGAACCCCTTTATTCCTCTTATCGACCTAACCCCCACCAACGTAGTTTTGACCTTCAAAATCACAATATATTTAGTAAAACATAACAATGAAAACTGTATATTAATAGCAGCTTTCGTTATGCCCCTCTTACCCCCTTAACGACCCCTCACCAAGATAGCTTTTAGTCCAACATACCAATATGGTAGGGGGGACTATTAAAATTGTGAAATTTTGACTTTTAAATTTTATCAAAAATAAATTACTAAAGTTCCAAAACAGCTTAATCGACGAAAAAAATATGTCTGTCGGTCTGTTATCTGTTGTCTGTCTGTATACACGATAACTCAAGAACGCCTTAATTGATTTTAACGGGTACAAAAATCCTCTATGGGCTGACCATGAACTAATTAACTTTTAGGTAGGGTGATGGGAGATTAAAGGGGGGAAAAAAAGGCTAAAATATTTTTTAAAAAATCGTAAATGTGGAACAAAAGCAAGTAGCGATATACGGTTTTCAGATTTAATTTTCCATGAATATGGACTACAAATTTTGATGTAAAATCCAAATAAGTGGGAGCTTTAGTTTCCGAGTTAGTTGACAAAATGTTAAAATATATAAAAAAAAATATCGTAACTTTAGAAGTAAAGCAGCTACTGATAAGCGGGTTTCGGATTTTGATTTTCGTAAATATTACCCAAAAATTTTGTTATGAGGTTCAAATCTTTCAAAGCTACAGTTTTCGAGATATTTTCATTTCCTTTCATCATAAAATAATTGATTCTTTGGTGGACTATCCGTGCTTTCTAGCACCAATTTTTTTTATAACATTATGTTTTCACCGAAAGTAGGTAGTACAGGGTGGAGAAACCATGGAGGAATCACTAATCGATTCGTTCAGTACAAAATGATCGTTTTACCCATCTCTACCGTGCACCAACCTCAAACCGATGAACGCGCTCCTTAGGATGCAAGTCTGTTTTAGAAAACTTAATTTTGCCTGGCACCTCTTAATCGAAGGCAGAATCTTATATACTGCATAAAAAATCTACACAGTGGACCATCGTCGTCTTTATACCTCTTTCAATGTGTGATCCTGCTATATGTTACAGCTTTTTAAAACCGCTATTGTCCCAGTAGAACTTGGTTGGAATGCGATAGCCTCTCGAAAGTCCTTTTTTCACCCTAGTGCCACACCAGACCCAACCACGCCGCCTGGCTTATTAATCATGGTTCCGTTGATTGGCGGATCCTGGGCAAGACCTGTTTACTCTCGATGTTGTTGTGGTTCAACTGAGATCCTGGTGCCTACTAGGAAAACCGCTAATCCTGGGTTATGATTCTTGGGTAAGTTGTTAGCCAGTTCCTAGCCTACAGGTGTTAGACGCCAAGAATTTCCGTAGGAAAGGGCGCATGGGAACGGTCACGTCCCTGATCTCGACTAATAATACGCTTTAAAGCTAACACGAGTTATCCGAAACCTATCCGACCAAGGCCGAACTTTACACGACTGCCGTGTATCGAAGGAACGTTCCTGCCCATAAGCAGGAGAACGGGCGCTCTTGAAAAACGATAATCAAGTCAGTTTTGCGCATGTACCGTACAAGCTTGGCAGCTTTTGAGCCTTCTTATTGGTCGAAACAACGAATGGAAACGATTCCAGCCACCTGAGTTGAGGATGATGTTTTACAGTGTACCCACGCATGCTGTTTGTTCGAATCGCTGAATAGAAATGCATGAAGGCGGAGGCAATTACCACTTTTTTTCTTGAACTGTTTACTCTGAGAACTGATCCGGGTTTCTCCTGCATATTAAGTGGCGACCGTATCACTGGACCACCCCAAGTAAAATTTATTTTTTTATAATGGCCATCAATACCTTCTGGCAACTACTTAATAAAACAAAAAGTTGTATTAGGTTCTCTTTAAAACTTTTTCACGACTCTTATAAACACCTTATATGTCTTAAGTGTCAGTTTTTATAGAGGGAAACATTACTACAAGTAATTTTCAAATGGTTGTCAGAGGGTTTTAGTGCGTCCAATTTGACCCCGCCCCTTATTGATTTAACCATATAATACATATGGTATTTACTTTCCTTCTTTAAAGTTACAATGCATGCATTTTTTTATAATTTCATCTTTGTCGAAATGCATCAAGTAGAATGTTTACAGAAATGACGAAACTTTTGATGGATATTAGTTTCGACAAATATTTATAGGTTATATTATTATAATATTTTATTGATGATTATATCGATTCTCTACGAGAAATTCTATAAGCCACGTCGTCGTTATCATGTAGAATACATTTCTGCCTTCTAAAAACATACGCGCTTGAAAAAAACCGTAATTTAAAGAATGTTTAACCAAATTTATGGAGAAAAAAATAAGGTTAGTTTTCTTAAAGTTCCTGTAATTCAAAGAATAGTGAACAAATAACAAAATGCAGGTCAAACGATTAATAAATCAACTATTATTACATAACTTATTATACTGTTTCGAATTTAAAGTCAAAAATACAAAATTTTTGAATTATGAAACAGTTTAGGAAAATGGCTGCCAGTCAGATATTTTACGTCAAGTTTTATAAGGGTTATCAAAACCCTTATAGAATCCCAAGAAGTTGTAATTGCCAGTATACTGGTCTCCCTCTATAGTGATTAATTATTTGGTAAACTGTAATCCTAGTATCCACTTAGAGATTTTAACTAACCAAAATGTTTTTTTTTTAAATAAAATCCATAAAATGTATGGATTTAAAATCGTGCACACGCGCGAACAAGATAAAAATATTCAGGCCCCTTATGTATTGGGCACTTGGCCTTTTTCGCGTCTGCTGCAAGGGTAATTTACCTAGTCACGTGATTTTGTCTTTCTCTTTAAAGCGAAGGTTTTATATCAAAATTATTGAAAAGGGTTTGGTTCCTACTTAACCACCTAAAAGCTCTTACACGTGGAAAGGAAAATTTTCAGAAAGTTTTCCTAGCTATCTCATAAAAGCTATAATATATAAAGCTATGGACACCAACAGTTTTGTAGTGATTATGTTTAAAAAGTTTTTATTTCTATCTTATAAAACTTATATGAATTTAAACCAAAAGTTTTATAAAAAAGAGTTTTTAAAATGTTTTGCTAACTATTTTATAAAACTTGAACCACTTTAAGCTAAAAGTTTTATTAGACTAGTTTTTAAAAGGTTTTGATTACGATCTTATAAAACTTGTCAAGTTTTCACTAAAAGATTTATAATTAATATCGTCAAAAGCTTTTGATTGCTAAATTATAAAACCCAAAAAGCAAAAGTTTTATAATGAGGCTTTTTAAAATGTTTTGTTTGGTATATTATAAAACCTAAGACAAAACTTTTATAAATATAGTAATAAAAATATTCTGATTGCTAATTTTGGGAGAATAATGCTCGTCTGGTTTTTCCATTACCTTTATAAACATTAACATGTTAAAGTTTTCTTATAAATATTGTTATAAATATTCACGACCCCTATAAACCTTATAAAAAAGTTCAAAAATAATAAAACTATGTAGCAACCTAAAATTTTACTTGGGACGCCTGCCTTCTATTCTAGCCTTATTTTAACGTTAACTTTTTTAAGACGTTAGGTATTTCTTTGCCACAAAACTAAACTGCCGCTGACGATAAGAAAAGTGGACTGGCTAGATGACGAGCCAGATAAAGTTTTTTTTTCATGAAGCCTAAAATATTTATCTTATTATTATATATTATTTTTTAAATGGCGTTAAATTATCGTCATATTTATCTAAAATACTTTTCGAATACTGTTTTCTCTTTTCCACATCCTTAAATATGTTTAATTTTTACAGAGAAAAAATATTTTGGCAGTACTTTATTTTAAATCCCAAGGAAACAGTGAAAACTTGAAAAAAGTGAGTTTTTTATTCTAGGAATCGATATTTTGGAAAGAACAATATAAAATGTGACTAAAAATCCGGTAAACAACCGCTTAAATTACGGAAAAATTTTTTAGACCTTAAATTACCATCATGGCCGTAACGTAAAAATTTTCTAATTTCTGCTTTATTATTTATATGAGATTTGATGGAAAATATGGGTAACATATTTGCACAAAGAATATGCTTTGGAAATTTTCGCAGCTTACTTTGTAAGTTTTTAATTTTCCAAATGTAAATTACTTGAATTAAAAGATCAAGTATGCCATGATTTTTTTTAAAAGAGCACATTTTACTGGAAAATTCTTAAAATTGGCAAATTGACAACTTTGACTTTGACCTCTTTCGACTCGAATGTCAAATTTGGAAGTTCGTACTTAAAAAAATACATTAATTTTTTTCGTTGTTTGCGTGCTAAAGGGCCATATGTAATAAATAGGTGGACAGAGTTGCGAGATAGATAAAAATTCGTAATTTCGTAAGGTCGTGTATTTGCTGCTACTCAACAATCAAGTTGGCAGGAATTCACTAATTCTTAAAACTACGATCAAAAATGCTATGAAATTTAATTTGTATCTTTAGATAGGTATATCTAGTTGCAAACATTTCTCCCACGCCTACCGTAAAGTTTAAAATAAAAATGTTTACTTTGTGTAACAAAAAATTGTTAAGCACAATATTATATTATTGTCCCATCCCAAAGGCTGTCACCGGGTTGAACACATCTTTGTTGTTGACTGCATTTTTAGGATTTTTCGGCGGCAGAAAAAGTAAGTTTTTTCATCGCCAAAGCTCTGAGTGGCCGGCAAAATTACTTGTTTGATGGTCCGTTTAGCTTTAACAAGAGTAATTCTTAATAATTCCCCTGTTACTCAATTCAATTATATGGTCTTATAACTAAAAAACCCTCATTACAAATTCTCCGGACCAACTTAAATATGGCAAAAAACTGGTCCGCAGCAATTTGGAATGGATTCTCTTAATCCCAATAACCGTTTTTTACATGAATTTACAGTTGTTTACCATCATTTTTAGTAATAAAATAGTTTTGCCTTGCACTAGTAAAGGTTTAGTTTCTCAAGCTTTCATCAAGTGTTGTATTACCAATTATTAAAAAAAAATAGATGTACTATAAAAATATTGGAAAAAAACACTGAAAGAGAAGTGATTAATTTTTTGTAGTTACAATTTCAGTATATTTTTTTAGTAGACATATTGTTTAAAGATTTTTTGCATATAAAGCATAGTGAAGATAACAAGTTTATAACTAAATCACGAGTTTTGTCCAAGAAAAGTTTTTATTGGCACAAAAATACCTGCTTAAGGATATCTGAACTGTTATCTGTTTTGTCCATCATGATTGTAGAATAAGTTTTATTTTAGTTTAAAATTTGTAAAAAGTAGAGAGATATAAATCAAATACATCGTAGAATAAAAGAATCTGATATCTTAACATTTATATTTTTTTCTATAAAATTGTTATATATATTTTTAGGTGGTAGCCTTTATGTTGCTGACAAATCTTTAAAATTTTTACATTTAATTTATTAGTAGTAGTATTTATTATTTATTTTAAACAATTGTACATACAATGTTTACCCATATGGGTGTAGAACATTTCAAAATTATTAGAGAGGAAATAATATAATAAGAATTTACCTCACAAACGCGGATCCAGATAGGTTGGGTAAACAAAATTTTTAGCATTAATTTGAACCCCATAAAATTAGTTGTTTTTTTTTCGTACCGAGAATGTAATTTTTATTAACTTTATTACATTTTTTATTTTTCTCCTGGCGATAACGGGAGGAAATAAATGAATTGATGAAATTTGATATTGATATTTTCCACTTTTAAGAAGGAAATACACTGGAAATATGACAAACACGTTGCTTTTAACATTTCTAGGGGGTCATGGAAATAATAGGCAAATCATGGGCTAAAAAAGGCGGTATTCTACGTGGTATTGTAGTAGCAGTAGTAAAGTAGTTTTTTGACAAACATAATAATGTTCAAAATACACTTTATTTCATTTGAAATCTACTAAAAGTCCGATATTGGCAAAAATTTAAGAGTTCTTATTTGGTCTCTTCAGAAAAAATAGTGTAACCCGGTTCCCATCCATGCGTTTCTCATGTGTGGCTTCCCTGACTCAAAACACACACCACGTAGTCTAGATATATAAGTTCATGTCTCACCACGTGATGAGTTTTTTGAGTCAGGGTGGTCGCGCATGGGATACGCATAGGTGGGAATCGGGTGTAAGAAAGTTATATCGGGTACGCTTAAAAATATAACTTCAATCTACTCGCCTTAAACTCCAACCCGACCCGACTCGACCGACAAACGGCTAATCATAAAGTTTTTTATGCCTTTATCAAGGGGAGTAAGGGATAGTGATGCGAATATAATGTAACCTTCATATTTGCTCGAAACAGTTGGAGACCGTGCTTACACCCACTGGGCGTGGGACCAGAGGGTTTCGATCAGTATGATGCGAATGCATCTAGCCTTTCATATCCAAATGCCAACCTTACCTTCTCGTGGTGCTCCCTGTCTAAAACAAACGAGGCTACCGAATATGGACGGTATAGCCCTATGGGAAAGTTGAACTAGACCCAATAACCACTAGGAACTGCTCCATTAAGGACCTGTACAAACTCGTACAGGGGAAAAGTTTAATGGTGTGGTTAAACTAGAATTAAAACTAGGAAGTGCTCCATTAAGGACCTGTACAAACTCGTACAGGGGAGTGGAGTGGTTAAACTAGGATCAAAGGGTGCAAAATAAGCCAGTAATGGCTGCAGTGCAGTGACTCTGGCCAGCCATCAGGCTAGTCGGAGCCACAATCGGGGGATTTTAGTCGGTAGGAATCCGACACTACCCGGGCTCTCCTAGTAGAGGAGAAATGACTCTGGCAGGAAAGTAGTTCGGGCGTCTTATGCAAGATTTCCCCTTGATACTCTTTAAAAAAATGCCTTTATCAAAAACAAGATTTTAAGAGCTGAATACATAATCGTTCCTCAAGGATCCCTCCTTCCTTCGCCAAAAGAGCCTTCGGAATGACTATGAATACGGCTCTAAAACACTCCCTGTGTTGAAAAGTGGTTTACTGGTTCGAGAGTATTTACATTACTAAATTTTGTTGGAGGTTGTCAGGAATTGAAATAATAGTTTTCCTAATCAGTTTTTATTTTAAAACCTATCCAAAATAAAATCTGTATGCAATGAACTATGTGTCTTTCATTTTATACAAGATATTGGGTAAACGGTTTTGTCCATAAGGGTGGTCGACTTTTATAATAATTCGAAGAATAAATTCGCTAATCCTTCACTTTATATTGAAGAATAAGAAAATAGTTATTTAATAATGTCAATGTTAAAATAAACATTGATAAATCAAGCAATGGGGAGGAAGAATAATTTAAACAAACTTATTTGTCAAACAAATGCTTTATTTGTAACCAAAACAAATCTTGAAAACCTGTAACCATAAAACTACATCACAAAAAGGTATAAAGCGTTCTGTCGCCAACCAGTCTCCTGATGACAATGACTGTAAGCAGTACTCCTATAGCTTAAACTGAGCACCTACTCTACAATCACATGAAAGAAACAAGCCAAAGGCAAAAAGCAATAACATACAAAATGCTGTAGAAAAACTAAGTGAAAAATTATCAAACTACCTCATGAAAAAATACATAAAACGCTTTGTCACAAACCAGTCTCCCTCCCTATGACAATGTTCGAAGGCAGGACTCCTATACTTAAACTGAGTACCTATTCTACAATCATATGCCAACAAGAAACAAGCCCAAGGCAAAACATTGGTTGTTTTTGTCTAGGGATACTTCTTACATGTCCATGAGCTCTGAATAGGTCTCAATTTTACTCACAGTACTTTGACTCAGTGGAGTCAGATCAGGACGAGTTGCTCGGAATAGCACCACAACTTCATTTTGAGATCGCATTCGGTTTCCAAACTCAATCATCTTTAGGATTTCGACTTTTAAACTTTCAGTTAAGTGAGGCATTTTGGCGTCAATAAATACTCGCGAATAAATACTGGATACTTACTTTACTAAAAGAACACTTTTCTAATACTTTAATTCGGTTTATCTTACGGAAAGTTCTTAAATATTTATCTGTGCGTTTGGTGAAATAAAAAAAATATTCAAATTGTTTAAAATTATTGTATTCACTTAAGCTATTTTTTTTTGGGCAGTTAGGTCATTTTTTAATCTTAACAATCTTGCCAAGGAAAACCAAATTTGTATTTAAAGTTGGGATATTTTATTTACTCATTCAACAACTTTTTAACAGTTTTTTTTATTTAAACGATAATTTAAAAAAAGGGCAATTATATCATCAATTTTCTTTTTAAAATGGCTTTTCAACAAGGTGCTACAAGTCGCATAATTCTACTTTAACAAAATAAGTGGGGTTAAGCCTTGACCTGACCTTACCCCTTGGCAGATAGGTCAGGTAATTTTTTGGTATTAGGTGTCTTCTCAAGATAAACGAAATATGCATTTAAAGTCGGAATATTTTATTTCTAATTTTCATACCTTTAAACAGCCTTTTTTAAATTTAAACTTGAGCGTCAATTTTTGTGAATTTCCTTTGTAAAAGAACTTTTTAACAAGGGGCGGCACAAGTGGTATCATCCCATTTAAAAAAATCTTAGTAGACGTGTTTTTGCTTTCATTTATTCCAATTAAAGTCCCCACCCTGTATATTAGACAATGCTTTGGCTATACTTGTTTAATTATAAAAAATATTTTAAGGTTTTTTCTAATATAAAGTTAAGTTAATGAGAAAATATATTTTGTCTGTTTTCATGAATTATTTAAAAAAAAAAAAACGGGTTGGAATCTGGTCTCAATTCAAGATTTGTTGATAAACTTATGTCATAAATGTGCCAGAAGAGAAAATTTTGAAAAAATGCAATTTTTTTTAAAGTTTAAGCACAACATTGTTCAAAAATTTTGATCTTTTTCGCACTTTTTGTGAAATTAAAAAAAAACTCGGTTGGGTTAGCTGTCAAGAGGGGCCGTGTTGGGATAGGATGGTCCTGGTTAGAGACCCTGTATACAATTTTTGACAGTTATTGTTTTACCAGAGGTGAGAAACTCGATTTGGCAGTGGTTTGGAGGCATTTGAGATGTCGGTCCATTTCATAAAATCGCTTTTACATGCAAATATTAAAAAAGAAAGAGAGGGCAATATGAGTTGCCCAACTTTGATAAAAAAAACAACTGTCAAATGTATAATAGAGGGCCTCTAGTACTGGTTAAAGATTTGTTTCCAAAATCATGTCATAAATGCACCGCAGGCGAGAATTTTGTAATTATATATTAAAATGCTATTTTTCACGCAAAAATTTCTTAAAACTAAACTAGAATTGTAACAATGAATGAGTTATGGCGCCACAGGCAATATTTTTCGAGGTATAACCAGAAATGTTTTTAAAAGTTATGCTAACATTATAACAATTAACGACTTTATAACGCCGCAAGCAATTTTTTTTAAACTTAAGCCAAAAATTTTAATGTTTTCCATGTTTTTTGTAAATTATTTAAGAAAATATGGGTTGGGTCAGCCATTGGCAATATGAGTAACATACTTTTTTTAAAAACTTCTCTTCTCTTCAAAATAGCCTTTTTGGTACAGGTTTTACGTTTGAAATATTTTATTAGTTTTTGTTTTCAATTCTCAAAATAAAATTAGTTCGCTGTGGTTTTTTCTTAATTAAGTTTCGAGAAAGTGGAGAATAAAAACTACCCAAATATATTGCTTTTATTCAAATGCGTTTTAAAGGTAGTGCCTATTCAATTAAACATGAAAGGTCACTCAAACAGAAAAACACGCGTGGGCGTGTCTGGGGTATACTGGGGTCGTATTTTCGAAACCATACGAAATTATTCGCATGCGACTACTTCCGTCTCTTCCTACACCATATAGAAAAGGAGGCAAAAGATATGCCGATATGCTGATTCATGGGTAGTACGTGCAAGAATAACCGGTTTTTCATGCGAAACAACTATATTATATATTGCGTTAAACCAGTCGAATTCGAACGCGGTCCACACATACCGGCTTATCTTTCGCCTCTCATTTCACACGGTATAAAAAGAGACTGACATAAAAATTGTTGATTATTCAGTATACGTATGCGGATATTTTCGTATGGATTCGAAAATCAGACCCCTGAGCACAACGCCACTCGGAATTTAATGGGAGCTCGCCAAAATAGAAATTTATGGACATCCATTGGACAAAGGTTTTTCATGATACCGTGGATGACAAAAAAACTAAGTCCAATTTTGATCCATAAAAAACTGCTTTTTTCAGTTAGTTTTGGATATCCAATGGATAACGATTTTTCGTGGTCCATCGGACCAAAAATAAACTCTGTCCGGCGGACGTTCATTTTGTGTCCAGCAAAAGTGATGTACATTATGTACATTGACTCAACATTGAATATTTATCAAAAAACCTATGTCAATTGGGCTTGGCCTAGTTGGCACATTAATAAATAATTTATCCGAACTGTTTTGGATATCCAATGGCTCATGTTTTCTCTTATTCATTACCAACAATCATCAACAACATTTCTCTTATATCTAGCCGGATCATTTAAGTAAGTATTTTTCATTCATCCATCCTTTGCTAGGAACTCCATCCGCAAGGATCGACAATCCGACTATGATGTTGGAGGGTTCAAATATATAGGTACCTATATACTTATATATTGAAAATATCGCCGCTTTTGACAAAACTGTCCACTGGATATCCATTGGAACAAATAAGTATATCCAGTGTACTAAGAAAATTAGACCAACGGATTTACATTGTAATTATTGTGTCCAAGAGCCGTCCAACGTTTTGACAATTGTATTATCCGATGGATATGCCTTGGACAAAATTTCCTACAGATGTGGTTGTCCAATGGACTGCTGCATTGTCCAGAAAACTCTCTCCACTGGAGATCCTTGGGACAGTGTTTTCTAGGTATAGGTACCTATATACTTATATAATGAAAATATCGCCGCTTTTGACAAAATTATCCATTGCAAGAAATAAGGGTATACAGTGTACTAAGAAAATTAGACCGACGGATATACATTGTGATTATTATTTTTTTCCAACAGTGAACCATAAAGATACTTTTTGGATAGCCAATGGATAACTTTTGGACAGACTGTCGTTCCACTGGATAACCAATGGATTTAGTATAGTGGTAAAATAGTCAAAATATTGAAATTTTTGGACTTTTTTTGGGATGTCCAAGAGCCGTCCAACGTTCTGACAATTATATTATCGGATGGATATGCCTTGGCGAAATTTCCTACAGAATTGGTTATCCAATGGACTGCTGCATTGTCCAGAAAACTCTCTCCACTGGACATTCTTGGGACAGAGTTGTGCCGTCTGGGTACGTACCGTCAAAAGTCTTATGTTAACCGTCCGTACGTTTGCGGCGCGGCGCGGCGTTTCACGGCAGCCCTTAACCGTATATGACGTTCAAATGTCAACAGTGTCAAATAGCGTTAGTCGTCGAGCGTTTTTGGCACGACCAAAATAGTAATTTACGTTACAAGGCCGGGAAATGCTCTATTAAAGCACAAGTCTAGATGTTTATATATCAGGCGACGAAGGAGCCGATTCCGGAATTTATAGACGAGTACTTTAATTACATTTCACGGCCGTGTATTGTACAACATTTTATTTCATACTGTAAGTGGTAAATCCATTATGTTATTCTTATTTTCTTTAGTTACTTTACCGAACTAGTGATGTAAGGTATCATTTTCCAGACTGATAACGTAACGGAGTATATTACAATACAGTATGAAATAAACTATCTAATAACTCTCCATGCAGAGCCAAAAACTTTTTTGGGCGCGAGCAGACTGCGTCAGGCAAGCGCAATAAATTTTGAGCCTATAGCCTTGCCCAATTCGAACCATAATTTTTTACATTATTTTCTTTGTTTTTTTTAAAGTCATTATTACATATTTTGCGATATTGGTCCTTTATAGTATATCATAGTTGTATGATGTACAAGAAGCTAGCAGCGCAACTTGCGGTTCTTTTATTAGAACCTATATAACTAATTAGAGCTAACTTGATGCTAATTTTGTTCCGTAAAAAAAATTAGAGCTTGCATTTTTTAAAAGTTAGTGCATGCGCTACTAGGTCCCGTGAGAAGTCAGCAGCGTGAGAAGTCAGTGCAGCACTCGGATATTTCTGTCCTTTGCGGTTTTAGGTAAAAACAAGAGACAGAGATATCTGAGTCTTGCACTAACAGTCTCAAAAGAATACGCTATAAGAGAATTCAGAAAAAAAGATACCTATGTAATTAGAGCTACTTTAGTGCTCCATAGTTTCATATATATATTTTTTAAATGTATAAAAAAAATAAATCGTGTTGATTTTACAGTGAATCAATAAGATTACTTAGCACTAACATAACTATTAAAACCGGACGAAGTACTAAATTTATCTTTCATAAAAAAATGTAGAGCTCGTTTTTTTAAACAAAGAGCGCGTGCGCTGCTAGCTTCTGCGGAAGCTAGCCTTGTAAGTGATTGTAAGCAAACGCTTGAAAGTAAGCACGTAGGTGTTTTGCCAAAATTTGAATTTAAAAAAAAGACAGCAGTTAAAAATATATATTATATTTTAACCTAATAGAGAAATTGTTTATTATGCGTGTTCTGTTTTTGCACTATAATACGTAGGTATGCAGATAATGCCATAATTGTTTCAGGTGCATAATTAGAAGATTAAGTTTAAATAATAATATAATTTTATGATTTTAAGAATTTTAGATATATAGATAGAGCAATTTTTGTTTCTTCCTGGTATTATAGGTACCTAACTGGTTCTAAATATTATTTTTATTAGTTAATTAATAGTAATTCTCTCTGAAATATTAAAGTTGACAACAAATCTGCTTCGCTTTTTATTATAGTTTTAACTTCTAAAGTGTGTGCAGTTTGTATATCTAGAAAGTAAAAAAATTTGCTTCTACTCCGAGTGCAAATAAAAGTAAAACTATAAAACATTGAAAGTGGATAAGTTCGTAACGATTTGGAAAATTTAACAAACAAAATTTGTTTTATTAAATTTCATAGAACTTTTTACATATTTACTATTTTATTCACCATATACCACGGTACTTAAATTAAATTTGCATTTTTATTACTCTCTCTTCTTTATGAACAGAGAATTATGTAGGTATCTTTGGTTTTCTGAATTCTCTTAATTACGCAATCGGATGCGCTACTGGCTTTTCACGGAACCTAGCAGCGCATGCGCTAACTTTTAAAATACGCAAGCTTTAATTTTTTTTTGCGAAACAAAATTAGCACTAAATTAGCTCTAATTAGTTATATAGGTTCTAATTAAAAAAATCGAAACTTGCGCTGCTAGCTTCTTGTACATGTTATATGTATTATAATAAATTTATATAAAATAAAATAAAACTTACCTCATACGCTCGAAATAATAAATATAATTCTCGAGGCTTGGCGTCCATTGGTAAGCCACTTACAAATAATGTCCGAACCTGTAACAAAAAAAAATATTAAACTGAGGTTAACGGTTGTCTGTTTTGCAAACTTAAATCAGTTCATTAAAAGGATTCGCAAGTTTTACTTTATTGACAGTTTAATAAAATGTTGAAAAATAAAGCATACAGTACGAAACATTTTTAAACCCAACTTTTTTAAAGTTGGGTTTAAAAGACGCGGATTCAGAGTTTCGTAAGCGAAATAAGATATGGGATAAGACGCAAGAAAAATAAACTATACTGCTGCCGCAAGCGGGAAGCAGTAAGAGCACCGCTTACCTTACGGAATTCTAAATCCGCCTTAATAGGTAGGTATACCTATATCACCCAAGTCTCAGGGTAAATTCATTCTTGCACTCGTGGTGTTCTCCGCGCAGTCGTAGAAAAAATATTTTACCTAGTCGCCACCAGGTAAATATCTATTGATTTAATACTTTTAAATGTATTTTTTTATCGGTTAGCGCAGAATTTTTTTCTGTAGGGGAAAGGGCTCACGCAATGGTTTCAGGTTACCATTCTGTTGGTGATTTTTGGGAAAAATTCAACCATAATAAGCTGGTTTTTAGTGCCTCTGGGAGGGGCTTGAGTCCCTAAGCTCTCTTTCCTTGCGTACGCCGGTGTTTTATATATTATAGTTCTTTAAGGTTTTGTCGGTGTAGAAGTATGTTTTAAAATAAAACGGGACCAAATATGGGCTTTACTAAAATAATGAAAATCGGGTAAGCCGTTTATATGTTATTCTGGAAAAGACTTCTTAAAAAATATACACGTCAAACTTATAAACTCGTCTATTCCCATGTTTTTAGTCTTCTATTTTTTTATTCAGCATCAAAAATATAACACCCAGAGTCCACCTACTCCCCTCATCGGTATCGGGTACAAAAGTTTCACTGGTGGCATTTAAAAAAATTTACCATTGTTTACCAAAAACTACCCGCCTGCCAACTTCGGTGGCCCCGTCCCCAAAAATAATAGGGGGGTCCTTAAATTTTTCTGATAAAAATATCCATTATTATGACCTAGCTGATTTAAAATCTGTAATCTTAATTAACCTAACTTTAATAGTTTTCCCGATTTTAGTAAAGGTTTAGGCAAACAATGCCCTCAAGAATCAAGAAATCGCAGTTAATACGGTATTTAAAAGACTTTCCCAAATACTTGGTGAAAACTGGCGGAAATGGCTTAATTTTTAAGCAAGAATAATTAGATTTTTTTAATATTATTATGTTCCGCGATTTCTATTTAATTTTGGGTAAAAAACGGAAAGAAATCTTTTTTTGCATCCATGATCACAAAAAAAAGTTTTTTTGCATCGGTAACCAAAAAAGCCATGCTTTACTTATCTGCAGACAGTTACTAAAATCATGTTTTTGATGAAAGTATAAAAAAAATATTTGTATCCGTTTTTACCCAAAATTAAAGGGAAATAGTAAAAAATAGTCTAATCTAATTATTCTTGCCAAAAAATTAAGCCATTTCGGCCAGTTTTCCCCAAGTAATTACTGTCAAAGATTAAAATGTGGCAATAATGAACGTCACCGAGTAGAAAGGCACACCGCTATGGACACCATTGTTATTTAATTTACCTGCCGCCTTGATTTATAGTGTAAAGATGGTGTGTAACGAGAAGTGCTCTTCGGTCTAGATTTTTAAAAGTATTTTCCTGTTTTTCTTGAATTTTTTGATAAAGGTATTAAACAAATAGTGTTAACGACTCGCGGCTAACCTGTGCTTTTTTTACTCGCGTTTTTTAAACCAACGCTTGTCAAAAAAGCGCTATTTTAGCCACTAGTTATGAAAACTACTATTATGTACAAGGAAAAATATCACCCAAATTGTGATCGGCTGATTTTTGAGAATTTTTTGGAGGAGGGTCTGCATCTGAAATACAGCAAAATTTTCTTCAAAAAGTCGCAGTTTAGAAACTATATAGCCAATTTTAATACAACCTAAAAATTATGCAGAATAAAGAGTTCGCCACCATAACATTAACATTGCATTTTGAAACTATCACATTTTGATTTTTGCAGTCTCAGAAAAGAAAATAATTTTTTCTCACATTTTTACCAAAATCTCAAAAACTGATAAAGTTAGGTAAATTCGGATTACAGTTTGAAATCAGCGGTTTTAAATTAGTATAAAAAAGATCCGTTTAGTTTAAGGGGACGTAACCACCTATAGTGAAATTTTTGTACCTGATAAGGGGGGGTACATCGAGAAAACCAAGCTTATGCAAAGCTCTGGGCTACAAAATTGGGGCTCGGAAAACTCGTTTTTACTATGGTGCCTCCTAGAACCTTCCTTAATTGTTCCAAGTAATTTTCATTATTTGCAAATGCTCCGTGCATCTGGGTTTAAGACAACTCACAATTGTGTATAAAATCTTGGTTCAACAAAATATTAGGACTGCCGAAGCTGATTTTATTGGGCTGTAAAATTCAAAGCAATTGGCGAATTAATCCAAACCAGAAAACAGTTAAATGTATTCTCCCAAACCACCTTCGGGTCTGTCTAATCATAGTTTTGAGTGGTAACAGCCCCAATTGTGCATATAATACAGCGAAATTTGCCGAAAGTGTCCGAAGACCGACTCTTCTTCTCACGAAAATTATCCGATAGGAATGTACCGTACCATTAAGAGTTCCCAATTTTCTCGAATTATTACGTGCCGGTCACCGCAAAAGTGAAAATTTTCGTAGACTATGCGTCGTAAATCATAAAAGTGTGGTTGAACACCGTTTTTTTTTGCAACGCAATGAGTGTATATAGTGATGCAGCTAGTGGTGTTTAGAATGAGATCCTTTAGCGCCTTATTCATAGTCGCTGACAAGGCTTCATCCATCTTTGGATAACATAAATTCTTATTGGTAAAGGAAGGAGGGAGCCTTAAGGAACGATTATGAATACGGCACTAATAATCTTTATTTAATCAGAACCTTTCTAACGATCACTTAGTTTAAGCCATCCTTAAATACGCTCGTGCAACGGGTCATAAAATTTTCGGTGAATTCGCCAAAAATCAGAAAGCCTGGATCTAGATCCAAACAAAAGCTATACCCTAGCTTATTTATTTGGGTTACCCCAGCCCGCTTAAACGCATTGGCGCAAATAGTTCCAGTGTGTTAAGAGTTTTTTTTCACAGACCCAATAAGTGAGCTGTGGTACTTCATAAAATTAATGCATAAAGTGGGTTACCGTAACTCCAAAGTCATGGGCTTTCGAAACTTTAGAAAATTACTTGCAAGATCTGAGCTGTCCTCTATTTAAACCACTACTCTTTTGCTCAGTGTAGTTTGCCTCTGGGCCACCGGTCTATAACAGCTGATGCGTCATCCTGCCTGGCGCATGGCGCACATGCAGCTTTTTTCAACAGGTGCTTTTAAAATATGACACACCTGTTCTTAACCGTTCACAGTACATGATACTGAAACCTAATGTTAAAGTATTGTGTGAAGGCAACATACTGATTGGGAAAACTATAATATAGTAAGATTCAGCTTTATCATCCATTTCAGTCTAATGTTGCTTAAAGTAATTGCATGGCGCTTAATGCATATTTTTTAATCACATCAGCAGGAAGGCAGTATGATGTCAAAATGTTCAATGCAGGTTTTAAACAAGCAACTTTTGAACCATAGAGCTTCAGGGGGTAAAATGTTATTTTTAGCCAACAAAATCAATTTTTTCAAACTTTAATTTTTGGTTTTGCATTTATCTTTCGGAAAAATGGGCTATACGAAAAAAGTTTTAAAAATAGAATTAAGAAAAAAATTCGAAAATTCGAAAAAGCTTGTAACCTATTCACAGCATATCGAAAATAAGACAACAAAAAAACGGTGAAATTTACTCTGTGTTTCGGACTTTCACTGTCTATATTTTATTTATACACGATGTTTCGATCAGTACAATCTCTGATCGTCTTCAGGTGACCTGAACGTCGTGTATAAATAAAATATAGACAACGGAAGTCCGAAACACAGAGTTAATTTTGAATATATCATTTAGTATGTTTTCATATCGTATTCAATACGTATCGAAAATCAAGCATCTGGTTCTTTCATATATCACGCTCTTTGTCTTAACAGAGAACATGCACTATGACAGAAAAATAAGACAATCTTTTCAATACGTATTGAGTACGATGTGAAAACATGCTAATTGCCTCAAACTTTCAAATAAAAAAAACCGGTAACGTTAACTTCCTGGATTCTCTTGAATAAAATTGTTCTAGTAGTGTAGTTTTCAATAAAAAAAAAATTCTGTGGGTTGGCACATGGCTTATTGCAGGTGTAATTATACGAATATTCCAACCAATGGAAATGAGCAATTTAAAGCAAGGGAGAACACAAAATTATGCTGGTTAAACATAATGCTGTATCGATAATTATATAGGGGTTTTTAATATACCACTGGTAAAAAATACGACTTTTCATAAAAAATTAGTTTTGTAATGATAATTGATAATGATAACAGTTCTAGTAAAAACTGAGCAAAATCAGTGTTTTTTTAAGTTTGTTCTTTAAAGTATAATGTTCATTTTTAAACTGTGACTTAAACTCAATAATTTGTTTGCAAATGTTGTTATTAATTTTCTTTACTATACACTCCATATCAGGTCTCAATCAACAGAAAAACTAGTAAACACTGAAAAGATACATTTTCTGGATATGGCTGTGGTTGAAGACAGATTCAGATTCAAATTTGAAAACAGCTCCGGTCGCGCGAAATCACAGTCGACCAGATAAACACTATAAAGAGTTTTTGATAAAGATAACGTGATTCTCTTATCTATTATTGCCAATATTTTATACCTGTCATCCATGGAAAGGCCTAAGACAACCCTATCGTACTTTTAATTATTCTAAGAAGGTAAAATACCTCAAACTTTAAAAATAATAAAAAAATATAAAACTTCCATTAAATGCGAATTTGCAAAAAACTGTTTGTAAGACAAAAAATATGTATGTTCTTAAGACCTTTAAAATTACCAAAAAAATTACATATCAAAGATTATGGGGTCGAAATAGCTACCCTTAAAACCAAACCCAGGAATATGGCCCTTAGTCATTCTGGTGCATTATTTAAAGTGTATATATAAGAGTTTATGGGATTGAAAAAAGACCCTTAATAAAAAAATACCGAATTTGGACCCAAGGCGATTTTGTGCAGAATCAGACTATACGCAAAATATGCCCTTTAAAAAGCTATTTAAACTACAATTTTTTTTTATTAGAGTTTATGGGGTTGAAAAAAGACCCTTAAGAAAAAGAAAACCGAATCTGGACATCCGTTTTTGTGCATCAATCCGACTATACACAAAAGCGGCTTATATCCAGAAACAATATTTTTTTAAGGGTGATTTAAAATTCCCTGTAATTTATTGTTCTGAACAAGAATTAGTAAAATATATATTTTTTTAAACTCTTTCGTTTCAGAGATATTTTCATTTAAAATTTGTTAATATTATCTCAGAAGCACCCTTTACTACGTGGTAGAAACATCAACTTTTGAAGACAAAACTTTGACAACTTCAAAATGCCTGAATGAAATTTAAACAAAATAAACGGGTGCAAATAAAGATTTCTGTCCGCTTTTTACCCAAAATTAAAGAGAAATAGCGGAAAATAGTAATACTGAAAAAATCTAAATATTCTTGCCTAAAACTTAAGCCATTTTTGTCAGTTTTCACCAAGTATTTACGAAAAAGTCATTTAAAAACATTGTCAAAATATCAAACTGTCAAAGATGAACATGTCGCAACAATGAACGTCACCGAGTAAAAAGGCACATCGCTATGGAAACCAATGTTGTTTCATTTACCAGCCGTCTTGATTTATAGTGTAAAGATGGTGTGCTGCGAGAAGTGGTCTTCATTCGAGATTTTTAAAAGTATCAGTTCTTAAGAACACAAAATAATAGCTTTCACAACTCGCGGCTAAACTGTGCTTTTTTTTACTGGCGTTTTTAAACGCGTCGCTCATTAGTTAAATCACGCTTCTAACAATGCACATGAATAAGGGCAATATTCGTTGGTTTTGTCTTAAGACTGGCTATTTCGACGCCATAAGCTTTAAAATATAATATAATTTTAGTATTTTTTATTATTATAATTTTTTTTTATTTTCATTTCAAGAGAAGAAAGTAATTTCTTCTCTAGGGACGAAAATGGTTTCGGTCTATTTCCGACGCTTCTACAAATCATAGCCTACTAGATACCTATATTGTTTAAATGGTTTGCTGTCACTCATTCTCCTCTCCAGAGAAGAAAACATTTTCGTCTCCAGAGACGAAAATAAAATTGATATGCGTGTGAAATATAAAACTTTCTGAGGCGTTATAGAGTGCAGATTTGGTTACTTTCGAATGTGGTCGTAGGAAAAAGATATTGTTGTTATTTGAACCAGAAAAAAAATTATTTTCACACTGCGGCTATAAAATTGAACAGGCTGTTGTAAAAAATATTAAGTATTTATATAAATCATGTTAAAATACGTATTTTTTTGGAACATATACTTTTAGCTTTGTATTAAAGTATTTCTAAATTATCCAAATCACCTAAAAAAGAAACTGTAAGGTAATTCACAAAATTTTTGTAAAATTACACGCAGTAAGTAATTTTACAGTATCTATACTTTTGTCAAAATTAGAGTACAGGAAGATAAGGTTAAAAAAGATCCATTCCATATTATGTTAAAAATCGAGTTACAAATAAAACCAATAAGCGACTCTCATCTCGAATTTATTCCTAAATGTCATTTTCTCTAGCTTCCCGAATCCCAAGCAGCACAGTTATTACACGTTATAGCTTTCACAGCTATAGCCTTAAAGACATTGCACCAACTACCATTTTCCTGTAAAATAGCTAGCTCCTGAGCTAGCTAAATTTAAGCTTCTACTCTTGACGTATTTTTTTATAAGGGTAACATGAACTTAGACTATAAGGTAACTACTTTAAAATTCTAAACAGAAAGAGGGGTCCAGTGATACCTTGTTTAAGAGGTATTTTAATTCCTCATTCAAAATATTCATTAAAAAAAAATCGGTTTGACCCTTACAGAGTTATGAGTATTTTCGACTATAGTTCGCACATCTCTTACTTTTGAACGACTTGAGATATCGACATCACATAAAACGATGTTTAATGATAAAATTTTTGCTCCTTTTTGACGTATTTTTTATAAACGTCATATTAACTTAAAACTATAAAGTCCCTAAGTAATTTAAAATAGAAAAAGGGGTCCCGTGACAACTTGTTTGAACTGAACTTTTTTAATAACTGTTTAGTACTTCTTTTAATTTAGAAGGTGTTAAAAATGCTCCCCATTAACTTTCCAAAAAGGTATTACTCAACAATATCAGTTTTTAGTAACCTTATAGTCAAAAAGAAGTGAAATATATTATCATTAAACATGTTTTTATATGAAGTCGATAACTGAATTTATTCAAAAGTAATATAAGGGGAGATGCGCAAACTATAGTCGAAAATACTCATAACTCTGTCAGTGCAAACCGATTTTTAACGAAATTATATTTTAAATAGGGAATTAAAATACCATTTAAGCAAGGTATCACTCAACCCCCCTTTCTATTTAAAATTTTAAAATAGTTAGTGACCTTATAGTCTTAAGTCAATATGAACCTTATAAAAAAGTAGCAAAAGTAATATCATTAAACATGGTTTTATTTGATGTCGATATCTCAAGTAGTTCAGAAGTGGTGCGCAAATTACACTCAAAATAGTCGATTTTTTTAAAAATTAATATTTTAAATAGGGAATTAAAATAGCTTTTAAACAAGGTATCACTAGACCTCTCTTTCTATTTAAAATTTTAATGTAGCTAGCGAACCTATAGTCTTAAGTCAATATGAGCCCAGACCCTTACAAAAAAAAAACGGCCAAAAGTAGCAAACGTGTTATCATTAAACATGGTTTTTATTTGAACTCGATACCATAATCCGCTGAAGAGTTAGTAGTGGATGGGGAGTTTTTACGTCCGCACTGTATATATATTTTTTTAAGGTTTTACGGATACGTGTAACTCGAAAACTACAATAGCTAAATCAATTTTTTTTTTTGAAAATTTTAAGGTTTTTAAAAACTTTTGGTAAGTTATAATTTTTTAAATGTTCAAAAGTTTTTTTCACAAACAGCATAATTTTAAACAAAGCAGCCAACTCGGTATACCTTAAATTAAGGTACGTATTATTCTCTTTAAAAATGGTAACCAAAACAAGTTTAATTGGAGTAACTAGGGTGACCAGATATACTTTTTTTTCTAGAAGTTTAGGCAAAATATACTCTTTTGGACCAACCAAGGCCCAACCATTATAATGTTGTTGCACTGTGATCAAACCATCAGCCCTGGGCGTTTTATTTATATTTAAATAAAACACTTTCCTACTCAATTAAATTTCACAAATTTTTACTACCTACTTACATGCATGCCTCTTTTGAATTCTGCTACATAACTGATGTAACCTTGCCAAAAAAACCACTGCAAAAGGTTTTCATGAGGTGTAGCAAGCAACAATTTTAGGAGACTTTACAAAATTTCACATGTCTAAAACAAGGGACGTTTTTAAAAGATTTTATAGGAATTCATGAGAAATATGGTAATGGGTTCTGAAGAATTAACAAGATTATATAAGTATTAAAGTGTAGAATATAGACATACAAGCACAACTAGATTTCACAAGCAAGATGAGAATTTAAAAGATTTTATGAGTATCTATAAAAATAAATAAAAAAAATATATTATAAAGATTTATAATTAACAAAACTTTACTATAGCAAAAGACTTTTTGAGATTTCGTAAATTTATATCTGACACAGATTTCATGAGGTTTAGCAAGCAAGATTTGTATGAGATTTTACTAGATTTCACAAGTCTAAAAGAAGCGACGTTTTTACAAGATTTTACAAGATTTCATCAGAAACAACAACTAAAGGGTTGTGAAGATTTGACAAGATAGACAAGCACCAACCAGATTTGACAAGCAAGATGAGAATTTAAAATATTTTATTGGTGCCTATAAACATAAATTAAAAAGAATAAAATAAAGATTTAACTATCAAGATATTTTAAGAGATTTCGAAAGTTTATATCAGATACAGAATTTTCATCAGATTTTAAAACTACAAATAAAGGGATGTTTTTAAAAGATTTTACAAGATTTCATGAGAACTAAAGTGAAGAGTTGTGTCAAGTGTAGAAAATAGACACGCACATCACTTTTTTGACAAGCAAGTTTTTCAATGAGAATAGAAAAGATTTTATGAGTACCTATATCAAAGTAAATTAAACAAAACAAATTATAGATTTGACTAGCAAGAAATTTATATAATAAATATATAAATATAAGATGAAAAATGTTATTTTATTTTATGATTATCAAATTTGGTCAGCTTTGACAATATCCTATAAGATTTAAAAATGAAGCGAGAATAACAATTATAACAACAATTTTTAAAAAGGAATAGTTTTGAAAATACTATGCCAATCTGAAAATTGATGAATGTGAATGTTGTTTCTCTTAAAATCTGCTAAAAATATGTGGATCTTTTCATGTAAACTTGTGACATCTGATGGAGGTCTTTTTAAAACTGCTCAAAACTGCTGAAAACGACAATCTCATGAAGTCTTATTAGCTTTATTTTATATTTCCATTAAAATCTGCTAAAACTGCTGAAAACATGTAAACTTGTCAAAACCAGTGAAATCTTATGAACATTTTGATCTTAAAATCGGTTTAAAACTGCTCAAAATATGTGGATTTTCTCATGCAATCTTGTGAAATCTGATAGAGGTTGGGTCTTTTAAAACTGTCAAAAACATGTGTATTATCACAAAACCTTGCGAAATCTTATTACCTTTAAATTTAATTTTTGTTAAAATCTGCTCAAAACTTAAAAGCAGAGCTTTTAAAATACTAGTGAAATCTTATCAACTCTTATCATCAATTCTGTTAACACGGATGACAGTGCTCATGCAACTCATGATGTTTGACGAGTTTTGAATCTCTTTCCAACATTGAAAGTTCATGAGATTTCACCCGAAAGTTGTGTTTCATAAACCGCATGAAATACCAACCAGAACTCTTGAACTTTCACTAGTTTTTGTTACGAGTTTTGACGCGGTATTTTTGGCAGGGAATATCCACATAAAAGGCAACGTATCCGATAATAAGATAAAAACTATTAAAAAGCGGTAAACATTTTTCGAAAACGCCCCGTCATTCTGACACTTTTAGGAAAATTCTGACAGTAAGAGCTTTTAAAATATTTTGGCAGGTAAACCATATGTTGTTTATTTTCGACACTTGCTCTGGTTGCTACACACCACGCTTTTAAATCGATTTAGTTTGGTAAAAAGTATTTTATTTTTTATTTGTATGCAAAATTTTACAAGAAATTACCTATTTAACCAGAAATTTAAATCGTTTTTTTCCTCCTTTTTTCTTAAATGGAATCAAATTTGGCATTTTGTTTTCTTCTAAAAGTATCTAAATTAAAACTCAATATAAAGTCAAGAACAAACATAGTCTAAATAGACTTTAAAAATATTTGGTTTTGGCGGATCCAAATAATTTGGTATGAGTTTGGTCGGCAGAATTTTGAATGAGCTGTAGATGGCGGCTAAACATATTTAAAAAAAGTTTCCTATATTTAGGGTATGCGAAAGAATTAGGAAAATTTGTAATATACGATATACATCTTTCTCTTACTTGTGTCAAGAAATGAGTTAGATAATGAGCTTTCAGCGCACACTGAGAAAATTATCCACTAATCCTAAGTAAGAATTCATTAGCCCCAAGTAAAAACTTCGTTTAAATATGAAACAAGTGAACTGTCTACTTACCATAAGTTTTCTCACCTACTTAATAAACTTAAGACTTAATAAAATAACATATTTACCATAAGTAAAAGTAAAAACTTCACATACCTTGAAGTATCTACTAACCGTTAGTAAATTTGCATAGTAGCGCAAAACCATATAACTTCTAAAATACGGCTTTAAACAAAATAAAAAATATATTTTTAAGCTCTAAAAACCATGTTCTATCGTAATAAACTCTAAGAAAAAGAAAGTACGACAAGCCGACAGGGTTCGAACCGACAACCTACAGGTTGATAGATCAATGCTTTATCCACTGTACCATGCGCTTATAAAGAAATAGGTTGAAACCGCGGAAACATTTTCGTAGATTCTTGTTGGTCGACTGAAAAGTGTTAATCATGATTAAAGCTTAATCAGATAATTTACGCGTTCGGTGGACATATATGTACAAGCATCTCTAAACAAAAGGTTACCGGGTTCGTTTTTTTTCAACTTATTTCTATAAGTAGAACAACAATCGCTGCAAATGGGATTGTCGAATTCTTATGATGGCAATACGTTGACAAATCGTTATAGGCATGCATTATTATTAGGATGAATTGAATATATTTTTCCGCACGACTTTTCAATATTTGATGCCTTCACTTGTCCTCACTAGAAAAATTTACTTACCGTAAGTGAAGGGAAAGTTAAGTGACTTGTCGCATATTATTGGTAAGTAGATAAATCACTAAAGCTTGATTTATAAACGCGTTCGCGTTCGCAGTTGAAGTTCGCGTTCGGCGATCGTAAGTTCGTAGTTGGGAGTTCAAAAAACAGCATTTATAAACGCAGTTCATTGCTGAAATTTGATTGGTCTCTCCAACGGGCAAGTGAATATGACGTAAAACAGCTGATACATAATCATAAACTAACCAATAATATGAAAAAAATTTGCCCATTTGAAAGTGATTCTCGTTGATAAGCATTTTGGAAAAAAATTGATAGAGAATTCCAAAAACTGACTTCTTTATGGCCACAATTCTTATATATGTAGCCCACAAAGTGAAGCAGAAAAACCCAAAAGTTTCTCTTAAAAAAAAACAACAAACAAAAATGGCTGAAATGACAGTTGACAGATGTATCATGTGATGAAATCCTGCATTTTGATGGGTTGATGCGAACTTCACCGACTACCAACATCAAATTTGGTTATTCTGAACTGCGAACGCGGACGCAAAAGGCGAACGCGAATGCGAACTTTTATTATAAATGGAATTACATGTTTCAATAAGCTGATCTCCAGCGCGCGAACTACGAACTTCAACTGCGGACGCGAACGCGTTTATAAATCCCGTGTAAGGGTTAACAAACTCGGGTCTAAGTAAGTCGTTTTACTTGCAGCTATTGAATTCATTACTTGGGACTAATAGAAACTTCACTTGCCACTAACAGAAATGCTAAGTAGACACTTCACTTGGGATGGTTTTCTGAATGTAATTAACCAATATTGAATCATTGAAAAAAGCCGCCTAACTGTCTATTAGAACAGGTTATGAGAGTTAAAAATAATGTGTTAAATTGTGAGAAATTCAGACAAATTATTAAAAATGCAATAATTTACTTGCTAAAGACAAAAAGGGCTGAAAAATACAATAAAAAACAAGATTAGCAAATCTGTCCATATTATTATAATTTCTGGTACTTATTTTTTAATTGTATTTGTAACTTAATGTAAATATATTAAACATATTTATTTACATTAATAAAATGATCTCTTTTTGGGAAAAAAATCTGGGTATTTTAAAGTCACCGTTTTCTGATACAATACGATTTAAATGAGTAAAAACCTGCTGCGTTTTTACTCATATTTTTGAGGCTAGCTTTCTACTTATGAAAGCAGAAAATATTTTTTTGCATACTGAATGCCTGAAAGATTCTCCTTAAATAAAAAATGATAAAACTGCGCGAATTTTTTTTTTGTAGAAACGTCATCCTTCACATCATAAAAGAGGGTGCCCTGTCCCAAAATTCGCCAATACCTGCCTTTAATTAGCTCAGGCAAGCTACCCTCAACGAAACTCAATTTAGATATTGCAAAAATTATGTACTAATTTAGCCCCCTTTTAAACAAATTTGTACTTAATGAATAACGAAGTTAAAGGTTGATATGTCATAATTGTGTACTAATTATGTACTCTTAAAGAAGGGTACTTTTTGTTTACAAAAACCATCGGTTCTTAAGATTTTTGTTTGTTTTTTATGGGGTGTTATGGGGTGTAGGAAAGAATTCGACCAAACCAGTCAAAAAACTGTTTGATCAGGGGTTATAGGTTTTTCATGTGGTATGTGAAATATTCTTGTAAAAACCAACTTAAATCTCATGCAGTACAGATTTTTTTTTGCCAGTTTTTACAAGAAAGATAGACTAGCTCGTATCATCTTATAAAATCCTGGGAAATATTGTAAAAACTCTCCAACTTTCATAAGAACCTATACGGTTTTTTACCTGGGTACCGCTAAATTTAAATATAATGATAAATTAAGACGTACCAAATACGTCCATAGTATGTCCGCTCAGGTCATTCGAACGTCCCTGGGACGTCCATTTTAGGATTTTAGACGTCTTTAGGACATCTTTTGTTACAAAACCAAATATCCATAAGACGTACTGGAACGATGTCGGTTTAAGACGTCCCTAGGCACAAATCTGAGACATTTCTGGGACAGTTCCAGGACATATTTGGGATATTAAACTAATGATTCTAATAGTAAAAGTTTATCAATACATTCATACAAACATATATATATAAAGTGAAATTTCCAAAAGTCAAATCATACAAAATATTAAAACTAGCTCCCCACTAAGCACAAAAAAATCGTTATAATGATATTTGAATGAAATTAACGTTTTTTTTGCAACTCACAGAGAAAGAGACAGAAATATCACCCGACGACATTCGGCGTGTAATTAACTCGCTTAATCTCGATCAAACTTTATTTTTCCTTTAAAAAAGGGTATTTATGCAGACTTCGGTTGTCTGTCTGTTTTGAGTTTTTGGAAATTTTTTTCAAGGAACTGCGGAAGTTGCGGCCTAACCTAACTAAAATTTTTCTAACCTAAACTAAAAATTGGCGGAAAACGTATATAGCGTATAATGACCAAAATATAAGTCCTAAAGATGACTTACAATTTTGATCCTCAACTGGTCCTTAATTGGACGTCCATAGGACGCCCGCTTCGGACCTAGGACATACGGACCTAAATCGGACGTCCTGAGGACGTCCTGTGCTACTTGGGTGAAAATGTTAATATAGAAATAGCCAATATTTTCATTTATCAGTTGGGCAAAATTAGTGAGTAGTTTCATCTTACCAACAGAAGATATTTAGGTCAATCAAGCCACCCCCCCCCCCCCGAAAGATATTCGAGTTTTGATATGCTTATAATTTCGAACCAATTTCGAACTAATATTGAACCACTTTTCAAAATTTTAAACCATACTCCTTCCTGTTATTTTTTAATATTGAAAATGGGGGGTGCAGCCGGACGTCAAGCTACACCCCCCTCATTAGAGCGTAGCGAAAAATGAAAAGCAACTATCTCAAAATTAGAAACAAATTTCGTACTCCTAATATCACCAAAAAGAATTTCGAAAAACCCTCTACCAACCCTGTTTTTAAAAAAAAATATGGCGGGGGGTGAACCACTTTTAAAAAACCACACTCTTTCCTGTTTTTTTTTAGCTTGACGTCCGGCGGCATCTTCCATTTTGAATATTAAAAAAAACCAGGAAGGAGTGTGGTTCAAAATTTTTAAAAGTGGTTCAAAGTGACAAAATTATAAGCATATCAAAACTCGAATATCTTTCAGGGGGGGGTGTGGTTTGACGTCAACCTGCACCCCCACCCCATATTTTCTAAAAAAAAAACAGGGTTACTAATGGGTTTTTGGAATTCTTTTTTGGTGATATTAGGAGTTCGAAATTAGTTTTTAATTTTGGGATAGTGGCTTTCCATTTTTCTCTACGCTTTTAATGAGGGGAGTGTGCTTGACGTCCGGCTGCATCTTCCGTTTTGAATATTAAAAAAAACCAGGAAGAACTGTGGTTCAAAATTTTTAAAAGTGGTTCAAAATTAGTTCGAAATTGGTTTGAAATTATAAGCATATAAAAACTCGAATATCTTTCGGGGGGGGTGGCTTGACTGACCTAAATATTTGCAAATTGAGAAGCATATTGACATACATAGGCTAATTACATATGAACCCATGCAAGACCAAACGGGTAAAACTTCAAAAATAACTTACATCATTTTCAGGGCAAGATTCGCAATCCATATTAGATTTTACACTTCCTGGCATTAAGAAATAAAATCACTATTTTGCTTTTTAACGTAACGTATATTAAACCAGTCACTCACTAGCCTCGATTAACAATAACAGCAAAAAAAATTTTAAACAATAATTGTTATAACTAGAAGCTTTCACGACAAAAATAAAAGTATAATTGCGGGTATTTTTAATTAATAAATAAACGGATAGAAGGCTGTGTCATGTAACTTTTGTTTTTTTTTAAGCAATCAAGGGAAAACATAAAGGAAACCTTACAAACATTTTAGGCACAAACCCTCTTAAATCGACTCGAAAAATCTAAAAAGCGAGGGTGAATCGGAGCGAACCGCGTTCAATGACTTACTACACGGCGAACAGGCTATAAGGAGTGTTCTGTCCGCGAGACCGTGTGCCGCCAGCGAATGAGAGTATTGTTTTTTATTTAATTCCACAACCCGTAGTGGTGTGAAAATGGCTTAAAAAATGTTAACTACAGCCGTTTGAGATCTCTATTGATACATTAAAAAGGTAGGTAAAGTAAAGGTAAAGGGGAACACGTGGTACGTTTCGTTTTCTAACTTCAAAATCTCTTTTGGAACATATAAAACTTCATACTCAAAGTCCTAGAATTTACAAGCAGCAATCGATAGAAACGTAACATCTTTGCTCCAGTTCATCTACGAAATATTCGACACTAAGCCAAGCAGGTCCCGACATTATCCAATTGTCGATTTTTAAGAGAGGTTTTCCACTGATTATGAGCAGGCGAACTGCTTCTCCTAAAAGCATATTAGCGTTAGTTAGTAAGTCAGTGGCGTATCCAAGGGGGGGTTAAACCCCCCCCCCCCAAGAGGTGTAACTTAATCTACAATAAATTAATCATAATCAAGGAGCACAGCTCCCCCACTTTTTTGACCCTTTACTCCGGTTTGTAACGTGTTTGTGGTGAGATGTCTAAAATTTTAAAAATTTGTCCTGAGGTGCTATGACGTCATTAATTGTTAAAATTTTAGCTTAGTTGTAAGGAATTTTTATCGCCAGCAATCAAAATGTGTAATAAATGTCATTATTAGTACAATTTTTCTTCAAAACCTGCAGCGCATTTATGATTTGGCAACAAATCTCTATATACCACCGCAACCCACTCCTTATTGGCATCTAACCCAATCTACTTTTTAAAAAAAATATTTTACAAAAAACCTAAGAGCTAAAATTCTTAAAGAAGGTTTTGTTTTTTTGTCAAAGTTTTCGTCTGCGGCGCTATACCAATATTAAATATTGGTACAATTTTGTTCAATTTTAAGCAGTTTTTTTGTCAACGGCATTTGAAACGCGTAAAAAATAGGATTTTCGTGTAATTTTTTCAAAATTTTTGCCTACGGCGCATTTAAGTGTTAATTTAAAAAAAACACTCTGCAAATGAGACTAGATGAGATCTGCTTTTAAAAGTAAGTATTTTTCTTTTGTATACACTAACTCAACACCTATTAAACCGCCCTCTCCCCTCCCTTCAATTCAAGAGCTCAAGCAAGAGGCACCTACCTAATTTTTAAAAATTTGCCATAGGTAGGTAGTTGATTTTTATTAAATGGTGAAACCCCCCTAGAGTCGATTTCTGGCTACGCCACTGAGTAAGTTAGTTCTGCACGCGCTCCACAAGAGCTTTGCAACTGTTCGATTGTCTTTTGACTGCTTTTAAGCCTGGTTATTGGTTGAAACCACTTTACTTTTCTAAATCGAGCGATCACATTCTATTAAACCTACAACCCGAAGTTTGACATTTTTCTGGAAATCGATATAAAAACCAAAAGATTTGAAAATTACATAGCCCAACAGCAAGCAGAACATCCCACGGATATCCCATTTGAATCTTGTAAATATCTAAATGTCTCAGAAATGAATTACTATTCCATTTAAGTTTATAAAATTCTGGTTTATTGCTGGGACAGCCCCAGTACACCTTAACTGGACTCAAACCAATCCAATTAGGTTACGAACCAAATATTAATGGCACTGGTTTTAATATTTTTCGATGATAATAGGGATATTTTGGAACGCTAATTTAACACTTCGTAGTGGTTGTGGTAATTACTGCGTCTGCGCAATAGCTAAACGTCATTCCGTTGTGTTAATTAACCACTACCACTGCCGTAAGCTATGAATCCATTTTGTTGTAGTAATTTTAGAGAATTTTGGCGCAATTTATTTTAAAAATAATAAAATATTACCAGGTTTCAACATATAAAACGCTTATTTTGTAAAATGAAGCAAATTTTTTTATTTTTTATAATCTCGATATTTTTTTACAAGTGACAGTTTTTTGTGTGTGTGTGTTCCAAAAACTCTGCTAAAATTGATGAGTGGTATTGGAAGTGGTTGTTAAACACTACCACAGCGGCTGTCAAAGTTGTCAAAATTTTAAGCGTTCCAAAATTTCCCTATTAAGTACCTAATATTATTATGAAAGCTTTTTGAAACGGGTTATGGAAGTCTGAAGTCTGTGAAAGTTCGTCCACAAACTATTATGTCACACCATTTTGACCCTTTTTGACACCCTTTCCCTCTTCCTTAGACAAAATAGCCTCCCGTACATACTAAATACAAAGCAGACAAAATTTTATCATTTTTTTAAAAATTATTCATACAATGAATGAGAACAAAATTGTAACGTTATTCGACTTGTGCCCCCCTCTTCTTGTCATCTTTTTCACGGATCTACCCACTAAGCAAAAACCAGTTACATTTACATTACCTCAATGTATTTTTGTAACCTGTTATGTAACGCAACTTGTAACCTTAACGACGATATTACATTGCCAGTAGATCAATTGTCCTAAACATTTACGTAACAGTGTTACATTCAATTTTTTTAACAAGTATGTGACTTGCATGTAACATTTAATGTTACATGGCTAGGTAAAATTATTTTTTTTTAAATTTTGGTTCAAACAACATAAAAAATATATTTCTGTGCTTTAAAATATTTGATCTTCGCGGTTACATCTTAAAGAAATAAAAAAAAAATAAATAAATAAATGTGAGGCGACGGGATCCGAACCTTAATCCAAAGGTAATACACGAAGGTTTTAGCGCCTTAGACCACTAGACCATCTCGGTTTTGTGGAAAACTGTTACCAATTCATGGTATATTAATGCAGTGATGTCATTGGTTGATTTTTACAGAAAATAAGGAGTTTTTTTATTATTACTTTAATTAATTGTTTTTAATTAATAAAATGCATATAAAAAGGTTTCAGTTGCAATAAAAAAAATATATACATATATTGAATCACAATTAATTGAATCATAATAATTTCCTGAAACCGTAAAAAAATCAAATCCTAAAATGATCGTGAGTTAATTACTGCAAATACATATAAATTTATACTTATATATTTTCCCTTTTGTAGGAAGTTATCAAAAATATCACAGGATCTTCATAAGAACACTAAACTTTTTGATATCATTCCTTACTTTTTCAAAAATTTTCGCCATAAAAGTTTCATTAATTTTGGAATTTTTGCATAAAACTTACAATTGTATTTAGCCATTTTGCAATAAGCAACCTCGTAATTGTTTTAAGGCTGACATTAATTGAGCTCACAATACTGCTGCTTTCATGTGATCATTAAAAGACTAAACTTGTTTCAACTTTAATGTTTATTAACTTACAATATTGTATTTTGTCATGTCACGATAAAGAACTTAATTTGTTTTAAATTTGATATTTATATAATAAACTTGCAATATTTTGTAATATTATGTAACTGTAAAGAAGCAAATTTGTTTTGACAGGGACATTTATTACACTTCAAATAATGTTATTTTTCAGTTACTTTATCGTTTACATAAAATTAGTGCTTCCTTCGTGTATCAGCGATACTTTCACATAGAATGTTAATTTTGAACATACATTTTACTTTTTTTAAACATTTTTATTAACATATTCAAAGTTAATCCAATTTTACATGTTTTCAACGTTGAAAACCTGTAATGTAACAGACCTTGCTTAGTGGGTAAGCAACCACGTAATTGTTTTATTTGTTTTAATTGAGCTCACAATATTGCTGCTTTCATGTGATCATTAGACTGAACTTGTTTCAACTTGGATGATTATTAACTTACAATATTGTATTTTGTCATGTCACAATAAACAACCAAATTGGTTTTAAATTTGACATTTAATATTTATTTTTCAGTTACCTTTTCGGTTATATTTCTTGTTAAATTCAAGATTAAATATTAACGTAAAATTAGTGCTTCTTTCGTGTATCAGCGATACTTTCACATAGAATGTTAATTTTGAACTTACATTTTACTTTTTTTAAACATTTTTATTAACATATTCAAAGTTACACCAATTTTACATGTTTTCAACGTTGAAAGCCTGTAATGTAACAGATCTTGCTTAGTGGGTAAGCAACCACGTAATTGTTTTAAAGTTGACATTAATCATTAGACTAAACTTGTTAAACTTGGATGTTTATTAACTTACAATATTGTATTTTGTCATGTCACAATAGAGAACCAAATTTGTTTTAAATTGACATTTAATAAACTTGCAATATTGTGTAACATCATGTAACTGTAAAGAAGCAAATTTGTTTTGACAGTGACATTTAGTAAACTTCAAATAATGTTATTTTTCATTTACTTTATCGTTTATATTTCTTGTTAAATCCAAGATGAAATATTAACGTAAAATTAGTGCTTCTTTCGTCTATCAGCGATACTTTCACATAGAATGTTAATTTTGAACTTACATTTTACTTTTTTTAAACATTTTCTTAACGTATTCAAAGTTACACCAATTTTACATTTTTTCAACGTTGAAAACCTGTAATGTAACAGACCTTGCTTAGTGGGTACGTACCCCACCTCTAAAGCTATTAGTATAAACAACAGCCGCACCCCTTTACTCGACGCCGCGCTGCGCCGCGCCATTGCTACATCAATAAGGGAGTCTAGTGCCAAGTTTTGGACTACAGTTTTAGGGCTCGTCGCGCAGGGTTGTCATGCGAGACAGCGAATTTCCGGCGCCTTTTGCTGTGGGGGAAATTGGCTTCACCTTGTTTCGTAGGTATAGGTAAAATATCCTGTAAGAATTATTTACATCAGGTATTAAATGCAAAAGAAGAAAAATAATTGCGCTAGATACTTGTTTTTTGTTATAATATGCTTTTCATTCTAAAAAGTTTTGGTAATGATTCTATGACGTTTGTGGGACTATAAGCTAATAATGCGGTTTTTGGGCCAACTAAATTTTGGATAACTCTGCAGCCGTCAAAGTGATCGAATTTTATGATAAACGCTCTTTGGTGCGATCCAGATAGAGTTTATACAGCAAATAGAAAACACAAAACAAAATAATGCCGGATCCAGTTTTATTCCTTGCCTCTAGCTTTTAATGTTTTTAATATATATCAAATTTAGCGAATAAAAATGAGGTTAGTTTTCGTCGTTTTCTTTTCTTTTCTTAAAATTTATTCATAAAAAAACGCAAAAAAGTTGGGCGACATCCTATTTTTTGGCAGCAAAATTAAAAAATATTTTTCCTTCTCTCTATTTGACAAAGACGGAAATAGAAGTGAACTGCAATAAGTGAGCTGGTGTGGTTCAGTCATAAGGAATCACAAATAAAACTTGGAATCATATGAATAATGAATAAAAAAAAAAAAATAAAAAAATTAAATAAAAGTTAAAATCTCTTCGTGGTAAATATAATAACTTTTATTATGAGAGAGTTTGCACGGGTTCGGCTTGACATGTCGGCCGAGCTTAAGCTTTAGTTTTGGTTTGAAAGGGAACTTAACCTGTAGTTAAGAGAAGTGGTAGAATAACTTCGGCTTAAGCGCATTTTGAGGTTATGTGAGTTATTTTTTGGTTATGTATTTCAACAAAAGCCATTAATTTTATGAGTTTATAAAATTGTACCGTTGAAGAATTAGACTTTGTAATTAATGAAATACCAAGGAAAACTTTTCAAAGAATGGATTATTTCAACATTTTAATGAAGATAACTTTTACAAAAGGTTTAGAATGTCCAAAAAATGTTTTTAAAACTTTGCCCAATACGTAAAAGCAAACTTTTTTCGATAAGCGAATAATTCACCTTCTTTCACAAATTCGTTCGTTATCAATAAAATTTGTTTTTTTTTATACAACCTCAACTGACATGTAATAATCATGGTCACTAATAATTTCCTTACTTTTTTCAATATTCGGAACTTTTGCAAACCAAGTAAATCTCAATGGTCACCCTCAGTTCAAGCGGCACTTGAACAAGTGGATGAGGTAAGGGCAAGTGGTACATGCTCTACCAACTGATGTTACGAAGACGTCGGGTTTTGACTGCATATTCGGAAATCCTTTCGTTCGATTCATTTGTTAGTAGTGGGGTGATCTTTGGAGCCTACTGCGTCTTTTTAAAAACCTAGAGATGTTATAGAAGCATGTAGTTACACATTCACGATTATTAGTTGTACGAAATTTCTACTTATTTATCAACCAGCGATACACGACACACAGCGTTTTATTAAAGGTGTCAAACGGGGAATATCCAACTACTAATTTCAGCCAAACAAAGAATCCCGCACGAAATACATTGAATATAGCGCTAAATATTAAAAAAAAAGTATATATTCAGCTGAAATATATGGATGAAAATTCTCAGTCCGACACCTTTAATAAAACATCATATATCGTATATGGTTGGTTGATAGATAAATAGAAATTTCGTACAACTAATAATCGTGAAAGAATCCTTGTCTTTATAACATCTCTAGGTTTTTAAAAAGCCGGAGTGGGCTTCACCCCACTACTATCAAATGAATAAAACGAAATGGTTTCCGAATAGTCAATCAAAACTCGTCGTCCTTGGTAGCCCAGTTGGTACAGCATTATTTCCCAGGTTCAAATCCTGGCCGAGGAAAGACTTTTTCCCAATTTATTCCCTTCTTGCTCGCTAGGTTACAAATATCTTCTGTAAATTTGTGAGAGCGCTAAAAATTTTCCTTTATTTTAAAAAGTATGTTTGGCTGAAGTTATTATTTAAATGTTTGACGTCTGACACCTTTAATAAAAGGCTATATGTCGTATATTGTTGGTTAATAGATATATAGAAATTTCGTACAACTAATAATCGTAAATGTAGGTATACCTCCTTGTCTTTATAACATCCATATGTTTTTAAAAACCTGCAGTAGTCTTCAAAGATCACCCCACTACTAGCAAATAAAATGAGACGATAGGATCTTCGAATAGCCAGTCAAAACCCGTCGTCAGCTCAGCTGGTAGAGGGTTAGACTGCTATTTTAGGGATCCCGGGAGCTGATTTCATGCACAATTGCTCGTGGACCATCTTAGATTGCCTATCGGCAATCTCTACTTGTTAAGCTGGCTTACGTTCAAGTTAATGGCTTTTTACTTTTTAAATTTTTTCACCTACCTTTATCGCTTAGTTATCCAAATTTGTCCTCAACAGGCTCTTTTTCCACTTATTTTTTTATGATTTTCACTTTTTCTTAACAATGGAAAGTATTTATATTGACAGAACATGGTCAATCTCTTCCGGCAGTGCCGTTTTCATTTTTTTTGTTTTTTTTTCACTTAAACTAGGTATGTATGTTTTAACACTGTCTTTATTTTTTTTTAAACTTTCTTTAAAAAACTGGTTTATGTTACTAGTCTTTTATTTATTAATTCCTACCTTTCAACAATAATGTAAAAAGACTACTGCCTGAATCAACACGAACGCATGGCCTATTACCATTCGCGTTCGCATTTTTCGATTTCTTTCGGTTTGTACAAAGCAAAATGTCAAGTAAAGAAAAAATATCGTTTTGATACTGCACTGTTAATAATTGCAATAGAACAAAAACCATGGATCTGGGATACATCTTCAGAGGGATATAAAGATCGTAATGCGAAAAATAAAGCCTGGCCCTTGAAGACATAGAGGATGAAACCAAATTCTAGAGTATCGTTTCTTTTTTTGCCTTTCTATTAATCTTTTTACGCACAAAGCAATAACAACGCAATACTCTGTACTTTTCAAATACATGTTCACGACTGACAATTTATTTGATCAGTGCTGATGATCAACCGATCATCAGCATTGATCATCGGTCCTTTAATATTTACAGCTTTAATATTTACAGGATAGGTACGTAAAAAAATATATATATTTTGACCACAATGCACAACTTATTAAAAAACGACATTATTTTTGGCTAAAATCTACCTCATTCTGACCACTGTACTACACCAGAAAATTCCTTTTAAATAAAAGGGGACACTCGGGCAAATCAGCTGAGCAACAAGTAAAAGTCGAATCCTTCTTGTTGTAGGTAATACAATTTAAAAAATTTGATAACGTTGTTTTATAGTCAGTTCTGGCTGGTTCCCCCAATGCAGCTGGCATTCTTAAACCGCATTTTTCCCACCACTGTTTTAGCATACACGTATAAATACTATAACTATATAGGGTGAACCTTGTATTGGTGTTTTAGCAAAAACAAGGAAACAAACTAGCTCCGATTTGAAAGTATTCTATACATCTTTGTTATACCGTCTGTTTGTTTGTAATGGTTTTATTGTCGCATATAAAAAATTAAAAATCCAATTCATTATCTTATAACTACCTAAAAGTGAAGAAAAATGCAAAGTTCACACTCTCCTATTAAGAAATAGGGAACAGTGTTCTTTCACTCAACCTTTTGTAAAATATATATATAAAAAAATATAATCAAAACAAAATATAGAATACAGATAAACAAAATCTATTAATACTAATTATTATCTGTGTATTAGTACCGCAAAAATAACATTTGGAACTTCATTATGTACAGTCTAACCCACACTTATCCTGGCATTTCTTTTAAGATGATTCTTTATTTGTTTTTTAAAGAGATAGGGAGTTAAGTTTTTATATTTATCTGGTATTTTGTTATAAAATACAGAAACGTTATAACTAAAAGCTTCACAATAGGCCGTAGTTTTATGTTTAGGGATACATAGCTTGCGTTTTTGTTTCATATTTAAGCTGTAAATCTCATGCCTAATTTTTTTTTATATAAGTAAGATGGTTTCTTTGTTTTAATCACTTTATGGAAAAAGGAAGCGGTATGCAGTAATCACCTCTGAAACATGGTCCCTTCTTTTAAGGATAGATATTATCCTGACACAAGCATTTTGTAATCAATGCTTATAACTCATTTAAGGAAATAAAAAGGGTGGGGGTTACTGTTTTGAAATAAAACGAATTGTCATTGAGTCTAAAGTAATTTTTTTAATTTTATGATCAGGCGCCGATCTACGGGAGGGGGGCGTAAAATTCCCTGAAATCATGAACCACTATTTATACTTTTATACCTCCAACAAGCGCGAGGAGAATCTTCGACATTGATGTTTGCTCCCCCAAATGAAATGGTAATTAAGTCGGGGTTAAAAAAAACATTTTTGTATGTTTTATCTGGTAGGGGTACAATCGACGGAGGAATCGTCAAAATACATTTTGATATAAACATACAGGGTGTGCAACATTATAAAGGATCCACTTGGATTTTCTCAACAACTATTAGAAAATTTTAAAAACGTCAAAACACTTTAATTTTGTTTGCAAAGGGGACACATATACATCTTTTTACACCTGCAAAAATTTTGTAAATCTGACGATTAGTTTCTGAAATATTATTTAAAAGCTATTTCGAATACCTTTTTACGTCTGTGAAAATTTTTGAATAATGCCGATTAGTTTTTGAGATATTCGCATATGAGCTTTCCATGGGGCAAAAAAAAAACGTTTTTTTTTTCGATACATTTTCGAAAGAAAAATAAAATTTCCTAAAACATGCCCATTATTTTTAAGAAACAAATTCGGCTAGCTTAAAATTTCCGTAAATTGCTCTCCCTTTTCCCTTAAAATTTCAATGGAAAAAATTGGTCAAGTGGCACCTTTTTTGAAAGGTACTTCAAATACTTTCTTACAATCAGTAAAAATTTTTGCTTTTTTGGAGAACAAAATCGACGTGTTTCAGGAAAATTTATTTTGCTTTTGAAAACCTGTCAAAAAGAACGTTTTTTTTTTGCCCCATGGCAAATTCAGAGGCAAATATCTCAGAAAATAGTCGTTGGATTACCAGAATTGTTACAGGTTTCTTAAGGTATTCAAAATACCTTTTGAATGAGGTGCCACTCGACCCACTTATTTTATCCCTTGAAGGGGAAGCAATCTACAAAAATTTAAAAAAAGCCAGAATGTGCTTCTTTGGAAAACAAAATCGACGTGTTTCAGGAAATTTTATTTTGCTTCTGAAAATCTATAAAAAAAAAAATGTTTTTTTTTGGCCTGTGTCAAATTTAAAGGCGAATATCTCAGAAACAAATTGTCAAATTGTGTAAAGGTATTCAAAATACTACTTTCCCTATTTCAATTTTAAGGGTAAATTAATTAAGGGTAAGTGCTCGGGTAATTTCAAGATAGCCAAAAGGTGTCCCCCTTGCAAACAAAGTGTTTTGTCGTTTTTCAAATTTTCTAATAGTTTTTGAGAAAATCCAAGTGGATCTTTTGTAATGTTATAACCTGTATATTAAGTATCATTCGTATGAGTTTAGGTGCCCATCAATCCAGGTAAAAAACACCAGAGGATCTCACGAAAGTTATTGATTTTTAAGCTGAACATCTGAGAAACTAATCGTCGGATTACCAAATTTTTACAGGTGTGTAAAGGTAATCAAAATACCTTTTGAATAGGGCGCCACACGATCTACTTTCCTATTTAAATTTTAAGGGTGAATTTCATCCCTTGAAGGGGGAGCATCTCGGGGAGAAATTTATGAAAATTTTTAAAAAGCCAGAATGTGCTTCTTTGCAAAACCAAATCGAAGTGTTTCAGGAAATTTTATTCTGCTTCTGAAAATCATAAAAAACACGTTTTTTTGCCCCATGCCAAATTCAGAGAAAGATTTGAAAAGTTGCTAGATATAATTAGTCCAAGAAAAGTTACGTGATTATTTTGATCAAATTTTATATTTTATTCTCTGAATTTGGGGGTAAAACGTTCGTAATATTTTGGGAATCGCCTTTAAAATAATTTATTAAGCAGGTCTACGTATGCTGACAATGACATATTTTGGGGTTTCAAGAATTTGGAAGTTGTAAAGTTTTGGGGTAAAGGGTGCTTTTCAGGAAATATTAACAATTTTTAAATGCAAATATCTCTGAAACGAAAGAGTTTACAAAAATACTTTACAAATTCTACTTACATTTAAAGTCTTTCTAGAGAATTTTGAATCACCCCGTACACGTGATGCCTAAGTGGTCTCATATATACTTTATGTACAGGGATCTCAAAAAGGTTTCAGCTTATATTTGATAATTTTTGAAATTTTCGATTGTTTGTTTACCTTTTTAATCACCCACACGTATAATCCGTTGGGAAATAAACAACTGCTGGGTACGGTTTGTAAAATCTATTCAACATTTTTCTTTCCACGTTTAGCCTGAAAAAATGTGTTTTTGTAATTTCATATTAGATAAAGTAAGAAAAAGCAACTCTGGAAACCAGCCGAACCCAACATTCGAAAATAAGAGGAAAAAACCAGCCTATTTTATCAGTCATAACAAAATTTTTTTAGGAAAAAAATTGTGACTTTACATGACCATGGACCCCCCCCCCTCTTCCTCTTGTCACTTTTTGTAAATTATATTGTTAATTTTTCCTAAAAAAAAAACAAAAAAAGTTAGAACCATCACTTCGTTCTGTATTTGTAAATCAGCTGACATTAGACAAAAATGACAGATAAATAGGTAGTGTGACATACCGGATGCGCGCATCCATACTATGTTGTGGGCTTTCAGATCGCAGCCCTGTATCGCAGACAAAGTTCTACTTTGCCTACTATTTTTTGTAGATTAGATTAGTATAGTAAGGCAATAACATGTATATTAGTTGGTTGCTATCTGTCTTAGAACTATATAAAATCCCACAATCCCTTCAAATTTGGAGCATTCTATACATTACAGAATAGGTATACAGGGTGGATTTTTTGAATGGAACGGTGCTTTGGAGGGTTAGAGTTTGGTTGAATAAAAAAATCCAAAAACACATCAACTGAGATTTTTTATTTCCTTTAATCGTGCTATCTTGGATTTTGTCTATGTCATTTAGTTTACGAGGTATGGCCATTTTTTAAATAGGACACCCTATATATTTTGTAATTTTTGAAATCTGCCAACAATTCTCTCTTCAGCAATACCACCAATTACGGTAATCAAGATATTTTTATCTAAATCTGTATGGAAAACTTCGATATTCATTCAAATATCTACCGTAAAACAGGACATAAACCATAAGAGATAGAGTATTGGTATGTGGTATTGTCAAAAAGATAATTTTTTTAGAATTCAAAAATGTCAAACTATACAGGGTCCTATTTAAAAATATATATATTTTTGCCATACCTCGTAAACAAAACCACATAAAAAAAATCCAAGATAGCACGGTTAAAGAAAATTAAAAATCTCAGTCGACGTTTTTCTGTAGTTTTTTATAAAACCAAATTCTAACCATAATTCAAGGAACTAAAGGATTTTTTTTTAAATTACATAGTAAATAATAAGTTTTAAATAGAATAAGTGTTGTCTTTTAGTAAAATTTTACGTTTAAAAAAAATTGACTAAAATTGTATAAATTTAATATATGACCAATATTTAAAACAAAATAAGCATTTATTTTTTATTTCATTTATTTCATGGTATATCAGCTCTATGGAAGTTTCCGGACGCGATATATCGTATTTAAATGTTTCATCCCCAGGATATTAATGTCAACAGTGCAAACCATCGAAAAGCAATGTCAGTTTCAGGCACGATAAATTTCACAGATATTGGATATTCCATTCAAAGAGGCTTTCGATATGTATGATCATAAATTTACAGCAAGGACGGTCTTCGTCTCTAAATTTTTTTTAAGGGTCTGTTTTTGTAACATTGGAGTTGGGTTTATGTAGCAGTTTTACCTAAGAGAACTCATAAGATTTGAAAAAAATCTTAATAAAGAAATGAGAAACTAGAAATTAAAATTAAATAGCTTATTTAATTAATTGGTGTTTTCTTAAATCAAAAACTTATATGGTTGAGTTCATTTTAAAAATGTTTATCAGAATAATTCAGTCAAATACATAAGCTTCCCGTCTTACTTACTTTTTTGCGTTAAAAAGTCAATTTCACGTACAAGTTAAGTGGCCAATCAGTTAAGTCGGCGGTTCGAATGTGACTTGCCGAATTTTGGTGAGGTGTTGCTAGTCAACCTCATACTTAACTAAGTGTCCACTGCTAGTGCCAATCAATGCACCCAAGCAAATAGGTATATTTTTGGTAATAACAATAACAAAATAGATAAACGAAGTAAATAATTTTGTTACTAAATACTTCTAAGTACTTGGCTGATTCATTTGTATTAAGTAAATGCTGATATAACGCAATCAACAATTTCCAAATATTATTATTTTTATTAGGTGAATCTATTATTTTTTATTTGTTGGTTTTATAGTTTCAATTAAGTAACAGAAAAAGTAAAAAATCAAAAATTATACTTATAAATATGTATGATAGAGACAGTTAGTACCTATATGTATTAGTACGCTAAAAACCACTCTATACTATGTCATTCGAGGAAGAAGCCATCCGTTTCGCGGAAATTGGCCAGGCAACGTCTGCCGTTTACCAATAAAGCTCTCTACTGTGCCATAACTCGGGCACCGCCTGCAAAGAATTTTAAATAAAGTCGGAAATATATGCGCATACATTTATATCTCAAGACTTATAAGAGTAGTATAAAAAAGGATTTTTACAAAATAAATGCAGTAGGCTATGGTAAAGTCATTTCATCATATTTTTCGCTGACGTCGCACGCCGTCCTTTTTTGGCATTTAAAATGTTAAATCTAGAATATGGTAATTAAACGTAGTTGACCAATGCCATCTCCACTAAGGCCGATCAACTCTTACTGTTTTAGTGCCCCTTTATGGACCTTTGCAGCCATATTCACAGCAAAACTAATGGATTTTCTGATTTTAATAAAAATTGTGGCCAAGGTCGATACAAGAACACGGTATGGTGTCGGCAATTAAAAAGACAGAGGGCCTTAATTCAAAAAAAATATGTTTTTCTTATTATTAAAATATTAATTGCATAAAATAATATTTTGGAATAGTCAGATGTTCGCACCTAATTTAATTAATTTAATGTAATTTTTATGAATGCTAGAGTCCAGGTCATCCAGGTCCAGTCAATATTCTGTCAAAAATTTATTAACATAGTGGAATTAAATATAAATAAAAAACGAATCGATGGCAAAAAAACGAACTTTACAAAATACACCGGAGTACCACAAGAATACATACCCTTGTTAGGGATCATAAATCAAATAATAATACGAACGATCAAATCAACAAGTCATGGACAAATGCTCGACAAAACATTAAATAAAAGAATGAGGAATAAATTCCCAATGTCCATAATGAAGTTAAATATAAATGAAAAACAGAGTTTTACCAACAGAAAAACTATTATATTTTTGGCCTCCTCCACCAGTTCTACCACTGACAATGTTTTGCCGAGCATTTGTCCATGACTTGTTGATTTGATCGCACTGACGATCTCTAACAAGGGTGAAACATGCGTCTCCAAGTCGCACCCGGTATGTAGTCTTGTGGTACTCCCGTGTATTTTGTAAAGTTCGTTTTTTTGCTATCGATTCGTCATAGTAAAAAGCCCGACTGGTGGATGGACTGTGTCTGAAACCAGTCAGTCGGTGGTAGAACTGGTGGAGAATATTGTTAAAAATAATTGGCGAAATTGCGGTATCGTGTGTTTTTGAAACTTGGCCTACCTACAAATATTTTAGCATGGTTGTTCTCTAGATCTTCTTTTCGACGCAAAGTAGAGTAACGGGACTTTGGCTCACTAATCAACTTAAAATACTCTAAATAATTATAAAAAAATATTTTAAAGCTTGACAGCGCTCGCAGCGCTCTCAGTTCGACACGATCTCAGCTCGTGCGGAAAAAAGCCTTTTAGTGCAGAACCCAATCAGTCAATAAATGGAACACTGATAAGTAAATACCATGCACCTAAAATCGTTTTTTGGCGTAGAACCCGCTGCTTGCGTGATTTCGAAATGTGACTTCACCGGTTCCACCACAACGTCATCGGTTCTTGCTATCGCCAAAATGCACTTCCCAGTGACAGTTTTATAAAACCTAACCTAACTTATTGCTATAAAATATTTTTTAGCGTTTTGTTTTTTATCCAATCCCCGGTTTATCAGCCCAGAGTTATTTTGTTATTTTGATATATAAACCCATTAAATAACTTATATGACGAAAGCTGCCTGGCAGTGTCCGAATCTACCTCTAAGAAGAAGTCTCCCAATTGAATTTGGCACATTACCAAATCAGAATCCATTATTTTAATATTGAAAAAAAAACAAACAAAAAATAGCAGGTGCTCCGCCATCATGCTAACACAGCCTGTCCCGTTTACAAAATTCTGCAAACCAGCTAGAGTGATTTTTTCGTTGAAGGAATAGAGCATATAGAAAATCTATAAAAAGCAATAATTTTCGGCAGAGGTTTGATTTATTGACACTGAGCCAAACAATTTTCAAACAAACAGTCTTGTGGTCGGCCCTCACCATCCCTTAGGGAAGAAACATAGTGATTTAACAAAGGTAATTTATAAGCCATTCACTAACAATAACCGGTCATATTTGATGAAAACCAATGCATGGAAGTGACAACAGTTTTAACCAAAACAGCGGAAATTGTGACGTTATCGATCGAGCTGTTTTAATCCCCGTTCTCAGAGCCTTGACGTGTCCCGAGCGACACTTTGTTGACCAATAGCATTAAGCAGCTTTTTTCCTTCACTCATCTGTCGCTGACTGCCGCTGGCAGAGTTAATTTAGCCTAGAGTAACTGTAGCCGCGACAGTCGCCATATTTAGAGAGTTTTTCCATGATTTTGTTCCAAATTGTTTCCTTTTTTTCGAATTTTGGACATTTTCAGTTATTTTGCATGGTCTTTTATTCCATAGAAAGTAAAGGCTGGTTCATGCTTAAATTCCTTTTTCTTTGTCATAACGTTTCCCTTTAACTTAAAATTTTGTCTTAAATAAAAAGCTGGTTAATGCTAAATTTATTTTAGTTTTTAATTTTGACACGAATAACAGCTGCACGCTCGATTTTGGCCTTATGTTTACAAAATGTGTTCTTGTCCCACAAATGTGAAAACTCTTTCACCAAATCTACTGCTTGAAATATTGAAACGTCAACAAATATTTGGCCGGCCGCACGTGCGCAACACGATTTTTCCGTTTCTTTTTCTGTAGATTTAAATATTGTTTAGCTTTCAAGGTCATTCTTTAAGGTTTAAGGAAAAAGATACGGAAAAGGCACAAGCATAAACCATCCTTAAAATACTATTAAGACGTACCTTCCGCGGGTATTTCTAATTTTTTGTCTCTTTTTCTGCTCTATACCAAAGATAAAATTACTTAACGTGTTCGGGTTCAATGTTAAATAGTGTTATTATCCAAACAAAAATGTAACGACAGTAAAAGAAACTCAGTAGATGTCGCTGTGTTCCACCGGCGAGAGTGGAAGGGATTGTTGCTCGCGACTCGTCGAATCTCTGAGATCGGGACTTTACTTATGGTCTTGGCCAAAGATGACCGTACTTGGGAGGTGAGCTATGTTTTTGGTTATTAGTTTCAGGAAGGATAGGTTATAAAGTTTTGTATTTTAAAATTCAGCGATTTGTGTGTGTCCCTAAGGGATTAAAAGTAAATTTTATCCCTCAGGCTAGGGATTAGAAGTAAATTTAATCCTTCAGGGATTAAAAAAATATTAATCCCTGGAAAATGTTATTTAAATTTATCGCAAGTCAAGCCAAACAGCACTTGCTCTTGGCAATGATTTCATTCTAAGCACCCTTTCTTGTAATCGACGAACCATTTGGCGTAGAAATAAAGTGATTTTAGCAATAATCTTTTCCTAAAGCGCATAAAATAGTATATAAACCTCGGAACTAAACCGTCTTTTAATCTTTACGGTCGGGCTAAAAACCTTTCGCCGCGGGATTAAAAGTTTCACTTTAGATTCTAGGTTAAAAATGTACTATTATGCACCTAAGGAAATTAAAAGGTGCTTTAAAATTAAAATGATTTATATCCTTCAAGATTTAAAGTAATTTTGTTCTTACTGCCAAAAAAAGGCGGAACGGCTAAAAAAATGGAGAAAATGGGAACAATGAAGCGTCTGAGAAAATGGATAAAATTGAAAAAACTGGAAGCAAGGAAACTTTTCGCATCGGGATAAAAAGGTCCTCTTCAGCCCCTAGGTTTATAACGTACTGTAAAGTACCTAGTCCAGAATGTCTTTATTCACTAAAAATTATGACTTGTAGCGGAACGGGACCTTAAAAGTAAGAGTCGATAACTTTTGTAAATGAAGCCTTTGCGTTACCATAGCAATTGAATTGATGTAAACAATGACAAAAAAGTCGTGGAGTAAAATTGATTTTCCAATTAAATAAAAATGAATACGTAGGTTTAAAATATGCAAACAGCGTTGTCATTAGAATTGGCAGATTTGGGAGTAAAAAGTATCAAGCAAACAGTAACGTCCGACCTTTCCATAAGAGCATGCAATTTCAATATTATCTAGAAGGAAATTTGAGTGTTAAAAACATTTAACAGAATTAGACTGATAAAATATGAATACACCAAAAATTATTTAAACTTTTGTAAGCAAAGGGTTGTTGGTTTTTAAACGATTTTATTTAGGGAAAAGATTTGTGACGTAGAGGGCAAAGGGTTTTAATTTGACCTCGGGACCTCTAGAACACCAGTCCAATGTTCTACCAACTGAGCTACTACTACGCCACAAATATTTTTTGTAAATTTATTAGGGCGCTAAATTTTGACTTGATTTTATTTATCTTTACAGAATCTGTCTGCTTGCCTTTTGTAAAACTACTTCACAAGAAGAATTAGGTATTAAACGACTTACCTGTAAGGAAGTTCAATCCGAATTATACGAGATTCGTCACATCCTATTAAATATACCTGGTAGTGATACTTCGTAGCATGTCATACGCAAGTTTTAGAGATAAGAAAAACATACCGCCCCTGCAGCCTGCCTGATCTGTGCTAGGTACTTTAGTATACTTCTAAAGCTTTCCTGAAATATTAAGATCGCCAAGGGCGGGTTGACTAGTGATACTTAAATTGATTGCATGAAAAATACATATATAAATGGGAGGGTGTCTAATAGGATGTGACCAATCGCGTATAATTCGGATTTAACTTCTTTACAGGTAAGTCATTTAATCCTTAATTATACTTCGATTGGTCACATCCTATTAGATATACCTGGTAGTTGTTTAGAGAACATGGCGATATTAGTTAAAAAGTTAAATAATAATAAGTAAACTACAAGGTTTATAATTTAAATGTGTTTAAAATATATTTCTTAATATAGTTATCTAAGAAATATTTTATTATAAAATCGATTGAACGTTTTCCTTTTTCCGAAACATTCCGCAGCCTTTCTAATACTTTTGATTGATGCACCAACCCTTAATGCTGCGGAAGACGCTCCATGTCCTGTGCTATGTCCTTTAAAATTTGATTCTATTCCTGCGTTTTTTAGTCCTTTTTTAATCCACCTGTTAATGTTTTGGGATGTAGCGGGCTTATGAGGATTTTTAGTTGTTAGAATAAGTATATCCTCTGTTCCTCGAAATGGTTTTGTTTTCTGTATGTAATATATAATGGCAAACACAATTAGAACTGTAAATTTTCTTTAAAAAAGGGAACTTAAGCTGAAAGGCTGAATTCTTCTGGGTCCAGGGGGGCAATTCCAGTGGGCTATCGTTATGAGATAACGATCGCTATCGCCATTTTTTTCACTGTTACGGCAACATCGCTTATTGTTAAGTAAAAAGAAGAAGGCTTGAATGGCACGCAACCTGCAATACTTTCCCAAAACAACTGTCAAATGCCGACAGTCAGTCAAGTTTGTTTACCTTTCTTGGAACTTGCGGCGAAATTTCGGGAAAAATAATAATTTTCATGAACTTTTTGCACGCAATATGGATTAAAAATCTGATTACAATGTGATGGTGCACGACCGTTATCAATTTTTGATTGAATTTTGTTTGGAGAAGCCACGTTCTTTGTGAAGAAAAACGCACATGGGCCTTGTGTGGAAGTGCCGCCAGATTTTTTGTTTGGGTAAGTACTTATACTTACTTTATCTTATGTTCTATTCTGTTTTTTTGGTGCTTAAAGGACACCACCTACATAATGTAAACAAAAAGATATAGTAGGTCAGTTTTAAGCACAGTTAATACATTTTGAAAAGACGTGAGCCAGTGGTCAGAAAACCGAAAAATAATTTTACAAAATATTTAAATATTATAAGAAAAAAAAGTTCGGAATTAGTTAAGAATGCAGGATTTCTTTGGTCCAAGGTTATTACACTGATTTTTTATTGAAAAAATCTGACATCAACTAATAATTTATCTGGACACTGACACTTGTTCGCCTATTTATCATCCATTGTGTTTATGCTTGTATTTTTTGTGGTTATCGCCAAATTACTAAATATTACGCCTTGTATAAATGATAGTACTTGCAACAGAATGCAATGAGTACCTAGTTAAAGAGAGGCCGCTGATTCTGAATTGCTATGCACCACCAAGCAAAAATTTTGCATCCCTCCTCATACTGTCCCCCCTTCTCCAATGATTTTCTTTTGCACAAGATAGTAGATCTTTTGAACTCTCTCCCTCTGTCCGCTATCGCCATTTAAATGGATAAATGACAGACAAGAATCATGTACCTAACTTTCGTACAATTCTGATGTACACACTTTCTTTTCTTAAGGTTTGCAAACTTTTAATGTTTTAATGTAATGTAATGTAATCTACTGTTTTTTTTTATGACCCATGCTGTAGTGCTAATAAGAGAGAAAATAAATTATGAAGTTTGGGAATAAACACTTACAGTAGCTGCTCAATGTATATTGATAAATTATCCATAGAAATCAGTTTTGGTAAGTTTTCAATTCCAACACCAGATTTTAAATTTGTAGGTACAAAGATTTTGTGTCATACAGTCAAGTATTGTCAGGTATTATCGAGTTTTCGTACACCTATTGGAGGTGTTGGCCTATCGGTTTTAGATTCTGTTTAAAAAGTAAACAAAAACTTCTAGTAAATTTTACCATCAGTATTTATAGACATTGGGTTCCCAATTTGGGATTAATTTGTTTCTCAATATTTTTAAAAATTGATAATTTTTAACAATTATATACTATAATTTACATGTATTGAAACAAAATTATGATTGTTTTCCACAAACCAAAACTACACTTTTTTGCACTCGACGCGCGTTTCGCTAACAATGTTAGCATCATCAGGAGACGATAAACAGACGATTGTTTATCGTCTCCTGATGATGCTAACATTGTTAGCGAAACGCGCGTCGAGTGCAAAAAAGTGTAGTTTTGGTTTGTGGAAAACAATCATAATTTTGTTTTAGTGCAACCAAAGGTTCCAAATTTCCAACATAGTTTACATGTATTGGTTAAAAAAAACCTAGATTTATTTTTTTTCTCTGTTTGTAAATATGTACTTACTTGCTTATCATTTAAAATTATGGTTTCAAGCTAGCTAATAGTAGCTTTCAAAAGACCCTGTTTCATTGGTCTAATGTTTTTAAAATATATTTTTGTGTAAAAGTAGAGTATTGTGGTTTTTAAAGAAACATCATTTGAAGTTTCGAAATTATGTCAGTTATAAATATGTCATTATTAAATATTTATCCTTTGCGTTTCTACATAGTTTTAAGACCAATTTTCTCAGTTTTGTCAAAATCAAAATGCATAAAACTTTTAACTTTTCAAGCTCTCTACTGTTGATCAAATTCCTGTCTTAAAAACTGTTTTAGTTTTTATCTACTGTTTTACAATTTTACAAAGTTTACTAGTTCTTATCAGTAAATTATTTAACCCATCATCACACAAAATTAATTAAAAAAAAAAATTATTAAAAAATTTTATGTGCAAAATGAGGCAAATAATTTAATAATAATAAAATGTAATTTTACTCGGAAATCATTTTATTGGGATAATTTCAGATAATTTCGTTTTTTTAACCAGTATCAAAGACTGTTTACCTCGACTCCCCCTTCCTTTAGGATGCCACTGGGTAACCATATACAGACCGCTTCAAGCTACTGCGAACATAGGGCGAAAGAAGTCTAATTTGCCAGTGTACGTACATGCAGAGACACCGCACGCCTATCAGTGAAGCAACCAACACTCAGGCTTCCGATCGCCGTTCGCTGCCGTTCGCCTTGTATTTAGTACGCCTCTAACCACGGTGCTGTGTGGAGCGTAGTCAATGAAACCGGAATTTGGTCAATAAATACGCAAATTTTTATAACGTAATTTTCTTATTTTTTGTCACTGATAAATAAGAGCGTTTTATTGTCAACTGCTCAGATTTATCAGTGACGACGTGTTACAATGAAAATAATAAGGAGAAACAAAATGAAAGCAAGTTCTCAAAATAAAATAATACATTCTAAAAACCAAAAAGATTCTCCCAGTCAAAAAAAAATTAAAGCAAATGTTCGAAAAGTCCTCCTTGCTCGGCTAGACAATATCCGAGCCTACTCTAAAAACCCCTTCCAACGTTTCCAAGCATATTAGGGGTAATAATTTGAAGAGCTTCTTCAAAAACAGATTGAAGTCATTAGGAGCAAGATCGGGAGATCGAGCTGGCCATAAAATAGTTCCCCGTGTACTTATAACCCGATTAGGAAATACATTATCAAGATATTCCCTAACAAGGCCAACATTGTGAGCGGAACAACCATCTTGTTGAAACCATGTTTCACCAAATCTTACACCTAACAACTGCCTAGCAGTTGGAATAATGTGCTGCTGCAGTAGATCCAAGTATCTAGGACCATTCAAATTGCAATTGCCGTTAATAAAAAATGGCTCAATGTGTTCCCCTACAATACCCCCCCCCCAACATTTAGTTTTTGGGGATACTGTGTTCTTACGTCAAAATACAAATGCAAATTTTCCCTCGACGAATATCGAACGTTTGTTGGGTTATGACGATTTGACCATTTGACCATCTGCACTTTTTCGGCAACTTCGTAGACATCCATTTTTAGTTTTAAAAATATATTATTTCAATTAAGAACTTACCCATCTGTTTCTCGAGCAAGGCAGAAATAAAACAAAATAATAAAAACAAAATGAATTTCCAAAAGATAACACTGCAGCGTGCTTCGAATCCACCTCGGTCGTACGGCACGGAGAGTAAATTGGACTTGATTCCCTCTATGTTCGCAGTAGCTTGAAGCGGTCTGTATACCTATTTAACAAATCTTATGCATTTTTGTTAGATATCGTTTAAAAAAATTGGATTATTTAAGTCACGTTACATGTTTTATGCATAGATTTTATGGATGTCACTAATAAAAAGAATAAGTAAAATTGATAATACAGTACCTAAAATGTGTTATAAAAATCTAAACTTTTTACATGAAAAAGTTAATTCATTCATTCATTTTTTTCCTCGTATTGAAAGATCAATATCTCAATAACTGAAAGAGTCTCAAATACAATACATAGAGCATGAAAGAATAACAATATATGACAAGTTTTATTCATTTTGATTCAGGCCTAGATGAGAAGATTACCTTTAAATTTGGCACAAAATTGAAACAATATTCGGAAAAAACAAAAAAAAATAGCACATGGTATGGCTATTGTCTGAAGTATTAATTCAAGTGAACTAACTAGTTAGCTGCTTAGACTATAGATTTGCATACATCACACCTATAATAAATTATTTTAAATTTAATTTCAGATTAATGATTTCTCATAATTGTTAAGATGTATGATGAAGACATTTAAGCAGGCGGCACCCCATCCCACGCAACGAAACATTTTAGCAAAATCCGGCAAAATCATATGAAGGACAAAACACATGGTAAGCTACCTTCACATTAAAAAAAACATTTTAAAACCCAACAATTCATCAGTAAAATTAAAAAATTTGGCTACTTTTTGGTAAATTGTTGTCGTTTCAACCAAATATAAATTTCCAACATAAATATTTCAAATTTCATTAGTAAAATCCAAAGTGGAATAAAGTTTTAAGGTAACTTTGTATGGGCACAGGATATTTAAAAAAAAAATTGAATAACAATTGAAGATCTTGGGGTAACTAGGGGATAAGTTACACTTATTTCGTTAATTTACAAGAAAAAGTCAAGAGTTTTTTTCCACTTGGATCCCAACTTGTTAGATTTTCTGAACTTGTTCCCTTTGTTTCCCCAAGGTTTTTAATTATTATTCACTATCTTGACAGTTTTTTTGATCAACAGTTTACATTATTTTTTCTAAATAATATATACAGGAGCCAAGTTCATATTGTTTTTATTTAACAGGCAAGTTTTTTTACCACCTTAGCCAGAAAGTTGTTTTATCCTCTATCTTAATTTCTAAATCAAAGTACGTTGGACCAAATTCACACAAGCATTGACCATCACTTAAGTTTCTAGTTTACCTTAAATATTAAGATGTGGGGTAAACAAAAGATAGTCAATAATAAAATTTTCAAAGTAGAATGTGATGTAAAACTTGTTCCGTACTTTTCTAAATGAAACTAAATTGGCAGACAGCAATAAAACTGGTGGCCAAAAAATTGGTGAGAGATAGTTGATGTAAGTCTAATAAGTCGGATTACATTACAAACAAATTTCAGGTTAGCAGTGCACAAGCTGATGAAGGAAAAGATGCAATCCACCAAATATTGAAATATTAGAAAACAATTTTTAATTCTAAGTAAAATTTAAACCAATAATTAAAATAAATCAGTTTTTTACCCCAAGTTTTATTATTTTTTAATAGCAATGTTAAGAGTGACAAAATCACATAACATAGTAAATTATTAATATTAAATTACAAACTAGTATAAAGTATAAATTTAGCCAAAAAATTAAATTTACCTAAATTCATTGTAAAAAACTTGTAATGTCAGTCAGTAAACCCTTAAAGTTAATTTAAAAATGCAGCATACATTTTAGGCGCTTTATTTGAAGTACTAAGTAGGTTTCTTAAATTATATTACTCAGCTTTACATTCATAAAGATTGATTTAAAGTATGCCATTTTCAAGAGTATTATTTATAAAAATAGGTTCCTGAGGTAAGCATTTATTTGATTATTTAGAATCTATAACTTAGTTATTAGTTTTTCTGGTAGCCGCAAAAATAAGTTGACAAAGCAGATATTAAAAAGGTATTAAAAATTAAAATAATTTGCTTAATTAGCCAACTGCTATATAAATATTATGCTATGCTATGTGTATGTGGGAAGAAATATCATGTAGGTAATTTAAAAATGGATGTAAAATAATGAAGAAATATCATTTAGGTAAGTATTAAATCACATGAGTTCAATTTTTAAAAAAATCTTCATCAATTCTTTTTTATAGCAACCAGAGCTGGAAATAACTTAAAACTGTACTTAACTTTCCCCACCAAACCAATCTAAAGGCTATTGAAAAAAAAACTCTGCCTTATTTTAAAAAGTTTGCAATATCTTAAATTAATATGTTTAAAATAAATTGGTTTTATAAGTGTGACAGTGAGCAGTAACTGTGACCCACTCTTTTTCGATGACTCCTTCAAAAAATCTGCCAATTTTCATGAAAAAGTTCTTAAGTCGTAGTTACAATAAGTCCAATGTTCTATAACTATCACTTAAGTGACATTTAATTTTTTTATTTAAACAAATACGGCCTAACAGAATTAAATAATAAAATTTTATTTCTGTACTATATTTTACACAACTTTTTAATTCATTAAAAGTTATCTTATTATTTTTTTAAATGGGAGAACGATTAACATTTAGCATACATGTACGTATATTGCATCAGTTTCTTCTGGAAGTTAGTTTCACTATGTCTATAGAACATCGAATCTTTGTCTACTTTCATCTAGTGCCTTGGAAGGTTGGTCTATGTCTTACTTGAATCCATCCATACCTAATTTGTGGCCCGAGTTGTGGTACTTGATCGAAGACTTGATCATACTAGAATGATTCTTACATGTAGCTCCATTCAAATACCCTAGCATGTTATTTCTAAAAAGAAGTATACATTTTAAGTTTTATCAAAATAATACTTATCCAAAATCTGATCACAGATTTAAGTAGTTATTTTTTCTTTGGTGAACTGCAAGAATCTAAGTCAGTAGTTTTTATTTTAAATAAACTATCTTAGTAGAACTTAAAAGATATATATGGACTCAATGGCCCTCGCTAATGCGCCCATACACGGATGCAAAGAATATATATGTCATATATGCTCACTTGTTAACTTTAAGTCCAAAATTGGTAAAGTATGTTGCATAAACTAAACTTTAATTTCTTTTTAAAAAAATTTTACTGTATAATTTTTTCTAGGCTCATCTTACGACGACGATGTTTGCTAATTACTAATAACTTCTTTATCGGTGATAAACATACACACCAAAAAACAAAGAAAATGCTTTTTTATTTTTTCTGCATCTGTGATTATTTGTTTTGTTAGACCTATGTTCTTGAAGCTCTTTGGCCATTTAAAGCATTTTTAGCTAACAGAATAGTGCAACCGGTTTTTTGTTTTAATAAAGACATTTTATATATTAAAAACAAACAATCACCTTAACGTATCGCATTCTCGCCCACCCTGAATTTAATTTAAGTAGGTAATAAACTTCAGCAAACTCAACTGGTTGGGCCATGCTTATCTATATTCTGCCGTAAGGGTTTGCGTTTCCTTTTACAGAAGAGTATAAAATATAAACCCACCTTAAAAGAGCAGTCTCATAAATAACTAGTTGGGAACTTATGATGTACAAGTTTAGGATGAGAAGTAAAACAAATATTTCCCCATAACAAAAGCTTATTTCACTTACTGTGTTCTGCTCTTTATGGGCTCCAAATATGGTGTGAACTGCAACCATCGCAGAAGAAATCATGTTAATTTTTCTCAATCATTGTAGCACCATTATTACTCAAAAGTTATATTTTGTGCGAGTTTAGTTGTCAAAGTTGAATTCACACGGCCGCGGCCATTGTGAAACAACAAAACAAACCGCGGTGTTGCCGCGATAACGAATTCGCTCCGTAACGATATCGGTATGATCCACTGGAATAGCCCCCCAGATATTTTTAAAATATCTTTAAGGATTATTTATATGCACTCTTCGTTAGCTTCCATGTTACTTCATTTATAGAAAATGTCTGAAATCTTTGAGCAGAACAAAGAGTCAAAAGAAGTACCATTTTTATAGTTATTAACCCGAATGCTAAATTTACCAAAGGGTACAAGTTACCTATATAAGGTAACACTGATTCTGAATACCAAGTTTATATTTCGGAAACTGAGGGCGCAGCTTAAAAATGCCTCTCATAAACCTATCTACACGGAAAAAAAGAAATACTCAATATAAAGCAATAAAACTAGATCTAAGCCTATGTTAGCATCATACATATATACGCGAGACGATATTTTTTTGAACTAAGAGTATGAAATTCTCAAATTACCTTCTTCGGTTTAAAAATACATAATTTTATTTTAGGTATACATCTTCACCTTATTCCTAAAATAATATTTTTAATGTGAAATATTATATTTTTCTATTTGATTGATTGCCTTTCTCAAACTGAACATTGTTATTCGCATTTTCATCTTAAATCAAGTATATTTTATTTCATATTTAAGATATAGACCTGTCTTTATATACTTATTTTGAAAATATTATTTATATTATATTTTAAAATTAATTAAGTGTGTAACCTGACAGCAAAAATATAAGTCTTAAAACAAAAATGAATATTTTTCAATTTAAGTACATGGGTTATTTAAACAAAGAATTCATATTCTTATTTTAAAATATAGAAAAAGCACTGTATCCTTAAAGGGAGTTAACATCAAGTCAATTAATTTATTGCTTCCTGAAGTGCTTTTCGATCGGCGGAGGTGATAGATCCCATCGCACGAGAGAAAGACCGGATCGTATGACTAAAGAATATACGTTCAGATGGTTGCAAAAGGTAAAAGTGGTTGCGCGATACTACGCAAAAGATGCGCAAATAAGTCCAATATTTTTTTTTTATTTTGAATGGGGGGCAGCTTCACTAACCTGTTATCATCCATATTTCTGAATGGTAACTCCCATTGAGGATACCGAAGTGTTTTATCTGTGGGATTTAATAATAATTACTGAAATCAAAAAAAATATACAGGTATATAAAAAGTACAAAATATATTGTCTACTTCCATTTTCTACAATAACTTCTTACGTTTTAGAAAAGAAACAAATATAGTAAAGGATACGAAATCTTATTTAAAAAGAAACTGCGGTAAAACTCAAGGACACGTCAATTATGTTTGGGAGCGAGATATTTTTGAAAATTGTTTTAGGGCAAGACCCAAGGCTTATTAAAATTATTTTAATTTCAAACATGAAACTTTCAACAAGGTGATATCTACCTAAAAATATCAAATCTTGCGTTTGACCCTTTAAGCGACCGTTTAAAAAAGGTTTTTTTCCATTTTTACAAATAGTTTTTGGTGTTTTTTAGTTAGCTAATCCAAAGCAGAATCAACATGTGCAAGGTTTTTTATATAACACCCTTTATATATATTATAAGGCAATTAAGGTATTCCAAAAAAAATCCTAACTTTATATATTAGTTAAGTATCGGAAATTTGAAATTTAAATTATTTTTAAAAAGAGAAACTTTAAACTATATACCCTCGATGTCAAAACTGAAATTTATTTAAAATTTAAAAGTGCGAACAGATTTAAAATGTGGATCATTTTAACCCTTCCTAAAAAAAAAATGTTTGAGCCACTGTAAAAAAAATAAGGTGTTAGCTAAATAGCCTTATTCTTTTAACGTATAAACACGTTTCCTTGATTTAAATCGGTTAAGAAATAAGCAAGTTCTGTAGTGTTACGATGCTTCTTGTGTGTTAAGACCGTCCCATTATAAGTCATCTTCTATTCGACGTCTTGAATTTTACATGTCATTTTGGACATTGGGCGCATAACATTTTTAGCTTGCCAAAAGGCTTAAAATCTTTGTATCCTGATCATTCTTGACAAAACTGCATCCCGTCAAAAAGAAAATGACTTATAGCGAGACAGTCTTGACCACGCAAAAAGCATCAAACGTAACATTCTAGAACTTTCTTACTTCTTAACTGATTTTAATAACGGATACGTTAAGAGAATAAGGCTATTTAGCAAACTTCTCAATTTTTCAAAACTGTCCTCTTCCTTAATTTCAAAGAAATATCAGTTTTGACATAAAGCGAATCTTTCGCTTTCAAAAAACTTTAATTTTAAATTTCACGTCGGTTAACCTGGGGGGACCATCATAAGGGGCCCAAATATTTTCAACGTTACATTTTGTTGCCTTTTTGTTGCTATTTTTTTACAGTGAAATTAATTTTGTTGCTGTAGCCGTTTTTGAGAAATCGCGACCCCCCTAGCTTAACCGTTAAGCTGAGGGGCCACCCCATAACTTCAGTTCTGCTAAAGCTAGAAGGTCCAAATAAACACCACATTTTGTTGCTCGGCTTGTTCTAGGGGATCGCATATTAAAAGTTTTTAAAATAATCATAGATTTCTTCTAATTTAATAAATACCGATTTTTTTGCTTTTACATGCTGTTTAACTTATTGTGGGGCTTTATTTTGAATGGTATTGCTTTCAGCTTTTTTGTAACTATTTTGTTAGGTTTAAATTATTTTTGCAGCTGCCGCCGTTTCCACGAAAACCAGACTCCCCCTAGCTTAACGGTTAATCTGAGGGGCTACCCAATAACTTTAGTTCTGCTAAAGCTAGAAAGTTCAAATAAACACCACATTTTGTTGCTCGGCTTGTTCTGGGCGATCGCATATTAAAAGTTTTTAAGATAATCATAGATTTCTTCTAATTTAATAAAAACCGATTTTTTTGCTTTTACATGCTGTTTAACTTATTGTGGGGCTTTATTTTGAATGGTATTGGTTTCAGCTTTTTTTTAGCTATTTTTTTACGGTTAAATTATTTTTGTAACTGCAGCCGATTCCAAGAAAACCAGACTCTCCATAGCTTAATAGTTAAGCTAAGGGGCCACCACAATTCTGTTAAAGCTAGACAATTTAATTAAACAATACATTTTGCAGCTCACCTTAGTCGAGGAAATCATATATTAAAAGTTTTCAAAATATTCATAGATTTTTTTTCAATTTAAAAAAACATGTTTTGTTTTTCTCTTTAAATATGTAGGAAAAATTGAATGTGATATATTTTTCTTATTTACTAAGGGGCCCAAACGTTTTTATAGTTGGTGCATAGAGCACAGTTTTAGCTGTAATCTGACAAATTTAAACATTTTGTTGCTGTTGCCGTTTACGAGATATTTTCATTTAATTTTAATGGGCAAAATGTATAGGCCAAAGGTACTATGTCGTGTATTTTTTTATTTATCCGGGGGCCCAAACACTTTAACTCTTGGTGTATAGAGCACAACTTAAGCTATCATCTGACGGGTCTAAACATTTTGTTGCTGTTGCCGTTTACGATATATTTTTATTTCATTGTAATGGGCAAAATATATAGGCCAAATGTACTATGCGATATATTTTTCTTATTTACTAAGGGGCCCAAACGCTTTGGTAATTGATGCATAGAGCACAGTTTTAGCTATAATCTGACGAATTTAAACATTTTGTTGCTGTTGCCGTTTACGAGATATTTTCATTTCATTTTAATGGGCAAAATATATAGGCCAAAGGTACTATGTGGTATATTTGTTTTATTTACCAGGGGGCCCACACACTTTAACGCTTGGTGTATAGGGCACAGCTCAAGCTATCATCTGACCGACTTAAACATTTTGTTGCTGTTGACGTTTACGAAATATTTTTATTTCATTGTAATGAGCAAAATATATACGCCAAGGGTACTATGTGATATAATTTTCATATTTACTTAGAGGCCCACACACTTTAATATTTGGTCTATAGAGCACAGCTCAAGCTATGATCTGACGGATTTAAACATTTTGTTGCTGTTGATATTCACGAGATATTTTTATTATTTACTAAGGTGCCCAAACGCTTTGATAGTTGGTGCATAGAGCACAGTTTTAGCTATAATCTGACGGATTTAAACATTTTGTTGCTGTTGCCGTTTACGAGATACTTTTATTTCATTGTAATGTGCAAAATATATAGGCCAAATGTACTATGCAATATATTTTTCTAGGTACTATGAAATAAAAATATCTCGTAAACGGCAACAGCAACAAAATGTTTAAACCCGTCAGATGATAGCCTGAGCTGTGCTCTATACACCAGGCGGTAAAGTGTGTAGGCTCCCTGGTAAATAAAAAAAAATATTCCACATACTACCTTTGGCCTATATATTTTGCCCATTAAAATGAAATGAAAATATCTCGTAAACGACAACAGCAACAAAATGTCTAAAACCGTCCGATGATAGCCTGAGCTGTGCTCTATAGACCAAGTATTAAAGTGTGTGGGCCCCTTAGTAAATAAGAAAAATATATCGCATATTACATTTGGCCTATATATTTTGCCCATTAAAATAAAATAAAAATATCTCGTAAACGGCACCAGCAACAAAATGTTTGGATACGTCAGATGATAGCTAAATCTGTGCTCTATAGACCAAGCGTTAAAGTGTTGGGGCCCCTTAGTAAATACGAAAAATATATCGCATTATACATTTGGTCTATATATTTTGCCTATTGTCTATCTCGTAAACGGCCACAGCAACAAAATATTTAATTTCGTCAGATTATAGGTAAAACTGTGCTCTATGCACCAACTATCAAAGTGTTTGGGCCCCTTACTAAATAAGAAAAATATATCACATAGTACTTTTGGCGTATATATTTAGCTCATTAAAATAAAATAAAATATCTCGTAAACGGCAACAGCAACAAAATGTTTAAATCCGTCAGATGATAGCTTGAGCTGTGCTCTATACACCAAGCATTAAAGTGTGTGGGCCCCCTGGTAAATAAAAAAAATATACCACGTAGTATCTTTGGCCTATATATTTTGCCCATTAAAATGAAATGAAAATATCTCGTAAACGGCATCAGCAACAAAATGTTTAAATACGCCAGATTATAGGTAAAACTGCGCTCTATGTACCAACTGTCAAAGTGTTTGGCCCCCTTACTAACTAAGGAAAATATATCACATAGTACTTTTGGCGCATATATTTTGTTCATTAAAATAAAATAAAAATATGTCGTAAACGGCAACAGCAACAAACTGTTTAAATCCGTCCGATGATAGCTTGAGCTGTGCTCTATACATCAAGCATTAAAGTATGTGGGCCTCCTGGTAAATAAAAAAAATATACCACATAATATCTTTGGCCTATATATTTTGCCCATTAAAATGAAATGAAAATATCTCGTAAAGGGCAACAGCAACAAAATTTTATTAAAAGCAGACAGTTATTAAAAATCAGGTTTTTGATGAAGGTATAAAAAAACTACTATATTGAATTGAAATATCCACAGAACTTTTTAATTTAAATTTTTTTAAACTATATAGTCTCATAAAAAATAAAAATAGGATTTTTTTTCCTTTTCTAGCCATAAAGTACATTTCCCCGTAATTTGCGGTCTTGCCAAAAGTACATATTTAAAAAATGGGGTAATGCGGGTAAATGTACTTTATGTCTAGAAAAGGACGAAAAATTCCTATTTTTATTTTTTACTACATTACAAAGTTTTAAAAAATCAAAATTAAAAAAGTTCTGTGGATATTTCAATTCAACAAAATTTTTGAGATTCTACTTACCACCAGCAGCAATAGACTCCATGACGATAACTTGAAATTTTCTCAATAAGTTGCGGAAAACGAAACGTTCAATTCACGAAATATTTAACACACAAAATTCTCATCAAAGGTCAACTTTAAACTAAAATATTTTTAAGAGGGACTAGAATATTAATAAAAGGGTGGTGATTTATTGTACCTAGGTAACTATATATTAAAATTATAATTGGTGTTCCCAATAATTTTCAATTCCGAATTTCTGATTTTTGACGAGCTTTTCCTCGAAATTCAACTGTATGCAATGCACATACAATAAAAGACTGACAGGCTCTTACGTCCTACCTCGGAACCGAGTATCCCCGAGCGTTTGAGATGTTCATTTTAAGAATAAAACGACAAGAATTTTCTTCAATTAGGCATCTGAAGGTTATACTTAATTTTACTATTTTAAATACTTATTTTGAACCTAAAGAACAAAATTTATGTTAATATTAAAATTACAATAGTCTCATGTCAAAATTTGCAATGTTTTAAAATAAAAAATACTTTTTTGCCTAATTTAAAGATATGCTCTTAAAATGAAAATAAACGGAGTTTCATAATAAACTTTCAAATGAAGATCTTAGGCTTTAAATCAAAAATTATAAAATTTTTAAACAGATAGTTTTTACTTGGATTAAAGAAAACATTTGAGAAAATTAAATTTTGTATTTAAGTATAACAGTATGTTTATTTTAAAATAATCTGTTTAAAATAAAATTTTAGATTTTCATTTCAATGATGCAGTTTTGAGCATACTGAAATACTCATTTGTAGAAAAAAAAATTTCCGTGTACTATTTCTGATTTTTCTGCATCGCAAATTAAATTTAAGGCAGACCTATGTGTGTTGAGAGTTGAATATTTCCCAGTATTTTGAGATTCTGTTTCTAAAAAGGATACAACTTGATTTACATTAGGCTGCAAGATTATTGTCACAAAACTTCCATCATTCCGAAAAAATAAATTGCATCCTCCCGAACGCCCCTTTTACTATAGGCCAACTTGATAAGATTGCTACCCCCAGGGAAAGATTCTTCCATAGTGGGTGGGGTCCCTTAAACGGGGATAAGAGTAATCATTTCGGATTTAAAACGATAACTTTTAAGGGAATCATGGATTCTAATTTTGGATACCATGCTTGAGTTTTCCAGATATAATAAACCACCAGACATATCGCATTATCCTTTTAATTTTATTTTTTTTTTTTGGAAAGAGTGAGGAAGGAGGAAATATATTATATAAGAATTAAGGTCTTTCTAATTCATTGTAAATACATCCACTGGAAGCCACGACACAAACGAGATTTTTTGTCCGTTATATGATTATCGAACGTAAGCTGACTGCCACATCATTCTCGCAATAGCAACCAGTTTTTTATATATTATGCTGTTCATTTTGTTTATGACGGCTATAGCGACTATGCTGTCAATTCTTAGTAAAATATAACAATTTTTTAAATTTTGGCTTGTAAGCCATAAAAAGCTTCCTTCATTTCAAGAATGTTTATGTTTTTCTCCTGTTTACCTTGTTGCCAGAAATTCTTTTGCTTTCTTTCCGTTGCAACACGCCCCCCATCCCGATTTGTATGCATCGGAGAAAATTTTAATGTTATAATTAGGCTGTATGTTCGGCTTGGTCTATGTGCTTTAACCACCACTCAAGTTCATTTTTAACTAAGAATTAAAAAAAACAAGCATCTTTTTTTTTTATAGTTGTTCCTGTTAGCCTTTAAGGCACGAAATTTTTCTCGCTCAAGGGTTTTTACGTACAACAAGCCGTACTCTGTATCGTAACAAACCGAGACTAGCCTTCCTATAATTTGCGAAACCTCTTTTGTTATTTTTAACATCATTAAGGGTAAATCCTAAAAATTGTATCTCTTGAGTCGGTTGTGTATGGCTTTTTAACTGTTAATAAAAAACCTAACCTTTTAAATAATGTTAAGATTTCTGACATTTTTTTCCCTCCCTTATTTCTTAGATAAGAGAAACAGGCCTGAGTAATTTGGTGAAACCTTAGATTAAAAAGGGTGGAACCAAAAGTTGCAGTGGCTAGACCGAATGGTAAACATTGGAATTCAACTTTGGTTTTGAAAAGAAAATCTTACATACTTTTTATATTCATCAAACATTGAAATTAAAAAATATGCATCTTTAAGATCTAATGTCGCAAGGAAGCACTTTTTAGTCATTCAGTTCTCTAATATCTTGCAGTTGAAAATAAGGTGGGCGAAAGAAATTTATTTAGGCTTTTAGGATTCATCTTACTGCATGATTCGCAAAATTATATATGCAATAGTGAAAAATATCAGTAGTGTTAAAACATTTTTCTTTTTAATCTGGTTATAAGTGATAAACGTATTGTTTGAAGGGTCTTTTGACAAAATGGTAAAAATGACAAAACATATAATACGGAATGTTTCACTTAAAATTAGACACTTAAAGTAAATATTTCAACGCATCCGTATTGGTATACGTAACGCGTTCGAATCAAAATACGCTACATTTTTCACTTGCTCATGCCATGTTTCGAAAGACCTGCTTCTTTGACGGATGTGATGACAGAATCTCGTTGCGTAGGGAAGGATGTACGTATCGTTAGGGATCCACGAACGTACGCAACGATTTCAATCAGCAGTCCTGTCATGGCACCCTTCAAAAAAGCAAGCATCGTTCGAAAAATCACATAAACAAGTCAAAAATGTAGCGTATTTTGACTTTGTTTCGAACGCGTTACGTATACCGATACGGATGCCTTCAAATATTTACTTTAAGTGTCTATTAAAAGAAAAACATTTGCGTAATGTGTAAACGATATATGTCAAATTTAACAGCAGTCGCTTGAAATTTAGAAATATTTCTCTCCTATTGCCATGGGTTCTTTTTAAATTATTATTTTATTAGATCCAATAGCAACAAAAGTTTCATAAGGAAAGTTTATGAACTATCACCCTACCTCTGAGTGACGTGTTTTAAAGTAATAAACAAAAAATTTAGTTGATAAGAACGATATATGGTTTTGTGTGAAATGTTTTTGCCTACTACATCAGCAAGGCAGGCTTTAAAACTCCAATTTATGTCAAAATGATCAATTTTTTCTTTTAATTGCCTAGGTAGGTACTTACTAGACACGAATAAATAGATAAATTTTTGTTTTCAAACAGCCACCGCCACTTTAAATTGTAAAATGGCATCGACAGAGATTTTCCCTTTATCCATTAAATGGCCAGATTTTTTGCTATCTAATAGTGTTCGTTTTCTAAAAATTACCAAAATCGAATTATTTTTTAGTTATCCATCCATAATAGGTATGGAGGCTATTGGGATCGTCAAAAAAGTTTCTATATTTCCACTAAAAATAAGTTATTAGGTCAAAACAGACCTAAATACAAAATTTTGGTGCGCGTGTCTGTCTGTCTGTCTGTCTGTAACACCATTCTTTTAAAATTTGGCACAAAAGTTCTTTGTCACCAGATGAAGAGCTAATTAGTTTTTGATGGGGGTGGGTGGTTGGCAAGAGGCTATAAGGGTGGATTAAACTTTAAAAAAAATTGTAAATCACGAACCGTGGCAGCTAGCGACATATGGTTTTCACACTAAAATAGATAATTGCATTTTCAACCAAAAGAAAAATTGAAAAAAAAAAATTGTTTTATTATTTTTTTTTAAAGATTTTATGAATGGATGCTGCTGGAGTTAATTTTTGAGAATTATATTGTTAACTCTAGTAAAAAACCGTATCTCACGAAAGAAACGCCATATTAAAAGGTATTCTCTATCTACGGTTAAAGCCCTGTTATCCAATTTAGACAAATATCATCATCTTTTTAAAATTATTTACTAAATTTAAAGAAGAAAATCTCGTTTTATTGGTATTAAACAGCTCTTAAAAAATTTTATGTGATTTTTTTACCCTTACAAAAAAACTTTATTAGGGTGGTCCAAGGGATTTATCTCACAAGTCTACAAGTTTACTAAAGGGGGTTGCACCCTAGGGGGCACCAATCACATCTCCTAGCAAAAAAGCCTGTTTTATATCGAAATAGTATAAAAAACATTATTAAAAAATATCATAATCGTTTACTAATAATAAATAATTCTACATAATTTGAATTCTTCATATGTACCCCTAATTTTAACCCCTTACGTGTGAAGAATGAAAATGTCACTTTTTATTTAAATTACTTTTAAAAATTTCTTAGGTAAATAAACTGTTTTTTTCCACTGTTAGGTTTACTGAAAACAAGTGTAAAAAATGCCAATCTTTTGCTCTTTGGAAATTTCTAAAATTTACTAAATTTAATAAGCTAAATTTCTCTAAAATACTAAATAAAAATCTATCAATATTTTAACTTAATGCAAAAGTAAATTAACAGATTTCTGAAAATTGCATGTTCATATTTAATTTTGTTTTGATGATATTACAAAAAACGTTTTTTTGGAATGTGTCCTTATTTGTTTCATTTTATCGTTTATACAGGGTGATTCAAAATTCCCCAGAGAGATTTAAACAGTGGTTATATAGATATCATTAATCTAAGAAAAGTTACGTGATTATTTTGTTTAAATTTCATATTTTTATTTCCCTCGCCAAGGGAAGTAATGTAATCATCTAAAAATCACACTTCGAGATTTTCATGAGCCTCCTCGAATTTTGAGGTTCCGAATAGTGATAAGCACGAATCCAGACGGCGCGCCGTCGCTCTATCTGTCGGTCTGTCTGTCGCCTACTTTGTAGCCATTCTAACTCAAGAACCCCTGCACCAATCATAACAAAATTTTACATAGTAATTACTTGTGTTGAGGCGCATTTTTGAGCATTCCCCTATTACACTCTTCGGAACTACCCCCAAAAAATTTCATCCCTAAAAAATATTTTTTTTCTCACCGTGTGATACCTCTTTGGAAAGCTTATAAAAATATTAGGTGAAGAAGGTAAGTAACCTATTAAAATATTTTGTAAACTATACAATGGAAACTTTTCAAACTTTCTATTCTCACATAAATCCATGTAAACTGTCTTTATGAAATACTTTCATATTGGCATTGTTGCCATTTGCAGGAAAACTTGGCAACAACTTTCTTATTTTAAATTGAACATCCTGTATATTTTTATTTTGGGATATTTTACCCCTGGGTTTAGATATAAAACGATAGCTTGTGAAAAACCAAGATAGGAATGTAAAAACCTATCTATTGCCCTATCCTTAACCGTTTCGATTTTACGGACTGTCAAAGTTAAAAAATGTCAATTTTCACCTGTCAATATTTTAAAAACAGTTGAACATAGGTATAGGACATTAAATACAAAATGTGCTTAAAATATTTTGTGGAATTCAAAAATGCAAAAATATACAGTGTTCAATTTAAAATTAGAAAGTTGTTGCTAAGTTTTCCTGCAAATGGCAACACTGCAAATATGAGGGCATTTTATAAAGGTAGCTTCCATAGACTAGACTAGAATAGAAAGTTTGAAAAGTGTCCATTGTATAGTTTTCAAAATATTCTAATAGGTTAGTAGAAAGTTTTTTGGGGTAGCTCATAAGTGCGTAGTAGGGGGTGCGTCAACACAAGTAATCACTATGTAAAATTTTTTATGATTGGTGCAGGGTTTTTTGAGTTAGAGTGGCTACAAAGTAGGCGACAGACAGACTGACAGACCGACAGACAGAGCGACGGCGCGGTGTCTGGATTCGTGCTTATCATTATTCGGAATTTCAAAATTCGTGGATGATCATGAAAATTTCGAAGTGAGATTTTTAGATGATTACATTACTTTCCTTAGCGAGGGAAGTAAAAGGAACATTTCAGTTTGTTTGGTCTCTCCGTAAGTACCCGGATTCTGTAACCTTTTTCTTAGTTTTAAGCAAAGCATAAAATTACGCAACTTGGCCCTAATTTAAACCTTTTTACCTACGACCAACGAAGAATACTAATTTTAAGACCTTCTGAACACGATTTTAATGGCTCACTTACGGTCCTAGGATAGTAGTAAAGCTTAGACGTAAACCACAAGATGGCGTGACAAGCGATGAAACTTTATTTTATAAGAGCACTAATTGAGGCAAAAATGTGAATTATTTTTCTATATTTGTAAGACAATAAATATTTATTAAACGTAAATAAATCCAACATAATTTTAGTACCTAACCAATAAGTCCCGTTAAATTGACATATTACACATTTTTGAGAAAAAAATATATTGTTTTTAAAAAGATATGTGAAAAGTCCCTTAGTAACCTTATTTGTTTTGACGTTTTAGATAGAAGGTCAGGTTATGAAGGTTGTTGACTTAAGAGTGTTAGCGTTTGATATTTTGAATAATTTATGATATTTATGATGACATTTTTATTGGTCGTAGGTAAAGTATAATACACTAACTCGCATGTTATGGTCATTACACGCTCAGAAAAATTAAGACCCTCGCCTGCGGCTCGCGTCTCAAACTTCATCTTCTCGTTTAATGACCATCATAACATGCTTGTTACGTAAAGTACTATTGTATCTCCCACCGTTTAGGAGATCATCACGGTGGTACAAAGTGAGCGACGGACAGACTGAGCGACTGCGTCTGGAAATGTGCTTATCTAGATTTGGAACCACCAAATTCGTGAAGATTACATTATTTATCTTAGCGAGGTAAGTAAAACTAGTAAATAATATCAAAATCCAAAAATATACAAACCTGAATTTGCCATCTTTCTACAAAAATAATAACCTTTAGAAATACCAGTAATTGCATTATTTTATAGTTTGTAAGATAATAAGTTTTTAAAACTTTTTATAATGAAACTTATTTATTTGACTTTTTTGATCAGGAATAAATAAAGATTTTTTTTATTTCATAAATGTTCATCTCGAATAAACTACCCTGGCAGAAACCCCAACCCTTTTAAGGCCGTGTAGAGGCCCTGATGCATATTTGAAATGTTATATCGTGTAATGAGTTGAGGGCGTACTCTGGGGAAAACCCACGGCTTTCGTGACCCCGCAATGCCAGTCACTTACACAAAAAACTTTTAACCCAGAATGAGGCATGCCATTGCGCTATTCCATTTATATTAATGATATAAGACATTCAAAGTTGTTAACAGATACGACCATTTATAAATAAAATAATATATATAGGTAACAGTTTGCATAAGAAAGGGGAAGAAGCCAAGCAAAAAATAGATCAGTACGCGCAGAATTTTCCAGACTGCCATTTCATTGGTGATTTTGGCTAAAACTCAACCTTAAAGGAGTCAATCTCAGGGGCTCTGAGGGCAACTTGAGCCCTAAGCAACCCCCCTCTTGCGTACACCGGTGAATATATTATGCAAACAATAGGAAAAAATATTTGTAACAGAATTTAGGTGTACGTATGATTTTTGTGTCAGTAAACAATAAAAACTACGCAAGTTGTTTTCAATATATTTAATCAATCGAAAGCAAATGTTAAATAAATCAATTTTAATTAATTCTCCGGATCTGAGGGTGACCCTTGAGATTTACTTTGTTTGCAAATGTTCCGAATAGGTTCTGCTTAGAAAAAGTGAGAAAATTATTGGCATCGTGGCAGTTATTTGCATTATTTTGTGTTTTTTATGTGGTGACCATGATTTTTGTCATCTGTCAAAGAGCAACGTAAAATTTGAGGTTATTTAAAAAAAAAAAATTTGATTGATGATTTATGATTATATGGATGAAGAGGCAAATAAAACTACTATAATTGGTGCACTATAAAACCTGACCATTTATTATCACACCACCAGATCAACCCAACCTTTTTTTGAGTTTCTTCGCAACGAACTTGCGAAAAAAGTTTTAAAAACATAACTTTTTTTGGGGCATTCTAAATAATAATCATTTTTATAAAAATCCTTCTTGGTATTCCATTAATTACAAAGTCTAATTCTTCATGTTCTTCGTTAGACCCCACAGACCACCAGATCACACAAAGATTTTAAGGCAACGAAACAATTTTATAAACTCATAAAATTAATGGATTTCGTTTAAAAACATAAACTAAAAATGCGCTTAATCCAAAGTAATTCTACGGCTTATCTTAACTACAGCTTAAGTGCCACTTACATGATATTCCACACCCTTGCAAACCAAAACTAAAGCTTAAGCTCGGCTTACATGTCAAGCCGAACCCGTGCACACGGGCATTAAACAATTAAGGTATACCAAACGCGATTATTATAAAAAATTGGTGTCAAAAATAAAATGTAAGAGTTACATTTAGCTTTTGGGTTCTCGTTGTAAGTCGTTTTACCTAACCATAGACGTATTCTCGCGTTGAAATTGTTTTGAAATATTTTTTTAAACAATTTCAACCACGACGTCATTAGTTCAAAACGCAAGAAAATGAATAGTGCAAATCAGTGACGTCGCTGACATTTCTTTCCCTATAACCTCACATTTTTCTGTTTTAGAATATTTATTTTGATTAAACCTTTGTGCATGTTCAAATAGATCAAGTTATTGTTTATTTAACAAAACCTTCATTTTTATCATTTTTGATAATCTCCATCACGGTCCAAAAATTTCCGTTCCGTTGATCATCTCCCATTGTAATTCCTGGTAAAAAAGTATAAACAGTTAAGAAAAAAACATAAAATCCAAAAAGACAAAATTTTGACGTGCGCACGCGTCGGTTTTGAAACGGGAATGGATTCCGTTTTGAAATATTTTTAACCAGTTTAAAAGTGACGTCACCGTTGCAGCGCGAAAAAATGAATGCTTCAAATGTTTTAAATTTTTTTTAACAATTTCAACGCGAGAAAACGTCTCAAGACTTAGCCAAATTGTGCAGTAGGTACATTAAATTGTAGAAAAAATAAAATAATTAGACAGAAGACTAAAGAGGTCTCAAAAGTTATATGAAGAGTTTATAAATGTTTATGTTTCTTCTCTGGAAATTAAATTAATATAATTTTTTTTTACCAATTGCAGAGGTTTTTTTTAACAGCTTGTACCTCAGTGCCCGTTTTTTTTAATTGTATAAAAACTTTTTGGATCACAATTAATTAAAAAATCATTTGGCGCTTTTTCTTACTTTTTTGAAATGTCCATTTTTTCCCACTTTAAAAACCAATTAATTCGAAAACAAAGAAATCTATATATTTTTCTTTTTTTAATTTGTATTTTATTTGTCTTATATTTTTATACATTTTAAACTCAACTTATTAAGTACCTACTACTATATTGGCACTTAAGAATAGTTGCGGAGACGCGACACCCTGTATATTTTGGGAAATTTAAAACTTATTTCAAAAAGGCCTATATGTATTACCTTCTTCCGTTTTTAAATAAAATAACAAAAACTTTTCAATAAGAGCAATTTGTTAGACGACGAATCACCGAATATCACTTTTCTTGTTTAATTCATTGGCCTTCCCAAGTAACACAGCGTACTGTAAGTACTCCGCAGGAAAAATGATAACAAATAATTAACAATAGTGCTTTTGCTGTCTTCTGCCACAACGTTTCTCAAGTCATGAAAATGTTGTCACAGCTGAAAATACAGCATTTTTGCACATGAAGGCAATATTGTATAAAATTTATCTTCCCTGACAAAAAATGTATTTAAAAATAGCAATTAAATTAAATTTGTCTCCCAACATAAAAGATTGAAAATAGAAGACCTAAAATAAATATTATTGACGTTTAAAGAACTATCTACTAAACTAATACGCATTTTGTCGACTTACAAATTGTCAAATCTTTGTGCGGAGGCCCGACGCCGACGGCCCGTTTGATGACGAAACATGTCCTGATACCTCGTTACACTAAACGCGCCTCAAAAATTTGAGATAATAAGGGTTTTTTTATTCACACAGTTTTTAATTTTCTTTCTTTTAATCTAGATCTAAAGGAAACACATCATGTCTTGCATATTTAGTAAATTTTGAAAAATTTTCAGACTTAGATTGGAGCATATTTATATAAAGCAAAAGTATTTTTGCACAAATATTTGAGAGGTTATGTTCCGCCGTATTATAAAATATGGTCTCTCACCTGCCCGTGCCACCAAGCAACTTTGCGTTTTTTTTAACAATAAATCTAAAACAAAAGCAAATCTTGGCGTTATTGCTGTGAGCTCACGTCACCAGCCTAGCCGTAGAAGGTACCTATTCTCAAATGCTAGATAGCAGTAAAAACAGCTGCATTTTCGTAAAAATAGCACTAGGATACGAGAAATTACTGCCGCGACCATCTTGGCATTTTTTCAGCTGTATTTTAAGAAAAAAAAGTTACTATCACAACTATTTTGTTAATTAAGTTTTACCTTTGAAGCTAATTCAAAGCAAAAGGAGAGCTGCACTAACATTTTTGCAGTATGGACTTGGCTTTAAAATCTATTTTGTCGAAGCTGTGTTACTTGGGTTATGAAGACGATATTGCTTTTTTGCAAAATATTCAAAAATAAGTTCGAAAATCTCAATTTATTTGAATAAGCTGTATTCTCTATCTCTGTCTCTTGAGCCCTTACATAACTCTGTCTGCAGATAGCGCCTTCTCTATCCAGAGGGTCTTATTTCATCAATTCTTAAAACAATACCTTTCTTAAAACTACCTACGTCGTTTTAAAGGTTTTTGGAAAATTTACTTTTTTGTTAAGGAACACTTTTAACCATTAATTTTACATTAAATTGTTCCAAAAAGTGCATCAAGCAGATAACAAAGCAGGAACAACCAACCAAAACTTTTTAATTCATAAAAGTTAAGCATTTTTGTGTTTATTGCTATGTTTTCATGGGTATTGAGTTCGTTTTCAAAACTCATTGTATCTTTTTCTTTTATATAGCGTGTTCTTTATCAAGACCAAGAACACGCTATATAAAAAAAAAAAGATAGAATGAGTTTTGAAAACGAACTCAATACCCATGAAAACATAGCATATGTATTATAGTCCACTGAAATTAGCGAAAAAACAGGCCTTACCTTGAACAAATTGCAACACGAGCGGTTTTAACGATTTTTATTGTAAAAAAGCCTACTTTTTAACATATTCAAAATCGCACAAAATCGGACTTGCGGAACATCGTTTTTTTGACGTTTCGTCAAGATGACCGCCCAAAAATTCATAAAAACTTGCATTTATATATTAACATATCAACCCATAACCAAGTTTTTGGACCAATTTTGACCGCTGATTCCAAATATTTTTTCTTCTTTTAGAAAAAGACAGAACTATAGCAGTGAATCCTGTTTTATCTCTCTACCCTAAAAAAAGGCCGTCAAAACACGTAACAAATCCTCTGCTGTGTCTTGAAAAAGAGCAATACTATCTGTTTTAACGGTTTTTAACTTTAAAATATCTACTTTTTAACATATCCAAAAGCGGACAAAATCGGATTTGTACAACATTGTTTTTTCGACGTTTCTTCAAAATGCAGAAAAACTTGCATTTATATATTAACATGTAAAACCATAACCACTCTACAAATATCACTTGTGTTTTTGGTATAATTTTTACCGCTGATGTCAAATATTTTAATATTTTTCAGAAAAAGTCAGAACTATAGCCCTGAACCATGTTTTCTTTCTCTATCCTATAAAAAAAAGGTTTCCAAATACATAACACATCATATTATTATGCACACATAAGTTTTTTAGTAAAAATTGCTTTTAACGTTGATTTTAAGACTAGTAAAAATAATTGAAAAACTGCTAATGTGTGTCTCTCTCACTCTTATATTGGAATTGGACCCACTTCGTAGAAAAACATATTTTATGAAAAAAATTGCCTTCTGTTGATTACGTATAAGAAAAATTATAAAATTAAATCATTATTTATCATGTATGTAGGTAGCCTAATTAAAGTAAGTTAAAGGAAATTTATACCTACCTACAAATAAATACCTACCTATTATAGATTAGGAATTCTTTTAGTTGGTATGATAATGTACAGGAGGTTTTTTTCTATAGTTAGGTCCTTAAACGTTTTATTCAATTTCACAGTTGATTGACGTACACATCCAGTTATATATGTACTTTTTCTTGTTTAATATTGATAGAAATATATAGTTGAATACATATTTTTGCCTGAGATAATTTTGTTAGCAATGCTTTTTTATTTTGGACTATTATCCGGAAATCAATTGGTTTATTAAAAAAGTTACATACCTATACCAGGGACCTTCATATGTTTGAAATTAACTCTTTGTTTCCGACTTTCATTGTCTATATTTTTATTTATACACGACGTTTCGATCAGTACAATCTCTGATCGTCTTCAGGTGGGAATCACCGTGAAGTTTAAGAAGTTGGTTCCGCCCAAGGAGGGGTTTCCAAATATTTGTACTGATCGAAACGTCGTTTATAAGCCAAACCACCCAATAAACGTAACGTAGCTCTGAAGATGGGCGCTTCTACCTCGACTAACGCGATTTCAGCTACCGTATCAGGCGACACGTCGTAACGGTATGCCACCTTAGCGTCTCTAGCGCCTGTATCTCATGAAAATCAGTCTCGCTCGACGTACCATTGACAACTTCTGTCGGATCTGAGCAATGAGAGCGCTGGATTTCAAAGCTATGTTACGTTTACAAGGTGGTTTGGCTTTTACTCCCTAATTTCTAAGAACTGCCACGTTCTTCCTCCAGACATCTTCTATAAAACCAATTGGCACCGGATATACTGAGTTCAGAAGTACGAGTGAGTCCAGATAAAAGTAGAGTGTTTTGCGCACCTTCCACAACTGTGATAGCTCTGTATTTAGTGATATTAATAAACACCTTTTGTACACACTGTAATCTGGCCTTCTATCGATTCCAAACGACAGACAGTATTAGTATTAAATGAATATTATTCCAAAGTGTACCACTACGCGTGTATATAAATTTTATGGTATAGATGGGTAAACTACTATGTTAAAATCGTTTGTTTGAAAGTTTGAGACAATGATGTGTTTAAAATTAACTCTGTGTTTCGGACTTCCATTGTCTATATTTTATTTATACACGACGTTTCGATCAGTACAATCTCTGATCGTCTTGTATTTAGTATACAACACATTAATTAACACAACATTAATTAATAATTGTAGTTTGCACCTGAAGACGATCAGAGATTGTACTGATCGAAACGTCGTGTATAAATAAAATATAGACAATGGAAGTCCAAAACACAGAGCTAATTTCAAAATCAACGTTATTTTGATCCTGAAAGTTTTTCTTATGAACATGTGCCACATCCCCCTATATATTATCTGCGAATTTTTGGTCAGATGGGAAAATAAACCACCTATTATTTTTATTTCTATTTTATCATGTGTCTAAGATTAGCTTTTTTATGCAAATTCCATGTAGGGTAAATAAGTAGGTACGTAATTATCTATGTGTTCATACATCATTTGTCTGCAATGGATAGAAAGAAAAAACACGATTATCTATTTTATTTCTGTTTTTTTTAGAAAATACTACTATGTTTGAAATGAGCAATAAAATTTAGCTCAAAAACCTGTGCCGCGAACCAGGGCCGTTCCGAGGGTATAGGCCGCCCACATCAGGTGACGATTTGGCCGTCCTGTACCTCCAAATATATTATTAAGTTGCACAGAACAAGAATTAGTAAAATGTATTTTTGTAAACTCTTTCATTTTAGAGACATTTGCATTTAAAAATTGTTAATACTTTTTGAGAAGCACCCTTTATTACATGGTAGAAAAATCAATTTTTGAAAACAAAACTTTGGCAACTTCAAAATGCTTGACAAAAACCTTAAAATATGTCATTCTCAACACACGTAGACTTGGTTGGTAAATTATTTTAAAAGGCGATTGCCAAAAAAAATTACGAACATTTTACCCCTAAATTCAAACAAAAAAAAATATATTTAAACAAAATAATCACGTAACTTTTCTTAGATTAATGATATCTAACCAATGTTCAAATTCTTTTTAGGGAATTTTGAATCACCCTGTATACACAGAAACAAGCAAATTATAAGTATTTGGTATATTAATAAAAACACTAAATAGTACTTTAGATGTTTAAAAAAGAAGATATCAGTAAAAGTATTTAAACATAAAATAAAGCTAGTCTTTCTTACATGGGTACCTAACAGTAAAGTAAATGCAAACATAATTCAAAAACCAAAATACGAAAATTTTAATAAAACTTCTTATACTAATTATTTTAAAACTGCACTTTTCTTCAAATTTGTTTATCATGTGTGACATATCTAAATTTTCTGAAATTTCTTTTTCAAAAGAGTTAATAGCCAAATTCGTTAGACGCATTTGCCCCATTGTCGACATTTCTTTATAATCTTTAAGAGAGAAAACATTAATAATCAGTATTGAAATTAAACCCAAAAACATGTGCTACATCTCTCACTTTATGCTTGCCATGTTCATAATATATTTCCTCAGGATAGAGAGATAAAGCGTGGCTAGCGAGCTTATTTCTATTTTTTTTTCCTATTTTTTTTTTCAGATTCAAAACCAGCTTTAAAAACTAATCTAAAAACACGTATCACACGTCTTATTTAATGAAAATTTTCTTTGTGATTTTTTTGACCTATCTTAAAAAAAAATTAAAAATGGCACCGTTCTGCATGTCCGATTTTGGGTATGTTGAAAAGTAGGCAAATCTAAGCTGAATAACGTTAAAACCGCACGTGTTGCAATTTGTTCAAGCTAAAACGCTAATTTCAGTAGACTATTACCACTTATTATTATTAAATTAAATTACGCATAAATTAAGTAATTGTGCATTATGCATTAAAACTTGGGTAGGAAAAATTGCTTACCATATGCCTAGGGACAATATGTACCTACGGACACTAGCAGGTCAATCGCCTCAGGTTGATAATGACATCTTCGACAAAATTCCGGAGAAAACTACACAACAACACCTAAGTGAGATTCCGAGATTAGAGGAGGTCGAAAAGGCAATCACACAAAGTCTACAAACAAGGGGGTCCCGCACTTAATTCCCAAATGCACATTCTAATAAGTAAAATATGGACCACTGAGAGCATTCCTGCCGAACTCAGAGACGCCTCTATAGTTACCATTTTCAAAAAAGGCGATAAGGCCCAATATGGAAACTACAGAGGTATATCTCTGCTTTCTGTTGCTGGAAAGATACTTGCACGGATACTATCAAACTGATTAATTCCGATTGCTGAACAAAATCTGCCAGAGCACAGTGTGCATTTAGGCCCAATCGAGGCACAGCTGACATGATCTTCAGTGCCAGACAAATGCAAGAGAAATCTAGAGAACAAAATCGCCCTCTCTTCATGGCCTTCATAGATCTAGTCAAAGCATTTGATTCGGTCAACAGAGAAGCTCTTTGGAAAATACTGGCAAAAGCTGGATGCCTTCAAAAATATATTCAAATTCTTAGACTACTACACGACAATATGAATGCAACAGTCCTGAGCAACGATGGACCAGGAGAGTCATTCCAGATTATGACAGGCGTCAAACAAGGGTGTGTTATTGCGCCCACCCTATTCTCTATATTTTTAGGTGCCATGCTTCACCTTGTTGAGGAACATCTACCGCCGGGAGTGGAAATTCTATATAGATTCGACGGTGGCCTACTTAACCTAGGCAGACTACGAGCAAAAACTAAGGTCTCGACAACCTCGGTAATCGAACTGCAGTACGCCTATGACAACGTCGTAATGGCCGATACAGAGGAAGGTCTACAACTGGTAATCAACGCATTTAACCAAGCCTACAAAAGCATTGGCCTAGAGGTCAATCTTGCCAAAACGCAAATTCTTCACCAACCAGAACCAGGTACGAATCCCCAAGCTTCAAACATTTCCATAAATGGCCATCCTCTGCAGAACGTGGAACATTACCCATACCTTGGGAGCCACCTATCATCAAATGCAACTATTGACGCAGAAACACAGCATCGCCTAAAATGTGCTAGCGCAGCGTTCGGACGGCTTTCGGAGAGAGTCTTCAACAATCACGACATCAATGCGGAGACCAAGCTTCGTGTCTACAATACCAACTCTAACATACGGATGCGAAACGTGGACCACCTACAGAAGGCATATCAAACGACTAGAAATGTATCACCAAAGTTGTTTAAGACGAATATTGAGAATCAAATGGCAAGACCGACGAACAAACATAAGTGTTTTAGAAGAAGCCAGAGCAACTAGTATAGCCTTTATCTTCAAGTACCAGATTCGTTCGACTGGTCACATTATCCGCATGCCTGAAACACGTCTCCCAAAGCAGATATTTTATGGACAACTGAAGGAGGGAAAGAGAAATCAAGGTGGTCAACAAAAAAGGTACAAGGACGTTCTCAAAGGCAATATGAAGAAGGGTCACATCGATATAAACAACTTCGAGACCACGGCAAATGATAGGGCTACATGGCGCCGAACAGTCCATGAGGGAGCACAAACTTTTGAAGAGCAACGACGTAGACTAGAAACGGAAAAGAGAGAACGTAGAAATGAGCGACAAAATGGAAGAGTGGATGACCAACAACACCCGGCTGCTGCCGGAGACTGGGTGGGCCAGGACTGTGGAAGGGTGTGCGGCTCGAGAATTGGCTTACATAGCCATCAAAAAACGCACAACAGATAGCGACGATACATAATAGAGAAAAATCATACTCGGTATCGAGTGATTGCCTATGATGAATCGCCTTAATACTATGAGCCTGCCTATATATGCTTTATGGGTATGCATATAACACAGGCTAGACATTTTAGATTTTACATCCAACCCATAGCTGTAGGCTGTGGCTGCTATGTGTTTGCTGTGAAGTAGCTAGCTTAACTTAAGCTGTATTTTTAGCTGTCAGATTTTTATACCAGCTTATTTTACATTTAAATTGACACCAATGCAATATTACATAGAAACGTGCTATGACAGCTCATTTGATCGTAAAATAAAAGCTAAATCTCAGCTTATCAAATGGAAACAAATTGCGATAAGATAGCTTTAAATGTCGCGCTCTCTATCATATGCGCAAAACACTTGTTAATTAAGAACCGTTTCCGTCCATAGTTTTGATCGCGGTTAGGCTATTGCGCATATCCTGGTATTTCTGGATCAAGCGACACAAAATTGTGGTTTACTGGCATTTTTTACCGGTTTGTTAAATCTATATGTTTCTATTTGTCCATCAGTTAATACCCAAACATAATTCGAGAAACAAATTGGTTAACCTGATCAAAAACGGAAAAGGCTCGTAATACAAACAGTTAGCGGCCATGATTGTAGCACGTAAACAGAAATGTTCGAATACGAATACGGTATTACAATTATTATCAATAAAATACATTTGAATGAGGTATGCATAAACTGATTGGTGATAAATTAACTGTGTGTTTTATAACATTTGTTTGGAAAATAAATTTTTAAAAAAAGGTAGGTATAGCTTCAAAAGAAAAATAAATAAAAATAGTGAAGATCCAAAAGTTTGATCACCGGTAAGTCCTCATAGTGCTTATTTACGATTAGTAATTTACTTAAGCATCATCATTAGCTCTTGCCCCCTATGGCAGAAATATTTTTTGCAAATTTATATAATCATTAATATTTTATTTATTATGTCAACAACATTGCAGGCATGTGCAAAAATGCTGTATTTTTAGCTGCCGTTGACAATGTCACGGGCAAAAAATATTCCTCAAAATAGCTGTAGTAACATTTTAACGACTTCTTAAAAACGTCTTGGCAGAAAACAGCAAAAGCATTATTCTCATTTTTTTACGTTGTCCGTGCTGTTTTACAGCATATTGTGTTACTTGGGTATACTCAAGTAATATGCAATTGGCCGCGAAATAAAATAGCGGCTAATCGAATTGGGTCTTAGTGGTTATTAAGTACCTGAGACTATTTTTACAATGTTCTGGTGGTGATTGCTGTCACAAGTGTGATTAGAAATACTTTTGCGCTATTTAAATAAATAAAGTGATCATTCCAGTAAAAAGGATGTAGGCAAAAAATTTTGAGGTTAGATTTTTTTTATATTATTACAAAAAACTACCACTACGTTATTGGTGAACTCCAGAAGTGTACATGTGCCTATTGTTGTACCTAATTACATAAAATCATTATATTTAGCCGCTTACAAAAATTTATAGGAACCCAATTTTTTGTTCACTTTTGTAGTTTTGGTCGTTATTTTTTTGTCTCTTTAATGTTTGCTCGGAAATTTAAGTTTTGTTTTAGGATAATTTTTTTTTAAACCAAATATTTAAATTTAATTTGAGCTATTAGATTTTGATTTGATAATGCCAAATAATAATATACTTGTAAATAAATATTGTAAGTAAATGTTTTACAAAGTAAAAAACGGGCATTTTTGGCAAAACTTCAAAAAAACGAGTCCCTAGGTTGAGCACTTTCCTTTAAACTTTATGTACGTTTATGCGAGCTTAACATAGTTAGAATAGTTCTTTTTTTCTAAATGCATTCGTCTGAGAGAGATCCAGCCTAAACAAGCCTTCGCACAACCATCAGCCGTCTATACATCCTTTGACCGCATACCTAACTATTTTTTAAGATAGTTGCTCCGAACAGATATGCGGGGTCGAAGGGTGTACAGGGTGATCGGTTATAAGTGATCCCTGGGATAACTATTTTCTAGCAGCCGCAGGAGAACCAAAGAAAAACTGGGTGAAAGGGTATTTTATAGCAACCTCAAAATCATTAATAAAAATTAATCAGTTTAAGTAGTATACAGGGTGTGCCAAAAAGATGTTTCGAATTCTCAGGAAAATTAGCTTTTTAAAAATACCATACAGTATAGTATATACTTTCCAAATAAATATTTGGCTGTGACAAACAAAAATAGCGGCGTTTTGACAGCAGGGCGTCATAAATTACTTAGGTTTTATTATAATATAATAATACGACTTAATTAACATCTAATTCAAATTGGAATATCTCGGAAACGGTGGCATGCTTACCTATAAATACTATATTGTATTTTTAAAAAGCTAATTTTCTAGAGAATTCAACAGTGTCAAATTATATAGGGTGTTCCATAAGAAAAAAAATAACTTTTTGGCATACCCTGTATACTATTTGAACTAAATACATTTTAATAATGATTTTGAGGTCCCTATAAAATACCCTTTTACACAGTTTTTATTTGGTTCTTCTGCGGCTATTGGAAAAAAAGTTATCTCAGGGAACACTTATAACCGATCACACTGTACAGACGGGCATTTTTCTAGTATGCTGGATCTCTCTCAGACAAATGCATTTTAGAAAAATAAAGAGAATTATAGTAACTATTTTCAGCTCGCAAAAACGGGCTTTAATTCCTAGGCGGTACTACTCTCCAATTCTTTGATTAATATTTTTATAAACATTGTTGATTTTAGTCAGTTAGCTGGTATTTGAAGATATTGCCTGTTATACTTCTGGTTTTATACCTACCTTGGTTGGCCTTAATTTGAAACTTCTTCTGTATATTATATTACGATTTTCCCTTGGTTGTCCTTTATACGTAAATTAAAAGTGTCATGTTTTTATAATCTTGACTCTCTGTTTAATGAAATTGTTGAGTTATCCATTTTTTTGCGGCCTTTATTTTATTTCTCAATTGTTTTTATTTTTCTAAGGGTACTGTGTCTTTTATTCACCAAATTCAGATTTTCTTTCACACATATTATCTACGACATTTGTCCAGACTACATCTAGTTCAATAGATTCGTTAATATATTTAAGTTTTTTGTTTAGTTTAACAAGTTCAGTTACTACCAATAATTATATATTAAACTTCTTTTGGCTACAACTGAATTGTTAACAGCTTATTGGACTAGACACGTTAAAGGTTTTTAGACGTAATATTTTTGACATGTGTGTGTACCTTAATTTTGTTTTGTCTGTTATAATACACAGAAAGAAATCTAACGTATTACCAAAAACAGTGCTGAATTCATTTTGTTTGAGGCAATTTCAGTTTTCTAAGAGAAAGATTAGTATTAAGGTAGTAATTTGTAGCGCGTACCTTCCATCAGAACAGAGGCTACTTCCTCCTTCAGAGGAACTGGTGCGGTTCATAGAATTCGCAGAAGGTAAAAAACTTCCAATGATCATTGGGTGCGACGCAAACTCTCATCACAGAGTGTATTAATAACCACGACCAACCTGGAATTAGCAAACAAAGAGTGTTTGAAAATAAATGCCGGAAGGAATATATTGATATAACGCTGGTATCAAGAGGCTTACTTCATGACATTGCCAACTGGAAATTTATGAAGGAGATCGCCTCTTCTGATCATTGGATGATCAGCTTTAAGGTGAAAACCGACGAAAAATTCCAGAAACTCTGAAGGAGACTACGATCTACGGACTGGGGACACTACCAAGCAGAAGTAGACCAAAGGAAGGGAACCTCGGAAAAGGATAAAAGCACGAAGAAGGAGCCAGAAAAATAGGTGATAAATCTGGAGCACGCGATTCTAACCAGCTTTAAAGAAGCCTGTGTCAGCAAAAGGAAGCGCTAGAATACATACTGCGGTGAAATCAAGTCACTGCCGGAGGCCTCCAGATTCTTAAAAATCTTAAGCAACGAAACAAGGCAGACCTTAAGTCTACTGCAAAGGCAAGATGGAAGCTGGAACACCTTTGTGGAGGAGTCACTCAGACACCTCCTAGAGATACATTTCCCAGGGGACGGAGACCAACGTGGCGAGCCGATACCGGCCATATCTGAATACTTTACACCAAATTGGGAGCTGGCAGACCGCATAGTCACCATAACCTGGGCAGTAAGGGAGTTCAGTTCCTACAACTCACCCGGTCCGGACGGAATCTTCCGGCGCTGCTACAGCAGGGCCTAGAAACACTACTTCCTCATACGAGGAGGGTTTTCAGGACCACCGTAGTCCTGGGATACATTCCTATCTCATGGAGAAAGGCCAACGTAGTTTTTATTACGAAACCGGGAAAAAAGGACTACACCACAGCTCCACAGCCAAATCCTTTAGACCGATAAGTCTGACATCATTTATGATGAAGGCAATGGAAAAAATGGTGGACAGGTACCTCTTGGAGGGAACTGTAACACTGCTCAACAGATCATTCCACAGGACCAGCACGTATTCAGGGAAGACATATCTACGGACTCGGCCCACGTAGTAGTGCAAAAGTTTTAAAAGGCACTTCAGCACAAAGGGTATGCACTAATGGTGATGTGGAGGGAACCTTCGACAACGCAAGAAAGCGGATTGTAACATCTGCCTTTCAAAAAAAAGGAGCAGAAGCAAGTCTAACTGAATGGGTCAAATCTGCGTTAAAAAAGAGGGAAGCACAGGCCAGCTTAGGAGAGTCTAAGGTAAAAGTGGATGTGACGTGACGCTGCCCCCAGGGTAGCTGCTAGTCTCCCCACGTGTGGTGCCTAATAATGGATGACCTACTGAATCCCCTGACGCAGGAGGAATTCGACGCACAAGCATTTGCGGATGACGGCGTAGTGAAAATGAAGGGGCTTTCTAGCTACAGTCTGCGGAATAATGCAAAAGACGGTAAGAATCATAAAAGACTGGTACAGGCAGAACGGTCTTTTAGTGAATCCTGTAAAGACCGAGATGATTCCTTTCACCGGAAAGAGAAAACTGGAGAGCTCCCATATTTTACGACAGGCCATTAACTTTGGTATCACAACTTAAGTATTTGGGAGTCACGCTGCACAAGGAAGCCATTTAATATAAAAACTGATGAAGATAAAATTCAAAAATGGCGTTCAAAAGAATTACACGGGAGATTTATTAATGACTTACAGAAAGATACTGTAGATCCAGCTAAATCCGTTGAATGGCTTAAAACTGAAATGCTTTTTCTAAAAACTGAAAGCGTTGTGGTTGGTATACAAGATCACATTATAAAAACAAGGAATTACCAAAAGGTACCAAAGTATATCTTGAAGGAAGACATACCAACAGGTAGTTGCAGAAAATGCAACAGAAATCAAGAAATCATAAAACACATTCTCTCTAGCTGTCAAAGCATGGCTAAAATAAAATATCTGGAATGACACAACAAAGTTGTCACAATAGTTTACTTGGAAATAGTGAAAAAACTTAACCTGGACTCTCAAATTAACGAGCCATAGTACAAATACAAACCTCCTTCAGTTATAGAAAATCAATACGTTAAGATCTACTGGGATAAAACTATCATGCAAACGTAACAGTACGACACAACAGGCCAGACATCACAATCATTAAAAAACAATCTAAAGGTGCATTTAGACTGTGGTAGTGTCGTCGTAGTTATGTTGTGGCTGGAGTGAATTGTTTTCCATAGATAATGCAGAATGGATTATTTGAATAGATAAATAGTTAACAATATTTTTTTGCACACATTTTTTAATATAATTTACTTATATTGGTGGTAATAGACCCTCCTGCTAAATTTTGGAATATGTTTAAAGTTTCAACTTACATATTTCTTTGGTATTTACCGAGTAAGTTCCGTTCTTTCTTAATATTTAAATAGTTCAAAAATGCTTTAATATTAAAATTGAGATTGATAGGGTAGCAAAGAAATACAAAATTAAACTAAGGGAAAAAAAGGAGAAAAAAGGTGGCGATATTGTGTCTGCATGCATATAGACAGTCGATAGTATGTTCAGTGACACAAGCAATAAATTAACAAGATATTGTAAGTGTTATTTAGGTATATTCCTATATGTATATCCGCTAATCAATCATACCGGTTTATTATAATTGCGAAGAAACTAGGGCCCTTTTTCTAAGTGACGAAAAGCGCTTACTTTTAGCATTATTTCGTCGCTTGCATGGGCGAATTATATAAAATAATTTACATTTTTAATCCCATATTTTGCTAGTAGTAACCATTAGAAAAGTTATAGTACCGTATCAGCCGTTGTTCTGGTCAAAAAAACTCACACAGAGATAGGTAGATATATAACGTTAAGCATGGGAGTTATTTCGTGGAAAAGCTTACAGTCGATCATGTATTGTATTTATGTATGTCCCCATCCCCTTACCAACCGATGTTAATAAAATAAAGGAAATAACAATAAATATTTTTTCGATAATGTATATCCATTTTTCTGTACCCAATGGTTGTACAAAATGTGTCAATTGTCTTATCTATACACATAATAAATCTCTGAAAAGACCATTTCTGATTTTTTTTTAAATGTTTGACTAAGCGAGATACCAAAAATGCAATTTTTACAATTTTTGTCTGTCTGTTTGTCTGTTCCAGCATCACGCAAAGACCGCTTAGCCGATTTTGATGGGACTTTCACTATTGCATTCCTTGTGTTTATGGGCAAGATATAGGTATTTATTTCATCAAAATCGGTTCACAGAAACAAAAGTTATGGCATTTAAAGGAATAAAAACGGGAAAAATGGGTAAAACCGCAGTCACAGTAGCGCGGCGTTGTCTAGTGTGTAATAAAGGTAATATGTCTGGTGGGTAATAAAATTAATATTTGAGAAGGAAAATGTTCTTTAAAAAAGTCCCTTTTAAAGAGTTTTATAAACAATTTTAGAAAATTACCAGTTCGACATAAAAAAGGGGAGAGGGGTACTATAGGTCCAATGTGTATTGTAGATTATTATTAATTTTTAACTTCGGTTCGTCAGGGGATAGGGACATAAGTAAATATAATACTTTGTTCATTTATGGAAAATATCGACTGTCGGCATTTCCACGAAATAACTCACATGCTTAAAGTTCGTGTGTTCACTATCTCTTTCATGCGCGCCTGAAAATATCTACCTATCTCTGTGTGAGTCTTTTTTACTACAACTACCGTGCATCGCTGATAATACGTTACTATAACTTTTCTAAAGGTAATTACTAAAGCAATATATAAGATTAAAAAGTTAAATTATCTGATAAAAAAAAGGCCCTAATTTCTTCGTAATTATAATAGAACAGAATGATCAATCAGCATATCAGAATAACTAATATAGTACCTTGTTAATTTATCGTTAATATAACTGAACATACTATTGACTGTATGTATGTATTGCTCCAATCAACCCTAATTTTAAAACTAAAGCATTTTTGAACATATATTAAGAAAAAACGGAACTTTCTCGGTCAACACAAAAGAAATATGTACGGTGGATCTTTTAACATTTTCAAAAATTTTGCAGAAGGGTCTGTTATCACCAATATTTGTTTAAAACATTAAACAAGGTAAATTATATTAAAAACGGTGTACCAAAAAATGTTGTTAACTATTTATCTGTAAAATATCCTGTTCTGCATTATCTATGGAAAACAATTCACTACAGCTACAATGCAACGACGACTACACTACCACAGTCTAACTGCATCTTAAGGAAGCTCTGATTATTGACATATCGGTCCCAAATAATTATAACACAGAAACCAAATATAATGAAAAACTAAACAAATATGCTAAGCTAAAGATAGAAATAAAATAACTGTGGAACCTTAGAGAAGTCAAGATCATTCCGGTTGTTTTGTCCTGTCTGAGGCTAATTTCTAAGAAAGTAAGTAATTCCCTTAAGGACATTGATATTAGTGAGTCAACCTATCGAATAATGCAAAAGACTGTAATCCTAGATGCGACAAACATTGTTATGTCGTTTCTAGAAGATAGTGACACCCAATAAAAGTTTTGCTGTTGAGGTCGACTGTCGTTGACACGCCAGGTGTAAATACCCGTGAAAAAAAATAATATTATATAGACCATTTATTTATTTTTATAAAATAACTTTTTTAAATAAAGATAACCAATATAGTATATTTTTTTAAATAATCACATTTTTGGCGAAATGCAGCTTGGCGCCATCTAGCGACAATATAATAAACTTCTTTTAGTTCAGACCCAAATGCATAAGTAATATATAATATTTTGAACCAGATTTCAACTTATTATTATTCTGTGAACGGAAAACGCTTGCCACTTTTCACCTTTAATTTCAAGGTCGACACGCGCGATTCCAAAAACCCTAGGCGTTTTCTCATATGAATCTATTTCAAAAAAGTGTCAAAACGATGACGTCACATTCTGTCATAGTTTGACAAGGCGCTTATGGCTTGAATAAACTAATGTTTCATCGGCACCATCTTAAAATACAAAAATATAGAAGGAATCTTTTCACAAATATATTTATATAAGAAACCTTTGTGGAAAAGGTGGAAAAACAAAAATAAAGACGCTAAGAGTTGACGAGAAGTTAGCCACAGTATTTGACAGTTAACTAATGCCTAGTCTACAGTCCAACGTCTTGCCACTGATTTCTATTTCTCTCTTTGTCGAAAAGAGTGAGAAGCAATAGATGGCAGTGGCACAATTTAATGTGGAGTCTAGGCAAAAGACACATGCGCTAGTTCGAAACGAACAAAAAGCTCGTTTCGAAACCATTCAAATTGGTGGAAAAGTGACGTCATTGATAACGAGCGGGAAAAATTGACATTTAAATTTCAAGTTTATGCTGATTTTACTTAATTGTTGGGTAGAAATAAAGTTGTGACGTCACTAATCAATGACTATTGAAAAAGTTTTGTAAAACGGGTTCAATGTAAGAAAGCGTCTCCGTGGATACGCGTTGGTGTGCATAGGGCTTTACTCTTTGTTACTACCGTCATAAAATATTTTGCTTTGTATTCAAATCTAGTGCAAGGGAGTAAAGTCCGGTCATCATATTTCTCGCTAAAGCCGTTATGGTATCTGAAACGTTCAAACTGTTTGTGTAGCCAAACTCTCTTGGCTGTGTTTTTCATTTTGTTAAAATATATATATTAATTGCGTAAAACAAACTTTTGAAATAATTAGCTTTTCGTCATTTGGTAGTTTTTTCACTTTTAGTGACAAAATTCTGCATTAAAAAATCTGTTGGCTCAAAGAATAAAAAATACTTATTGCTAAAGTCGAAATTACGGTACCGTTTGGTTTTGAGAGTTGGCACACTTGCAAAGGCTAGTAATTGTTCTCACCATCATCTTTTGGACCAGACGTAGTGTTATTTTAAACAAAGTTTTTTTTGTGCGAGGGGCTCCTAAATAACTATTAATTATAATTTTTACTGGCTTCATATTTCAAAGTCGACTCTCTAACTTTCTCAATTATCGAATTTCAATTTGAAAGTCAATTAGGATTTGGATATTTTATTAAATAACATGGATGCCTCCGAACGAGAAATATAAATTAAAGTAAAGTGCATTGCGTTGTTATTTTAAATTTCTAAAAGGCTAAATTGCCATCCCAAATCAGAAAGACTAAATTTTGCAAGCCTTTGATTGACATTTTACTCGGTCTGGCTATTATCTTCTCATATATTATAAATAGCTTTGAAACATAGATGTCGCACTATTTTCAGATATGCCAACGGGTTATGAATACTTTGAACAAGGTAATTTTTGTTTTGTTTACACAAAAAACACTAGAGTACAGGCAACAAGAGCGTTTAGAAGGAAAAAATTTGTAACAGCTATTTCTTTGTGCCAATAGGTTCAGAAGTCTTTCTATTTTAAAGAAAACCGTCTTAAGCTGCCCGTTGATTTCGTCATGAAATATGGGGGAGAGGTAATCCTTAGTTTTTGAGATATTTGAAAACGCATGACTTTTTCCTCGTTCACCCCCTGCCCATATTTAATGGAGTACCTAACGCGCAGCTAGAGACTCAAAGGTTTCTTGAAACAGAAGATCTTCTAATATATCGAACCAAAAAAATAGCAGTCACAAATTAATTCCTTTTTGCTCAAAATAAACATCTTCTTTTCCTGTACTAATAATACTGTAACCGCCTATTTGTCATGTAACCAATTAAATTTAAATAATAAAAATATAATAATTAAGATCCATCAGTATAAGTGTGCTAAAATTATACGATTTTAAATAAATTAAACATATCCTTCAGTATACTTTCGGTTACCCCTAGCGTTTGACTACAGTGGAGAAGGGTTGGGTTGCAGATGGTAAATAGGCGCCACGAAGTTTTAAAATTTTAAACCTAAGTATACCTAAATCAAACTCCGAAATCAAGGATTATTTAATAAGTAATGTTTTATGACACTTACCTAACAATTTACTTCTTCGTACTTGATGTGACCATCTTTTTTTTTATTGTGAGGGACTTTTTTTTTAACACCATACTCGAATAAAACACAGAGTTTAATCCAGTATTCCTGCGCACGATATATTTTGAAACTCAAAACTTCAAAGTTCATAATAAAGACTAATTTTAAGTTAAATGTTTAACATATTTTAGTTTCAAAGGGAAACAAAAATAGAGAACCCAAGAGGCGTATAGCCAAGGCAACATAGAGCTAATTGTTGTGCACAACCAGGGCTTACGTAAGCACGGGTTAATATTTATTAAAAGATGCAAGGAGACACCCTAAAATGATTTGCTTTAACGTCTTAAGTTCTTAACATTTTTAGTACTGTGTTTTTTTTGTCTTCTTTTAACAAGAAAATCAGTTTTATTTAGTTGCCAAGTTCTAAGCCTAAAATAAGCTTATTGATTTGAAAGCGAATTTTGACATACGAAAAGCAAATTAAATCTTATCTACTTAAAGGTCCCTCAAAAAAAAACAGCTTTCTGACGTCATCATAATCTCAAAATAGTATCTAGTTCCATGACGATCTGGATACACCATGGCTAGACAACCCTTATCTATGTCGCCCTAAAATTGTACAATCATTTACCAAAAAAAATACAAACCCTTGACAGATTCAAACACTTTAAAAAGCATTGTTTTGATTTTCTATGTAAAATCGAGCCCTATTCTGTAGCTGAATTTTTAAGCAGTAATCACCACTAAGAAACTGGGATCCTACTGACTATTGGTTTCTGTTGCGGTGCAGCCGCTCCGTACCATTCTACAATGTTTGATAGTTTTATCACGTATTTTCAAACTTTTACTAATTTTTAGTCATTTTGTCAGTTTTCTGTTTTTAATGTATTTAAGTCAATTTTGTCCTACTTTAACTCATCTATTTATTATTTTAAATGTTAATTTGTTATAGATACTAAAAGTCCTTTGTTGTTTTTTATTTTTATGTCACACACATTTCTTCGTAAAATGTTCTGACCTTTATATATAAAATCTGAATAGAAATTATTATTTGTTAGTTTTATTAATAATATGTAATTTTATCATCATATTAATTTATTGACTTACCATATTTATGTAACTATTGTTGTATATTTATTATGGCAAATAAAATCTAATCTAATCTAATCTAAGTGATCATCCCTTAGATTTAACTATACCATAGGTAGGCTGCCAAGATCAGGTAGAATCTAGCCAGATCAGTTCAATCCAAATCAAATCAGATAGGTAAGATAAGGTTACGGGTAAGAGAAAAAGCCCTGGAATAAATATAAAAAAGCAACAGAATTACATTTTTTTTTGTTACAAACCTTCTGTTGGTCGAGGGCTTCCAGCTTCACATCTCGGTCAATACAGCTTCCTCTTCAATTTCGATCTATATATGAATAGAGATGACGAGAATTAGAGATTCCAAAAAAAATTTTAAATAACTAATATAGGCAATAAAACCTTAACTCAAAATAACTCCAAAAATAGCTTGGTTAGCTACGGTTAGTCACTACTCAATAAGTAAAGAAAAAAAAATCCTCACATTTAATTTATCATGCTTAAAAACGTGAATTAAAAAAAAATCCACCGAGCTGTTGCTTTTAGAAGCTAAAACAGACTATTTACATAAGATAACTGAAATGAAGCTACTAAGTATTTTTTTGAAAAGGCTACTAAAAATACTATAAATAACTTCATAAAAATTGCTCAATCGCGGTCCCTAACTCTCTAAGCAAATTATTAACATCTTAAAAATAAAGTACTTAAATAGAACTCAAAAAAATTACCTCAAAGAGCTTAACTCAAACTACTCATAGCAGGCCTTCTTTTGCAGGGCATTCGCAGTTTGATAGCGAATTGTAATAGCGTTTCGTGGTTGCCTTCTAGTGAAATATAAATCCGTAATCGATGCAACTTCCAGCTAACTCAGAACTTCAAACTTCAAATTCCAACAAAATGCTGAACAGTCGCTTACCAGGAGTGAAACTCCTCAACTTCACTAGGCCACGCTTCTTGCAAAGAAAGAACCTCAAAATGGCACCCGGAAATGACGAAATTTGTCAAAACACTCGTCAAAACCTAGTTAAAACTTAAGCAAAGAGATCTAACCTATTTTTAATACCTTGATAACGTAGTATTTCAAACTAAAACTTAAATCTAGCATAATAACAATACGTTAAACTTGAGAACTACTGGGAGATAGAGAAGGAGTTACCTAATAAGATAAAGAAAAGATCTAACTTCCGTTTACCAAAATAAAAGTTATCCCACGTTAGAATATTAACAAGACAAGGGTATGACATCAGCAAAATCTCAATTTTACGGCTTGGGAAGAAAATATCGAACGTTTTGGTTGATCCTGAAATCATAACAGTTGACAGGTGGTGTTGAAAAGTCAAAGGAAAACAAAATAAAAATATTTCCATAAAATCAATTGTTTCAAAGAAATTACTAGTCGTAGGCGGAAATAATTCTAGGTATGTTAAAAGAGTACTTTTCCGCATATTCTTAACATTTTGATTTTTCAGGATTTCTATTATTATGTTCCAAAAGTCAATAAAACCACAGATCTAACCTCCAAAACAATCATGGAAAGTTCCAGTGGAAATTACGTAAAATCGAGGGTCTCAAAAGCTTTGACCGGCTTGAAAGGTTAGTACTCGGTGCTTTCTACACTCTTTCGATTATCTAATGATTTCTATTTTAGGTGACGTCATCATAGTCCACATTCCGATAGTCACAAGAAGCAAATTCGAGTTAATTTAAGCTAAAATATCCTACGATTATATTGTATTTAACTAAGTTTGGGGGGGGGGGTTAATAATAAATATTTGAGAGCTTTATTTTTGATACAAAACTATTTTCTAAAAACCTTCTATGTCAAAATTTTCTAAAAATTTAGTTCACAAAAATCCTGCTAAAAAGGGGGCGCCACTACCGAATCTTAAACCGTATTGATTTTTGACACAAACAATGTAGGTATTTTTATCCTTGTTAACGTTAGTATGGAAACTTTTATATAGATGGCACTGTATGCATCGGATTTTACATAAAAATTATATTCATTTTATAATCCGAAAGTTCTACATTGTAGCGCGAAATTTGAGCATTACAAATATCTCCCCTACCTACAAAAGAAAATTTCCAAATTTTCTATATTAAGCTATGTACAATAAACATCTACAAAAATACATAATCTAAGCATGAACCTTATAAACAAATGATAGCCAACTATAACCGTAAAACAAGTTTTTAGATCTTTACAATGCCAAATACCTCCAGAGTTACGACTAAAATCTTTCAATTCATATGTCCAAGGCGATACTTTCTTATGCACGATGAATGGACCAACAAACTTATCAGCCAATTTCCTGGCAAAGTATTTCGATGCATCCGACTTCACATAGTTTTTCCGATAAACCTTACTACCTATTTCATAAGTCACATCTCTTCTTCTTAGGTCATAATATCTTTTGTTTCTCTCTGCAGCTTTTCCTAAGCGTGCTTTTACTTCAGAATATAACTTCCTAAATTCTTCAGTTCTGTCCCTCAACAATTTACTTTCATCTACCACAAATCCAGACGGCACTTCCTTATCTACTGTATGATGAAGGTAGGTTGGCATCTCTCTACCAAAGACTGGAAAATATGGGGTTAGTTTATGAGATTCATGAAACTGAGTTCTGATGGCACAAGCAAGTTTACTTAGGTTTTTACACCACTCACGATGATTTTCTTTTACGTAACAACGTATCATTGTTCCTAAAGTTTTATTACTTCTTTCAGTGGAATTTGCTTGTGGATGGTAAAGTGCAGTAAAAAACATTTTTACCCCATAGGATTCCATTAAATTACGTACTAGATTTGCTTTTAAGTTACCACCATTATCCATAACGACATACTTTGGCTGACCAAATAACAAAAACCATTGTTCTTCAATAGCTTGACAAATACTAATAATAATATTTTATGCGGCTTCATTAGACCAGCAGGTTTCTCCTGTGAAGGTTTGCACCTATTACAAACATCACACCTCTTAACATAACAAGTAATATCTATCCGCATTTTTGGCCAATAATAGTACTGACAAACACGATAATAAGTCTTTAAAATTCCGCAATGACCAGACAATGGATTGTCGTGACACACTTACCATAGCATAGTCTGCTTTAGGCAGATCGGGATAGCATATCTGGGACAATGTTGTCTTTTCCACGACGATGGATTATTTCGAAGTCGTACTGTTGTAACTTTAAAGACCAGCGTGCTAGTCTACCACTCAAATCCTTAAGGTTCATTAACCATTTTAACGCCCAGTGATATGTTATAACCGTAAAATGACTAGCTTCAACATAAGGACGAAATTTAGA